>JALAZF010000117.1:11382500-12582500 GCA_022829125.1 Lathyrus tuberosus
TCAGAAGTGTTGACTAGTGATAACCAAAGTTGATTATAACTTTAGAACTTCTTCAAAGGACACTTGGGTTCAGATACTGATGATGTCCAATGTTCAGAATCTCTTTTATCAGAGTCCATAGCCTCTATATCCAGAGTCTCTCTTAGACCAGAGTTCAGAGTCTGATTTGATCAACTTTGTCAAATATCTTGGTTTATTCAGAGTCATCTTCACTCAGCTTCTTACTTGATCAAATTTAGTTTTACTTCACTTCAAGCTTTCTCAAAATTTACACACTCAACAAACTATTAGAGAACAAAATTGTTCTTTTACACTTTGTTATCATCAAAACTCAAGGATAGTTGTAGAACCAAATTTGTTCCAACGACAAGATCTTTGATGGAGAAAGACTGGGCATTGAATTATTTTATATATGAGATAAATCTTTAGTTGTCGGCGATGATGACGTCATCAACATAAATAGATAAATATGGTTGTTTGATCACAATTGTAAGTGAACAAACTATAAGCACAAATTGATTGACGAAAACTTTTTGAATAAGAGTGGAGAATATAATCACAATTCTGTTTAAGTCCATAAATTGATTTGTTTAATTTGCAAAAATATAGTTTCCCATTATGAGAGAATTCAGGAAGTGATTTCAAATAAACTTCTTCATTGAGATCTCCTTGTAGAAACACATTGTTAACATCAAATTAATGTAATGACCAATTTTTAAAGGCAGCAATGGAGAGAAGAAGTCGAACTATGACTAATTTGACAGCAGGGGCAAATGTATCATGATAGTTAATGCCTTGAACTTGAGTGCAGCCTTTGGTAATTAAACGTGCCTTATATCTCTAAATGAAATCATCTGAGTGATATTTGATTTTGTAAACCCATGAATTTACTTTTAGAAAGTGGACATAAAATCCAAGTGTTATTTGATTCAAGGGCTTGAATTATTTTTAGTCATAACTTCATGGCATTCAGCTAGGGGTGTTCGCGGGCCAGTTTGGTTCGGTTTTGAGTGAATCCGATTCCCAAACCGATCAAAAATATATGGATTGGTTTGGATTGGATTTTCACATTTTTTCTATAAAACCCAAACCGAACCAAACCGAGAAATAACAGGTTGGTTTGGATTGGATCGATCGGATACATTAGAAACAAATATGCGAAAATATTTTTAAAATTGTCTAATGTACATCCAATAATTTTCTATAATAATATATATTTTATATTTTTTTTTTCGTATTTTCATATAGATTATGAATTTCATAAATAATGTTTCATTTTTCTTCCCTTTTAAGGTTGAATATCTTATACTAGTTTCTATTATAACGATATAAATTATGTGAATTAATATGGTTGGTTCGGGTAGATGGACTTGCGAGTAGAATTTTGAAAATCTGTTGCCCGAACCAATTAACATTGAATTTCATTGGATTGGTTCGGTTTTTGTCCGAACTAAAAAAATGCCCGACCCAAACACCATGGTTTGGTTTGGATTCTGGTTTGGTTCGAATTTGCCCAAACCAATGAACACCCCTACATTCAGCTGAGTGCATACCAAATTTTCAGCAAAGCAAAGCACATGAATAAGTTTTAGTTAATGCATATCGATTACAACAAAGCATGAATAAGTGTATTTAAATAGGTTTCTTTTATTATAGACAAATTAGAGGTTAGACTTTTAATGCACATATTTTTTTATACTTATATATAGAGCAAATTGCGTGAATAAATAAATAACCCATCATTTTCTACTATAATAAATATTTATTTTATATTTATATTTGAAATCGTCTTTGATTTTTTAAAACTCAAAATAAACTGATTCTCAATTTTAAAATCTCCAAAACACAATATAAAAATCAATTTCACATTTTTAAAAATTTAAAAATATGAACGTGAAAATCATATTAAATAGGGCTATTAAACATACTAGCTTTTAGGCAATATTATTCTCCACCTATTTGCAAACGGTTTGTAATTGTCTCTCTCTAAAGTTGATCATCAATCATCATTTATCGAATGATATCACAAATCAAATTTTAATGCTTGCACCTTTTAATACCTTTACAGAAAATGAAATTAAGTGGTTTAATTAGTCCGTTCCAAACAAAGGAATATATGCTAATTATTGTTCTGTCTAACTCGAAAAATTAATTTGTCCGTAAAGATTTTGGATTTCAATCCAAAAAAAATAAAGAAATATGTGTGAATATTATGAAACCGACACATATAACTATACTTTTCTTTTTGTTAGTTTAGTGCGTGTAAATTAGATACGAAATAGAGATACAGCAGTTAGGGGGTGATTGGTAGGAATTAGACAACACAACACTAACAACTGAGACGTTTGAGTTGCTTACCAAAATTGAAAAGAACTACGTGTAAACATAAATTAGTGGGTTGATAATGTTGTTTTATAGTGGTTCAATTTCTCCATCTAGTTTCTTTGTCAAACTTTACATAAAATACCGACATTAGAGAGTCTGTGTCACAAAATAAAAATAAAAATAAAAATACCGACATAAAATACCGACATGAGGGGAGTCTATTTATCTATATTCAAGTTTTTATGCACTTTTATTATTATTAAATATTAGTATAATTAAAGTTTAGTGAAATGTGATGGTATGATATAATCAAATGATCTGAAATTGTTTTCTATTAGATGGTTAAAAAAATCCAATATGAAATTGTAAAAGTATTAAAATTATGTTGAATGTTATCCTTTTTTCTTCTTCTTCTCAAAATGACTAATTGAATCAATTAATTTATGTATCTTAAAAAATTGTATAAATAAAATATTGGATTTTATGAATTACTTAAATTAATTCATTAAAATAAAATATTAAATTAATTATTTAAAATTTATTGTTGTATTTGATTAAAATAAATTATTGTTTGAATTGTTAGAAACTAGAAATAGAAATGGAAGGTGAGATACTGAAATTGTATCTTGTTGAGGTAGATCAATACGGAGAGGGATTATCATGTAAGATTAACATTTTAACGTCCAAGTCGGTAAGAAAAATTAGATGTAATGTGTGAGTGAGAATTGATTTGAGTACTTGAAATGTTGCACTTTTTTTAGATGTAATGTGTGTAGACAACAATGAGATTGAATTGGACAGTGATTGATGTGCTGAACGGTGGAGTTGTCTGCTTCTGATTTAATCAGACAACTGTTGCATATTCAACTTATTTATTGTTATCAAGTATATTTGGAGATTAATAAATATAATATTTTTTTTGATAAGCAATGATATATTAATAATGAGAGTCCAAAAAGGGAGATCTCAAACCCACAGTACAAAAACAAATCCTACTAATAAGCTATCAAACCGACTTAAGAGCTCACCCTACAAAAAATCAATCAGAGCTTTAAACCAATCGTAATAGGAACATTTATTACAAAAAGAGGTTCCATAATCTAACCACCACCAAGACACATGTATCGACCTATGCACAATGTTGCAAATGTTCCCAATGGCATCATTGAATATGATCTGATTACGAGACCACCAGATGGACCAACAAGTCGTAATCCAAATGTAGTACGTCGTCGCCTTAGATGTACTGTTTACCAACTTTAAAAACCAGGAAAACAAGTGTTCCCTAGCATTCTCACCTATAGAAATTCCAATTCCAACCCACTTTGCAATCCTGTTCCATATCTCTATCAAATGAGGACACGAGAAAAATAAGTGATTGCAGTCCTCCACCTCCATAAAACACAGAACACACACAATCTCATGAGCATTTGGGATTAGACCCTTGGCAGCAAGGTTTGATCTAGTTGGAAGCCGATCGTGTAATAATCTCCAGGAAAAAGTTCTTGCCTTGAGAGGGATCTTTGTTTTCTAAATCAAATCTAACGCGGTCTTAAGAGTAATCTCGAGCTTCATGAAGTCACCTGATTTTTACAAAGGCCGGTAGCATGAACCTACTGTAAACGTCTTTGAAGAATCAGCTTTCCAAACAAAAGTATCTGCAGAATTCCTTGCCAGACGGACTTGAGCGAGTAAGGCCATAAGATCTTGCACCTTCTCTAACAGAATACCTTGCAATTCAACACTCTCCACACCCAAATTCCACTCCCAAACACCCTCCCTACATAACCCCATTTCTACCACAGAAGCCAATTTAGTAGCAGAAATATGGAACAGATGAGGAAACGTATCCCGTAACCATGAATGACCAAGCCAAGTCGCGCGCCAGAAAGAAATGCACGAACCATTGCCAACACGACATGAGATGTGATCTAGAAAGTTGCCGGGCTCAAAAGACACTCCAAGCTTCAATAAATCACGCCACCATTGGGATTATCTTGACACTGGACCTGTTGCCGTTTTTAGTAAAATACAGTGCTGAATGTTACCATTTCTTGCACATAACAGCGATGCCCACGAAGCTGATGGAAACATTATGCATCTCTATAACCACTTGTAAACTAATCCTTTATTAAAGCTCACAATGTCCTTTATCCTCAAACCACCGTTACTTTTAGGCCTACAAAATGTCTCCCAACTTATCCAAGCAATATTTGACTTATCACCATCACTGGTCCATAAAAACTTCCTTTCTAACGAGATTAATTTCGAAGCCACCGCAGAAGAAACTTGATTACATGCTAAGAATAAAAAAAAATAATATTGAACTATACAAGGGTGACACATTTTATGTCTTATGTTTAATATAGATATATGGACAAAACAATAATTATACTCTATCATTATCATAAAAAAGTTATGTCAGATCACACTACATTCTCGTCATTTGTGTAACAATGGTGTGTTTCTATATATCACTCAGTGTTTATTGTCAACGTTACGAGAACCTACAAAGTTACATACATAGAGCATTGATAGTGAAATGAATGATTAAATTAAATAAGATTTAATTTAATAACGTGTTAATAGTATTTAAATTATTTAATACACTAACACATATATAATTTATTTAATTAAATATGATTTAATAAAATAAATAAGAATTAACATTTGATTTAACTAAATATGATTTAATTTAATTAATATTTAATTTAATTTAATAAAAAGAGCTTAATTAAATATAAATAATATTTTATTTAATTACAAGAATTTAATTAAATATAAATAAGATTGGACTTATTTTAGAAAAGTAAAAAACAAGAACATTAGGTTTTATAAGCTTTCTATATAAATAAAGGAGCTCTTTCCTTTACAAATTCAATTCTTGGCGTCATTCTAAAAAGAAGACTAACATCACGTTTCACATTATATTCACATGGACTTCGTTGAGACAATGATATTTTTCACGTTTCACATTGTACTCACATGAACTTCGTTGAGACGATGGCATTTGTCACGTTCGTGATTAATGATTTAATGAAGATTCATTCATTGGGTTTGTTCCGCTAAGAGTATCAAATTTTTTAAAAAATCCCTCTTAAATCCACAACACCTACTACCCACGGGAGAGTTTTGGAGATGTGGAGACACTATGTAGAGAGTGTGAGGCGGCTGCATGGGACGATTTACTATGACCTTGTAGATTTAGGAATGTTTGTCAGTTACAATAGAAATTTTGATTCTACTACTAATAATGATCATATTTTTCCTTATTCTTTCTTAGGACAAACATGCTATTGATGACGGTCTATTCTTCAAAATATTCGGGCATCTAGAATTTTGAAACTATTTATACAACTACTGATAAGGTGATTTCCTTATGTATCAACATAAATCTATCTGTTTCGGGTGATGGTGAAGATGATATATTAGAACCTTGTTCTAAAGAAGAGAGAGTCAACATGGTAGCCCATGCTGACTCCGAGGGTGAGTTTTTTATATGGATCCCCCGTTATCCAGGACTTAGGGGTATTGATTCCATTTAATGTGTTTGAGTTTGAGGTCCTTATGAGCATTAATGTCGGCCCCTCTCAAATATTTCCCAACGAATGAACTTTTATCAGGACATTTGTGATCATCTGTGGTTATTTAGAAGTCACACCTATGATACACATCTTCTTCTCATTCTATAACAATAAGATTGTAAGCAAGGGTAGCTGGGTGATCTTAGGCACCTTGCCTGGGTAGGTTATTTTCACCTTCGTTCAAACAACTACAAGAATTGGAAAGATAGGTTTGTGATAGTACGTAGGAAATATAACAGTTCCATGGTTATGTTTGAGGAGACCAGTGAAAACCGATTTCCACTATATTGGATGGGTGAACTTGTGCCAATAAATAACTTCAACCGTAATTTCATGAGCGAGATAGAAAGGGAGTTCATCAAGATTTTGGAGGAGTTTCGTATTATAAGCTTCAGGGAAATGGTAGAGTATGATCAAATCGAATGTTGTGTGAAGAAGATCGACAATTATTTACATAGGTTTGATGTTTCTCTAGGCATTGAGAATTGATTGGAGACTGGATCGTCGTGGCCTTCGCGTAGGGCAGATGATGATGCTTGTAGGAGAGGAGGGGGTGTACCTGCAAGGTACTCCGATGCCAAAGTAAGTTTGGGCTAGAGAGAAAGCAAGTACGAAAATGTTAAGGTATGGTTTCGAATATTGAATATTGAATACCTGCCCCTATCAAGTGAGAGGGTATTTATAGGAAAACCCCCAGCGCGGGGCCAAGGTCTCCCGTGTGGCCGAAATATCTGGTCGACCAATGGGAGACTGCCAGGTGGAGGGTCAGGCGCGTGACCTTTTGACCTGGTCCAACTGTTTCCGTGAGACCCAGGGAGAAAGCTGGTCGCGTGAACTGCCAAGCGAGTGAAGGGGACATGCCCAACGGCTAGTTTTTGCCCAACGACTAGTTCCTGTCCAACGACTAGTTCCTGCCCAATGGCTAGTTTCTGCCCAACGGCTAGTTCCTGCCCAACGGCTAGTTCCTACCCAACGACTAGTTTCTGGCTATTGGGCCTGGCCAAGAGCTGGACTGGATTGGGCCTTCCCCTAATGGGGCAAGGCGCCTGCCTAGTCTAGAACAAGAGCCCCCAAGTCTTTGCTCTGAGGAAGAGTGATGACTTGAGAAAGTTTCATGGACAATTGCCCTTGACTGACGATGTTCGGGTATACGCTCCTCGCCTGTCTCAATGTTGAGGTGGTCGACATTAGTCCTTGATCAGCCCAATCAACCATTCATGTGCGAGGACATGCTCGCGGAAATGGCGCTTTTGTGTCAACCAGGTGCCTGCTGAAGTGTCGTTTTGTGTCGACGAGACTTGACGAGGACATGAGTTACGCGCATTGCTGTGGAAGATGTGTTAGCGGGGTAGTGTCATACCCCAAATTTTGACCACTAAGATTTCCCATCATTGTGAAAATCATCATCACAATATGGATGAACCTTTAGTCTCCCCAAAGATGGGTGAGTATTCACTACTATCAAAATTAGGGTTTCAAGCCCTCTCAAAGCTTTTAGACAAAGGATCAATCAAGGAATGACATGATCTTCAACTTGTCTACACCCTCAAACATACAAAAAGGATAAAAAAGGACTCCTACTTCAAGGATTAAGCACAAGGATGCTCCCTTCTAGGTGGATCAAGCCTCAAGATCGCCAGTGTCACCAAATTAAGGTTTGGTCGACCAGGGCCTCCAGATGGAAAGTTTCCTATGGGCATGAGCCAAAGATTCAAAACATAACCTAAAATACTCCATGGAACCTCATGGACCCAATTATCAAGTCAATTTGACCTCAGGGGATGCATACATCAAAAATCAGGAATTAGGGTTTCTTGACCTAATTCACCCCTAAGTTGACTTTTGGGACAAATCATGAACCAAGACCTCAAGACATGATTTGGGGGTCTCTAACATACTACATTGATCCATTTGCAATAATGGATTGATCCAAGAAGCTTGAGCAACAAGTTTCAATTTTATCTCAACCACAGTTAGGGTTTTGCGGGAAAAGTCAACTGTAACTTTGACTTTTGACCAGGACATGCTCCCAAGCCCTATTACATGCATCAATATACCCTATGACACCCATGGAACATGTACATCAAGTTTGATTTAGGTCAAGGACATGATTTCCTGAAGAATTGCACAGTTTGGAATTCATCGGATAAAAAGTCAACTGTGCACAAAAGTCAACTTTGACTTTTTGAGATTTTTCACTAAAATGGATTTTTAACCCTAAAATGATGTTAATGTATGATTTGAATCATCATTCATCAAGAAAAATCAAAGAAAATGGGATAACTTGTAAAAAGGGTAACCATAAAAACTTAGAAAATTTTCTAAGTTATGGAAAAAAGTGACAAATGTACCAACTTTGGAGGATCATAACTCCTAAACCACAAAGCCATTTTTCCCATCCAAAGCTTGATTTGTAGATCTCATTGCCCTCTACAAAAGCTTCATACTGACCTATGTCCAAATTCCTCATGGATTTTGAGTTATGGAGTGATCAAAATCAAGAAAAGTCACTTTGTTCCAACTCTTAGTGAAAATTTCACTAAGTCAGATTTTGCCTTACTTTTTTCCAAATGTAGGGACATTTTTCACTTGGATCCAAAAAGTATCAAAACCAAATATGATCAAACAGTTGTTGTATCATATAAGGGCTTTCCAAAATGGCCAAGAACATTACCAAATTCAAATTGAGCCATGAGATATAACATTGGCAAGTTGCCTTGTTGAAATCTGTCAAGGCAAGACAGATTTTGCACTTTTGCTCGATTTGCCAAAATTGTGAAAATCCAAGCACTCCTATCCACTTGGACACCTCTGAGGATTAAATCTAAAGGGGACAATCACTGAGCCAAGCCTCCAAAGTCCTTAGAACAAGAAATAACATGTTGAACCTAGAATTTCCAAAATAGGGACAAGACTTCAATTTTGGATTGGAGCATTCAATGGAAGCATCAAGGTGGCATGGACTGAGCCATTCTCAACTGAATTCAGTCAAGACTTATCCAAGACCAAGGGGACCAGCAGCATGTGCCCTAACCTCTAGTCAATGGCTAGAGGAGACTTGGATTTTCATTTGCCAACATTGGCCAAACCTACTCAGCAGTTGCCATTCACTATTCCTTACAAAACAAACTTACTCTACTATAAATAGAGCTCAATTGTGATCAGTTTAAGTACACCAAAGGCCTACACCACTTGCCTTTCTCAAAATCCACTCCTCACTCTAAAAAATGCCTTTCTTAGCAAGTCACTATCGGGTTTTTCATTAGAGAGCAATTCCACTCAAACCAATCACACACACACACCTCATATATATCATATGTAAGCTGTGCAAACTATCACAAGTGACTTGTAATCACAAAATCACAAAGTCACATCTCAAAACCTCAAAATAGGCCTTTTATACATTTTTCAAGCCATGTCTTGATTCACTCACTTTCCAAACCAGATAAAATCTCAAACACACTCCAAATATCATCCTTGAACTGTCCCAAATGGTTCCCCCATATGGAACACCATTTGAGAGAGTTGCTATTTTGGTCACTTTTAACCCCTTTTGCAAGAAAGGGACTGTTTGTGTTTTTGCAGGTACCAGCCAATTCCAATCATCCTAAAAGCTTCTAAGGGATCATTTGAGTGTGTCAAAAGTATCAAATCATTTTTGGAACAAGAGGCTTGACAGATTGCACAAAAGCTCCAAAATCTCAAAAAAGAGGTAAGCCTCACAACTTGGAATCTTTGAATCATGCAATGCTTTGAAGTCCACTGATCATATACATCTCATACATGTTGTATATGTCGTGTTTGAGCTAATTCACCATGTAATCCATGCCTGTACCAAGTTGTAGCATAGAAAATGCAATTATAGGTCATTTTCAAAACCACTATCGGGTTTTGAGGAGGGAGTGTGATCTGAAAAAACTATCACCACCATTGGATTCCTTGTGAAATTCTGGTCGAGATACATATAAATTTTGTCTCAAACCATTAAGAATTGAGAAAGTTATGACCTTCACGTTTCTGAGCCAAAACTTGCCTTGCCTTGCCTTGGGCCAGGCCTAAAACCAAGTCATGCCTTGTATATTTGTTGTTTTGTTTCAAACAATGGATGTATCACCACCCCAGTGGTAAGGCGCGCGCCTTGTAACCTTGAGGTCTTGGGTTCAAATCCCACCCATGCCATTTTGTGTTTTTTCACATTTTGCCATTTTTTTCAATATTTTATGTTTTATTAATTAATTGGAAAATTAATAACTCTTTCAATTTTAATTATTTTTGATTGGTTCTTTTTGCAAAAAATCACAAAAATGTTGAAATATTTTATTCCACAAAAAAATTAAGTTTATATTATTTATTTAATATAATTAGTATTTTTGTGAATAAATTCATTTTTATTTGTTTTTAAACATTTTAAAATGAATATTCATCTTGAAAAATCAAGACCAAATGAGTTTTAATGTCTCTTGTGATTTATACCTCATTTTCCAAACCTTAAACAAAAATCACAAGTGATTTATTCAAACCTATTTGGTATTTTTCATTGATTTTCTTTAAATGTTTACTTTTAAAGAATAAAATTAGGGTTTCTTTGATTTTCACTCAAACAAATCATTCAAAACACTCATGGGCCTCTAATAGAGTGTAAGACCCAACCCCCTTTTTGTAAAAGACCAAAATAGTGGGCCTCACTTATTGTATAAGTCCCACTCTATTTTCAAAAATCTCGGCGCAATCGCCAATTCAAAAATCAAACCCACTGGGCCTACCCTCGAGTAGTAAGACCCATTCCATTTCTCAAAACATCTTGGGCCTCTACTAGAGTGTAAGACCCAATCCCCTTTTAACCAAAAACAAATGTGGGCCTCAAATATTGTATAAGCCCCTATGTGTTAAAAGAAAATCTCGGCGCGATCGCCATTTTAAACGAAAAATCATCTGGGCCTACCCTCGTGTTATAAGCCCCACTCTTTTTCTTTAAAAACTCCTTGGGCCTCTTGAGAGAGTGTAAGACCCATCCCTTTGTACAGAAAACCTTTTTGGGCCTCAGTCACTTGTATAAGTCCCTCTGTACAAATTCAACAGTGCGATCACTGATAAAACCCCGGGCCTCTCCTTGAGCTGTAAGCCCCAAATCTTTCTTTTTCAAAGTACTTTCTCCTTTGATTTTGAAATATACTGTTGTTTTCAATCTTTCTTTGTTGAACAACTAACCAAACAGCATGGAAGCTCTACAACCGAGTAAGTGGTTATTGCTTTCATTTACCGCTTTCATATACATATAACTGTATTGTGGGGCTGTTTCGCAGTAAGTCTTCTTTCATAAACTCATATCAACTGTGTAATAATAGTATAGATATTTAGAGTTTCCCCGGCAACTACGTCTAGCATTAAGCCTGTTGATCACTCTTAAATAGTCTAAACTAGATCCCCATAGGATTGCCAGACACAGTCTTCCCTCCTCTTGGGGTTAAACAATATGGAGATATGAAAGGCAGCATTCTCGGTGAACCCTTTCATAGACTGTCACCTTTAGAAGTTGTCAAAGAAACTCTATTCCCCAGAGATGATCTTTTCTCCATGAATGGCATCTCTTGAGTTTCTTCCAAATTCTCGGACTTTCCTGGCTTGATCTATTCTCTGTTAATAGTCTGTCTTAAACTTATCGGGGGTTTGGGGACCCACAGGCTTCTTAAAAGCACTTGTCAAGAAACTCTATTCCCCAGAGATGATCTTTTCTCCGTGAATGGCATCTCTTGAGTTTCTTCCAAATTCTCGGACTTTCCTGGCTTGATCTATTCTCTGTGAATAGCCTGTCTTGAACTTATCGGGGTTTGGGGAGCCACAGGCTTCCTAAAAGCATCCCCGCCTCCTCTTGGACGTTGTACAAGGACCCGTCGGCTTCTTAGAAGTATTCACAGCCTCCTCTCAGGCTTCGTATAATGACCTATCGACTTCTTAAAAGTTTCCAGCCTCCTCTTGGGCTTCGTACAAATTGTCCCGACGACCTCCTAGAGGTATAGGAATAGAAATCAGTCATCTTAATAGAGCTGTCTTTCTAAGAGTCTACTACTATTTCTTTAAGCATAGTACAACAGATGAAACTCTAGACTTGGACAGTCTAAAACCCTTGAGTCTCAAAGACGTTCTCAAGCACCCTTCAAGAATAGGAAGGAACCCCGTAGACTCGGACAGTCTCCAATACCCTTTGGATTTCCCATTTCCTCAAAGAAAAGGAAATATCCCTGATCCTCGAATCAAAATCCTTGAGTATAACATTACTCATATAAGAACTAATTTTCTCTTTAAATCAGCATCATGGACCTGTTACTCAACTGAAACAGTCACCATGGCATCCTCTTGGGCTTTGTACAATGATTCTCCCCAGCGGAGCTAACATTAATAGCCTCCATCTCGGGCTTTATACGAGATACAAAAAGACTCTCTTGTTGAGTATAAAACCTTTAGCCTCCATCTCGAGCTTCATACGAGATACAAAAAACTCTCTTGTTGAGTTAAATAGCCTCCATCTCGAGGTTTATACGAGATACCAAAAGACTCCATCGTCGGGTCAAAACCTTTTAGCCTCTCTCTCGGGCTTTGTACGAGACACATTTTAGCCTCCTCTTAGGCTTTGTATAAGAAAACCACTAATTGATCCAATCAACCTTTTAGCATCAAAGCTGTGCCTCGTTCACAGTACATAAACATCAACAACTCCTTCCCCTTCATCTAATTGCTGTAAGCGGCAAGCCTCTGGATTATCTACATCCATGCCACTGTCCCTCTTTTAGACTGAGAAATTCCTAAGGAAAGATGGCATTTCTCTACACTGAGTTAAAGTCTTCTCCTTCAGGTTGGAAATCCTCTATAAAGGAAATTATGGCATTGCCGGATTCACATATACCGGTTAAAGTGATTCTCCTTTATAAACAGTTGTGACAAACATACCCTCTTTAGAGATGACAAATTCTCTCTAAAGTCAAACCCTTTTAGCTTCATATCTTGGGCTTTGAATAAGATACAAACTACCTTCAGCTTCACATCTTGGGCTTTGAACAAGATACAAATATACTTTTTCAGCTTCACATCTTGGGCTTTGAACAAGATATATATCACCTTTCGCTTCACGTCTTGGGCTTTGAACAAGACACCAAAACACCATTTCCTCCCATAGAATAGGAGGAACTACGATCGCTCTGATTTCCCTGTTTCGGAAAAAATGGGAATATGTAGGCATAAGATTGAAAGAAAAATCTTAGCGAGTACACTAAACAAAAACCCAAAATCCCATACTTTCATACATCCGTCCTGACATCTTAAACCTCCCACAAATCGACCGAACACCACTTTTAAAAAAATAAGCCCAATAGAGACCCCGAATCTTTGTAGCATCTGTAAACCAACAGTTTTGACTGTTTAACCTCAGTTTGCAAGCAGGGTTAATTTGAGACATCTATTTCCCTTCCTTCATCAGCTTTAATAGGATAAAAAATGAATCGAGCTGTAGATACCAAAGAGCGGTAGTGCTTCGAAACCACATCCAAAAATTGCTCGCTACAGGTAGCAGAAGACTTGGTGGATGTGACGTCTAGCCTTGGAAATTCCAAACGAAGATTCCCTTTCTGACACGTGGTGGAGCATTCAAGTTTTGTCAGGCCTACAGACGCCTAGGCTATGATGGCCTTTGCGTTTCCCAAGCGAAGAAGTGCTTATAAAAGGGGGGAGAGAGAATTCATTTGAAACTTTTCTCAAACTCTTATCCCCAAATATCTACGCTCTGCAACTCATGGTCTCGCCGAAGCTTTTTCTCCGCCATCGACCTTCAATGCCCAGTTTGTGATCTTCATCTTCTACCTTGATTTAGCAAGTAAGTTCTTCATCCTTTTCTGCAATTTCTTTGGTGTTCATCCGTTTTGGAAAATTGCATGAATTTTCCGGTGACACATGAATTTTCCGATTGAACGTTCATGTGTTCTTCGATGAACACATGAATTTCTGGAAAATTCATGAAGCACATGAAGAACACGAAGAACATGGAATAAATGTTCATGATTATTGCGTAAGCTTGTGTAGATCTTTCTAGATTCTGGTTAGGATTAGTTTTAAGTTTGTAGTCGGGCATTAAGCCTGTTCAACATGAAACTTCGGTTTTTGTACGATGAGCTTATTTTGTCGAGTACGCTCCTCCTCAGAGTCTTCGTGAAGTCGCGAAGACTCGTCCCCATTGACGGGGAAGGTGAAGTCGCCGAACTCTGTCGTGGTTGAATTGGGCTCGAGGTTGTCCTCAACTTATTCCTCGCCCTTTCACTTGATTAGTGGTGGAAAGGTGGATTTGATCTTCGTCGTCGAATTCACTTTTTCTTCCTCCGTTTTTCAGGTGAAATGGCTGATCAACGCGAAGAGGTTGTGCCCGATGCTGGGGCCGCGCACGAGGAAGCGGAGCAGTCCTTTAATTATGCCAACGTCCACGTAGAAAAAGGGAACCTTAAATGGATCGCCCAGGAACCCTTATCGACAAGGTCAACGTTTACTGAAGAGGAAGTTCTGGATTTTCCCTATCTAGAAGACCGGGCTGAGGATGCGCAGTGCATTGGAGAGCTATCTTCCCGACAGAGAATGATCGTATCTGTTCGGTGTATCCGAGGATGCGGTTCCCCATGGACAAATTCTCCTTCGTGGAGGTAAAGTACCGCCTTACCCTTCATCGACTTTTAGGAGGCCGTCTTTTGCCACTTGGAGCTATACCCGACTCAGCTTCATCCGAATCCACTGGCTTTTATTCGCGCTTTTGAGCTGGTATGTTGTTACTTGCGAATCGGGACGACCGTGAACCTTTTCTTCTGCATCTTCCAGATCCAGCGGAGCACAACGGGCCCGAAGCAAAGTTGGGTTTCATTCAAACAGCAGAGCAGGATTTTTTGGCCGTACTCTGAGTCTGTTCGGCATTTCAAGGATAGATTCTTGGTCATTAAACCTGTCTCTGAAGCGGCTAGGAGATCCATCTCTATGCTTTAGACTGTGGAGGTTGATGGTCAGCAAGTTCAAAAGGATGTGTCTAAGTTCCCTTTGGAGTGAGTGTATGCTCACTTCGGGTGGTTTCGCTGGCGGAAAATTTGTGCTATCCCCGTGCTATCTTCAGGGGAAAATGTTTGACAGGGAGAGTTCAGTCGTCATCCCGGAGCTCGACGCATCAACTATCTTGACCGCCGACCCTCAAGTGCGGAGAAAGCTTCTCTTCCAGGATGCGGCCGCTATGATCAGGGTATTGGAGGTGGCACTGACCCTTGGGGATAAAGAGATGGCTCTACTTGCCGACCTTAAGAAAGCGAAAGCCAAGATCAATGATTTAGAGCTAGAGAACACAGATATTTATAACGACCTGAAGAAGCTCCAAGGCAATCTGGAGGCCAAGATAGAGCTTCAGAAGGAAGTTACTCAGATGCAGGGGGAGGTGGTCAGGGTCAACAAGGAGAATGCTCGTTTGAAGATGAGGATAACTGAGTTGGAGGGATCGTCGGCAGTTGGTCTGGATGAGATCGACGACGAGAAGACTCTGAAGACGCGGAAGGACCTGATCGAGAGGATCCGTCTTCTTGGGGAAGATAATCTGAGGGCAGCTGAATTTGGTTTCAATGCTACTTTGGAGCAGTTGAAGGCCCTTAATTCTGACGTCTAGCTGATGACCGAGGGAATGAGAGTTCTCAATGTGGTCGTCAACAGCGAGGTGGTTCCCCCGGAGGTTCCCGACAAAGCAGTTTAGTTTTGTTTTGAGGTTGTACTTGTATTTTGTGGGCCTACGTGCCTTTTGATATGTAATATTTAGTCGGGCACAACCCTCTTCGTGTACTACTGACTTATTCCGGCCTTGTGGCCGAGGTTATAAATATTTTTCATTTAGCATTGTGTTTGTTGCTTTTATTTATGTATGCTTTGTTTAAACGCAGTGTATGGACGCTTTGCTCGATTTGTTCGTGTTTTTGCTCGACAGTTTGGGAGACTTGTCGAGGGGGCGGAGTAGTTTCACCAGTGATGGGACTAGGATCTCGGTTGAGATATTAATCCCATAGGCTTGGACTGTTCCCATCACGAGCTGGGTGTCTTGCCTCAATGGTACGGTAACGGCGGAGCTCGATTGAGGTATCCCCATTGTGCGCAGAATCTGCTCGTCCCATGAGCAGAAACTGGCCAACGTTGTAAGGTGAGGGATCGTGCTTGCACCGGTGCACAGTCCCGTGGCCGACCAGTCTCCCTGCTGGGGATGAACTCATCGGCAGTTAGCCCGACCTCGTGGTTGGTCCTAACTGTAATATTGTTTGAGCTTTTCAGTATTCCATTGTCGAGCAAATGGTTCTTCATCCAGAGTTTCTAGGTAGTAGGCTCCAGTGCCTGTTTTTGACTTGACCCTGTAGGGTCCTTCCCAGTTCGCGGCCAGCTTACCCTCGTGCGAATCCTTCTGGTTTCTGCATAGAACCAAGCTGTCAATGGGGAAGTCGCGCTTTATGACCTTAGCGTCATGGTGCAAGGTTAATTTTTGTTTTAGCAAAGCCTCGCGTAGAGCTGCCCCCGACCGTATCTCTTCGACCAGGTCGAGCTCTTCCCTTAAAGCTTTGTCGTTCATCTCCTCGTCGAGAGGAGCTTCCGTTCGTCTGGAAGGTTCTCTGATCTCCACCGGTATCACCGCCTCGGTTCCGTAAGCTAGTCAGAAAGGGGTTTCCCAGGTGGTGGAGTGCGGGGTTGTTCGGTAGTCCCAGAGCACGCTGTGTAACTCCTCGACCCACCTCTTCTTGGCTTTGCCTAACCTTCATTTTAGGCCCCGAAGGATTACCCTGTTCACAGCCTCTACTTGTCCGTTAGTCAGGGGGTGCTCGACGGAAGTGAAGTGTTGTTTCATGCCTAGTTTAGCGATGAAGTCCTGGAACTTCCTGTCCGTGAACTGGGTTCTATTGTCGGTCACAAGGTTCTGGGGTACTCCGAAACGTGCGAGGACGTTCCTTTTGTAGAAACGAATTATGTTGAAGGATGTGATCTTGGCGAGAGCTTCGGCTTCAATCCATTTTGTAAAGTAATCGACGACCACAATAAAAAATTTGTTTTGATAAGACCCCATTGTAAAAGGGCCAAGTATATCCATCCCCCACCAGGCGAAGGGCCAAGGCAAGGATAAAGTCTTCAACTCGTTAGGGGGTACCAAGTACATGTCCCCGTGGCACTGGCTTCAGTCACATTTTTGGACATGCTTCTTACCATCGTAGTGGATGTCAAACTCTGATAGCTCCAGGGACCATTTGAGCATTCTGGCGGCCATGTATGGTCGACAAAGCAACTGTCTTATGGGCTAGTCTGTTCGTATTACTATGGTGTGGGCCTGGAAGAAATGCCTGAGCCTTCTCGCGGCGTTGACGAGGGCGAAAGCGACCTTCTCTATTTACGCGTATCTGATTTCTGACCCTTGTAGGGCCTTGCTCGTAAAATAGATGGGCTTTTGCCCATCCGCTGTCTCGTGAATGAGTGCAGCGCTAATGGCTTCGCTGGTGACGGAGAGATACAGGTACAAGGTCTCCTCGCACTCTGGTCGTGAAAGCACGGGGGGTTCAGACAAAGCTCGCTTAAGGTGGGTTAGAGCCTACTCGCACTTCTCAGTCCATTAGAATGTGGCCTCCTTTCTGAGGAGTTTAAAGAAGGGCAGGGCATGCTGGGCAGACTTTGCCACGAAGCGAGAAAGTGAGGCGAGCATCCCGTTGAGGGACTGTACGGACTTCTTCGACCTGGGTGTGGGAAATTTAGCAAATGCCCGAAATTTGTCAGGATTGGCCTCAATCCCCCTTTCGGTGAGGTAGAATCGAGGAACTTCCCTGCCCGAACGCCGAAAGTGCACTTCTCTGGGTTGAAATGCATCTTGCATTTCCTTGCTTGGTCGAAGACCTTTTGCAAGTGAATTGTGTGATCGAATTCCTCTCGAGACTTCACGATCATATCTTCCATGTATACTTCGAGCATGTCTCTGATTTCTGATCGGAAGACCTTGTTCATCATACACTGGTACGTGGCCCCAACATTCTTCAGACCGAAGGGCATTACGTTGTAGTAATAGTTTCCCGACGAAGTCATGAACGCGGTATATTGTCCTTTTTGGCCATAGGGATTTGGTTGTATCCCGAATAGGCGTCCATTAAGGACAAGAGTTTGAAACCTGCAGAATTATCTACGAGCTTATCTATGTTGGGCAGAGAATAAACATCCTTCGGGCAAGCCCGTTTGAGATCAGTATAATCAATGCACATGCGCCATTTTCCACTGTGTTTCTTGACACGTACAATATTGGACAACCAGGTTGTATACCTGGCCTCCGAGATAAATTTTTCCTCTAAGAGGTCTTGTACAAGTTTTTTGGCAGCCTGTACCTTCTCATCGGATTGCTTGCGCCTGCGTTGTGCGACGACTCGAACAGCTGGGTCAATGGTCAGTTGATGGCATACAGTCTCAGGGTCCAGGCCGGGCATGTCCGCGGCACTCCACGCAAACAAATCGGCATTGTCATCGAGACATGTCTTCAGCTGCTGCTTTACCTCGTTGGGCAGCCCCACGCCTATCTTCACTCCTCTACTCAGGTTGGCTCTGAAGGTGATAACCTCGAACTCACTACCTGGGACTGGGCACATGAGGAATATTGCCGAGGAACTGTTTGTCCCCTCCGTCATGCCTTCACCACCGTCCTCGCCCTCTTCAAGAATCTGACTGTCGAGGTTAATGATGTGTATAGGGAGAGTCGGCTTCTTGTTAGGCTGGCTTTCTTCATCGGGCTGGTCTTCCCCCCTTGCTCGCTTGGTGGCCTTGGGTGCTGCATCGATCGAGCTCTGTCCCTGAGTAGCTGCTTCAAAGCACCTCCTCGCAGCTTTTATATCCCCGTGCAATGTTGCGATGTGGCCCTTCTCCGTATAGTACTTCATCTTGAGATGAATGGTCGAAGGAACAACGATCAGCTCCGCCAAGGTTAGTTTTCCGAGGATGTATTGGTACAGTGAAGGGCAATTGATTACCAAAAACTGAGTCTTGATCGAATTCGATGCCTCCTCTTCCCCGAAGGTGACCGGAAGCTCCACGTATCCCCAGGGTCTGGCTGTCGCCCCGTTGAACCCCTGCAGGTCGGATCCTACATATGGTGACAGGTTCTTCTGATCCAACATCAAGGCTTTGAACAGACCAGTGCACATGATGTCCACGGAGCTACCCTGGTCGACCAGGATCCGTCGAACATCGGGGTTGGCAAGTCTCGCTCTGATGAGTAAAGGAATGTGCGAGTTCGGGGAGCCCCCGGGCAGCTCCTCCCAGTAGAAAGTGATTGACTGGGACCACCCTCAAACCTTCTCGAGCATGGACAGTTGGTCAGGACTGCAGTCGATGAGTTGGTCAAACTTTTTCTTGACCGACCCCATTGTGAGCTCGCTGTATCCCCCACACGAGATAACCATGGCTGTCAGAAAGGTCTCCCAAGTGCTGTGTGAAGATATCTGAGGAGAATCCTTAATATGGTCGGGGATGATGAAGTCCTTCGGTCGCATGATGGACATAGCGACCTGAGAAGGAGGGTTCGGCAGCGTAGACTCCGCTTCCTTTTTGGCCTCCGAAGTCTCTCGTCGAGAGGATTCACCCTTCTTCGTATATTGCTTTATATGACCCTCCTTGATGAGGATTTCAATGGCGTCTTTCAAGTGCACACAATTCTCAGCTACGTGGCCGTGGCTGCGGTGCAAGCGGAAGTATTTACTTTTGTCTGTGTTGCCCTTAGACGACGTTGGTTTGGGGAACTAGACACCTCCCTGCTTGAACTCCACGTTGATGCATTCGGAGAGAATGCGCTCACAGGGAGCCGTCAGCAGGGTATATTCTGTAAAACGACCAGCAGGTCCCTTGCCTTCCCGAGGACGATCATCTCGTCGTCTCTATTTATCGCATTTAGGGGCCTCTAATTCGTCTTTTTTTGTCGTCCGGGAGCTCTCTTGATCCCTAGAGTCCCAGGCTTTGTAGGCTACCTCTTTCTCCTTGTATTGGATATACGATTAAGCTTTACGGGGTAATTCGCTCTTCGGCCTCAACCCCTTTTCGAGGAGGCTCTATGCCCACTGCCTTGCGAAATTCGCTCTTTGACCTCAACCCCTTTTCGAGGAGATACTTCTTCATATAGTCCGTCGTGCGGACCTCAACGGCCTCCTTGTTGAAATGCTCGATATATGCACGCAAGGGCTCATCCTTGCCCTGCATGATGGCTTCCAGCGTGGCCTTCGACTTGGGATGTCTCCGGGAGGCAGTAAAATGGCGAGCAAACTGGTTCTTTAGATCCTTCTAGGATGTGACTGAACCCCGGGGAAGCCGCTTGAACTAGGCCATGGCCCCCTTCCTAAGAGTGATGAGGAACAACCTGCACTTAATAGCCCCGCCTACATTATGATAGTGGAGCATGGCTTCGATGTTTTCTATATGCTCGCCTGGGTCGATGGTCCCGTCGTAAATGGCGAGGGGAGGTGGCTTCTCCAATCCACGAGGAATGCGCATGTCCATGATCTCTTGAGATAAGGGCCCATGGACATCGTCGTCGCCGCTTGTCCTGGATGACCAACTAGGGGAGTCGCTACGCCCACGACTTCTACTGCGGAGGGGAGAATGTCTGCGTGACCTGCGATGCTCGCGATGGTTCCTTAAAGCTCTATTCCTCTTCAGAGTGGGAGAGCGACTGGAACTCCACAGGGGAGATTGGTGTCGTCGTCTGGCGAGTTCTGAGTTAGGTTCCTCCAATCTTGAATGTCTCTAATCGGGGGAAAGACTCCTGGACCTGTCTCGCCTGCACTTCTGAGGAGGAGGAGATTGTGGCCGTGGAGAAGGACTGTTGGGCCTCTGCGAGGGATGCTGATCCTGGAGGGCGTGTTCGAGCATGCAGATATTTTTTCCCTTTTGGAAGATCAGAAAGTTGGACCTGTTGAGGGAGGCAATTAGGGCAGCAGTGCTTGGGTTCGCGTTTTAAGGGACTTGTATAGGCTCAAAAATGAGACCAGCAGCTTGTGCGCGCGATTTCACGTCATCGGGGGTAGTAGAGGCAGTCTTTCCATCCCGATGATCTGTCTCTGAGAAGGCAGCTCCAGAGACGAGGTGATTGACGTTATCAGTGATAATGGCGACGACACGTTCTTGACGGGCATCATTGTTTTTGTTGGAGGCCATGATGATCAAAGGAATTTTAGGGAGAAAGCTTTGGTCTTTTGGGTGAAAAGATGAGGAATCTTGGTTCAAAAAGACGGGGAAACGATGTTTCCCACAGACGGCGCCACTGATCAGAGGTGATCATACTGGATCGTCGTGGCCTTCGCGTAAGGCAGATGATGATGCTCGTAGGAGAGGAGAGGGGTGTACCTGTAAGGTACTCCGATGCCAAAGTAAGTTTGGGCTAGAGAGAAAGTAAATACGGAAATATTAAGGTATGATTTTGAATATTGAATATTAAATAGCTGCCCCTCTCAAGTGAGAGGGTATTTATAGGAAAACCCCCAGCGCTGGGCCAAGGTCTCCCATGTGGCCAAAATATCTGGTCAACCAATGGGAGACTGCAAGGTGGAGGGTCAGGCGTGTGACCCTTTGACCTGGTCCAACTGTTTTCTTGAGACCCGGGGAGACAGTTGGTCATGTGAACTGTCAAGCGAGTGAGGGGGACATGCCCAACGGCTAGTTCCTGCCCAACGGCTAGTTCCTGTCCAACTGCTAGTTCCTGCCCAACGGCTAGTTTCTGGCTATTGGACTTGACCAAGAGCTGGACGAGATTGGGCCTTACCCTACTGGGGGCCAAGCGCCTGCCCAGTCTAAAACAGGAATGAATTGTCTATTTTGTGTAAATATTTTTTCTTTACTTGCAAGGATGATGGCTTTAATGACTATTGTTGATAGGAATACCCTTCATTCTAGGAAGAAAGCTGAGTCGGGCGAGAAGTGGTCAAATAACCTCAAGAGTCACATTAGCGGATTTTTAGGAAAGGGAAAAAGGAGACCGTATGAAGGGGCAAATATTTGTTCTCCTAGGCCTCTAAAGACTATAAAGCCTGGCTTGGTTGAAGGGGCTTCATATCATGCCCAGGGTCAAAAACATAAATACGTCCAGCTCAATGAGACTATAGACTTGGATGCCTTGGAAACTTTGGACCTCAATGGAACGCCCACTTAGGGAACCAATTCCTTGGCTCATTTGTGGAGCAAGGCGATCCCGCCCCTATGGAATGAAGACTAATTGAGTCAACTAATTTATGCATATTGAAAATTTGTATAAATAAAATATTATATTTTATAAATTACTTTAATTAATTCATTAAAATAACATATTAAATTAATTATTTAAAATTTTTTGTTGCATTGGATTAAAATAAGTTATTGTTGTATTGAGTTGTATTGTTGAATAAATCATAATAGGTTGAACGACTCATTTAGTTAGCCAACTAAAAGGTCTCTACCCTCATTAAGCAGTTATATATTTGACCATCTCATTAGGTTGGACTAAGCATCATTAACCTCGTCCATGCCTCCCACCCCCAAACTCTGTCAGGAATATTTGTTGAACACCTGCCTCTGCCTCCAATGGAGACAAGTTTCTCTGCCCCGCCCCCAAAAACCACACTTTTTAATCAAAATAAAACTTGTTTACATGTTTTCAAATCTTTATGTTTCATTTCTTCATATCATAAAAAACTAATAATTAAATTAAATAGCGACATTCAACATAAATTAATCATAGAACTCATGATTTTAAAAATTAAAACCCTAAATATTAAATCATCAAAATAACATGTTATCTTAATAAGGGTAAATGTAACAAAATTAGTAAGTATAATTATAACTTAGTAATTTTTATTAACCTTTATTTTGTAGCTCTTATCTAGACTATTTTTATTTTCATACTGTGAGATATAATACGTTATACTATTTGACGTTTCTTTTTTCCCTTCATTGGTTGGATCATGTGTTTTCTAGAGCAGATTCTTGTTTTCTCTCTAGGTCCTAGTGCCTCTTGCTTGGTAAGAGATATTTGTCCTTGATGTCATTTCCCTGATGTAATTTCAGTCACAAATATTATCACCTTAGGCCTTTTTTACTCTCGTGTATCATTTACCATCAGGTCATTTATTAGGACTAAGACCATGTAAGAATAGTTTTCCCCTCAAGCATGCTTCAATGTGTCTGAAGTAAGGCTTATGACTCTATATTATTTTTTCCATTTTCATCATG
Organism: Lathyrus tuberosus; assembly: GCA_022829125.1. Classification (NCBI taxonomy): domain Eukaryota; kingdom Viridiplantae; phylum Streptophyta; class Magnoliopsida; order Fabales; family Fabaceae; genus Lathyrus; species Lathyrus tuberosus. The sequence goes on from JALAZF010000117.1 coordinate 11,405,666, forward strand.
ACGTAGGTTTCTTCAATCTATACTGGTATGTAAGTGTTTCTAATTATCTTTTAGGGTTAAACTTATTTCCTTGGATCACATATGTTCTTTCCTTGGTCGAAATACTCCATTTTATTTTGTTGTTTACCATATTGTATCTTAATCATTTTCCTAGTGGACATGAGTGTGAGGCTTCTCATTCCCTATGTATTGGACTTAATAATTTTCTTTTGGTAAGTTTCTTCTATCTTCCTTTCTTTTGTCTTTAGTATGAACATGATCTTGTCCTTTAGTTTTTTTAAGAAAGAAAAATAATTCCTTTATCTTTTTGGGCATCCCTTGATTAAAACATAAGATTAAGATAAAGGTTTTTAAGGCTGCATGGTTTTGTCGTCTGGTGTTATCCTTTTCTCTATGCTAATTTGTTTAAAGTGCCTCTTTTGAGGAGTTCATTCTGCGATGTTTTTTGTGGGAAACTGTCTACGAGAAACTTGACGAGAAAGAGTCGATTGCCATACTTATTGTGATAATTCTCAATTACTAGGCCACTTAGAGGCTAGTGTAAATAAATGTACCTAGAGTTTTGATCCATCTATTCAACCTCCGGGGGGTCGCAACATTTTGATTCTCAGACCTCATTTGGAGATGTCGAGGAATGAGGCATGGTTTTTCCCTTCCCAAATGATCAGATTTGTGGAATTTTTTGTTGTGTCATTCCCCCATGTATGATATAACTTTCAAAGATTATGGTTTTTGCTTGCCTCTTTAACCATTTGAATGTCATTCCCCCATTTGACTTTTATAGCATCTATGTGTCCACCTCCATATGAAGCCTCAAAACACAGTGTTTTGTGCCATCTTCCACATTATTTGGGAATTCCATGATATTAATCACACTTTGATGACTTCCGAGCCCACTTTCCCTCTTTTTAAACCTCTTACTTCAACCATGGAAGATTTTTGTTGTCGATTTATGATACTTTATCCTTTTTCTTTTCCTGCCCATGAGTCCATATGTACTATTGGTGGTCCTTGTCGATCACATATTCTTCATTGTTGTTCCAATTCCCATTTCTCATTACTTCCTTGGGAATTCCATCTCGTCCTCGAGGATTTATATGGTTATTTCTTTACTATTTTCTTGAGAATCAAAAGCTACTTTGATACCTTAGTCCAGCATACTACCTTTCATCTTATTTACTCTTTGAATTTTCTTTCAATGGTGAGAGAGAAAGCCTTGGCAGCTTCCAATGTGTTTTACAATATGATTTGTCATGTTCTTATTACTATTTGTTTAATATATTATTTTCATTTTTGTTATAGGGCTGAATGGCTTAGGAAATCTCGAAGACACTCCTTTGGGTTTTGGAGCTGCCTCACAGTAGTCAGTTCAACCTTTCGTTTCACAGATAGATTAATAGACACCATTTAGGACTTCTGAAATCAAAACCATATTTTCTCTTAAGCGGGCTCGGGCCAATGATTATTAGGTGTATGAAAGAGGTATAGCCATTGTTCCTTATAAAGATCAGATGGTCTGTCATTTACCCACTAGACCTAACTGTTCCCTCCCCTTAGACGTATTTTCTTTGCGTGCTTTAATCCATGAGGTGGATTCTTCATAGATTGAATATTTGAGGCCCATGGGTTTCCAATATGATTCGGAAAAATATCTGTCATTCCTAGCTTAACTGATAACTTTTATTTCTTATTTTCTTGCTTTTGGAGGTACCCTGGTGTTGATGGAGGAACAACTTCTTGTGGAATTAGAGTTAATTATGTCTAAAGCTAAATCAGATAATGAATGTGAAATATCTCAAAAAAAAAGTATTCTTTAAGAAGATCAACTTAAGGAATGTGAAATGCAAAAATAAATCTAAAACTCGACATCAATAAAGGTGAAGAATTATAGGAAAGACTTTTGCTTATTGAACTGGTCTCAAAGATGGATATTTCTAACTAGGGAGAAAAATACAGTTCTATATCCTCCTTAATTATCTATTTGCTTATTTTTTTTTACTTTTTTACCAGGTACCTCATCCCATTTATGAGTTATTTTTGTGTTCTATGTGTTGTTTATCATCAAAAGGGAAAAAAATTGGTTCTATGTGTTGTGTTGGTTAATATCTTCTAAAGATTTTGATGATGACAACTAAACAAGAATCACAAGCATCATTAGTCAAGAAGAACGCACAAGTCAAAGTTAAATCAAAAGAAACTAAAGTTGTGAAGTTGTGAAATCTTGTCTAATCCTAAACTTAATATTTTATCTTGTATTTTATTAGTTAAACTTAACTTAAGAAAGATTATTTCTTGTAGTAATAAGGCAATGCACACACACAAAAAAGAATTTTAAACTTCTCATCCTTTTATTAAAACTTCTTAAATCTAATCTGAGAAAGTACCTAATCAATTAAGAAGCCTTCTAATCTATTTGGAAAGCAAAACTCAACCGCCTAATTGATTAAGTCTTTATTATAATAATCTAATGCAAGAATAAACCTCATAACCGATTAGGTAGGCTTGTTAATTGATTAAGTAACATAGTATATTAAGATTTCTTTTTCTAGTTTAAATTAATCAATTAAGTCTAATATATTACGAAGCACCCAAGCCCACAAATTTTTGTCTTTTTAGACAATTTTTTTCTATATAAAGAAGGATTTTCCTCACTTCTAAACACATAAGTTTTCTAATAATCATCTCTTCCATCTCTCAAATTCTCCTTATTTGATAAGTTTTATTCACTAGTCATTGCCTTAGTACTGAGATAGTAAAATACTTCATCTGAGAGTTATGGTGTTCTACACTTGTGATGAATTTGTTTATTCAAGAGTTTAGTTCTCTTGTGATCTTAAAATATATTTGAAGGTTGTAAGGTAAACCTGCAAAAATCACTACTACAAAATGCTAAAACAACAACACCAGGCTTACAACGCATCCTTTTACGCCGTTGTAATAGGTTAAAAATTTTGCTCCCAGACAAAAGCTGGGGTATAAACAGTCATTTAATGATGGTTGACTTAAACCACCATAGTAATAAATAAAATGTAGCAAGCTTCGATTCCCTGCAACTACATTTTTTTTCATTTTTTAGAGTACATTTAGCGTGTGTCACTTAAGTCCATTATTTAAAAAATAAATTGTAAATAATTTTATAACGGTTAATATGAACAGCTGTAGTAATAAATGAAATGTAACAAGCTTCGATTCCCTGCAACATATTTTTTCCATTTTTTAGGATACATTTAGGGTGTGTCACTTAAGATTCCACTACGATTTGTTTCTCCAACCGAGATTAAAAGCTTTACTGATAAATTAAAACAAAACTTATTCTGTATTTCTTTCATAAGACGCCCTAATCGAACAAGTGAGCAAGAGACGCCCTAACCTTTACCCTCTTCGTATCCATTCATTTGGAGCTCAAATATTGATCGTCTTCATTCATTTGCTTCTTCAGCTTCGAAGTAAGGTACTCTTCAACATATTCATTCCTTTTTTCTTGGTTTATGCTCAAATATTGACCGTCTTCATTCATTTGCTTCTCCAGCTTCGAAGTAAGGTACTCTACAACATCTTCATTCCTTTTTTCTTAGTTTATGCTCAAATAGTGACCGTCTTCGTTCATTTGATTCTTCAGATTCGATGTACGGTACTCTTCAACATCTTCATTCCTTACGTTCATTTGATTACAACTTTGAAGTACGGTATTCTTCAATATCTTCATTCCTTTTTTCTTTGTTCATATTGTATATGCTCAAGTCAGAATGAGATGTTTCATATGCTTTACGTTTAGTATGAGAGTACATCTTCATTGATTTTTTCTTTGTTCATATTGTATATGCATATGCTTGAGTTTTTGGATTAGATTTTGGTGTGTCATTCACATTATTATACATGTATAAATTTCAGAAGTTGTAATGGATCATAGTTGGATGAAAACCAATAGATTAGGTCCGGTTTATGAGAACGGAGTTCGTGAATTCCTTGAATACGCTGATAAACATCTTCCCGACAATAATTGTATCTTTTATTGTCCTTGTGTTGTTTGCGCGAATATCAAAAAGTGTACAAAGAAAGAAATACACAATCACCTTTGTTGTGATGGTATATGTCAAAATTATATAATATGGACGTGGCACGGTGAGGTGGATAATAAGGAAAGTCGGGCGTCACAAAGTCAAAGAGTGGAGGAAGATGAATATATGGAAGATCAACTAGAGGATATGTTCCGTGATATTGGGGAATCTTCTTTGATGAATGCTCATATTTATGATAATTTATATAGTGATAAAGACACCCCTTTATATAAGGGATGTACAGAGTTCACACGATTGTTGGCGGTGTTAAAGTTGTTGATGTTAGACGATGGCTAGGATCTAGAAGAGGGGGGGGGGGGGGTTGAATAGATCCCACAGTTTTATACGCGCAAATGGTGTTCCAAAATTGGTTTTAAAAATATTTTTAAGGAAGCAACCACTGAATCACCCATCTACAACGAACCTCTACTAAAAGGATCGGATATGCACGACGATATTAGGAATGATATGACGGAAGAGAAAAATACAGATCAATCAACAAAACCTAAACACAATCAACCAAGTTTTGGTTACTTGATGTGTATCCAATTTTCAACGAGATAAGTCGACAAAAATTAATCGCAAATTGCCTTCGATTTTGCACTCGATCAATTTATCGAACACTTGGCGTGCGCAAACACACCAAGTGCAAATTTCCAAATAATGTGAATATAAAGCTTATTCCAAATAAAATCCAAGGGATTGTATCAATTTTACAAAGTTCTTTCTCAGCTCTAAATTACACTATGTCAGAAATTTTTGATTAATTGATACTTCACAAATTCGATTAATATCAAAACGTAAAAGAGATAAGAGAAAGAGAGAACAAACACGATTTGTTTAGGCAGTTCCCCTACCGTCCTCGCTAAGGGTACCTCTGCCCCATATTCCGAACATGGAATTGAGATATGTATATATTAGGGTTGCAACTGTTTTTACAAGAGAAAACTGAACAATCATACCCTCAAACGTCTTTGATGACGATGCAAAGTCTTCTCTCCCCTTGATTCGAGATGAATCAAGTGCTTCGAATTTGGTCGAACAAATCACCGTCTCACGCTACTAGATTAAAAGAACCCACCGCTCTTCATTCACCTTCACTCGGTCGATTTCGATCTTCCACAATTCGAACCCAAATCTTTCTCGTACGATCCTCCGACTGTAGCTACTAAACTGAACCGAATAACCCATTCTTCAATTACCTTCGCACGACTGAATCCTTGTAGAGAAACCGATTTGTGCAAAAACCCCCAAAATCGCTTGGATTATTGGAGGACAAAACCTAGGGTTTTATTTAAGAAACACCTATTGATTCTCAACCCAGCACCAAGGATCCACACACCTAGGTCTGAACGTTATCACTTCAAAAATACACAACACTAACAAAAATGGTTGTGTAGATGTTAGAGAATGTAAAGTTGAAGATGAAGATGAAGAGAAAAATCAATATCTATTTTCACGTGTCTTGTTCTGCTTGTAAATAATGAGCCAAAATAATATATATATATATATATATATATACATATATATATATATATATATATATATATACATACTATGCTAAGAAAAATAACAGGAATAACAGAATTTTGAACTAAACAACACAACAGAAAGTTGGACCAAAACAACGAACGATCAACCCATACAGTTGGGAGGGTCGACCTGAGCAAGGCAGGTAACAAAATTATGCAGAAAATTCACCTTTGCGTCGACAGGAACATGGTATGCATCGACGCATATCTTTCAGTTTATGACAAATTGAAATGCAGATTGTATGAGTCGACCGGAGGGTCGACGCGAGCATCCCAGCTGCTGATCCTAAGAAATGCAACTTGTCTGGGTCGACCAGAACATGGTTGTGAGTCGACTCAAACCCTTAAAACATGTAAAAATCAATATTTTGACATTCCTAAAGGTTCTTAACCACACCTAATGCACATAGAACATTGCCAACATGATTAAACACATCTAAAACACCTAATGTGCATTGTATATGAAATTCTACATGTGAATTCTATTATATGCTAAACATGATATGCTATTTTATACATAAATGTTTTGACATCATTAAAACCGAGTATAGAGATAACTTCCCCTCACATACTCCCCCTTTTTTATGATGGAAAAATAGTAGCAAAAGGTCAAGCTTAGGGTATCATACTTCCTCTAACTTCATGCATCCATTGTTGTTTGATTAACAATACCTGTTATTTCTAGTTTCTTCTCCCCCTTTGACAACATCAAAAAGAGAGAGAGATTAAACATAGCAAAGATAGAATATCGAATATGGCATTTTTTTACATAATTGCAACACGTAACCATTAACGCACATTCACATAAAATGCTAGTTAATGAACAATATGAAAGAATAAATAGAAAGATAATAGTAAATCAAACCAAAATTCTTAATGAACACAAATTTGTACCAAAATTAGTAGACCCGAAAATGATATCGTCAACATAAATTTGTACCAAAATTAAGTGTTTTCCTTGATGTTTAATAAAGAGGGTTGTGTCAACCTTGCCTCTTGAATACCCTTGATCAAGTAAAAAATTACTTAGACATTCATACCAAGCCCTAGGGGCTTGTTTAAGTCCGTACAAATCACGTTTAAGTTTATAGACATGATCGGGATATTCATGGGATTCAAACCCCGAAGGTTGGGCTACATAAACCTCTTCATTTATATATCCATTAAGGAAAGCACTTTTAACACCCATCTGAAATAATTTGAAGTTTTTAGTGCAAGCATAAGCAAGTAAAAGGCGTATAGCCTCGAGTCGGGCAACCGGCGCATAAGTTTCCTCATAGTCAATTCCTTCCACTTGGTTATAGCCTTGTGCTACAAGCCGTGCTTTGTTTCGTGTTATAACTCCATTTTCATCAAGTTTATTCCTAAACACCCATCGAGTGCCGATTACTCGATGACCTCACGGAGGGGGGACAAGGTCCTAAACCTCATTTCTCCTGAATTGATTTAGTTCATCTTGCATTGATGAAAACCAATGCTCATCGAGTAATGCCTCCTTTCCATTTTTAGGTTCAACTTGTGACACAAAAGCGGAGTAATAACAAAAGTTACTAAGTTTAGAGCTGGTGGTTACTCCCTTAGAGATGTCACCGATGATATTGTCAATTGGATGGTCTTTGGAAGACTTCCATGCTGGAGGAAGGTCATCTTCATTAGCTGGATGATCCTCCTCACTCTTCATAGGTTTGTGATCCTTTTCCTCCTTAATACGCACTGCTTCGGGCTGATCAGTTCCTTTATCAGTGTCCTTGAGTATGTCTTCTGAGGATACACCTGCACCATGAAAATAACTACCTTCTCCGACATTTTTCGGATAAAACTCATCAAAAGTAACGTGTACCGACTCTTCAATAATACGTAACCTTTTATTATAAATTCTATAAGCTTTACTTGACTGAGAGTATCCAAGAAAAATACCCTCGTCGGCCTTGGCATCAAACTTACCAAGTGTCTCTTTTCCATTGTTTAACACGAAGCACTTGCAACCAAAGACATGAAGGTGAGAGATATTTGGCTTACGCCCTTTTAAAAGCTCATACGGTGTCTTGTTTAGAATAGGCCGGATGAGCACCCTATTCAAAACATAACAAGCCGTACTAATGGCGTTGGCCCAAAAGTATTTTGGAAGTCTACTTTCATTGATCATAGTCCTTCCAAGTTCCTCCAAAATTCTATTTTTATGTTCCACCACCCCATTTTGTTGAGGGTTACGTGGTGCGGAAAAATTATGATCAATTCCATGGGATTCACAAAATGCTTCAAACAAATGATTTTCAAACTCACCCCCATGATCACTTCTAATTGACACAATGTTCGTGTTTAACTTGTTTTGAGATAACTTAGCAAATCTTTCAAAGGCCAAAAAGGTATCACTCTTATTTGCTAAGAAAATAGTCCAGCAAAACCTAGAAAAGTCATCGACTATTACAAAACCATAATAGTTGCAACCTAGGCTTTTAACCCTAGATGGTCCAAAGAGGTTCATATGGAGGAGCTCAAGGGGTCTCATAGTTGAAACGATGTTTTTATATTTGAATGAGATCCTTGTTTGCTTCCCCATTTGACAAGCATAACAAAGGTGATCCTTTGTGAATTTTATTTTGGGCAAACCGATGACTAGGTCTTTAGAGACTATTTTGGGCAAACTGTCTATGCCACAACCATGAATCTTCATTCATAGTGACTAGACACTTGTCTCCATTCAACGATACCTCATTTAAATCTAGCATATAGACATTGTTCACCCTCAAACCCTTAAACACATCCTTTTTGTCACTATCTTCAACTATGCAACAATCCTTTGAAAAAGATACTTTATAATTCTTATCACATAGTTGACTAATGCTTAAAAGATTGTGTCTAAGGCCTTCCACAAGAAGCACATCAGAGATAGTAGAAGATGAGGGGTTACCTACACTACCTTTGCCGAGAATCTGTCCCTTATTGTTATCTCCGTAGGTGACAAACCCCTTTTTCTTTGCCACAAAGTCGATGAAAAGAGATATGTCTCCTGTCATATATCTTGAGCTGCCACTATCCAGAACCCATCTTCTTTCTGTGGTCTCAAGACTTTGTACCTACAAAACAATCAACGGAGAGTAGGTACCCAATTCTCATTGGGTACTTTACGGTGAGTGAAACCAAGATCGTACTTGGGCAACCATTGATAAATGCCTTTTGGAACAAGAAATCTTCGAAAACGACATTTAACAATAGTATGACTAGTCTTACAACAATATAGGCAATTACGGTTCATTTGGAATTTACCTTTGCTATCTCTATCTCGAATCACATACGTATACCTTTGATACGGATGATTCATACTTTCTCGATAATGTGAGCGATCAATAGCAAATGTAACTTTAGGCTTAAGAGCCTTGTCTAATTTGGCCTTAAGGGTTCTCACCTCTTTTTGCCAAATATGACAAGTATCACAACCCCAATTGAACCATGGAGACTTATTCTCATCAATCTTAGCTTTTGATGCATCCACCATGGAGTTTTTAAGAGCTTCCAATTCCTTTTTGAAAACGGAAACCTTTTTCTCCAAATATGAAAAAATCTTTTTGTTCGAGGCTAAGCCTTGAAAAGCTTCCTTAGCCTCGTGGTGCAACATATCAAAAGCTTTTTGTAATTCTAAATGAGACATACTATTAGAATGATCATATTTAGAGTGTTTTACCTCTTTCTTCTTGTTTTGAAGTGCCATAAGACATAGATTAACGGATTCACTCTCGTCACTTGAGCTGTCATCTTTTTCTGACTCGCTATCGCTCTCCCAAGCGATGTATGCTCGTCTAGATTTGTTTAACTTTTAGTGTTGACGACTCTTATCCTTATCCTTATCCTTGTCTTTCTTAAGTGATGGATAATCCGGCTTGTAGTGCCCGGATTTTCCACAGTTGTAACAAGATCCTTTCACCTTGCCATTCTTGTTGCCTTCATTTCTAGATTGCCTCCTAAATTTGACTAGATTTTTATCTGAGTGTTGAATCTCATTCTTCCGAACGTATCTTTTGCATCTCTTCACAAATAGGCCCATGTCATCATCGGAGTCATCATCTTCGTCATTGTTGGTTTCATTATCACTTTGCTCTTGAGATGTGGACTTTGAACAAGAAGCCTTAAGAGCAATCGACTACTTTTCCGTATCTTTTGTTTTCTCCTTCTTTATACTCTTCTCATGTTTTTCTAAGCTGATGAGCACTTGCTCATGTTCATTGAGTTTTCCAAATAATTTCGTGAGGTCTAGGGTAGCTAGATTATTGGCCTCCTTGATCGCGGTGACCTTCGGCTGCCATTCCCTGTTAAGACACCTCAAAATCTTATTAGTAGCAACCTCTTTGGGAATCGGTTTACCAAGTACATGCAATTTGTTGATTATATGAGTAAATCATTTTTGCATATCCGCAATGGTTTCCCCTTGCTTTATGTAAAAAAGATCGAACTCTTGCGTTAATGTGTTGATTCGGGCCATTTTCACATCGTTAGTGCCTTCGTGGGCTACTTGTAAAGCATCCCACATGGCTTTGGCCGTTTCACAATGAGAGACTCGATAATATTCGTCAACTCCCAAAGAGGAGATCAAAATATTTCGAGCCTTCCAGTCATAGATGTACTTTTTCTCGTCCTCATTCCATTGTGCTTCGGGTTTGGGAATGACAACACCTTCTTCATTGGTCATGGTAATTTCCATAGGGCCATTTAAAATGACATTCCAAACCTTCCGATCAATGGATTTTATATGGACACGCATACAATCCTTCCAGTAGCTGTAATTGTCGCATGTAAAAATTGGAGCTCTATTATAAGCCCTTTTAGGTTCGTTCGCCATATTCCAAGAAGTTTTACTGAAGCACCAGATAAACCGGAGCTCGTGATACCACTTGTTAGACGATGGCTAGGATCTAGAAGGGGGGTTGAATAGATCCCACAATTTTATACGCCAAATGGTGTTCCAAAATTGGTTTTAAAAATATTTTTACGGAAGCCACCACTAAATCACACGTCTACAACGAACCTCTACTAAAAGGATCGGATATTCATGACGATATTAGGAATGATACGACGGAAGAGAAAAATACAGATCAATCAACAAAAACTAAATGCAATCAACCAAGTTTTGGTTACTTGATGTTTATCCAATTTCCAACGAGATAAGTCGACAAAAATTAATCGCAAATTGCCTTCGATTTTGTACTCGATCAATTTATCGAACACTTGGCGTGCGCAAACACACCAAGTGCAGATTTCCAAATAATGTGAATATAAAGCTAATTCCAAATACAATCCAAGGGATTGTATCAATTTTACAAAGTTCTTTCGTAGCTCTAAATTACACTATGTCAGAAAATTCTGATTAATTGATACTTCACAAATTCGATTAATATCAAAATGTAAAAGGGATAAGGGAAAGAGAGAATAAACATGATTTGTTTAGGCAATTCCCCTACCGTCCTCGCTAAGGGTACCTCTGCCCCCAATTCTGAACATGGAATTGAGGTATGTATATATTACAGTTACAATTGTTTTTACAAGAGAAAACTGAACAATCATACCCTCAAACGTCTTTGATGTCGATGCAAAGTCTTCTCTCCCCTTGATTCGAGATGAATCAAGTGCTTCGAATTTGGTCGAACAAATCACCGTCTCACGCTACTAGATTGAAAGAACCCACCGCTCTTCATTCACCTTCACTCGGTCGATTTCGATCTTCCACAATTCGAACCCAAATCTTTCTCGTACGATCCTCCGACTGTAGCTACTAAACTGAACCGAATAACCCGTTCTTCAGTTACCTTCGCACGGCTGAATCCTTGTAGAGAAACCGATTTTTTGCAAAAACCCCCAAAATCGCTCGGATTCTTGGAGGACAAAACCTAGGGTTTTATTCAAGAAATACCTATTGATTCTCAACCCAGCACCAAGGATCCACACACCTTGGTCTGAACGCTATCACTTCAAAATACACAACACTAACAAAAATGGTTATGTGTAGATGTTAGAGAATGTAAAGTTGAAGATGAAGAGAAAAATCAATATCTATTTTCACGTTTCTTGTTCTGCTTGTAAAAAATGAGCCAAAATAATATATATACTATGGTAAGAAAAATAACAGGAATAACAGAATTTTGAACTAAACAACACAGCAGAAAGTTGGACCAAAACAGCGAACGGTCGACCCTTACGGTTGGGAGGGTCAACCTGAGCAAGGCAGTTAACAAAATTATGCAGAAAATTCACCTTTGTGTCGACCGGAACATGGTATGCGTTGACGCGTGCATGTTACATTCAGAACATGGTTTTGAAATTCTGGCCTATGCAGACAGCAGATGTCCTAACACATGTCAAGACATTGTGCTATATAATTATTTAAGCTCAGAGGCGCAACAGTAGACTGATACCTTGAATATCAGAACTCCACACTCACAGATGTTACGACATGTGATCCAACATGTCAATAAAATACAATAATAGAATTGTAACTTGCAGAATGTTAAATAAGACAGTAATTGTTAACCCAGTTCGGTGCAATTCACCTACATCTGGGGGATACCAATCCAGGATGAAGACTTCACTATCTGTAGAACTGTTACAAAGCTAAACTCCCCCGTTTACAACTTTATTCTTAACGTTTACCCAATGAACATCTTTACCAAGGCTAAACTCAAACATTTACAACCCTGTTATGAGATACCCCACTCACATCCTAATCACAACCTGTGATATCTCTGTCTTCTTCCAATATAGAACTGTCGCGGTTTCTTGACCTCCAAGTTATCTTGGACTTGCTTCAAAGCTTCATCTAAGAACAATACAACAACCATTACCTACAGGTTTTCGGTTGTGTCCCTGTACCTATGCCTTCCGCCCTGCATCCCATAATACAGAATGAAGACTTACAACTTCTAAGAGAGCCAATGACTCTCAAACCATAAACCCTTATTCCACACAAGAGAACTAGGTTACAAAGTTATAAGTGATACAAAAGTACGGTACATAACCCTAGGTCTAAGTCTCCTTATATAGTCTTCTGTTGTCTTGGGTTTTCAATCTTTTCTCCTGTGATTCCTTGATCCACTCTTGCAACAGATTAAAACCTGCTAACTTAATAAGTTAGTCAGGATGTCAGGTCACCATGCTGGGACATCTCCTTCGACATCTTTTTCTTCTGCATGTTCTTCAATTATATCATCAGAATGTTTTAGCCAAAATGTAGTCAAACAACAGGTGCTTTCAATCTCCCCCTTTTGGCAAATTTTGGCTAAAACATCTTCTTCTGCTTTCTACTGCCAACAAGACTCCAATATCAAGACTCATCTTGAGAATTAATTGGAGCTAAGGTTTGAGAGAGTCTCCCCCTTAACACATTTCCCTTCCTCTCAAGAGAGGTCTTGTGAACCAGAAGGGTCCTCTAGAAAAGAAACAGCAGTTGTAGGCTTCGTAACACTGAGAGCATAGATTGCGTAACTCAGGTCACAAGACACAACCTGCTTTACAACTCAGATCACAAGACACAAGACAAAATAAGATTGTTAAGATGTCAGAGCATCTTAACCAACATTCTTGCAAAACAACAGCAGGAATGTACCCAATCTCAGACATCATCAGAAAACCATTCTCCCCCTTTTTAGCCAAAACTTGGCAAAAGTGACCAAGACAGCTCCAAACCCAGATGCAACATACCCAGATTTTGAAGAACCCCATCTGTCACCAACCCAAAGAGAGAGTTTTGAGACAAAAACCTTCAAAGCAATCCTATTTATAGCCGAGCCATTTCCTTAGGAAGTAACGAACCTAGAAAAATAACGCTGGTCAATTCAAAGGACCATTAATCGAAGGTAATAACTCCACTAATAGTGCTTTGACCAAGACTGCTTTGACAGTTTTTTCTTTTGAGAACACCGACCAAAGAACCCATTACATGCAAACATGTTTTATAACAATGTCCTGACATCATGTCAGACATTGTCTATTCTTCCCAGATTCTTCTTCTGATTTGACAATACAGAGACTTCTTCACAAGATTATGATCCCAGTCTGCAGAGAAAAATAAATTCTCCCAGACTTAATCAATGATTCTTAAGCATCCAATAAGAACCATATCACTTGCATTGCCAAGTCTCCTACAACTTGCAACAATACAACAATGTCAAGACATCCTCCTTGACATCTCAGCTTGCTTGACGCACAAATGCAAACTGGAACTCCCACTGCATCCTCACAGTAATTCATCTTAGATCAAGGGGAATTTCTCCCTATCTAAGGTAACTAGTGCTCCTCCACAGAACACCCAAACTAATGAATGGAAAACATAAGACGCATCTTCATGTCTTCAAGAGTGCACCCTCTATTCAACACACCTGCTAAATGCAATCATTAACTCTCTTATTGCTTCCTCTAACAAGAAACAATAATCACTCACACACATGATCACCATCATGCTACCTGTGAGGAAGTGTATACAAACCATAACAAACTCATGGCGTGAGATCAAATCCCATTAATCCCCCCATCCTCCAACCATCTACACACCACACAAACTCCTCTTGAATTCTTATGTATAGACCTCCAGCTGCTTGAGGCACAAACCAATTAAATCAGAATGCTTCACATTCCTCGAAGAGACGCACAGGGCCTCTTAGTTTGTTATAACGATGTCAGCTATCGTATGCATGCTCCAAAACTTCACAGCTGCTAAACTGATCCACTACTAGCATGACTTGCAGTCAGGGAAACATCCCCTTCGCAAGATTTTCCACTAACCTCACCAGGCCAGCAATAGAGATAAACACTCCGCAATCCAAGACAGTCATTCCTTCATCATGCTCCTGTATGATAACTTGGAATACTTCTGATTTATGGTGAATATCCACTTCTGAATGCATCAGAAACCAGACCTTCATGCAATCAACCCGTGATCCTCTTCAGTCTTCCAAAACACTTACATCCGACTTCTAAGATAGTTCTTCTACTCCATCATTCTCCTGTATAACAATGTAGATACTTCTTAGACACGATGCAAGTAACCAGTTCCTCACAGAATCTGAAATCCTTCACCAAGGATAACTAACCCAAAGATGTTCTAACATCAGTTAGGACATCTTCCACACATCACAGACACCACACACCATGGTTCTTGATATGCTCCACCACTGGACTTACTATCAGCATAGTAATCCACACTGAAGATCTTCACACAACACTGCGCCACCAGCTTGAACAAAGAAAACTTCAGAAACCCCGAGAGAAATAAACTCTCATCCACCAAAAGAAGGTATGCTTCCATCCTCAACCCAGAACTTCTGCCACAAGCTCCCAGAGAACCAGAACCTCCTTACATTTTCAACTAACTACTCTTCTTCACAAGAGCAATCAGTTTCAAGCATCCTGCTTGACTGCACACAATGAAACCAACCAAATGCCACTTTTTGATTGACCTCAATCGTCTTTAGAACTCCCATAAGATATCTTGATCCACCAATGAAATCTGATCTTCAAGTCACATGAACTAATTTCCCCATAGCAAGACATCTTGGATTCACCAAGCCTCTTAGTCATGTAGCATCATCTCAAACCACAGCTCCCGCAAACTGTATGAGATAGACCTTTTTGAAGCATCAATAACTTACATTCCTGTAGATCACCTCTATTTTAAGCTGATGTGCCACATCACTAACTGAGACCTTCGATGTTAAGCTAGATGTCAGAACATTATGACATCCGACTATTGAATTCAGCTCCTTCTTCTGCCACTTAGAAGAATCTTCTCCCTTCGCAGAATAAGAGTTCCATGCTCTCATAGACTTGATTCAACAACCAAGTTTGAGTAGACAACCCCCATCATGCATTGAAACTCTAAAGACTTCAAACCTGCCATGTCTGAATCTTCAGAAAATAAGTAGTCCAAGACTACCCCATAGCCATACCAAAGAATGCCACTTCCCTTAGTAGAGCCATCAGTAGAAAGCCAGAGATAACTGCCACTTATCCTCGACCTTCACAACCAGAGAAAAAACCATGCTCCAAAGCACTTAGATCATAAATAAACTGATCCAAGCTATAACCATCAAAATTATGATGTCTTCATCTTCATCTTCAATAGCATCAAAGTCCAGACTAGTTTCTTGCCAGGAAACTCTCCAGAGAACACATGCTTCTGTCACACCCAACTGAAGCCACTTCTTAGGTCACCACCTAAGACTAAAATAGATGCTAAAGTGTATGCAGTACCCCTCCCATGATTCTGCATAAACTCGGATGATGAGATATTCCAACATCTTGTTGAACATCAGCAATCTTGACTTTCAAGGATAATCAATTAAATACTTGTGGATTCCACAAATAGTAATTGATCTTAAATCCTTGTCTAATAACCCTTCTTCACTACTGTAGATGAGCTCCACCAGATCATGTCATGAACACTTATAAAGTATTCAATCTTTTTGCAAGTATCTTCTTCAAGGACAATGTTGAGATACCAAGGCTGCCACCCTTGACTCAAGTAACTAAGACTTTCTCTGAACAAATCTTATTTACCTCAACAATTCTTCAATCAGATTGGATCCACTCTTAGGGTCAAGAGAGATGAATCCTTCCTTGTTGTTTTTGGATGGTGAAAATAAATCACCTCCACTTTCTTCAAATTGTGTTTCAAAGAAACACCTTCTAGTCAGAAGAGTAACCAGAAGACTCCAGATACACGACATAGATGCCTTTATGAGTGGACTTGAGAGAATTCTCAAGTATCTTTGACAACCTAGCCGATCAATAATTTATCAAACTCCTAGAGTAAGAACTTGATAAACTTAACTCAACTCCTCTCCTCTTCAACTGACTTCAACTATACAAAGAGCCCGAGCTTCCAAGTACCAAGTCACCATACCAGATATCTAACCACAACTCCCTTCACTCCATCGCTCCTGACTTGGAATAAAAGAATGCAGATATCTTCAAATAGAGAGGCCGACAATTGAGACCTTCCACCAACTATCTTCAGTAATAACTCCAGAATCCCATTATTCTAGGGCTCTTCCATCAGAGACACGTACAGCGGAACCACCAAGGAACAGATTCTGCTTGCCCTAATAAGATGTCATAACATCTTATAACACACACCAACAAGAGAACTAGCCACTTCTCCTATAGTTATTGTAGAATCTCCTCAGCAACATGAACAACCTCCGGGTTGTCCCTTCGATCCAGAACATCCATCTCATCCATTAATACCCTTGAGTATGTCTGAGTTGATTGATATGATCTTCAAAACTCCTCCATGTTTAAGTGCCAGAAAGTATCTCCCAAAGATCTCATCCAGAACCAGCCTGGATGCCTGCTCTGATACCAATTGAAATTATGGCCTATGCAGATAGTAGATGTGCTAACACATGTCAAGACATTGTGCTACACAATTATTTAAACTCAGAGATGCAACAACAGACTGATACCTTGAATATCAAAACTACACACTCACAGATGTCACGACATCTGATCTAACATGTAAGTAAAAAACAATAACAAAACTGTAACTTGCAGAATGTTAAATAAGACAGTAATTGTTAACCCATTTCAGTGCAATTCACCTACATCTGGGGGATACCAATCCAGGATGAAGACTTCACTATCTGTAGAACTGTTACAAAGCTAAACTCCCCCGTTTACAACTTTATTCCTAACCTCTACCCAATGAACATCTTTACCAAGGCTAAAATCAAACTTTTAGAACCTTGTTATGAGATACCCCACTCACATCCTAATCACAACCTGTGATATCTCTGTCTTCTGCCAATACAAAACTGTCGGGGTTTCTTGACCTCCAAGTTATCTTGGACTTGCTTTAAAGCTTCGTCCAAGAATAATACAATAACCATTACCTACAGGTTTCTGGTTGTGTCCTTGTACCTATGCATTCCACCCTGCATCCCATAATACAGAGTGGAGACTTACAACTCCTAAGAGAGCCAACGACTCTCAAACCCTAAACCCTTATTCCACACAAGAGAACTAGGTTACAAAGTTATAAGTGATACAAAAGTACGGTACATAACACTAGGTCTAAGTCTCCTTATATAGTCTTCTGTTGTCTTGGGATTTCAATCTTTTCTCCTGTGATTCCTTGATCCACTCTTGCAACAGATTAAAACCTGCTAACTTAATAAGTCAGTCAGGATGTCGAGTCACCATGTTGGGACATCTCCTTCGACATCTTTTTCTTCTGCAGGTTTTTCAATTATATCATCAGAATGTTTTAGCCAAAATGTAGTCAAACAACAGGTGCTTTCAGGTTTCAATAAGACCTATTCTGGGTAAGACTCCTTATGAATTGTGGAAGAATAGAAAAACCAATATTTCATATTTTCATCCTTTTGGCTGTATTTGTTTTATCTTGAACACTAAAGAGAATCTTGGAAAGTTTGACTCCAAAGCTCAAAAGTGTTTACTGTTAGGATACTCTGAATGCTCTAAAGGCTAAAGAATCTATAACACATAAACATGAATTGTTGAGGAATCAATTCATGTCAGATTCAATGACAAGCTTGACCGTGAAAAGTCAAAGCGAGTTGAAAAGTTTGCAGATATGAAGATCACCTTATCAGAATCTAAAGAAAATGAAGATTCAAGAGAAGAAGACAAAGATGCGGATTCTCCAGATTCAAATACAACCTTACCAGAAACTGAAAAATGACCCATCTCATCAAAAGAAGAATAGATTAAAGACTTCTCATTCTAAAGAATTGATTATAGGAGATAAAGTTGATCTAGTCAGAACTTGTTCATCATTCAGACATTCTGAAGAAACCATTCTGGGCTTGGTTTCTCTGATAAAACCAACAACAGTTGATGAAGCTTTTAAGGAGAATGAGTGGATTCTCGCCATGCAAGAAGAACTGAATCAATTCACCAAAAATGACGTCTGGGATCTTTTTTAGAAACCCAAAGGTGTCCACGTCATTGGAATTTAATGGGTGTTCAGAAACAAGTTAGATGAGAAAGGTGAGGTCGTAAGAAACAAAGCACGACTGGTTGCACAAGTTTATAGTCAACAAGAAGGGATAGACTATAAAGAAACCTTTGCACCAGTTGTCAGGTTAGAATATATTCGCATATTAATCTCATTCGCTGTGAATCATGACATTACTTTATATCAGATGGAAGTAAAGAGTGCATTTTTAAATGGATATATTTCTGAAGAAGTGTATGTGAACCAACCTCCTGGTTTTGAGAGTTCTGAAAATTCAAATTTTGTTTTCAAACTTAAAAAATCATTATATGGTATGAAACAGGCTCCCAGAGCTTGGTATGAAAGGCTAAGTAACTTTATTTTGGAAAATGACTTTACCAGAGGAAAAGTGGATACAACACTCTTTTGTAAAACCTTTAAAAATGACATTCTGATTTTTCAAATCTACGTTGATGATAATATATTTGGTTCTGCTAATATTTCCTTGTGCAAAGAATTTTCCAAGTTAATGCAAGCTAAATTTGAAATGAGTCTGATGGGAGAACTCAGATTATTTCTGGGAATTCAAATTGATCAACGATCAGAAGGAACGTACATTCATCAGAGCAAGTATGCAAAAGAACTTCTGAAGAAATTCAATATTTTAGAAAGTAAACCTGCTAGGACTCCTATGCATCCGACATGCATCCTAGAGAAATAAGGAGTACGTAAAAAGGTTTGTCAGAAGCTCTATCGTGGTATGATAAGATCTCTTTTATATTTGATTGCTTCTCCTCCAGATATTCTGTTCAACGTGTGTCTTTGTGCTCGTTTCCAATCAGATCCAAGGGAAACTCACTTAACTATTGTTAAGAGAATCCTAAGGTATCTAAAAGGAACAACTAACCATGGTTTGATGTATAAGAAAACATCGGAGTACAAGCTTTCTGGTTACTGTGATGTAGATTATGCTGGAGACAGATTGGAAAGGAAAAGTACTTCTGGAAACTGTCAGTTTCTGGGAAGTAACCTCGTCTCCTGGACAAGCAAGAGACAATCAACAATTGCTCTATCAACTGCAGAAGCAGAATACATATCAGCATCTTTGTGCAGTACTCAGATACTCTGGATGAAGAATCAACTTGAAGATTATCAGATACACGAGTGTAACATTCCTATCTTCTGTGATAATACTTCTGGCATTTGTTTATCTAAGAATCCTATTCTACATTCTAGGGAAAAACATATTAAAATAAAACATCACTTTTTACGTGACTATGTTCAGAAGGGTACTTTTCAATTAAAATTTGTGGATACAGATCACCAGTGGGCTGATATTTTCATAAAACCCCTTGCTGAAGATAGATTCGTATTTATTCTGGATAACTTATTTATCAAATAGTGTCCAGAATGAGATGATATTATTTTAAGGTGTCAAGCTACCAGAACGTCTGATATAAGATTCTGATGTTAAGCAAAGTGTGGTAATTAATTTTTTTATTGACTTTCTGATTCATGATACTTCTACAAGTTAGAAAATGTCCAGATCAGAAATTAGTCCAGTCAAATACCTTTTTGCCTTCTTGACATTAGGAACATCAAAACGTGATCTCTTGAAAACAAACGACTATGATTATTTTTGACACGTGTCCAAAATCAAATCATAACTATTGTTGAAGAGACACCTCGAGCGTTGTGATTTCGTGAGACTAGGTTTCAAGTAATTATTTCCTATTACTACTTAATATCTCTATAATCATGTTTAACACAATGGATTTGAAAATTTACTTGGTAACACAATGTAAGACAAAGATTTCTTGGAGCTAAACACTTGTCTACCTTCCTTTATTCTTTGTCAGTTTCTGCTCCCTTTCTTTTGAGTACACATTTATTTGTATTTACTGATTGATGTCATAATATTAATAACGTATACTGATATGTGATCTTTTGGAGATTGATACACTCCTTTATCATTCTTTGTTCTTGTTTGTATCCCTTGTATTGGAAATGATGAATTACTCATCTCAATTCATCTTGTCTTTACTGTTATTTATTGCTATCACTCTTTGTTCTCTTTATATACCACACTTCTCCTCATAACCATTCATCTGTTTCTTAACTTGTTTTTCACTCCTATCCTTCTTGTATCATTATGTCTTCTAAAACCATTAAGGGAGAAATCTCTGACTTAGATCTCTTGAAAGAATACTCTATTGATTTCAATAATCTTGTTGACAATGGTCACACCAATATTCTCTCAGACATCATCTACCAAAAGTGGGATAAATATCTTGAAATTCTCAATGGACCTATCTATCCAGTTTTTGTAAAAGAGTTCTGGGCTAATGGTCGCATCCTTGCATATGAGTCTGATACTTGTTGTATTCTGTCTACTGTGTGTGGCTTTCCCATCATGACTAACTCCACAATCATCTCTCAAGCTATTGAATGTAAAGAGCATGGCGAATGTGTTGAATACTATAGAGGAAATAACTGGTTTGCTAAACACATTCACATCATTTATCTTCAAGAAGGACCTACTGACAGTCCCTCTTCTCTCACCCCTGAGGCTAAAGTCTGGTACCAAATCATGGGAACGAATCTTAGACCCAGGGAAAAGGGAACAGGAAGGCTCTCTGCAATGGATAGGCTCTTCATTTTCTTCTTAATCTCCAAAATTAAGATAAACCTTCCTCAATCCATATTCAACTTCTTGAAAGGAAAATTTATTTCATCAAGAGCAGAGTTATCATTTTAGATTCCCTACAGTAGAGTTATTTCTCACATTCTTGATCTTCAAGGAGTTGTTGCTCACTTAAAACAAATCAGAATAAATGAGAAACTTGTTACTGAATGGTGTTCTCCCATGAACTATTCTGAAATAATCATCAGGGAATGAGATAGCTGGTTAGCGGGTGTTTCTTCATTGTTGGTCTCTTGGTTTCTTGGCCTCTCTCTTTTATTTATCATTGATGTTTTTGTCTGTTGTCATGTTGTTTGTTTGTCTTCCTATTTTGTGATTCTGTTCCTGTACTGCGCCCTTGACGTTTTGCTTTTATCAATGAAGAATTTTCCATATTTGCATTTATCTTGTCTTATTACATTTCATTATTATTGCCATAAAAGGAAGAGAAACACTAAATTTAACTTATCTAAATTATCTCAAATCAAAATGCTTAAGTTAATCTTTTGATTACCCTTTTTGATTATGACAAAAGGGGGAATATTAATATGGAAAAGTTATTTTGATAAATATCTTGTCTCTAATCATAGCTCTAACATTCTAACACTTTAAATGGCATATCTTTTTAGAATGTTTTTCAAGAAAAATATTTATATTGGCAAAATGACTCTGATATCAATCAGGCTCTGATTTACTTAATCAAGCTCTGTTATCAGAATGCATCACCACTAATCAAGCCCTGATATTTTGGATCTGTCTAGATCTTTGCAATCAGGCTTTGTATCCCAAATCTTATAAGATTTTGTTAAGTCTTAGATTCAGGGGAGCTTGATAAAGGGAAGTTTACTTGGAACTTATCCTAGTCAATTCTTATTATCTTCGTACAAAATTGTGTTATCAAAATACATTGTTTTGTCATTATCAAAAAGGGGGAGATTGTTAGAACAAGATTTGGTTCTGCATGGTATCTCTTTGTTATGATAATAACAAAGTTATATTTGTGTGAGAAAAATGTTGGTACTCTAACATTTGTTTTCTTAAGTATTGACAAGCAGATGCAGACGTTGATAAAGATAATTCTGACTCTGATAAAGATAGCTCTGACTCTGATAGAGATCATGTGAAACGTCACTTTCAAACTCTCAAAAGTTGCTTCTGCGTCAAAGAAGCAAGATTCCTCCTATCTACTGTGCTTCAGAAAGACTCTAAGAAGACAATATGTTGTTGCTGCAATGTTCTCTTGGATTCTGGCTCTGAATTTAACTCTTATACTTATCTTCTGAAGACTAAGAACTAACGACTCTAAAGACAAGGTTCTGATGAACGACGTTCTGAAGACTCTAAAGACTTAAGTTTTTGAAGACCAAGTTCTGAAGATTCTGAAGACAGGGTTCTGCTGAACAAGTTTTGAAGACTCTGAAAACTTATGTTTTTATAACCAAGGGTTCTAAAGAAGGAGTGCTGAAGACTCTGAAGACAAGGTTCTGCTGAACAAGTTCTAAAGACTCTGAAGACTGAAGACTTTGAAGACCCAGTGATTCATTCTTCTGATCATGCTTCAATCATATGAATTTAGAAGCCTCTGATGGATAGAAGAAGATGAAACATTTGCGAGGGAAAATAGTACATAGTACAGATCAAACATGTTCTTTTCCACTACCATTCCACTACCCCTTTCTTGTGTTTTTCTCACACCTTCACAAAAAATCATTGCGCAAGGATTTCTCTATTATTATGCATAACAAGTTTGCGATGTCCATGACGGGGTAACTTCGTTATTTCCTTGGATTACAAACCCATCAATCAAAAGAAGCGGCATTCAAAAATAAAGTTAAGTACTTCAATGTGATTCTTAAGAGGTTTTATATCGATAAGTAAAAAACAATTGATAATTCAATGGTTACATCATGCAACTTGGACAAGGATGAAGGAGGAAAGCCAGTTGAATAAAACAAGTAATGAGGTATGATCGATTCTCTCATTTATCTTACTACATCTAATCATAATATTATGTTTATTGTGTATCTCTGTGCATTTTTTAAAACATTCATTAAAGAATCACATCTCTCTACGGTAAAACGCATTATGAGATATCTCATTAGCACACAACATTATGGTACCCCAAAGGGACAAGTTGTGTCTTAGTTGGGTACTCTGACTTTGATTTTACTGGGTGAAAATTAGACCGAAAAAGTACCAGTAGTACATGTCACTTACATGGAAACTCGCTTGTCTCTTGGCATAGAAAAAATAATCAGGTGCAGTATTATTCATAACTAAGATAGAATATGTTGTTGCGGGTAACTGTTGCACATAAATTATCTCGATGAAACACCAACTAAATGATTACAGATAAATCTTGGTGTTATCCCGATAAAATACGACAACAATATAACATCATAAACCTCACAAAAAATTTGTTACTTCACTCTCAGGCTAAACACGTTGAGGTTAGGCACCATTTCATTTAAGATCATGTGAGGATTATCTTCAAATAATCAACTTGCAGGTATATGTACCAAACCTCTACCTAAAGAAATTTTCTTTTTCATAGGATATGAATTTTGAATTTTGAATCAATCATGTATGGATTAAAATATTCTAGTTGCTTCTTCTTCTTCTTCCTCTTCTTCTTCTTCTTCTTCCTTTTTTTCCCTTTCTATATATAGTATCTATGATCCATATGCTTGCTTGTGTTTATGTTTCTTCCTTTTTTACAAATCCAAAGGGGGAGAAGTATATTGTCAGGGGGATTAGGGTATACTCTCTATATTTTTCAATATGATTTTAACCACTCCAATCTATAACCTTGGGTTTCTTGTTTGTCCACTTTCTTGAGAAATGCTTTGCCATCATAGAAAAGGGGGAGAATATGAATTTATATACTTGAAGTTACCGCAGTTGATGTTTTTGATTTTTTGTTGAATCATTGTGGTTTTGATGATGACTCCGATGTTTGGTGGTGAAATTCAGGTACAGATGTGTGATGTCTCGTACAATGTCACAACATCGCAATCTGCTGTATAAACAAGGCAATAATAGTAATAGTAACGCATAAACCACACACAAGGATTGTTCACCCAGTTCGGTCTAACTACCTATGTCTGGGGGCATACCAAGCCAGGAAGGAAGTCCACTATTAGTAGTATTAAATTACAGACTCAACAGACCAGTTGACAATCTACCTAATTCAATCACTACCCAATGACCCTTCTATCTAAGTCCTCTCTAGATAAGAGACTCCATCTCACTCCCAATCATCGCAATGATGTCTAGCAGTCAACAACTTCGCCACTGCATCAACAGCCTGATTTCCAAAACTTTCTAAACTCATAGAAGACACTTTTCTATGACACAACTTGGAGTTGCTTCAAAGCTTCCTCCAAGAACAATACAATACTCATTACCTACAGGTTTCTGAGTAATAACACAGTGACCATCTCACAGCCCGAGTGGTTCACTTAGACAAAGGCCTAATGATCTACATCTTGGACCGTACCCATTCTAGATTACAAGTATTCTATTTATAACCTTTTTCCCAACTGGATTTGGGCTTTAAATCTCAGCATATTAACTGCTACAAATCTGCAGAAGATTCTGCTACTAAATAGATCTTCCATTAAATCTTCAATCAAATCTTCAATTAAATCTTCAATTAAATCTTCAATTAAATCTTTTAGCCTTAAAAACAGCAACAAGATCTGCTCCAAATCTGATTGTAACAGAATATATCTATTCCATGATATTCTCCTGCAATCTCTCAGTCAGATCTTATCCTTAACAAACTTGCACACGCGCTGCCCTAAAACTTACCAAACTGATGTTCTGTCATCTGATGTCATGACATCGGGTTTGACATCAGCACAAATCTGCAACCCTTAAAAACTAAACATAACCAGAATGTTAACTAAACATAACAAGGCTGTTAAAAACTCATGTTGAAACATCAACCATGACATCAGCATTGTTTTACCAAAATTCTAGCCAACTACAAGAATTAACAATCTCCCCATTTGGCTAATTTTGGCTAAAACAATTTCAGCCTATATCAGACCAACTTGCAGTGGAAACACTTACTAACGTTCACAGCACATCCTGCAGCAATACCAACCAGCTGCAACAACTAGTAACTCAGCACAAAGCAAATTCCCCTTCAAAGCAAGAACCATCATTCCAGCTGTTCAAACACGATTACTCCCCCTCAAGCCTATACCAACAACACTAGGCAACACATGGGCTAACTCTCCCCCTTTTTAGCCACAATTGGACAACCTCTGAACATAGCAGCAAGCACAAAATTTCAAAAGCAACCCCTGAGTCATCCAACCAATATACTCAGACCAGAGCAGACTAATCTGCATCTCACAATAGCTGAACAAACTTACTTCTCTCCCCCTTAATTTCTGCACTTCTGAACTATAACAACAACAATAAGCTACATCCTCTGTAGCATATTCCTTGACGTAATTCCTTAGCAGCAACAATCAACTCCTTTTGACAGCATATAACATTTGTACTCTTGGCTCTGACGCTCTGACATTTGTACTCTTTGATACTCTTGGCTCTCTTAGCTACTTCTCCCCCTATCTAAGATAACCAGTGCTCCTTTGCAAGACGAACACCTTAAATGAATGGAAAACATAAGACTCATCTTCATGTCTTCAAGAGCCCACCCTCTGTTCAACACACCTGCTGAACACATTCACATAATGCTTAATCCTCAAACAATCCAAGTACTACACTAGTACAGACAGAAGTTCTCCCCTTATATTTCACAACTGATGCTCCTTGACCAGTACATCATAACATTTGGAGAATCCAGACACAGTCTTCAAACTTCTCCTCAGAAGCATATACACACATGATTCAATTGTCCAATGCCAACCAACAGCCTAATGTCATAACATGTTATCTGACATTATATCCTCATAAGATTCAACCAATCTTCACAATCTTGATCAGCATGAAATCTTCACAATATATGTACTTTTGCTGCAGAATCCATAGACAAGTACTCCCCCTGTCATGGTTAACTAATGCTCTAGGTGGAGATGAACATTTGAGTACACTTGCTGAGTACATTCAAATGCTGTACTTTCACTTTTGGAGTACACAAACAAGTATCCTGACTAGTTTGACTCTGCTCATAAACTCCACAATTTCTCAACTTACTTAAAAGCTTTACTGAGAACTAATCTCTTTAAGAGATACTTGCAACAGAAGTAAGAACAGCAAAAAAAAAACTTTTTGAACAGCTCAACTTATTTGACACAATTCCTCTGCCATTACATCCACTAGTGGTTGTTGATACTAGTGAAGTCTTCCACATTCGTAGTTATGCTTTGCCAGACATACTACTAACACAAGGTCAGAATCTCCACATTCTAATCCACACAGTCAGACACACCTCTTCTGACAAAAATGCTTGAGCATCAACCTCCATATGCGCAATCTCAATCAGCAATCATGATGTTACAACATCATTAGAGACATCAACTTTTCATTACCATTCAAAGGACTCTCTCTCCCCAAGCTTTTCTCCTGGCTTTAGCAGGGCCCTCCATCATCCAACTATCTAAAGGCAGTCATTCCCTATCATTCTCCCGTATGATAAATTGGAATACTCCTGATCAGTTGATAAGTATCTTCACCTTCAAACTTCCAAGCAATCAATACCTGATCTGCTTCAGTCTTCTCTACATTCTCCATCCAAGACAGACCTTCTACTTCATCATTCTCCCGTATGACTATGTAGACGCTCCTTAGGCATAATGTAGGCACCAAGATCCTGAACCAGAGCATGATCATCCTTCACCAAGGATATCCAACCAGATAGTGTCCCAACACAAGTTAGAACATCTACCACACACCAAGACATCATCACCATGATTCTTGATATGCTCCACCAACTGGACTTACTATTGCATAGTAATCCAAAGCACTAGAGTATTAACCTCTCATCCACCTTCAAGAAGAATAATCTCCTTGAGTCTTCAACTCATCACCCTTCTTCCCAAGAGTAACTTATTCCAAGACAATCCTCAATCATAACCAGCTGCCACACTCTGATTATCTTGATTCTTCGAATCCACTTCTGAGATCAACCAAATGCCACAGTTTGATCACCTCATTCATGAATCCTCATATGAAAACAACCAAATGCCACATTTTGGCCTTTTTCACGTATGTCAGAACTCTCACAAAGATATCCTGATCCACCAAGGAAACTTGATCTTCAAGTCACATATTCCACTTGCTCAAAAGCAAACACACTTAGACTCCCTAAGCCATGGTCATGTAACATCTTCTCTTTCCTACAGCTCCCGCAAACTGCCATGAGAACAACCTTTTTGAAGCATCCTATTGTTCATCCCTGTAGATCATCCTATCATAAGCTGATGTGCCACATCACCAGATGAGACTTCTGATGTTAAGCTAGATGTCAGAACATTATGACAGCCAACTGTTGAATTCAACTCTTCCTTCTGCCACTCAGAAGAACCTCCTCCCTTTGTAGAAACAGATTTCCATGCTCTCATAGACTTGATTCAACAATCAAGTTTGAGTAGACAACCTCCATCCTGCTCAGTAACTCCAAAGACTTCAAACCTACCACATCTGAATCTTCAGACAATAAGTAGTCCAAGACTACCCCATAACTACCAAGTAATGCCACTTCTAAATGCACTATAGAACACACAATGATATTGTTATGATTGTTTCACAGAGTTCTCAATCACCAACACACCACGAAGAGAAATAAACAGCCACATAGAGAAAAGTACATTCTCGGCATTTCAACAGTCCTGCACTTTTACATCAGACATATACATAGTCTTCCGTCAATGTATTTTGTCATTAGTTGAATGCACAACCTTATCAAAAGAAGATAAATACTCAACTCCTGTCAAGGTAACCTTCTCACACAACAACCACTCATACCACAAAACCCTTCCAGGTAAGGTCAGTGTCTTGATCTTTTACTCTACCCTGAGCAAAGAACTGAAATGATGTTTCAACATCAGTTCTGACATTAGTCTAAATCACATCTCCTAATCAGATTAATCCACACATATATCTTGTAGGGAACACACAAGAGCATATCAGCATCTGATCAACTTCCAAGATTAGACCAACAAAACTGCAGTAACTTGCATAACACACTCTTCCAGAAGCTTCTTCTTATAAGCACAAGGTTCAGACCTTATGTCAAACTTAAGAGAGATAACTGCCATTCTTCTGCCCATAGACAATCTACTACTCGAGACTAAAAGTGTTCATTCTATACATCTTATGCAGACACCAATTGATCACAGGCTATTTAAACTGCTACTGCACACAGAATCTAGGATGCATTTATCCTATAAAATTGTCCTCAGTTGAGCTCAAGGTTCATCTCCTACTATTCTGTTATCAAGATTACGACCTTTTCTTCAACTAGCTCCAGCTACACTCTAATAGGTCTTTGACTTAGCCTTTACCATAAACTGCTAATGTGTAGCACGATGTCAAGATATTGACATATTAAGCTCAACAGCTTCTTTCTTGATGAAACTTCCTCCTTATTAGGTCACCACAACAAGCCTCAAGAGATAACTTATCAAGATCTTCACTCCCGCATGAAAGATTTGACTGTGATATTCTTGTTGGCTCTACCCTCTACTTCCACCATCATGAATCCTTGATCAATGTTCTGGACAGATTGGTCTTCAATGCCTGACTGAAACTTCCAAGCCATACAATCCATTCACCTTATGATCACTTCTTTCCCAAAACAAGAACATCCAACCGGTTGAAGCTGTCTTGCATAAACTATAACATCACAGACTATCCGGCTGAGGAGACCAAACCCTAATGTCTTTCCAAGAGAATATCTTCCTAGAATCACAACACCAGAGACCATGCAGCTGAACACATAACAACTCCTCAACAACCTTCAGGCACTCCCATAAACTGTTTGCCAACTATATCATGAATAGTCCATCCTTCATTCCAAGGGATCATCCAAACAACTCTCTTCCTTGCTCATGAACCAAAAAGTATCTTCCCTTGATCTCATTCAGAAACAGACAGGATGCTTGCTCTGATACCAATTGAAATTCTGGTACAGATGTGTGATGTCTCGTGCAATGTCACAACATTGTAATCTGCTGTATGAACAAGGCAATAATAGAACAGTAACGCATAAACCACACACAAGGATTGTTCACCCAGTTCGGTCTAACTACCTACGTCTGGGGGCATACCAAGCCAGGAAGGAAGTCCACTATTAGTAGTATCAAATTACAGACTCAACAGACCAGTTGACAATCTACCTAATTCAATCACTACCCAATGACCCTTCTATCTAAGTCCTCCCTAGATAAGAGACTCCATCTCACTCCCAATCATCGCAATGATGTATAGCAGTCAACAACTCCGCCACTGCATCAACAGCCTGATTTCCAAAAGTTTCTAAACTCATAGAAGACACTTCTCTATGACACAACTTGGAGTTACTTCAAAGCTTCCTCCAAGAACAATACAATACTCATTACCTACAGGTTTCTGAGTAATAACACAGTGACCATCTCACAGCCCTAGTGGTTCACTTAGACAAAGTCCTAATGATCTACATCTTGGACCCGTACCCATTCTAGATTACAAGTATTCTATTTATAACCTTTTTCCCAACTGGATTTGGGCTTTAAATCTTAGCATATTAACTGCTACAAATCTGCAGAAGATTCTGCTACTAAATAGATCTTCCATTAAATCTTCAATCAAATCTTCAATTAAATCTTCAATTAAATCTTCAATTAAATCTTTTAGCCTTAAAAACAGCAACAAGATCTGCTCCAAATCTGTTTGTAACAGAATATATCTATTCCATGATATTCTCTTGCAATCTCTCAATCAGATCTTATCCTTAACAAACTTGCACACGCGCTGCCCTAAAACTTACCAAACTGATGTTCTGTCATCTGATGTGATGACATCGGGTTTGACATCAGCGCAAATCTGCAACCCTTAAAAACTTAACATAACCAGAATGTTAACTAAACAAACAAGGCTGTTAAAAACTCATGTTGAAACATCAACCATGACATCAACATTGTTTTACCAAAATTCTAGCCAACTACAAGAATTAACAGGTGGAATCCTATTGTATGATCTTCTACTTAATCATGGTGGTCATATATGTTATCTTTCTGACTATCTCTAATGATGATGCTCATCATGAAGTGATCTCAAGCCTCGTTAGGGAGAATTTTCAAGGTTTTATAGAAGTTCTAAAGTCAAATATAATGTATCAAGAAACTTGAAGCTTCAAAGTTGTGAAGGAGAGGAAGTGTGAAAGTTCGCCTAGCCGATCGTGCACTTAGTGCAGTTTCTGAGTGACCAAAGTATTGTAAAGGTTTTAAGTAACTCATAATTTACTAAGAAAATTCTCACACATTCACCAAATATTTTTAAATACCCTCTCATTTTATGAAAATCACTAGAAAATGTTTACGCATGAAACTAATTGGTTATTAGCTCAAATAGTTCTTTATGAGTTTGGTTTACACTAGATAATCTATTAGAACATTAGGGTTTATAGATTATTTCTTTTATAACACCATATAATTAACTATTAGGAGTTATATTCGATCAATATTCGATTATGATTATTAAAAAGCTCACATATCATATTCCTTTTTGAGCTACACTTTATCTTATAAAAGAAGGGTGCCTCTTCACATTTATACACACTAGATTTATGATACTAATCATCCTTTTATTACTCTCTCTTTCTCTCTCTCTCTATCTCTCTCTCTCTCTCTATCATCTCTCTTATTTTCTTTCACTAAAAGTTTCATTAGTGTCTTTGTGAGTCAAATACACTTGTGAGGTTTAAGTTTTATTGGTGTTCAGCTATTTTATCAGGAGTGTGATTCTCTTGAAGTCTTTATCTTGTTTAGTTGCCAAGGTTATATTTGTAAAATATATGTTGGTTTCAAGACCATCTGTTCAAAATCTGGTACTTGATTCGTGAGCTTAGCCTGTCAAAAGCTCCACTTGGTTTAAGGGATTAGCATGTTAAAATCTCACAATGATTGTAATAAACTTCTTGAGCATAACCTAGTAAAAGGTCAAAAGATATTATTAGTGGAATTAAGAAGAAGATTTTCTTGAGAAGAGGAGTAGGCCAAAAAATTGGTCAAACCTCTATAAATCATAGTACAACCTCTCTATACTCTTTCTCTTTACTATCAGTTATTTTCCTTTACTTTTCCGTCTCTCTTTTTTTACACTGCTTTTATCTATAATTTTTAACTATACTAACACATATTTTTTAAGTTATAAATTTTATATTAATTACGATTTTTAAATACCATAATTCACCCCTCCCTCTTTTGCTTGAAGTCACTTGTTAAACATCTACTTCTTTCAAGGGGAACATGTATTCTTCATTTCATGAGTTTACATTTATTAAATGCTCTGATTTCAAATGTCGGCCCCCTCCCGTGCCTAGAATCACGCAAGTTAATTGATATTTTCCTCGTCATAACTAAATTAAGTACAACACAAATGGGACTTCAAGAGGATATCCCAGAATACTAACTTACGGTGACACATTCAAGGATAATTTAGGAACTTTTTTGAGAGCTTTCCCAGCTAAGATTGATGTTTGTACCTCTTTTCAAGCTTAATTGTATTAAATCAAGCTTGCTATCGAATATGATAATATGAACAATTGGAGAAATTGTTAGCTTGAAGTTGACTCAATGTTAGTCATTCGTGCATTTTCTAATGTGAATATTATCCATTGACATTTTTTAATTAAATAAAATAATATTTTATTTGTGCTATATGAAATTAAAAGTATGGGAGGATTTTGTAGGGTTTTGTTTTTATTCATAACACAAAATCCCCCTAATTTGGGAAACTAAAAAATTATATTAGAGGAGGGATTTGGATGGTTTTGGAGAGCTTAGACACATTGTTTAATATAATTTATTTTGTTATAGTATTCTAAAAAATAAAAACATATTAATGAAAAGGACTCTCTTATCATTCTAAACAAAATCTTTTTTTTAAAAAATGTTAAACATTTTTCTATATTAAAAAAAACCGTTTTTCAAAATCCTCTCTTCCCTTCCCTTCCAAATTTCCAAACAAAGCTTTAAGGAAAAATACATTTTTTTGTCATTTAACTTTACCATTGGGTCCATTTTGGTCCCTCAACTTTAAAGAGGCCAATTTGATCATTTAACTATTCAAACAACACCATTTTAGTGCTTTCCGTTTGCCCCATAGTTAAAGTTAATTTTAAGGTACAAGGGGTACATACGTGTCGATGAGGTGGATATGAGGCTATATTAAAAAAGAAACTAAATTCTTTTGTTCATAAAATATACTAAAGGTGTATTAACCCTAGCTGAGCAACTCACGAAGGAGGAATCATCTACGATTTGCAAACGAAGGAGAGTAGGAGAAATCGAAAGCTTGTTTGAAGGTGAAATCGAAGACACCATTGTTGATTACAGGTTTGTTTCACGAAATCATTCTGCAATGCTAAAATGCTATAGTTTTAGGGTTTATGTTTAGATATTTATGGTTTTTGAAATCTTTCTGTTCTTAATGTTTATGGTTTCTGACTTTAGGGTTTAGTTTTTTAATGTTGATGGTTTCTATTTTTAGGGTATAGTTTGAAATGAACGAATATTTACATATCAGAATCCATCACAGTGGTGAATTCATTGATGAGGAATTTAGTGTGTACAAAGGAGAAACTATTGATTATTGGAAAGTAGAGCTTGACATGTGGAGTTTTTTTTCGGTTGTTAGGTTTCTTCAAGGAGTTATGTTATAATGACATAGAGAAAATATATTACAGGGATCCCACATTTGGGATGAATGTGTTGGTTGATGACAAAGGCGCCTTAGAGTTTGCTGATCTTTATAGAGTGCATCTAAGTGTTGAAGAAATCTGAGATGAAGAAAGGTAAGATGAAGGAAGATGAGATGAAGGAAGATGAGCTAAAGGAAAGTAAGGTAAACGAAGTTGAGGCAAATCAGGATAATGTGCATGGGGGTGGTGACGTGCATGAGGATGTTAGTTCTGATGCCACTAAGGATGAGAGACTTAATTATGATAATGCTTTGGAGATAGCTTTTGATGATAAATTTGATGAGTATGATGATTTTGAGGAAAATAAACTTGCTAATCTAATTGAATATGAACATGAAGACGATCAAGAAGGAAACAACAAAAAAGGGAAAGAAAAGTGAGAAGAAAACAAGGAAGAATTTAAAGGGAGTTATAATGAGAGTGAAGAGATAGAAATTGGACGTCAGAGTGATGATAGCAGTGGAGTTAGGAAAAAGAAGTACCACATGTTCAAGTTACAAAAAGGCATGTCCAATTACAAATGGGAGGTAGGAATGTATTTTATTATTAAAGGTGATTTTAAGGAAGAAATAACCTCATATGTGTAGTGAGCAATTTTGGACGCGGTTCTTAAGCGCTGGTCGCTCTCTGCGGTTGGGCTGACTACAGGTCGATTCATTTTTTATCCTATTAAAGCTGATGAAGGAAGGGAAATATATGTCTCCAATTAACCCTGCTTTGCATACTGAGTTTAAACAGCGGTCTGTTAGGTTACGAATGCTATCAATGTGGGGGGGGGGGCCTTTGTACTGGTTATTTGTATTTTTGCCAATACGGTGTTCTTTCTTTCTAGGACTTTCTAGCGGGGAACAAGGGTTAGGATGTTAGGACTGATGCTTTTTGATAGATACATGAGAGTATGGGATTTTGGGTTTTTGTTTAGTGTGCTCGCTAAGATTTTTCTTTCAATCTTATGCCTACGTATTCCCGTTTACCGAAATAGGGAAATCAGAGCGTTCGTAGTTCCTCCTATTCTATGGGAGGAAATGGGTGTTTTTGGTGTCTTGTTCAAAGCCCAAGACGTGAAGCGAAAGGTAGTTTGTATCTTATTCAAAGCCCAAGATATGAAGCTAAAGGTGTTGACTTTAGAGAGAATTTATCATCTCTAAAGAGGGGGTTGTCTGTCACAACTGTTTAGTGACTGGTTATAAAGGAGGATTACTTTAACCGGGATACGCGGATCCTAGCAATGCCATAATTTCCTTTATAGGGGATTTCCAACCTAAAGGAGAAGACTTTAACTTAGTGTAGAGCAATGCTATCTTTCCTTAGGAATTCTCATGCTAAAAGAGGGACAGTGGCATGGATGTAGATGATCCAGAGGCTTGCCGCTTACAGCGATTAGATGAAGGGGAAGGAGTTGTTTGTGTACTGTGAACGAGGCACAACTTTGATGCTAAAAGGTTAATTGGATTAACCAGGGGTTTTCTTATATAAAGCCTAAGAGGAGGCTGATACGTGTCTCGTACAAATCCTGAGAGAGAGGCTAAAAGGTTTTGATTCAACGATGGAGTCGTTTGGTATCTCGTACGAAGCCCGAGATGGAGGCGAAAAGGTTTGACTCAACAAGGGAATCTTTTGGTATCTCGTATAAAGCCCGAGATGGAGGCTATTATTTGTTTGGCTCAATAAGAACCTTTTTGTATCTCGTATAAAGCCCGAGACGGAGGCGAAAGGGGTAATTGACTCAACGAGGGAGTCTCTTATGTGTCTCGTACAAAGCCCGAGAGAGAGGCTAAACGTTGTTTGACTCCGCTGGGGAGGATCATTGTACAAAGCCCAAGAGGAGGCTATGGTTAATGTTTTAGTTAAGTGACAGGTCCAGTATACTGACTTTGAAAGAGAAAATCAGTTCTTATATGAGCAATACTATACTCAAGGATTTGATTCAAGGATCCGGGTTGTTCCCGTTCTTTAAGGAAGCGGGAAATCCGAAAGGTATTGAGACTGTCCGAGTCTACGGGTTTCCTTCCTATTTAACGAAGGGGTCACTTGAGAATGTCTTGGAGACTCAAGGATATTAGACTGTCCAAGTCTAGAGTTTCATCTTTTGTACTATGCTTTGAGAAATAGTAGTAGACTCTTTGAAAGGACTACTCTATAAAGCTGACTAAGTTCTGCTCCTATACCTTTAGGAGGTCATCGGGACAATTTGTACAAAGCCCAAGAGGAGGCTGGAAACTTTTAAGAAGCCGACGGGTCCTTGTACAAAGCCCAAGAGAAGGCTATCATTCCCGGAGGAAGATATCATTATATGAAGCCTAAGAGGAGGCTGTGAGTACTTCTAAGAAGCCGTAGGATCCTTGTACTAAGCCCAAGAGGAGGCGAGGTTGCTTTTAGGAAGCCTGAGGGTCCTTGTACGATGCCCAAGAGGAGGCCGATTGCTTTTAAGAAGCCGATGGGTCCCCAAACCCCGAGAAATTCAAGGCAAGCTATTCACAAGGAATAGATCAAGTCAGGAAAGTTTGAGAATTTGGAAGAAACTCAAGAGATGCCATTCACGGAGAAAAGATCATCTCTGGGGAGTAGAGTTTCTTGACAAGTGCTTTTAAGAAGCCTGTGGGTCCCCAAACCCCGAGAAGTTCAAGACATGCCATTCACCGAGAATAGATCAAGCCAAGAAAGTCCGAAAATTTGGAAGAAACTCAAGAGGTGCAATTCACGGAGAAGAGTTCATCTCCGGGGAATAGAGTTTCTTTGACAACTTCTACGAGTGACAGTCTATGAAAGGGTTCACAGAGAATGCTGCCTTTCATGTCTCCATATTGTTTAACCCCAAGAGGAGGGAAGACTGTGTCTGGTAATCCTATAGGGATCTAGTTTAGACTATTTATAAGAGTGATCAATGGGCTTAATGCTAGACGTAGTTGCCGGGGAAACTCTAAATATCTATACTATTATTACACAGTTGATATGAGTTTATGAAAGAAGACTTACAGTGAAACAGCCCCACAATACAGTTATATGTATATGAAAGCGGTAAATGAAAGCAATAACCACTTACTCGGTTGTAGAGCTTCCATGCTGTTTGGTTAGTTGTTCAACAAAGAAAGATTGAAAACAACAGTATATTCAGAATCAAAGGAGAAAGAGCTTTGAAAAAGAAAGATTTGGGGCTTATAGCTCAAGGAGAGGCCCAGGGTTTTATCAGTGAGCGCACTGTTTGAATTTGTACAGAGGGACTTATACAAGTTACTGAGGCCCAAAAAAGGTTTTCTGTACAAAGGGATGGGTCTTACACTCTCTCAAGAGGCCCAAAAAGTTTAAAGAAAAAGAGATGGGTCTTACTACACGAGGGTAGGCCCAGTTGAATTTTCGTTTGAAATGGCGATCGCGCCGAGATTTTCTTTTAACACAGAGGGACTTATACAATAAGTGAGGCCCACAATTGTTTTGGTTAAAAGGGGATTGGGTCTTACACTCTATTAGAGGCCCAAGTGGTTTTAAGAAAAGAAATGGGTCTTACTACTCGAGGGTAGGCCCAGGGTTATTTTGAAAAGGCGACGATCGCGCCGTTTATTTTTGATGGTATCGGGACTTATACAATACACTGTGACCCAAAAATGATTTGTTCAAAAAAAGGATTGGGTCTTACACTCTATTAGAGGCCCAAAATGTTTTGAAAATGATTTATGAGGGTTGAATTAATCCAAAACCATAATTTGTTTTCAAAAATGTATTTAATTGAATAAAAATTCAATTAAAATGATCAAAATTGTTTAACATATGGAAAACAAATTGTGATCTTGGATTAATGCTTCAAAAATTAAGTATTGACCACTTGCAGCTGGTGATCGTGTTTGGTGTTGGAGGTGTTACAACTTGGTTCCAATGATGTGGATAGCTTCCCTAGGTGCCAAGTGATGTGTCTGAGTGCTTAGAATGGATTGAAATGGTTTGGAATTGAGGATGGCACCTCAACTGCAAAACTGTCATGAACTTGAGCAATTGGCTGGTGATTTTGTGAAATCAGTGTTCCAGATGTTATGTGAGTGTTTGGATCACTTCTATATGATGTATGTGAGGTGTGTGAGTGATTGGATTGATTGGAAAAGCTCTCAAACTCAAAACCCGATAGTAACTTGCTTTAGAAGGCAAAATTGGAGTGAAAGAAGAGATTTTGAGGAAAGCATCTGTTTGATGGCTTTGGTGTACTCAAGCTGATCACAATTGAGCTCTATTTATAGTAGAGCAAGTTTGTTTTGCAAGGAATAGTGAATGGCAACTGCTGAGTAGGTTTGTTCAATGTTGGCCAATGGAAGTTCAAGTCTCCTCTAGCCATTGACTAGAGGTTAGGGCACAGGCTGCTGGTTCCCTTGGTCTTGGATAAGTTTTGACTGAATTCAAATGAAAATGGCTCAGTCCATGCCACCTTGA
Organism: Lathyrus tuberosus; assembly: GCA_022829125.1. Classification (NCBI taxonomy): domain Eukaryota; kingdom Viridiplantae; phylum Streptophyta; class Magnoliopsida; order Fabales; family Fabaceae; genus Lathyrus; species Lathyrus tuberosus. The sequence goes on from JALAZF010000117.1 coordinate 11,443,173, forward strand.
TGCTTCCATTGAAAGCTCCAATCCAAATTTGGAGTCTTGTCCCTATTTTGGTAATTCTAGGTTTAACATGCTTTTTCTTGTTCCAAGGACTTTGGAGACTTGGCTCAGTGATTGTCCCCTTTAGATTCAATCCTCAGATGTGTCCAAGTGGATAGGAGCATTTGGATTTGGCTGATTTTGGAAAATCGAGCAAAAATGCAAATTCTGCCTTGCCTTGACAGATTTCAACAAGGCAACTTGACAATGTCATAACTCATAGCCCAAATGGAATTTGACAATGTTCTTGGCCATTTTGGAAAGCCCTTACATGATACAACAACTGTTTGAACATGTTTGGTTTTGATCTCTTTTGAATCCAAGTGAAAAATCCCCCTACATTTGGAAAAAAATGAAGACAGGTTTGGACTTAGTGAAAATTTCACTAAGTGTTAGAAAAAGTGACATTTTCATTTTTCAGCCATTTTGATCACTCCATAACTCAAAATCCTTAATGAATTGGAATGACTTGTAGTTGAAGTTTTTGTAGAGGGTAATGAGAGCTACAAATCCATATTTGGATGAGAAAAAATGGCTTTGTGGTTTAGGAGTTATGATCCTCCAAATTTGGTACCCTTGTCACTTTATTTTTAACTTAGAAAAATTTCTAAGTTTTTATGGTTACCCCTTTTACAAGTTATCCAACTTTTCTTGATTTTTCTTGATGAATGATGATTCAAATCACACATTAACATCATTTTAGGGTTAAAAATCCATTTTGGTGAAAAATCTCAAAAAGTCAAAGTTGACTTTTGTGCACAGTTGACTTTTTATCAGATGAATTCCAAACTGTGCCATTCTTCAGGAAATCATGTCCTTGACCTAAATCAAACTTGATGGACATGTTCCATGGGTGTAATAGGGTACATTGAGGTATGTCCTAGGGTTTGGGAGCATGTCCTGGTCAAAAGTCAAAGTTACAGTTGAATTTTTCCTTAAAACCCTAATTGTGGTGCAGATGAAATTGAGACTTGTTGCTCAAGCTTCCTGGATTAATCCATTGTTCCAAATGGATCAATATAGTTCATTAGAGACCCTTAAACCCTCTCTTGAGGTCTTGGCTCATGATTTGCCCTAAAAGTCAACTTAGGGGTGAATTAGGTCAAGAAACCCTAATTCCTGATTTTTGATGAATGCATCCCCTGAGGCAAAATTGACTTGATGGTTGGGTCCATGAGGTTCCATGGAGTATATAAGGTTGTGTTTTGGATCATTGGCTTGTGCCTAGATGAAAAATTTCCATCTGGAGGCCCTGGTCGACCAAAACCCTAATTTGGTGACACTGGTGTAATACCCCAAAATTTGCTCTCCCCTTTTGTCATCATAGCATGGCATTATCATTTATCATATCATATCCACCTCATTAACATTACATGGCATTTAACATAGAAAAATGAAGCATGGCTTCCTTCTTACCATCAGGGCATGTGATCAGGTGGAAGGTGGACAATCAAAGGATCATTCAAAACACCAAGGGGTCAAATAAGTGGTCTCAAGGCAAGCCAAGAGGTCTCTCATGTCTCATACTACCTCAATTGATCATCCACAATCTCAAGAAAGTGAAATCCAATGGGAGATTGAAGCAATACATCTTTCATCATGCAAGAGGTTCAAAAATTGAAGGAAAACCCTCAAAAGAGATAGCTCATTGATCCAAAATCATCTTCAAGGGGCATATCTCACCATCCTTTAAGGGGACACACAACATACTCTGAGGAATTTGAAATTGAAGACTGCACTTTTACCTCCTAACCAAAGGGGGCCAAAATTAGGGTTTCCATTTAAATCAGGGAATCTTTGATTTTTTGGGCAAGACTTGATGTCATGGTTTTCTATATGTCCCTAGGTATATGGATGTGGAAGATTGCATCTCAATTAGTTTTGGAAGTGGTTCAATTGGAAGAAAGATCAAGAATCAGGGAATTTGGGGCCAAGTCAAACAATCAGAGGAAAAAGTCAACTCTTGACTTTTCAAGGTCAAATTCATGAAATTCATGTTATATGTGACCAATGTACAAAATTTTATCAAGAAACTCCAAAGGAATCATGAAAAAATCAAGATGTGGAAAGTTGCCATTTTTGGATGAGGTAGGGTTACTAAAAATAGCAAGTTTTGGCCATTTTGCATCAGAATTTGAACCAAGGCCATTCAAAATTGGAGCACCAAATGAAAATTCCACTCTGCCTCAATGAAAGGCCTTGCTTTAAGCTTCAAATCCATGGGTAAAACATTTCCATTGGATAAAAAATGAGGGAGATATGATTGATCAAAGTTGGAAGAAAGTAGGCCAAAAACCATGTCATGACCAAGTTTGGCCAGGTCTGCGCGCAGTCATTTTCTCAAACAGTTGGTGGGCAAAATGTATGGATCAATTACTCATGTTTAAAGGCTTCAAATGAAAAATCTTTCAACATGAAAGTTGTTCCTCTATGTGAGAACTTCAAGAGTGATGTTTATGTTTTTTTCATATGCTCAATATTTTGAGAGTTATGATGAGGCAAAGTAGAGGATTTTAAACTGACTTGTTAATATGCATGTAGTGTGGTTGATGGCAGGTTAGATGACATACCAACTCAGGTGCAACCAAGCATGTTCATCATCATTTTTAAGGACTTTAGAGGTGTTATTTCAATTCATTTTCAACATCAATCTTGTTCTTCTCCATTCCCCCTTTCCAAGTAACTAAAAACCTTGCCATTTCACTTCTTGTTCATGAAGTTATCGTGCTCCAAAGGTCACATCATGCTAGTAGTTTCCCTCCACACCAAGCCAATCAAAACCTGTTACCAATTTGTTCTTTTCATACATCAGCCATGACATGTCCAAAACCTTACCATAATTAATCAAACATACACCCTGCACAGGCTATATGTTCACGTACCAGCCATCCCATATTGGTTCAAACAAGAGAGTGAAAACTTGCAGAGCAAGCACTGCTGCAAGATCAGAGCAACATAACATCACCATCCTTCTCCTACACACCACCATAACTCCATGAGCTTCTCCACACTCTAACCAAACTCACCAACTCGTGCCATTAACAACCTCACTCATTCTGTTAACTCAGAACTCACTTAACCAACTTATTCTAACTGGAGTTCTAACCATCAACCACACTGGTTAAACATTAACTCAACATTATATAAGCTCCACTGCTCATAGAATTGAGGGGGGTTAATTCATTTTTCCACAGATTTCACAAATCATTCTCACTGTGTTCTCTGAATTTTCTCTTTGAGCTCTCTCTTATTGCACGATTTCTTCTTCATCTCAATCGTCATCATCAGCAAGTATGCATGATTGTTCAAGAACAAGCTGAAACAGAGTGAATTTCTCAAGAGCTATCTTATTTCAGTGTTGATTTCTTCTCCATTCTCAAGCATCTGTGAGCATTTATTTTGCTCAAACAAGTTCAAGAGTTCAAGATCTCATCTCTGGTTTTCTGAAGATCTAAGAATCTCCACGTTTCAGGTTCTTGTTTCTCCATTTTTTTGCATCTAAATCACTGATTATAGTTTGTTTCATGTTGATTTGAGCTTAATAGAAGCAGTGTGAGTGATCTGGCTAGTTGATAGGCTCTCTAAGAGCATAGTTGCAAAACCTAGGGCAATTTATTTGTGCTCGTTTCTCTCTGTATGCGCATGATGTATGTTTTCTAAGGTCATATTCGTGTTATGTGTAACCTCAGCTTCATTTTGATGTGTACTTTATGAATTTCTGGAATGTTTGATCATGTACAGTTGCCGGAGATGGCCGGAGAAGATGACCGGAGGTACTTCTCCGGCCGGTGAGGGTTTGCTAGGGTTTTAGAACCAGAACATGTCACAACCGTTAGATCATTTCAATCCTAGGGCGTATACGTGGCCAGCACATAAATGAACCTCATGCCTCTCACGTGACTCTCTCTCTCTGAATGTTGACTTTGACTTGGTTTGGTGTGCGTGCGTTCATCATTATTAGCATGCGTGTGCATTTTGATTCGTTAGATCTGATTACTTGTATGATTATCATTTGTTGACTGAATCATGTGGCTCTGATTGAGTCAACATTTGACTGAGGCTCCACCACTATTACTATAGACTGCGCGCTTAGTGGACCTAAGCCAGATTGTTATTCCCACCCCCTTTTTTCAAGCCCAAACCAGTTTGCACTGTCCAATTGCTATGTTCATACCCCCTTCCATTTCCACGTTTTTTTATTTTATTTCCTTTTTTTGTACATGTTTGCTTTCCATTTATTAAAAATACCAAATGACATTATAAAATTCTACAAAAATTCATGAGTATTCTTAAGACATTTAGGAAATTTTTCATGATTTTATTTTCTGATTTTATGACCATTTTGCCCCTGTTCCATTATTTCTTTTGAATTTCCATTTGTATGCATACTTAATGTGACATATGATTTTGTGCATTTTTGTTCTTGATCATAAAAAATGATTTTGATGCCTTTCTTTTTGCATTGTGGTCACAATATGTTGAGGTATGTTTGAGATTTATGAGATGATTTTTAAGTCTTTTTTGGATGACTTTTGATGTGTTGCTTTGAGCATGAATACATGAAACTTCCATGAGACTTTGACCTAATTGTTGAGTGACTTTGGTTCTGATTCATTGCTTGTGGACTTGATATGTTAATGGCATGTGTTTAAGGTGTTTGATTGGTGAAAGTCATAATTTTTGAAGCATGTTTGCTATTTGTTTGAAGCATGAAGTTTAACTTGTTCATTTTGTGAATGCATGCCTCATGTTTGGTTTGCTTGATCATGAAGGCACTTGTGCCATGAGTTGTGGTTTTGTTTGAGGATGTATAGCATGTTAATTGACTTCTGATTGTGACATTTGGGTTTCATCTTTGCATGTTTGATGTTTATCTTGCACCTTAAGTCACTTGTTTCACAAGTATGAACCACATTCACATCACTTCACCTTTTCTTCTTTGCTTCTTGTTGGATTGAGATTTTGTTTGCATGATTTGGTATGCTCATTTAGGATAACATTAGGTTGTGTAAATATGAGTTACATTCTGACTTGGAAGCATGTATAGCATTCAATCTCATTTTACTTTGTTTGTCAACTTGTTTGAATTTGATTTGTTCATTATATTTTCTTACTTTACTTGTAAGTGATTGTGCTAACCATGTAGGGGCTTCGGTAAGTTTCAATTGAGTGTGGATAAGGAATCCACATTCAACTTCTATCCTTTCTCTTTTACAATTCCATTTTGTGTTTTGCTAAGCACTTATGTGCTTTCTTTTAACAACTCATTACTTTCCCTTTTTGAATTACAATTCATCTTCTACTTTGGAAGTGAATTGTTTAATTCTTTCTTTCTTTAGACTTTAGGTTGAAACCTCACAAACCTTTAGGATCACTCTCTTTAATCTTCAATTAGGATTGAGTCTTAGTCCATATAGGTTTTACCTTTTCTCCTCCCTTGAGTCTCTTTTCTCATCTCAAAGAAAATTCAAAATATCTAATAAAGGTAGGCATTTATTGCATTTAGGCCTTTCATATAAAGAAAAGATTATAAGGGGTCTTCTCTTGTAATCTTAGAATGTGTAGCATATAGCCCATCTTGGGTCAATGTGTTAAACATTTGATCTTGTATGAGGGACTTAAATGCAATACTTGTTGAAGGTGCAAATAATAAAAAACACTTCTTCATTTCTTAATTTACAAAAACACTTAATAAATACAAGTATGCTAGTGTGTTTGAACCTTGACAATTGGAACTAAGTGTGGGGGTCTTCTTCACCCTTAGTGTGCTTTCTTGCTCATTCCATCTTGGAATGTGAGAATGTACACATTCCAATGACTAAGATCCAGATACACTGACGTATGCAAACAAATCCAAAACACTTCTCTTTAAAAGACAAAAACAAACCATAACGTCTTTCCTTCGGGAATTCTTTTCTCATCTCATTCATTCTCAACGCACGAACGCACTTCTACTCGTTCTCTTGCAAGACGGTAACGCACTCGGACCAGCGAGCCTGCAACACCTGAGCTAGAACGTAAGCCGTTCTCTAAAAAACACAAACAATTCATCCCTAGTGAGGGGAACTACGTCGCTCTGATTCTCATGCTCCCGATGAGATACGTAGGCAGTGGGGTAGGGCCCATGCGAGCACTTCTTTTATTTTCCCTACATTTGTTTCCCGTTCCTTTTCTTTTCTTTCTCCTTTCTTTCTTTCAGTTCCTTTTCCAGTATCCTTTCTTTACACCCTTTGATCGAAACAGCAAGCGTGGATCCCATCGGGTACGATGGACGCGAGGGGGTGCTAATACCTTCCTCTCGCGTAACCGACTCCCGAATCCAGTTCTCTTGGTCGCAAGACCATGCTTTTTCCTTCCTTCAGGTTTATGCAGTGTTTCCTTTCCCTCTCTTGGGATAAATACACATTGCTGGCGACTCTGTTCCGGTGCCACTTTCGCGTTTGTACTAGGATGAAAATCCCGGGAGCGACAGCTGGCGACTCTGCTGGGGACAGATTGACCTTCTGCTGGTCCATCCCTAAGCAAGTCAATCCTAGCGCTTGTCTGTTTTTCTTTCATTGGGTGTTTACTGTTGTGCTGTATTTACTGTTTTATTGTATGGTTATTTACTACTTTACTGTACATTACTGTATTTACTGCTTTTTAGCATTACATATCATAGTACTACTGTTGTGTTGGACTGTGCTATTTTCTGTTTGGCGGGATGGGATTTCTGAGAGATAAGCCCATTACACAGGCTTGAGTATACACTTAGAATTAGAGTGGAGAGTAGTGGGACCTACGTGCCGTTTGGAGTGCGTTGGGTGTTCACGAAATTCACAGCTAGACGAGGCTATCTTGGGACACGTCGTGGCATACGCATCTTGCGTATTCCAGGATGTAGATCTAGAGAGCTGTCGACTCTAGTGACCGATCATGAGGACCTTAGTGGAAATATCCCTCTTTAGTGGTGACAATGGCAGACCACATTCTGTGGCAAACCCATTCGCACCCGAGGGCCCACTTTGGAACTTGCATAGGATGACCTTTATTTTCTAAGGGGAGTCAGTGGACGACCTCTTTGATTGGCATAGCATTGTATCCTACGGGCTGAATGTGCTATTGCTTCTCAAACCTCCGAAGCTGACAAGCCTTATTTTCTAAGAACCACATGTGAGTATGGGCGGGATGTTTACAGGTTTGCAGGAAACCCAGCCTCCTACCTACCTTACTTGTGATTCTGTGATGATTTCAGACATTGTATCCTATGACAGTGATTTAAGTGTTCATCTCAGATATTGCCAGATTCAGTACAGAGACACAGTGCACACAGTTCAATACAGACACCGACACTTGATTACCTGATCACATGCCCTTTTGCATTGCATTATCATATCATAACAGTTATGTTTGTCATTTTCAGGTGCATAATACATTTCTGATTCCAATCCATGGGTTCAACAGAGATCGTCGCCGAGAGAAAGAACAATGTGTCTTACAAGTTTCCAGATCCTGTCTTGGATTCATTGCTCAAAGTTATAGATATGGCTGGTCCGGGTATTCTTGATAGGTTTCAGAAGAGCTACGGGAATTTGGTTGGGATGGTCCGTACAATCACCAAGTATGAGCATGATGCTTTGCACACTCTGCTGCAGTTCTACGAGCCTTCGTTGAGGTGCTTTCTTTTTTCAGATTACATTTTGATGCCAACACTGGAAGAATTCTCATTTATTTTGGGAATTCCGATCACGTCGGCAATACCATTCTTCTCTGGTAGTTCTCCCAGCGTAAAAGAAATTGCTGCTGCTTCACAAATGGATCAGGCAGTGATAAAGAGTGGTGTGAGCAGTAAAAATGGAGTTAGCGGATTTCATTTAGAATTTCTGGCTGGACAGGCCCAAGAGGCTGCAAGTGCTAAAAATTGGACGGTTTACAATTCCATTCTGGCTCTCTGCATATATGGCCTAGTTTTCTTTCCCAATCAGCAAGACTTTGTGGATATGCAAGCAACGAGAGTTTTTGTCCTTAAAAATCCAGTCCCTACTTTGTTAGGAGATTTTTATCATTCCGTGCATTACAAGAATGAGAAAAGGAGGGGAGGATCTGTTAGTTGTTGTACTCCACTGCTGAGTCATTGGTTTTTCAAACATCTGCCTCAGACAGGTGCCTTTGTGGAAACCAAAGATGTGGCGAAATGGTCTAAACGATTGATGAGTTTAACTGCTGATAACATTGTATGGTTTGACCACCGGTTATTGAGAATAGAGCTTGTCACAAGATGCGGGAATTTTCCAAATGTGCCTTTGATTGGAAGAAAAGGAGGGATCAATTATAATCCAGTTTTGGCCATCCGACAGTTTGGGTATGCTTCCAGGGATCCTCCTACAGAGCAAGATGTGGAAGAATCTTTATTCTTTACAGGAACTAAAGATGCGAAGGTGGTAGAAGTAGTGAATGCTTGGAAAGATAAGCACAAAATTGGAAAAGCGGTTTTTGGAAAAGGAGATTGTAGATCTTATCCTGAATATGACAGGTGGATTGAAACGAAAGTAAAGGAATTGCTTTTACCCTTTTCAAGGGGACCTCTTTTATGTGCAGTACAGCCAGAACAACCCACTATGGTGGCTATTGAAGAATGTGAGAAGTGGAAGAAAATGGTCAGAGAGCTGCAGATAGAGAATTCTGGAATGAGCAGATGTCTTCAGAAAGCTCTAGCTGACAACAAAGAGTTGGAAAAGAGAGCCTTGAAAGCGGAAAAAACCTTGGCTGACAAAGAGGAAGATTTTGATGACCGAGCTCGGTACTTTCGAAAACTTACTTTGGGAGCAGATGACACTAGTCAGGCTCACAAGATTACAAAACAGGCTTTAGCCCGAAGCAAGGATTCATTAGCTCAACTTCGTCAAGCTTGGGATGAAGTCAGAATTGAGAATGCCGAGTTAAAGGATCAGTCGAAGACTAAAGACGAGGAGCTTAAAAAGGCACATGAGCAGAGGAGAAAGTATCGGGAAAGTCTCGATAAAAGTCAAGAGCAGTTAGAAGAAGTTAGAAGCCAGTTGAAGAATACCAAGAAAGAGCTTGAAGAAGTCATGATAGAAAGGGAGATACTCAAGACGCAAGCCGGCATAAAGAGACACAAAGGAGTGTGTGACGACGAGGCTCTGATGCTGCACATGGGTTCTTTAACTGAAGCTCTTGAGAAAAGGGATGTCTTGATCAAAGAGATGATTGAAAAGCTGAATCACCAGCGTACCCGTATACTTTTTGAGGAGATCAAATACTCAAGTGATAAGCTGAAGGATGTGGAATTGTCAGATTGATGTGCTTTTCCCTGTATTTTGTTGTTAATGGATACCATCAGGCTTGTTGATGGATCCATTTTTTCCTTGTATTGCATTTGCGGTTGAACCTTTCTTAAATGTACTTGAATACTTTGTTGAATGAGTATGAGCAGTTTTATTCAGAATTATTCCTTATCAGATAGCTGCACACAAGCACATGACCACGACACGTCTCTTTATATCACGATTTCTGGTCTTCAGATTTCTGTGGATTGGATTGGAATCAGGGTATAAAAGCACCTAGGAAATGACAAACATAGCATTGCATGGCATTGCATATCATTTTGCATTTTGTTACTTGCTTTTCAGGTACTCGTTGCAGGGTCTCTAACCTTTATTTGGTTTCAGGCAGTATAGCGGAGAGTCATATTCACCGATATTCGACGCGAAGGAATCAAGTAAGAATCATGGACCAAGTGCAAAGTGATTTGGCGGAAATGAGGGCGCGTATGGACCAGTTCATGACCCTCATGACTGGCATGGCGCAAAATCAGGAGAGACTGAGGCTTCTGGTAGAGCGTCCCGACAATGGGCCCGAAGGTGATCAACATGACAATTCACAGGGACACGGCATCCCTCCTCCCGGTGGCAACCCTCCTCCTGGTGGTAACAATCGGGGTAATGGAAATGGTAGGCATGCTGGTGTTACTCTTGAAGATACTCTGGAAGACCAATTTACTCTACTAGATGCTGATGTGGGTAATCAAGGTGATCGAAGGTATGAGGAGTTAGCAGAAAAGATCAGGGCCATAGAATGCAAGAACTCTATGGGTATTGATGTTACCAGCTTGGGGCTGGTCTCAGGAGTCAGAATTCCCCCTAAATTCAAACCTCCTACTTTTGATAAGTATCACGGCAATGCGTGTCCCCAAACGCATCTTCAAGCTTACTTTGGGAAGATTTCAGCCCATACGGATGACGAGAAGCTATGGATGCACTATTTTCAGGACAGTCTGGCTGGGGCGTCCTTGACCTGGTATATGAAGTTGAATAGAGCTGCTGTGAAGAGTTGGAAAGATCTGGCAGAAGCGTTCCTGAAGCAATACCAGTATAATATCGACATGGCGCCCAACCGCACCCAATTGCAGGGATTGTCCCAGAATGCCAAGGAGAGTTTCAAAGAATATGCACAGAGGTGGAGGGAAATGGCTGCCCAGGTCCAACCTCCCTTGTCAGACAGAGAAATGGCAGATATGTTCATGGGCACCTTGCAAGGGGCCTATCTGGATAGATTAGCTGCTTGTCCGTCAACTGGATTTGCTGATATTGTGATTGCGGGAGAAAGAATAGAAAGTCTGTTAAAGCTTGGAAAGATCCAGGATGTGAGTGGGGCTGGCTCTTCGGGGACGAAGAAACCGTTTGCTAGTAACCAGAAAAGACGAGAAGGTGATACGAATGCTGTGTTTAGAGGACGAGGCAGAGGGCGTTCTCGAGCTTATTATCAGGTAGATGCTGTAACAATCCCCACACCGTCTGTTCAGAAACAACAACCCCAACAACAAGTTCAACAGCAACAACCTTTTTTCCAGCAAAGGTCTAGACAGAGGGATCGTAAGATGGATCCTCTCCCTATGACTTATGCCGCGCTGTTGCCCCGGCTACTCGAGTTAAAGTTGGTAGAACTCCGTACTATGAAAGCTCCGGTTGCTGGAAACCTGCCACCTAACTTCGATGCTAATGCTCGTTGTGAGTTCCACTCAGGTGCTCAGGGGCACTCCATTGAAAAATGTTGGGCTTTCCATCATAAAGTACAAGATTTGATTGATGCTAAAGCCATCAATTTCTCTCCCGCTCCTAATATTACTCAGCATCCCATGCCTGATCATAGTGCAGCAAATGTGTACGCTATTGAAGATGGGAGGAGATTGAATTTGGTGTTAGACGTTCATCAAGTGAAAACTTCTTTGTTGGTTGTAAAAGATCGTTTATTGAAGGGACAGGTGTTCCCGGGCTGTAATCAAGATTGCTCTGAGTGTATGAATCAGGAGAACGGCTGTGATAAGTTGAAGATGGGTTTACAGAATCTGATCGATGAAGGATGTCTACAGTTCGACAGAGTCGTGAAAGACACTGATGAGATATCAACCGTGACCATCTATTACACTCCCGCTGAGATTCAAATACCGGTCAATGCAGTTCCCGTGGCGAGTGTTGCGCCAGAAGGGCCCAGTCCTGTCACTATCACGGTGCCAGGACCAATTCCGTTCACATCTACGAAAGCTATCCCATGGCACTATGGGGCAGATGTATATTACGAAGGTAAAAAGCAGGAAGTTGAGCCGTCCGTCAGCCCAAATATTGATAATGTAGGGGGTGTAGGGGGCTTTACAAGGAGTGGAAGGTTGTTCGCTCCCCAAACCTTGAGAAGTGATAAGGAGGTAGAAGCTGCAGCAAAGGCTAAGGGTAAACAGGTGGTTGAAAGTGCGCCTACACCTGAAGCAGAGACAAAGATTACTTTTGATAAGGAAATGGAAGAATTTATGAAGATAATCAAGAAAAGCGATTATAAGATTGTGGACCAACTGAATCAGACCCCTTCAAAGATTTCAATCTTGTCACTATTGATGTGCTCTGATGCGCACCGACAGGCGTTGTTGAAAGTGTTGAAGAGTGCGTACGTGCCACAAGAAATTACTGTTAATCAGCTCGAGGGCGTAATCTCCAATGTCAATGTTAGCCATGGCTTGGGCTTTACAAGTAGAGATTTGACTGTTGAAGGAAGAAACCATAATAAGGCTTTGCATATCACGATGGAGTGTAAGGGCGCAGTGTTATCTCATGTACTGGTAGACACTGGTTCATCACTCAATGTCTTGCCCAAGAAGGCATTAATGAAGCTGGAAGTTGACGGTTTGATCTTAAGGCCTAGTGAATTGGTGGTCAGAGCATTCGATGGAACTAGACGATCTGTGTTTGGTGAGGTGGAATTGCCCGTACAAATTGGACCACAGGTATTCAAATCCACGTTCCATGTAATGGACATACAACCTGCATATAGCTGCCTATTGGGACGCCCTTGGATTCACGGAGCCGGGGCTGTTACTTCTACTCTACATCAAAAGCTGAAGTATGAGTTTGAAGGGCAGGTTGTGACAGTGTGTGGGGAAGAAGACATCTTTGTGAGTCACTTGTCCACGTTCAAGTACATTGAAATGGATGGGGAAATTCATGAGATGCTGTGCCAATCATTTGAAGCAGTCAATATTGACGATGCACCTGAGTCTTCTTCTGTACCAGTTGGGGCTGGTACCTCCATTTCATCTTACAAACAAGCTGTCGAAGTCGTCAGGGCAGGCAACGCCCAAGGTTGGGGCAGGTTGATAGAGACCCCAATGAAGGAAGACAAATTTGGTATTGGTTATCATCCCTCTACAACTTCAGATGCGGGGAGCAGGGGACCCATTACTTTCAATAGTGGGGGAATTATCTACATGGACCAGTCTTGTGCAGCCACGGAGGATAGTGTTGACAGTAATTGTGACCTGGACAACTGGGTACGCCCTCATGCTTCGGGACAACAAGTGCAGAACTGGTCCGTTGAAGAAGTCATCCGGGTTACTCTTCAGACAGAGTAATTTTTCTTTGTTTTTTCTAACCATAATGCATGACAAAATCTTGCGCTCTGCCCAAGGCGTATAGATTCATTTGTAGGGCCACCATGGTTGCATTTGCAATGTTTAATCATTAATAAAGGACGTTTTGCAATCAAATTTTGTTCTCTGTCTTTCAGTTTTTATTTTTGCACAAAAAAATATAAAATGGCAATGTTTCATTTTCTTTTGTTTCGCTTAAAAATAAATTCTAAAATAAGGCATGAACCCGTTCATGCAGACTTGATCCTCCGGATACCACTGATAACGATTTTGATATGGCCATGTATGACTTTGACAATCCGATTTATCAAGCCGAAGAAGGGGATGAGAAAGATTGTGAACTTCCTGAAGAACTGGCCAGATTGTTGAAACAAGAGGAAAGGGTCATCCAGCCTCATCAGGAGACTGTAGACATCATCAATATTGGTACCGAGGACGCCAAAAAAGAGATCAGGATTGGTGCCAGCTTGCAAGCAGATGTGAAGCAAACTTTGACGGAAATGTTGCGCGAGTATGTTGACGTCTTCGCCTGGTCGTATCAAGACATGCCAGGGTTGGATACGGATATTGTCGTGCACAGGCTACCATTGAGAGAAGAATGTCCGCCAGTCAAGCAGAAACTTCGTCGGACTCACCCCGACATGGCTTTAAAGATTAAGGAGGAAGTCCAGAAGCAGTGGGACGCTGGTTTTCTTGCTGTGACAAAGTATCCGCCATGGGTAGCCAACATCGTGCCAGTACCGAAGAAAGATGGAAAAGTGAGAATGTGTGTGGATTATCGAGATCTTAATAAAGCTAGCCCGAAAGATGATTTTCCACTACCTCATATTGATGTGCTGGTCGATAATACAGCTCAGTTTTCAGTGTTCTCATTTATGGACGGTTTCTCCGGGTACAACCAGATCAAGATGGCACCTGAAGATATGGAGAAGACCACGTTCATTACTCCGTGGGGTACATATTGTTATAAAGTAATGCCTTTTGGTTTGAAAAACGCAGGGGCAACGTACCAGCGGGCGATGGTGACATTGTTTCATGACTTGATTCATAAGGAGATCGAATGTTATGTAGATGATATGATTGCCAAGTCGAGAACAGAAGAGGAACATCTGGTTAACCTGAAAAAGCTGTTTGAAAGGTTGAGAAAGTTCCGTCTGAGATTAAACCCAAACAAGTGCACGTTTGGGGTGCGTTCTGGAAAGTTGCTGGGTTTCATTGTGAGCGAAAGAGGAATCGAGGTTGATCCTGCCAAGGTGAAAGCAATACAAGAAATGCCTGAACCGAGAACAGAAAAAGAGGTTCGTGGTTTCTTGGGTAGATTAAACTACATTGCAAGGTTCATATCTCACCTAACAGCCACGTGTGAGCCAATATTTAAATTGTTAAGGAAAGATCAAACGGTCAGGTGGAATGACGATTGCCAATTGGCATTCGATAAGATAAAAGAATACCTGCAGGAACCTCCGATTCTAATGCCTCCAGTTGAAGGGAGACCGCTGATAATGTATCTGACAGTGCTTGAAGGTTCCATGGGTTGTGTTCTCGGTCAACATGACGAGACAGGTAGGAAGGAGCATGCTATTTACTACCTGAGCAAAAAGTTCAATGATTGTGAGTCCCGATACTCAATGCTTGAAAAGACATGCTGTGCGCTTGCATGGGCCGCTAAGCGATTGAGGCAATATATGGTTAGGCACACGACCTTGTTGATTTCAAAAATGGATCCTATCAAGTACATTTTCGAGAAACCAGCATTGACAGGCAGAGTTGCACGGTGGCAAATGGTCTTGACAGAGTATGATATTCAGTACACTTCACAAAAGGCCATCAAAGGAAGTATCTTGTCCGACTATCTCGCGCAACAGCCGATTGATGATTACCAACCCATGAAATTTGACTTCCCTGATGAGGACATCATGTTTCTCAAAGCTAAAGATTGCGAGGAACCACTCCCGGAGGAGGGGCCAGACCCTGAATCCAAATGGAGTCTGATGTTTGATGGGGCTGTCAATATGAATGGGTGCGGAGTTGGAGCAGTTCTTATCACGCCGGAAGGTGTTCATATGCCTTTCACTGCCCGAATAACTTTCGGATGCACCAACAATGAAGCAGAGTACGAAGCTTGTATAATGGGGATCGAGGAGGCGATTAATCTACGGATTAAGACCCTTGATATATTTGGTGATTCAGCTTTGGTAATCAATCAAGTGAAAGGGAGTTGGTACACGCACCAAGCAAATCTAGTGCCGTATAGAGATTATACAAGGAGGTTGCTGACGTTTTTCACAACAGTGAAACTGTACCATATTCCTCGAGATGAGAATAGGTTCGCTGATGCCTTGGCCACTTTGTCTTCCATGATCAAAGTGCAAGGATGGAACCATGTACCTAAGATTGAGGTATCCCGCCTTGACAGACCAGCATTTGTGTTTGCGGTCGATGCAGCGTCTGATGACAAGCCATGGTTTCATGACATTAAGTGTTTCTTGAAAAGTCAGGAGTACCCGTCCGGGGCATCGTCCAAAGACAGGAAGACGTTGAGAAGGTTAGCTGGTAGTTTCTTCCTGAACAAAGATGGCGTGCTGTATAAAAGAAATTTTGACACGGTCCTGCTTAGATGTGTGGATAGACATGAAGCAGACTTGTTGATGATTGAAGTGCACGAAGGCTCTTTCGGTACTCATGCCGGAGGGCAGGCAATGGCTAAAAAGTTGTTAAGGTCGGGATATTATTGGTTGACTATGGAGTCAGATTGTTGCAAATATGCCCGCAAATGCCATAAATGCCAGATCTATGCAGACAGGGTGCATGTGCCTCCAAATCCGTTGAGTATCATGTCGTCACCTTGGCCGTTTGCCATGTGGGGCATTGATATGATCGGAAAGATTGAGCCCACAGCTTCCAATGGTCATCGTTTCATCTTGGTGGCAATTGATTACTTCACCAAATGGGTTGAAGCCGCGTCTTATGCCAATGTTACAAAGCAAGTGGTCGCTCGTTTCTTAAAACGGGATATCATTTGCCGATATGGAGTTCCCGAAAGAATCATTACTGATAATGGTTCTAATTTGAATAATAAGATGATGGCTGAGTTATGCCAGGACTTCAAAATCGAACATCACAATTCTTCTCCGTACCGCCCAAAGATGAATGGCGCGGTCGAAGCGGCCAACAAAAATATCAAGAAGATTGTACAGAAGATGGTTGTCACGTACAAAGATTGGCATGAGATGTTACCATTTGCTTTGCATGGGTATCGAACGTCGGTACGCACGTCCACTGGGGCAACCCCATTCTCACTTGTATATGGTATGGAGGCAGTGCTACCGGTTGAAATAGAGATTCCGTCCCTCAGAGTTATGATGGATGTTAAGCTAGATGAAGCTGAATGGGTACGAGCCAGATTTGATCAGCTGAGCCTTATTGAGGAAAAGCGATTGGCGGCTGTATGTCATGGGCAACTATATCAGCGCAGAATGAAACAGGCATTTGACCAAAAGGTGCGTCCTCGGGTTTACAAAGTCGGAGATGTGGTACTCAAAAGGATCCTTCCTCCCAATACAGACCACAGGGGCAAATGGACTCCTAATTATGAAGGTCCATTCGTGGTTAAAAAGGTCTTTTCGGGCGGAGCTTTATTGCTTACAACCATGGATGGCGAAGACTTTTCATCCCCTGTCAACTCGGACGTAGTCAAAAAATACTTCGCATGAATAGACCCGCTGGATAATAAGAATAAAAAATCCAGGCAAAAAAGGGCATCCCGGCGAACCAAAAACAGAATAAGGTTCGGGCAAAAATTAGGGATATAATTGAAAAAATTTTGTACACCCGGTAAGTTGAAAACCCGAAAGGGCAACTTAGGCAAAAAAGGGTATCCTGGTGGATCGAAAACCTGAAAGGGCGGTCCACACAAAAGAGGGATTTAAGCGAATGACTACAGTCTGAGTTATCTGTACCCATTACCGTTTGAACAACTGACGTTCTGAAGGATAGGAATCGGTCTGATCATTCCTCAGAAGGCAAGGTCGGGGAGTTTTGAAGACATACTGGTCATAACAGAATGGAAACTCAGTGGAATTCCGTTTTCACATTGCCATTAGGATAGTTTCTTTTCTCAATTTTCAGCGATCACCTCTTTCCAGGGATTGCTTCCAGATGTAATTGCCTATTCTGGGCTCTCAGTCAATAAATTGAATTTCAATAAAAAGCCTCCTATTTTTGTTTTATTGCTTTGTTTGCAAAAACGTCCTAATTTTTGATAAAACATTGCACTTGAAAACATGGCAGCCTTGCAATAACATGCGCAGAAAAAATATTTGAAATTACTTCGAATGTTGAATACTCCCGGATGGTGGATTCTAGCCACGCAATATTCGGGGCATGTGGGCATATTCTTTTGTTGCAGGTAGCAGGTGCAGATGATTTTAAGCACAAGACCAGCAATAAATCACCCCACGCAAAAGACTGGGGCAATTATGGGTAAGGAGATCGGCGTTCATCGGGTCGATCTCAGTGAATTAAGTTCAACTGGGTACCGTTGTATCTTATTAAGTCGATTCTCTCATTCAGTACTTCCAACAACTACAAGCTTTTCTGTGTCGATAACGGTCACAGGTTCCCCAAAAGGGTGGTCTCATCGACACCGAAACTGATGGTCATTATCCCCAGCGAAGTCACAAGAGTTTGAAGAGGCTAGATCTTCTGTAAAATCCTCTTATGACATCCTCTTCGGGGACGAATTGTTGTTTTGTCCAAGCATGGGGCATGTTTGTTTCCCCAGCATGAAGTGTTGATCATCCCCAGTAGAGTTTGAGGACAGTTGGTCTTCTGTAAAATCCTCTCAAAAGGTATTCCTCAGCACGAGACGTTTTAAAGCAGTTTCCGCCAGCAGAGTTTGTTAGAAACTCGTCATCCCTAACGGAATTGTCTAAAGGGAAGCTCGCCTAACATGGGGCATTGTGGTACTTATCCTAAGCTTGACAGTCATATTCTTCAGCAGACTACTGTGGATTTGCTTTGGGTTTCCCCAACAGATCTCTAAGGACTATTTCCTAGCAAGTGGCAGGGGAATGTTCTAACCAGGATTCGCATATCCCTGGCAAAGTAGCCCTGGTCCCCAGCAAGTTTGTGTCTCTGGTCATGGTATCCCCACAGAGGTCAGCATCGAATCTTGTCAGCAGCTTCCAGCTGAGTTGTTGTTCTCTCCGCAGAGGTTTATCAGATCGACAGAATCTATTCCTCAACAAGGATGGTACAGCCTTTCCCCAGCCGGGTCAGAAGGTTGATAATCCCTATAAAGGATCTTGGGTTGAATAAATCCCCAAGCAGAGTTTTAATGGCTCATTTCCCCAGCAGGACGTCATTTAAAAATTCTCATCCCCAGCGGAGTTGCTGTGACTAGAATCCAGCCCCAAACAGATGGAATAATTCCTGGCAGAGTCATCATTCTCTCATATCTTAAAGTCCAATTTATTGTTGGCAAGCTTGACAATTCGAAGCAGACGGATTGTTCATCCATTCGCCAGCAGAGATATTATCCTTTCAGGAACCTCTAAAGTCAAGTCATTGATCGTTATTCCTCAGCAGAGTCAGCAGAGATGTCTGGCGCAGAGGCAGAGAGTGATTCAATTTTGAAATTCTAAAAGTCCAACAGTGGATTGGCAAAAGTCCGTCTTCGGGTGGCAAAAGTCCAACAGTGGATTGGCAAAAGTCCGTCTTCGGGTGGCAAAAGTCCAACAGTGGATTGGCAAAAGTCCGTCTTCGGGTGGCAAAAGTCCAACAGTGGATTGGCAAAAGTCCGTCTTCGGGTGGCAAAAGTCCAACAGTGGATTGGCAAAAGTCCGTCTTCGGGTGGCAAAAGTCCAACAGTGGATTGGCAAAAGTCCGTCTTCGGGTGGCAAAAGTCCAACAGTGGATTGGCAAAAGTCCGTCTTCGGGTGGCAAAAGTCCAACAGTGGATTGGCAAAAGTCCATCTTCGGGTGGCAAAGCAGCTAAAAGTCCAACAGTGGATTGGCAAAAGTCCGTCTTCGGGTGGCAAAAGTCCAACAGTGGATTGGCAAAAGTCCGTCTTCGGGTGGCAAAAGTCCAACAGTGGATTGGCAAAAGTCCGTCTTCGGGTGGCAAAAGTCCAACAGTGGATTGGCAAAAGTCCATCTTCGGGTGGCACGAAGCTGCAAAGTCCACCAGTAGTGTGGCAAGCCAGTAGTCGTCTGGCGTCGTTCAAAAAGACATTATTAAAGTCCACCAGTAGTGTGGCAAGCCAGTAGTCGTCTGGCGTCGTTCAAAAAGACATTATTAAAGTCCACCAGTAGTGTGGCAAGCCAGTAGTCGTCTGGCGTCGTTCAAAAAGACATTTCCAAAGTCCACCAGTAGTGTGGCAGGCCAGTAGTCATCTGGAATTGCATAAAAGACAGTATTAAAGTCCACCAGCAGCGTGGCAAGCCAGTAGTCGTCTGGCATCGTTCAAAAGACAGATCTCTCCGACGTTTCATCGAGGATTCAATCCAGCAGTCTCGTTGGGTTTATATCCCTTTTCTTCTTCACCCAGAGCAAATTTTTGGTTATTTTTGGTATTCAATCACTATATACCTTGAAAGTCCGAAAGCAATTGCTTTCAGGCATTCAGGTCTACAGCGCTTGAATAGGGGCAGCTGTAATACCCCAAAATTTGCTCTCCCCTTTTGTCATCATAGCATGGCATTATCATTTATCATATCATATCCACCTCATTAACATTACATGGCATTTAACATAGAAAAATGAAGCATGGCTTCCTTCTTACCATCAGGGCATGTGATCAGGTGGAAGGTGGACAATCAAAGGATCATTCAAAACACCAAGGGGTCAAATAAGTGGTCTCAAGGCAAGCCAAGAGGTCTCTCATGTCTCATACTACCTCAATTGATCATCCACAATCTCAAGAAAGTGAAATCCAATGGGAGATTGAAGCAATACATCTTTCATCATGCAAGAGGTTCAAAAATTGAAGGAAAACCCTCAAAAGAGATAGCTCATTGATCCAAAATCATCTTCAAGGGGCATATCTCACCATCCTTTAAGGGGACACACAACATACTCTGAGGAATTTGAAATTGAAGACTGCACTTTTACCTCCTAACCAAAGGGGGCCAAAATTAGGGTTTCCATTTAAATCAGGGAATCTTTGATTTTTTGGGCAAGACTTGATGTCATGGTTTTCTATATGTCCCTAGGTATATGGATGTGGAAGATTGCATCTCAATTAGTTTTGGAAGTGGTTCAATTGGAAGAAAGATCAAGAATCAGGGAATTTGGGGCCAAGTCAAACAATCAGAGGAAAAAGTCAACTCTTGACTTTTCAAGGTCAAATTCATGAAATTCATGTTATATGTGACCAATGTACAAAATTTTATCAAGAAACTCCAAAGGAATCATGAAAAAATCAAGATGTGGAAAGTTGCCATTTTTGGATGAGGTAGGGTTACTAAAAATAGCAAGTTTTGGCCATTTTGCATCAGAATTTGAACCAAGGCCATTCAAAATTGGAGCACCAAATGAAAATTCCACTCTGCCTCAATGAAAGGCCTTGCTTTAAGCTTCAAATCCATGGGTAAAACATTTCCATTGGATAAAAAATGAGGGAGATATGATTGATCAAAGTTGGAAGAAAGTAGGCCAAAAACCATGTCATGACCAAGTTTGGCCAGGTCTGCGCGCAGTCATTTTCTCAAACAGTTGGTGGGCAAAATGTATGGATCAATTACTCATGTTTAAAGGCTTCAAATGAAAAATCTTTCAACATGAAAGTTGTTCCTCTATGTGAGAACTTCAAGAGTGATGTTTATGTTTTTTTCATATGCTCAATATTTTGAGAGTTATGATGAGGCAAAGTAGAGGATTTTAAACTGACTTGTTAATATGCATGTAGTGTGGTTGATGGCAGGTTAGATGACATACCAACTCAGGTGCAACCAAGCATGTTCATCATCATTTTTAAGGACTTTAGAGGTGTTATTTCAATTCATTTTCAACATCAATCTTGTTCTTCTCCATTCCCCCTTTCCAAGTAACTAAAAACCTTGCCATTTCACTTCTTGTTCATGAAGTTATCGTGCTCCAAAGGTCACATCATGCTAGTAGTTTCCCTCCACACCAAGCCAATCAAAACCTGTTACCAATTTGTTCTTTTCATACATCAGCCATGACATGTCCAAAACCTTACCATAATTAATCAAACATACACCCTGCACAGGCTATATGTTCACGTACCAGCCATCCCATATTGGTTCAAACAAGAGAGTAAAAACTTGCAGAGCAAGCACTGCTGCAAGATCAGAGCAACATAACATCACCATCCTTCTCCTACACACCACCATAACTCCATGAGCTTCTCCACACTCTAACCAAACTCACCAACTCGTGCCATTAACAACCTCACTCATTCTGTTAACTCAGAACTCACTTAACCAACTTATTCTAACTGGAGTTCTAACCATCAACCACACTGGTTAAACATTAACTCAACATTATATAAGCTCCACTGCTCATAGAATTGAGGGGGGTTAATTCATTTTTCCACAGATTTCACAAATCATTCTCACTGTGTTCTCTGAATTTTCTCTTTGAGCTCTCTCTTATTGCACGATTTCTTCTTCATCTCAATCGTCATCATCAGCAAGTATGCATGATTGTTCAAGAACAAGCTGAAACAGAGTGAATTTCTCAAGAGCTATCTTATTTCAGTGTTGATTTCTTCTCCATTCTCAAGCATCTGTGAGCATTTATTTTGCTCAAACAAGTTCAAGAGTTCAAGATCTCATCTCTGGTTTTCTGAAGATCTAAGAATCTCCACGTTTCAGGTTCTTGTTTCTCCATTTTTTTGCATCTAAATCACTGATTATAGTTTGTTTCATGTTGATTTGAGCTTAATAGAAGCAGTGTGAGTGATCTGGCTAGTTGATAGGCTCTCTAAGAGCATAGTTGCAAAACCTAGGGCAATTTATTTGTGCTCGTTTCTCTCTGTATGCGCATGATGTATGTTTTCTAAGGTCATATTCGTGTTATGTGTAACCTCAGCTTCATTTTGATGTGTACTTTATGAATTTCTGGAATGTTTGATCATGTACAGTTGCCGGAGATGGCCGGAGAAGATGACCGGAGGTACTTCTCCGGCCGGTGAGGGTTTGCTAGGGTTTTAGAACCAGAACATGTCACAACCGTTAGATCATTTCAATCCTAGGGCGTATACGTGGCCAGCACATAAATGAACCTCATGCCTCTCACGTGACTCTCTCTCTCTGAATGTTGACTTTGACTTGGTTTGGTGTGCGTGCGTTCATCATTATTAGCATGCGTGTGCATTTTGATTCGTTAGATCTGATTACTTGTATGATTATCATTTGTTGACTGAATCATGTGGCTCTGATTGAGTCAACATTTGACTGAGGCTCCACCACTATTACTATAGACTGCGCGCTTAGTGGACCTAAGCCAGATTGTTATTCCCACCCCCTTTTTTCAAGCCCAAACCAGTTTGCACTGTCCAATTGCTATGTTCATACCCCCTTCCATTTCCACGTTTTTTTATTTTATTTCCTTTTTTTGTACATGTTTGCTTTCCATTTATTAAAAATACCAAATGACATTATAAAATTCTACAAAAATTCATGAGTATTCTTAAGACATTTAGGAAATTTTTCATGATTTTATTTTCTGATTTTATGACCATTTTGCCCCTGTTCCATTATTTCTTTTGAATTTCCATTTGTATGCATACTTAATGTGACATATGATTTTGTGCATTTTTGTTCTTGATCATAAAAAATGATTTTGATGCCTTTCTTTTTGCATTGTGGTCACAATATGTTGAGGTATGTTTGAGATTTATGAGATGATTTTTAAGTCTTTTTTGGATGACTTTTGATGTGTTGCTTTGAGCATGAATACATGAAACTTCCATGAGACTTTGACCTAATTGTTGAGTGACTTTGGTTCTGATTCATTGCTTGTGGACTTGATATGTTAATGGCATGTGTTTAAGGTGTTTGATTGGTGAAAGTCATAATTTTTGAAGCATGTTTGCTATTTGTTTGAAGCATGAAGTTTAACTTGTTCATTTTGTGAATGCATGCCTCATGTTTGGTTTGCTTGATCATGAAGGCACTTGTGCCATGAGTTGTGGTTTTGTTTGAGGATGTATAGCATGTTAATTGACTTCTGATTGTGACATTTGGGTTTCATCTTTGCATGTTTGATGTTTATCTTGCACCTTAAGTCACTTGTTTCACAAGTATGAACCACATTCACATCACTTCACCTTTTCTTCTTTGCTTCTTGTTGGATTGAGATTTTGTTTGCATGATTTGGTATGCTCATTTAGGATAACATTAGGTTGTGTAAATATGAGTTACATTCTGACTTGGAAGCATGTATAGCATTCAATCTCATTTTACTTTGTTTGTCAACTTGTTTGAATTTGATTTGTTCATTATATTTTCTTACTTTACTTGTAAGTGATTGTGCTAACCATGTAGGGGCTTCGGTAAGTTTCAATTGAGTGTGGATAAGGAATCCACATTCAACTTCTATCCTTTCTCTTTTACAATTCCATTTTGTGTTTTGCTAAGCACTTATGTGCTTTCTTTTAACAACTCATTACTTTCCCTTTTTGAATTACAATTCATCTTCTACTTTGGAAGTGAATTGTTTAATTCTTTCTTTCTTTAGACTTTAGGTTGAAACCTCACAAACCTTTAGGATCACTCTCTTTAATCTTCAATTAGGATTGAGTCTTAGTCCATATAGGTTTTACCTTTTCTCCTCCCTTGAGTCTCTTTTCTCATCTCAAAGAAAATTCAAAATATCTAATAAAGGTAGGCATTTATTGCATTTAGGCCTTTCATATAAAGAAAAGATTATAAGGGGTCTTCTCTTGTAATCTTAGAATGTGTAGCATATAGCCCATCTTGGGTCAATGTGTTAAACATTTGATCTTGTATGAGGGACTTAAATGCAATACTTGTTGAAGGTGCAAATAATAAAAAACACTTCTTCATTTCTTAATTTACAAAAACACTTAATAAATACAAGTATGCTAGTGTGTTTGAACCTTGACAATTGGAACTAAGTGTGGGGGTCTTCTTCACCCTTAGTGTGCTTTCTTGCTCATTCCATCTTGGAATGTGAGAATGTACACATTCCAATGACTAAGATCCAGATACACTGACGTATGCAAACAAATCCAAAACACTTCTCTTTAAAAGACAAAAACAAACCATAACGTCTTTCCTTCGGGAATTCTTTTCTCATCTCATTCATTCTCAACGCACGAACGCGCTTCTACTCGTTCTCTTGCAAGACGGTAACGCACTCGGACCAGCGAGCCTGCAACACCTGAGCTAGAACGTAAGCCGTTCTCTAAAAAACACAAACAATTCATCCCTAGTGAGGGGAACTACGTCGCTCTGATTCTCATGCTCCCGATGAGATACGTAGGCAGTGGGGTAGGGCCCATGCGAGCACTTCTTTTATTTTCCCTACATTTGTTTCCCGTTCCTTTTCTTTTCTTTCTCCTTTCTTTCTTTCAGTTCCTTTTCCAGTATCCTTTCTTTACACCCTTTGATCGAAACAGCAAGCGTGGATCCCATCGGGTACGATGGACGCGAGGGGGTGCTAATACCTTCCTCTCGCGTAACCGACTCCCGAATCCAGTTCTCTTGGTCGCAAGACCATGCTTTTTCCTTCCTTCAGGTTTATGCAGTGTTTCCTTTCCCTCTCTTGGGATAAATACACATTGCTGGCGACTCTGTTCGGTGCCACTTTCGCGTTTGTACTAGGATGAAAATCCCGGGAGCGACAACTGGCGATCTTGAAGCTTGATCCACCTAGAAGGGAGCAACCTTGTGCTTAATCCTTGAAGTGGGAGTACTCTTGATCCATTGTGAATGTTTGAGAGGTTAGATAAGTTGAAGATCATGTCATTCCTTGATTGATCCTTTGTCTAAGCACTTAGAGAGGGCTTGAAACCCTAATTTTGATTGTAGTGAATGCTCAACAACCCTTGAGGCATTTGATGAGGCATGATGGTTTGCACAATGACGAGAAATCTTAGCGGTCAAAAATCTAAAGTTAACTAAAAATGACAAAATAAGGGCAAGGGTTAGAAGTAAAGATGGATATGAGTGAGAAGCATGTTGTGCTAAGTTGCCAAATGAGTATTCTTGGAAACTAAGGAAGTTAGTTGACATTCATAGTTGTAGTAGAGAGTATAATTTGAAAATGATAAGTACTAAATGATTGAGCAAAAGGATTCAAAATTCCTAGAAAAACAATCCTAGGATGAAAATTAAGGATATAAAGGAAAAGGCACAAAAAAGTGGAATGTAGGGGTCAACAAGACTAAGGCCGTAAGAGCTAGATTTGAAGCTAGATACATGGTTGATGGTTCTTTCCTAGGGGATTATACTAGAATTTATGACTACTGTCATGGGATATTAAGAACAAAACCAGGGTCAACAGTAAA
Organism: Lathyrus tuberosus; assembly: GCA_022829125.1. Classification (NCBI taxonomy): domain Eukaryota; kingdom Viridiplantae; phylum Streptophyta; class Magnoliopsida; order Fabales; family Fabaceae; genus Lathyrus; species Lathyrus tuberosus. The sequence goes on from JALAZF010000117.1 coordinate 11,468,625, forward strand.
ACTAAATGTCCAACTTGTTTAAGAAGGTATTAATGATCAAAGACCCCATTTCAGAAGGCTATACATATACTATGCAGCATGTAAGGAGAGCTTCAAGTTATGTATAGGGAAAATCATGGCAGCCATAGGTAGAGATCCCAATGATCAAATGTTTCCAATAGCTTTTGTAGTAGTGGAAGTTGAAAATAAGAATAGCTGGACATGGTTTTTGGAGTTTCTTATTGATGACCTTGGAGGTAGAAATGAGTGTCTCACATACACATTCATTTATGATCAACAAAAGGTATGTTATATTTTATGATGACCTTGTGTTGTTATAATTATGTTTTATGTTATATTTATGTGTTTTTATTTCTGATTGTTGTTATATTTCTGATTTCAGGGTCTATTATCTACAATGGATGAGATTCTACCTAGTGTTGAACAGAGATTATGTGTTAGGTGCCTGTATAACAACTTTAGGAAGAAGTTTCCTGGAAAGATGTTGAAGAAATTCATATGGAAAGCTGTAAAATCAACCTACTCATAAGCATGGGAAAGAGAAATGAAATGAATGAGAGTTGTCAATGAAGATGCCTTCAAACACATGCTGAGTAATCCACCAAGATTCTGGAGTAGATCATACTTTACGACAAATAACGAGTGTGATGTTATTCTTAATAACATGTAAGAAGCTTTTAATAGTGTCATTCTTGAGTCAATGGCCAAGCCACTGATAACCATGATGGAAGAAATTAGGACCTACATGATGGAAATATGGGATACCAATAGGATGAGGTCTCAAAACTTGACAGATGCTGATGTGGTACCCAATATTAGAAGGAAAATTGGTAAAACCAGCACATACGCCAATTTATGGCTTATCAATTAAAAAATTTGTGTTTGCCATACAAGTTTTATGTGAGTATCATGTTTTGACCTAAAGTTTTCTATTGTAGGATGTCAGGTGAGCATATCTTTGAAGTAAGGCTCCTTGAAAATCGAGTAGATAAGTTTGAAGTCAATTTGAAGGAACATCTATGCTCCTGCAGAAGATGGGAACTCACATGCCTTCCTTGTGTTCATGCACTTTCATAGTAGAAACCATAAGTTTGATGACAACATCCCTGAGTATTATAGGAAATCAAGATACAGGTCAGTCTACAAACATGTGATTTATCTTGTAAATGGATCAAATATGTTGGTTAGAACAAAGTATCCTGATGTGCAACCACCTAAGTATAGGAAAATTTCTGAAAAACAAAAGAAGAAGAGGAATCTAGAGCAAGGATAGACTGATGGCTCTAATATCAAAATAAGAAGAATTGGTTTCATTATTAAGAGCGGTACCAAGTCACAACAAACTTACTTGTAACGTGACACTAGCTAGTCAACCATCTCAACAACAAGCATCTCAAAAAACATCTTAACAACGAGAATCTCAATAACCATATACTCAACAAGCATCTCAATAACCATCTACTCAAAAAGGATATCAACAACAAGCCTCTCAACAAACAACTCATGGTATGGTAAAGAAGATAACTGTTAAGAGGGCATCTTAACCAACTACTCAAACATCTCAGAAATTAACTCATGGAAGGGAAAAGAAGCAACCTGTTATGAGACCATCAACACTATTTGTACCACAAGAACCTATAACTAGATTGGGTGCAGCCAAGAGTGCAGTTGAGCCAACAACAATAAGGACTACACTAACAAAGAGAACCACACTAAAGAAGAACATTTAGTTTAAGTTAGAATTGTATGTCTGTTGTCAGCTAGACTCAGTTTAAGTTATAATTTAGTTTAAGTTTGAACCTGTGTCCTTATGCAGTGTGTTTTGGATATGTAATATGGTTTGAATTTATGTTCTTATGTAGAATATGTTGTGTTTTGAACTTATGTTGTAATGCAGAATATTAGTTTATATACCACATATTAGTAATGTGTTTTGGTATAAATCAACTGTTCATTATTCTCTCTATTTTGGTATAATGTGTTATGGTTTAAACCATAAATTACGTTGGTTTTATGTTTCAACTAATGTAAACTAAACAATTAGTCTCAATTGATAAAATGTGTAATAAACCAAACAATTAGTAACAAATGTGTCATACCCTCATTTTCACGCTAGCTTTTGCATCATACATAAATCACATCATTTCATTAGAATATAATTTGATCCTTGATTCCCTTGTGGATTAGGGTTGGCATTGGCCTAATGTCATCTAACTGAGACATCAAGAGATGTGGTACTTGTTTGTTCTTTTTTATGTTCATCTAGGTGCAAGAGATTAGGCTGAGAAGCTCATGATCAAGGCATGTTCACTATCCCATGAGAGGTTTCATTTTGGTTTAGGAAGATCAAAGTTTGGTTCATTGATTCAAGAATGGTTCATGTGTTTATTTCCATGCCATCTTCATCAAATCCACAAGTCATCATCCAATCATTCAAGTTTCAATCAAGTTTTCTTTATTTGGTACTCACATGATCATCATTGTGCCTTTGGATTCAAGATTATAACAAAGATCACATGTTGGTGCAGGCTGATATGGCCTAAAACTCAAGTATGGCATGTCATTTGTTCCAAACACCATAAGTCTCCCAATTTTCAACAAATGGACAAGGTACTTTGAGCCAAATGTCACAAATGAACTCCTCTAAAAATTAGATTCAAGGATTAAACATCAATTCAACCTCCAAGGACCTCAATTTTGGAAGTGACCAAGTTGCCAAAAATGCTCAAAACCTTGTCATGACCCCTAATTTCCACCCATGCCATTTCCAGCTTAAGCATCCAATTAACAAGCTTCTTTGTTCCTTTTGTTAAGCTCGTGGAAAGGATCATTTGGCCCAATGTTGGCTCAAAATTCACGTGGGAATAAAAATTTGTGATGTCATGAAGTTGGAGGTCTCAACTGGCCAGATAGGCAAAAACTTGGTTTGGTTTATTTCCTAACCTAGACACCAGGTCACGACCCCAACTTTGAATCAATGCCATTTTCAATTCAAGCATCCTTTTCATGTGATTCTTTTTTCATTGAATTATTTACAATGAAGTGATCATTTGGCACAAACAAAAATAAAAACCGCACGGGGGAATTTCATTTGGTCTAGCTTCAAACATGGCACCATGGACTCTGTTTTTTGCCCAAGTTTTAGGTCACTAAATTCATGCCAATTTCAATTTGGGACCACCAACCCATGTGCAACTCATTTGTGAACTTAAAATGCGTCTGAACAAACACAAAATGTCTGGTTTCAAGTGCTAATTCATGCATTTCATCCTTCACCTCACACGCTTTGCAAATCCAAAAATTTAACCCTAGCTTACATGAATTTCAGATATAATTCACATGTGTGAGATCAACACTTCATTTCCTATAAATAGAGGAAGCTTTTTGCTTCATTTCGAAGCTTGAGTAGCGAAATAAACTCTGAAACACTTAATCCCGATACTCCTTCAAAACTAGAAATCCATTCCCTAAATTCAAAGCTTGTTTTGCTTAAAATCTTTATCCAGAATCACTCATCGGTATCATCTAAAGCTAACTGAGCCATTGTCGTGATCTGAAACTTCTTGAATCAAGCTCACCATTTCCACTATTGTTGACCTCTAAAGCTTCAACTGAAAAGGTAGCTACGAGTAAAATTATTGAACAAACAAGTTACCAGTCTCTTCGTCTTTATTCACTGATTAAAAGCCATCAAATGCCTTGAATTTATAATGTGTATCCATCATTTAATTTTACTTTAAAGAACCCTGGTTCTTCGTGTTCTTGAGAAAATTCTCTTTGCTCAGAGCCAATCAATGGCTCTGAAGCAAAGAGACGTGAAGGATGATGTGTTAGGCAACTGAATCTATGCTTGATTATGGCTAAACCACAAGTTCATGATGTTTGCAAAATCAACTCAAGGCTGAAGAAGGTGACATGCGCACGTTTAAAAAAGTAGTTGTTGGCGCCATAATTCAAACATTATTTTTATTTTCATTTAATTTTCCTTTTCTTTTTTGATTTTATTTTGAGTGATTTTGAAGTCATTTTCATCCAAATTTTTTACACAAAATCTCTAAAAACATGTTGCATCACATATATTTTTTTTCCATAATTTTAAAAATCGTTTTTGCATTTAATTAATATTTTCTTGTATTTTCTTTTTAATTTTCATTTTCAATTTTACTTTTAATCATTTTGAAATATTTTTGCAACCAACTTTTGAGATCCATTTATTTGCAATATTCTTGACTTTTTTAATTTTCTCAACCATTTATTTTAACTTTTGATGCTTCTTTTGAATTTTCCTTTTTAAATAATTTTATTTTTATTTTCATTCAAATTTTTTAATGTCTTGATCTTGGCTCTTGATGATTGCTTGGTTGAGCATATTATCAACATTTCAAGTCCTTGATTGACGATCATTTGGTTGATTCAATCTTCTTTGATTCCAACATGTTAATAAATGATCATCTGATCATTTTTGACACTTTGTATCAGAGATAGGTTATCCCTTGTTAGATCATGCTTTGAGTCTTTTGACTTGTTGGTAAATGGTCCTTATGTGATTGCTTGAGTATTCACTTCATTCTTTCAATAATCTCCTTCTCCATCTATCTTCTTCTTTTGTTTTTGAGCCATTGTGTTACATGTTTTAGAAGTGTAACTTTGTGTTACTTCTCTAACATGACTGACACATAAATTGTTATTGACTGACCTCAGATAGGTTTGGCTTCTACATAAGCTTACTTGCGATTTCTTAACATAGCGCTAAATTGTCTTGATGGGATAAATTGATTCTCAATCCTAATCACTAACCACTGACTCACTGATTTTATTTTCTTGTCATTTAGTTCTTGCAATTTACTTTCTTGTCTTTTACATTCATGCAATTTATTTTTGTACTCATTATCCATCCATTTACTTTATTCATCTTTTACTTTATGCCTTTTATCTCTTGTTATTTCTTATTGCCATTAAAATGAACAAAAACATGATAAAATGAAAAGACCAAAAAGATGTGATTCTCTACTTGTGACCTAAAAGGATGAACTCTCATGGGCTTTGAATAACGTTAGCATTATGGTGTTTTGGACTTAATGTTTGACCCTAGCAAAAGGAGACTTGGACTTGGAATCTTAATTCCATTGGTTAACTTAGGACACCTTGCACCCACATGGCTTTCTCTTTGGCTACCTGGCAATGAGACCCCTTTATTTCTTGCAAACATGCCTTGTATTTTTCATGTACCCCTCTCCCCTTTGGATGTACTTTCTTTATCTCTTTCTTTCCTTTGGTTTGATTTTGCTTGCTAGTTATCCTTAGGGACTAGGATCGACCTCATCATTTTCTCAAGCCCTTGATCCAAAGTCAAGCAGCATTTCTCAATAAAACCCTTGATCCAACATCAAGTGGAATTTTCCCAAAAAAATTTAAAAACATGTTAAAATATAATTAGAATTGTGCGCCCGAGACTTAAGTGGTGGAGAAGAAATAAGAATGGAGCTTTCCTACCCTCACTATGAGTATTTTGAACACAAAACGCTTGGGTTGGTTGTTTGAAATATTCACCTATACCCATAGTCTTTAGTGCAAATTAAATCAAGAACAATCTCTTCTCAAACCAAAAATCAACATCAACTCATCAAACTCATTTTTTTGCGCCATAGGGCATCATCCCGTAAACCCTTTTTCAAGGTAAAAACAACCAACATACGCTTATTTTCTACTCCAAACTACAAAGCTCTAATTTCCTTATTTCACCATGAGGATACGTAGGCACGAGATTGCAAGATCATGGCGAGCATGTAACACCCTTTTACCCAACCAACACATCACGTATAATATGAACACATATACCAGAGTATATTCACCATAAGGGTGCCACATTTCGTCATAAACATCAATTCACATGATCCTGCTCTGTAACACGGTTATAACATCAAAACTAAATTGAATACTACGCAGCGAAAAATTCCAAATAAACATTCGTCATAAATTATAACTCAAGGTTTTCAAAATGAAAATCATAACATCATTAGATCATCAATAAAAAGAACACCACGGTCTGCTCAAACGTCCCGACCCGATGTTACTTATCAGAGCAAGACCCTCTATTTGACAAAAATACTCCGAAGCTAAATCTTCACGCACCAAAGGGCTAATCCTGATCACCTGCATGTTACCCACGTGAAGGCAACATTCAAACAGGCAGGGTGAGTAATCATAAACCATTATACAAGTTATAATCTAAGAAATAATAAGGTAGCATGCATCATAGTAAAACAAAATCGTCATTAATACATCATCATCATCATACATCATGAAAATCATGTCATCAACATCATTCATTCACGATCATGCAATGCCACATAATATGAAATGCACAACATAGACTCATGCATGTGGTACCAATTTGTCATATTTGATGGACACTGAGCCATCACCCTCCAAAGATCCCCACCAATAGGATCAATTCTACACAAGAACCAGAGCAATGTCATACACTCCAATCCACACAATAGAATTGAAGCCACCACTGGATCGAAGTCCTAAAAACCACCACATGACCGAAGTCCTAAAATGCTATGAATGCATGATGCAAACGTCATAATCATCATCATCACAAAATTGTCAAATTGCATCATCATTCATAAAACTCTCATCAAGCATCATGGTAACACATCATTAACATACATCAAAATCATCATCGTCACAGAGTCATCACATTTCATCATCATTCATAAGATTCCGTCAAAACATCATATTATCACATCATTATCATGCATCGAAATTCTCATAATCACATCACGAGTCATCACATTTTATTCATTCAAATACAACACATAGATGTATCCAAGGCATACAGGCGTCAAGGCACAAGGAAGCACCCAACAACAAAGAACATAAAAAAAAAAAATTACTGCTCCTGCTCGCCTGGCGAAGTAGCTTGCTCGCCTGGGTTTCGCATGGTGAAGCAGGGGCGAAACATCTTCCCCCATACAAAATCCATAAACACCATTTTTCCAACTCCATCTTCGCTTCCAATTTTGCCTGGCGAGGTCGGGGCGAATTCGCTTCGCCCGGCGAGCTAGGAATTTCGCACGGCGAATTCGCGCGAACCTGAAACTTTGCAGTTGCGATTCTGTGCCAGTTCAGTCCCTCAAGGCTTGTGATTTCAGTACCAAACAATCCAATTTTCATCACTTTTCATCATAGAAACAACACAACAACAACAACAATTCGTGATGGTAGGTTTTATCCCTAACATCTACACTTTCCAAAAACCCCAATCCCATCATCAACTCGTCAATTTTCTCGAAAACCCATTACCTACATATTCCTACATTTATATCAAATATAATGATGAATAATACTCCCCATACCTTATAAAATTACTTTCGAATCCACCCCTTTGAATCCTTCTGAAACCTCTATGAGCCCTAGCCTTCTTCTTCTTTTATTCAGAGCTTTTTCGCCAAAATTGATCATACCAAATGACTTCTCACTCTCTCTTTTCCCTTAAAGTCACTTTTACCCCCTAGACCCTTAATAGGCTTTTCCAACCTTTTCCTCACTTAACTCATCCAATTTTACCATCTTGCCCCTAATGTTTCACTTAATTATTTATAATAATAATAGTAATAGTAATATATTTCACATAATTCCATATTATTATTACTAAAGTAATATTAATAATTCTCATACTTCTAAATACCTTCGGTATCCTCTTAACATCATAATACTACACAACATAAATCATCAGACATTAAAATAATTCACAAAAATTCACCGAAAATACGAATATTCCTAATAAATAAATTAAATAAATATTCTACTCATTTTGGGGTGTTACAACTCTCCCCCACTTAAAGTATTTTCGTCCTTGAAAATTATCTGAAGGAAACAGAGTCGGATACGACTCCCTCATCTGATCTTCGCGTTCCCAAGTCCAACTTTCAACAGCTGGTCCACCCCATAACACCTTCACCAAAGATACGTCTTTACCCTGTAATTGCTTTATTTCTCGTCCATCAATGCCCCCGGGTAACGCTTTAATAGTCAGATTATCACTCACCTGTACGTCATCCATCTGAATCACATGCAATGGATTCGGAATGTACTTCCTCAACTGAGACACATGAAAAACATCATGTAAATTTGCAAGCGACGGCGGTAAAGTAATCTGATAGGCTACTTCCCCTATCCTCTACAAAATCTAATACGGACCAACAAAATGTGGAGTGAGCTTCCTTGACTTCACAGCTCGTCCCACACCGGTTATCGGCGTAACTCTCAAAAACACCTGATCTCCCTCTTGGAATTCAAGTGTTTTCCTTCTCTTATCATGATAACTCTTATGGCGACTCTGTGAAGCTCTCATCCTTTCTTGGATCATCTTAATCTTCTCAGTCGTCTCCTGCACAATCTCAGGCCCGAGTACAACGCTCTCGCCTGACTCATATTAACACAAAGGAGTTCTACACCTCCTCCCATACAACACTTCATACGGTGCCATCACAATACTAGCATGAAAAATGTTGTTGTACGTGAACTCAATCAACGAAAAATGTCTATCCCAAGATCCTCCTTGATCCAACAGATAAGCCCTCAGTAAATCCTCCAAAGACTGGATAGTCCTCTCTGTCTGGCCATCCGTCTGCAGATGATATGTAGAATTCATCCTCAACTTAGTACCCAAAGCATCTTGTAAACTTTTTCAGAACCTCGACGTAAATCTCGGGTCTCTGTCTGACACAATACTCGAAGGTATCCCATGCAACTTCAGAATTTCCTCAATGTACATCTCTGCTAACTTCTGCATAGAATGGTTAATCTTCATCGGTAAAAAAAGAGCCAATTTAGTCAACCTGTCTACAATCACCCAAATAGAATCATTTCCCTTCGCAGTCTTCGGCAATCTCGACACAAAATCCATGAAAATACTATCCCATTTCCATTCTGGAATATTCAACAGTTGCATCATACCCAAAGGCTTCTGATGTTCAATCTTGGACTTCTGACAAATCAAACAGGCATAAACAAACTCCGCAATGTCCTTCTTCATACCTGGCCACCAAAACAATTTCTGCAAATCCTGGTACATCTTCGTAGCACCGGGATGAATACTCAATCTATTTTGATGTCCTTCTTCAAGAATACTCTTCTTAATTTTGGGAACATCTGGAACACACACTCTGTCTCTGAATCTCATCACACCCTTCTCATCAATCCGGAATTCACCTCTGTTACCCTAGTTAATTAAAACTGACTAATCAACCAACTTCAAATCAGATTGCTAACCCACTATGATCTCTCCCAGAATACCACTAGTCAACTTCAACATACCCAACTTCACACTGTCAGGAGTCTCTTCACATACCAAACTCAAATTTTGGAATTGCTCAATTAATTCTAACTCTATCAACATATGCATGGACATATGGAATGACTTTCTGCTCAATGCATCTGCCACCACATTTGCCTTACCAGGATGTTAACTCAAATCAAAATAATAGTCTTTCAACAATTCCAACCACCTCCTCTACCTCATGTTCAACTCTTTATGATCGAATAAGTACTTCAAACTCTTATGATCACTGAACACTTCAAATTTAGAGCCAAAAAGGTAATGTCTCCAAATTTTCAACACAAACACCAAAGCTGCCAATTCTAAGTCATGCGTAGGATAATTCCTTTCATGAACTCTCAATTTTCTCAAAGCATAAGCAACAACTTCTCTTTTCTGCATCAACACTCCACCAAGACCCATCTTTGATGCATTACAATACACCACAAAAGATTCATTCAGATTAGGCAAAATCAAAATCGGAGCGGTCGTTAATTTCTTCTTCAATTCCACAAAACTCTCTTCACATGCAACATCCCACACATAAGCTTGACCCTTTCGAGTCAATTGCAGAAAAACCTTCTATGAACTTGCGATAATAACCCGCCAAGCCAAGAAAACTTCATATCTCAGTAGCAGACTTCAGAGTCTCCTATTGTAACACAACATCAATCTTAGAAGGATCAACATCAATCCCACCACTTGAAATCACATGACCAAGAAAACTCACCTCTTTCAACCAAAACTCACACTTTGACAGTTTTTCATACAACTTCTTCTCTTTCAACACTTGCAACACCATCCTAAAATGCTCAACATACTCTTCTTCAGATTTAGAGTATATCAGAATATCATCAATGAAAACCACAACAAACTTATCCAAATACTCATGGAAAATTCGATTCATATACTCCATGAACACGCCAGGTGCATTAGATACACCTTAGGGCATCACAGTGTATTCATAGTGACCATACCTTGTCCTGAAAGCTGTCTTTGGAATATCATCAGGCTTAACATGAATCTGATGATAACCATACCTCAAATCAATCTTATTGAACACACAAGCGCCTACTAGCTGATCCATCAAATCGTCGATTCTCGAAAGTGGATACTTGTTCTTGATAGTCACCTTATTCAACTGCCGATAATCAACACACAACCTAATGCTACCATCTTTCTTCTTTACTAACAACACAGGAGCATCCCACGGAGAAACACTCGGTCAAACAAACTTCTTCTCAAGCAATTCTTCCAGTTGTTTCTTTAATTCACTTAGCTCAGAAGCTGACATCTGATAAGGAGCCATTGACACCATACTCATACCTGGTATCAAATCCACCACAAACTCTACTTCACGTTCTGGAGTAAAATCACTTATGTCATTCGGAAACATATCTGGAAACTCATGGACAACAGGTAATTTGACACTCGCAGTCTCACGATCAACTTGCAATGATGCAAATAGCACAAACATCAAGGCTTCATCTTCTAAGAGTTCGCCTACTTGCTTAGCAGACAAGAACATCAACTCTCGATTATCACTAAACTAAGGAAACTCCACAGTCTTATTATATTAGTTGATGTGAACATAGTTGAACTCCAACCAGTTCATTCCCAGAATTACATCGATTTGGTGTAAGGGAAAACACACAAAATCCATCACAAAACTCTTCCTAAAACTCATCAAAGGACTTCTCGAACACACAAAAGTAGTAGTAGCAGAACCATTAGCAGGAGTCTCTATTAAAATACTACCATTTATATCAGATAATTTCAAACCCAATCTATTAGCACATTCAAGAGAAATAAACGAATGAGTAGCACCAGTGTCAATAATAGCGACCAACTCAACATTGTCAATAAAATAAGTACCTCAAATCAAGTTATCCTTCTTAGGAGCTTCTGAACTACTCAAAACAAACACTCTCCCATTAGTCTAAGCAGCAGTAGCAGTCTTCTTCAGCTTCTAACACTGGGTACTAATGTGACCCTGTTAACCATAGTTGAAACAAGTCGGACCTTCATCCTTGTAGTCAGTAGCTCTATGGCCTCTCTTACCACATATGTAGCACGCCAACACACTATTATTGCAAACTTCAACACGGTGGCCTTGCTCGCCACACTTGTAACACTTCACAGAAGAGGGAGCTGCTCCCCCACTTGTCTTTTTCTCATCTGAAGCCTTCTGTTTCCCTTTATCAGCTGGAGTCACATAAGGCTTTCCTCTGAATTGTCCCTTCACTTTCTTCTCACTAAGATGATTGTAGTGAGCAGATTGAGCGCGGATGTCCTTATTAGAGATCCTACTCTTATCCACCAGGTCAGCATACCTTTGAATCTATTGGTATCCAATACCCTGTTTGAGCTCTGGTCTCAGTCCATTCTCAAACTTAAGGCACTTGGACATCTCAGCATCAGCACGATTATAATACGAACAAAACTTCACCAGCGCCTCAAACTTTCCCGCATATTCTGCCACAGTCATGTTCCCTTGTTTCAATTCAAGAAATTCTAACACCTTCTTGCCACAAAAATCTTCTGGAAAATACTTTCCCAAAAACTCTCTCTTGAATACATCCCAGGTTATCTCTGTACCAACATTTTCCAGCCTCTGACGGGTGTTATTTCACCAATCTTCAGCCTCTTCAGACAACATATGAGTGCCAAACTGTACCTGCTAAGCATTAGAACACGCCATCACTTGGAAAATCTTCTCAATCACCTTGAGCCACTTCTGTGCACCCTCAGGATCATGAGTACCCACAAAAGTTGGCGGATTGTTCCTCTGAAACTTCCCCAAAGCACGAAACTCAACAAGAGCTCCACCATTCTGATTGTTCTGAACCATCGCTTGAGCAAGCGACTCCAATGCATCAATAATAGCACAATCGTTTCTCCTAGCCATTCTGCACATCTTCAACAAGGTTAGAAGAAACAAAATTCATCGACAGTGTACACATACTCATCGACTGACAGGGAACTGACATCAAATGAAAACCTGGTCGGACGGACTGGCCTGCTTTGATACCACTAATCTAACACCCTTCTACCTAACCAACACATCACGTGTAATATGAACACATACCAGAGTATATTCACCACAAAGGTGCCACATTTTGTCATAAACATCAAATCACATGATCCTTCTCCGTAACACGGTTATAACATCAAAATTAAATTGAATACTACGCAGCGGAAAACTCCAAAAAAACATTTGTCATGACTTATAACTCAAGGTTTTCAAAACGAAATTCATAACATCATAAGATCATCAATAAAAAGAACACCACGGTTCGACTCAAACGTCCCGACCCGATGTTACATATCAGAGCAAGACCCTCTACTCGACAAAAATACTCTCAAGCTAAATCTTCACGCACCAAAGGGCTAATCCTGATCACCTGCACATTACCCACATGGAGGCAACATTCAAACAGGCAGGGTGAGTAATCATAAACCATTATACAAGATATAAGATAAGAAATAATAAGGTAGTATGCATCATAATAAAACAACATCATCATTAATACATCATTATCATCATACATCATGAAAATCATGTCATCAACATCATTCATTCACGATCATGCAATGCCACATATTATAAAATGCACAACATAGACTCAAGCATGTGGTACCAATTTGTCATGTTTGATGGACACTGGGCCATCACCTTCTAACGATCCCCACCAATAGGATTGATTCTACACAAAAACCAGAGCAACGTCATACACTTCAATCCACACAATGGGATTGAAGCCACCACTGGATCGAAGACCTAAAAACCACTACTAGATCAAAGTCCTAAAATGCTATGAATGCATGATGCAAACGTCAAAATCGTCATCGTCACAAAATCGTCAAATTTCTTCATCATTCATAAAACTCTCGTCAAGCATCATGGTAACACATCATTAACATACACCAAAATCATCATCGTCACAGAGTCATCACATTTCATCATCATTCATAAGATTCCATCAAAACATCATGTTATTACATCATTATCATGCATCGAAATTCTCATAATCACATCACAGGTCATCACATTTTATTCATTCAAATACAACACATAGATGTATCCAAGGCATACAGGTGTCAAGGAACAAGGCAGCACTCAACAACAAAGAACATAAAAATAAATAAAATTACTGCTTCTGCTCGCCTGGAACTCGCCCGACGAAGCAGCTTGCTCGCCTGGGTTTCGCTGGCCGAAGCAGGGGCGAAACATCTTCCCCCATACAAATTCCAAAAACACCACTTTTCCCACTCCTTCTTCGCTTCCAATTTCGCCTGGCAAGGTCGGGCGAATTCGCTTCGCCCGTCGAGCTGGGAATTTCGCCCGGCGAATTAGCACGAACCTGTAACTTCCCAGTTGCGATTCTGCGCCAGTTCAGTCCCTCCAGGCTTGTGATTTCAGTACCAACCAGTCCAATTTTCATCACTTTTCATCATAGAAACAACACAACAACAACAATTCGTCATGGTAGGTTTTGTCCCTAACATCTACACTTTCCAAAAACCCTAATCCCGTCATCAACTTGTCAATTTTCCCAGAAACCCATTACCTATATATTTCTAAACTTATATCAATTATAATGATGAATAATACTCCCCATACCTTATAAAATTGCTTATGAATCCTCCCTTTTGAGTCTTCTAAATCCTCTCTGAGCCCTAGCCTTCTTCTCTTTTTCTTCAGAGCTTTTTCTCTAAAATTGATCGTACCAAATGACTTCTCATTCCCTCTTTTCCCTTTAAGTCACTTTTACCCGTTGGACCCTTAATAGGCTTTTCCAACCTTGTCCTCTCTTAACTTGTCCAATTTTACCATCTTGCCCTTAATGTTTCACTTAATTATGTAAAATAATAATAATAGTAATATATTTCACATAATTCCATATTATTATTACCAAAATAATATTAATAATTCTCATACTTCTAAATACTTTCATCATGCCCTTAACATCATAATACTACACAACATAAATCATCAGACATCAAAATAATTCACCAAAATTCATCGAAAATACAAATATTTATAATAAATCAATTAAATAAATATTCTACTCATTTTAGGGTGTTACAGAGCACACTAATAAAAAACCAAATTTTCCCCTTTAGCAAGTAAATTTTTAGATAAACAACACCCATTTGCGCTTAGACGACTTAGATGGTTCCCGTTGAGTACAACGAATGTGAGAGGTGCTAATACCTTCCCCTTGAATAACTGACTTCCGAACCCGAATTTGGTTGCGAGACCATTTTCTTCACTATTGAGGGGGTTTTATCGATATTGCCCTTTCTTCGGAATAAATAAAGTTCGGTGGCAACTCTATGCATTTTTTCGCGTAGCGACAAGCAGGTATAATGTGCTCTAAACCAAACAATTAGTGTCAATCGATATAATGTGTGATAAATAAAACAATTAGTGTCAACGGGTATAATTTGTTAATCAACTGAATTTGTAAACCATTCCAACTGATATAAACCATTCAATTTGTAAAAATGAACTGATACACTTATTTCAATCAAACAGATAACCACTGATACAAACATTAATTGGCTCAAATTTTACAAGCTGATACAAACAAATGCAACCTAACACAAAATGATTATCTGGAAACAATTACATGTTCTTATAACATCCTAAATACCAAAACACATAAAACAATGCAAAACATAATCTTCCAATCAATTTCTCAGCTCACCATCTTTTTCATTTGAATTTGAAGTTCCCTTAACTTTTGTTTTTTTGTTCCTCATTTTTAACCCTAAGATTTTTTACCTCCATTTTTGTTGCATTGACTTATTTTGTTAGCTTCTCTAACCTACTTTTTTGCTTCTTCATAAATTGGTCATTCTCATCTACCACATCTTCATAGAACCAATCAAAAATCTATAATTAGGCAAAAGGTTTAGCTCAGTCAACACTTTGAAGAACAGAAATTTCAAATTCTTTCTTACCTTAAAATTTCGACAACCCAAAATTATTTTCCAAAATTTGTAATGGTTGATGCCCTAAAAAGAACAACCATGTCTCCATAATGATAAATGGTTTTCCATCGCAAATTTGAACTTATGTATACATTGGAATCAAAACTTCTGAGCTCTTCTGATTAGATTGGTTTGAACAACGCCCAAAATTCATCGTTGATAGTTCTTTTGATTTCAATGAGAAATTTTAGTTGAGAATATACCAATTCATAAACCCTAATTCAATTTGAGGTAAAACCGAACAAGATATGGATAAAGCTCAAGTTGGAAACGAAGAAGATGACTGTTCAGAGCCAACTCAACTTCCACACGTACATAAATAAATGTTGTTTGAGAAAAATAGATGAAAGTACATATGTGGCGCTGTTTGAACAATTAAATGATCCAATTCGACTTTTTAAAATTTAGGTACCAAAATAGACCCAAAAATAAAGTAAAAGAAACAAAAATGATATTTTGCCAAACTTTAAAGTCACATAATCAAATCACATTGATACAAATTTTTAAAATCTTAGTATATAATTTCTTTATTAATATTAAACAAAGTGTCCCCAAACTTCATCCAAGATGATATTCTTTTTAAGGATAGATTTTTAGGGATATATTTGATTTGGATTATTAATAGATGAATTATAACAAAACATTACCAATTTACTAAAAATTCTTTAAAAAATACAATCTAATCAATTTCTTAAAAATGATATTATTTCTTTAAAAAAATAAAATTCAATCTATTTATGAAGGATAATATTTATCCAATTCATCCTTTAACATTATTTTAATGGGTGATATACATTCTTCCATAAAATTAATTTTAATATTTTAATTTTTCTTAAATAGTCTTTTGGTCTCCGTAAGTTGTTGTGTATTTATTTTTCCGTCCCTGTTTCTTTTTTTTAAAAATAATTCCGGAATGTTAAAATCCTTTTGGTTTTAGTCTCTAGATTTAAAATCCGCATGAAACCTGCATATTTTCCTGCGTATTTTAACTGGAACGACTAAAACCTGTTCGAAATCCACCACAACCTATGGAGAATTTCTATCAATCTTGATGAACAAGATTATTATCGATACACAATAACAATGAAGGGAAGAAAAATTGTAGAAGAAATAAAATTAGGGTTTGACAAAATATAGAAGAAGATGGTGATTTCTGAAGAGTAACTCTGCCCACAAGCTGTGAAAACTTATTCACTTTGCAATTGCAAAATTCTATGAATTCAAGTTGTTACAAGAATAGAGGTTACTCCCTCTATTCATAGTTTTAGGATAGGTTGCTCCCTAAGCCAAAGCCCAAAACACAAAATCCCAAAATATACAATTTAGCTTACACTACAAAAATAGGCCTAAGTCAAAATCCTGTCGAGCAACCTGCTTCAACATTTCGACACATACACACACACTAGGCTAATTTCGACACATTCTTGTTTCTGTCGAGCACTACCTGCTTCGACATAAGGAATTACATTCTTAATACACCATCTAATTCATTGTGTCTAAGCTACCTATATTTATCATAGCTCTAAGTCGGCTGAACACTTCGACCTGAACTCCCTTCATCATGATATTTGCAATCTGATTCTCAGTTCTACAGTGTTCAAAGTTCATCTTCCCTTCTGCTACCTGGTCACGATGATAGTGGAACCTTATTTCGATGTGCTTGCTTCGTCCATATGCTATCGAATTCTTTGCCAGATTGATAGCATACATGTTGTCAATCTTCATGGTAATTGCTCCATGACTCTTCGCTATAATCTCGTTAACCAGGTTCACCATCCACTTTGCATGACATGCACAGAGAAAAGCAACTATGTACTTTTCTCCGCACGATAACAATGCCACTACTAGCTCCTTTCTCGGGTGCACCATCTAGCATAAACACATAGCCAGCTTTATATTTTCTATCCTCAACATCACTATGAAGGTGAAAAAAGTACACAAGAATGAGGGGTTGAATTGGGTTTTCCATTTTCTTAGTTTGCATCTTATCAGAGTTTAGAATCTAAACTGTGTTCAGATTCTGGTTAATTCTTAGTTTGGAATGTTAGCATAAGCAAATAAATAATAGTAGAAGACACAAAGATTTATACTGGTTGCTCCCAAACTGAGAGAGTCCAATCCCCTTGTTTCACAAGAGATTTTCACTATAATAAAATTATGATTACAATCGCTTATGCATTATGCATAAGACTTTTACAAATTCTTAGACCCAAGGTCCAAGACTTCTGCTCAAGCTCCTCACTCGAGACTTCCTTCTCAGGTTCCACGAACCCAAAGTCCCATGAAACGAGTCTCCCTGCTTGAACCCCTTTGGTCAATACTTACTGTTCCAATTCCATGTACTAGGCTCTCCTGCTCAAGCCACAATGGCTCATGGCTTCTACTCCTGGTGCCATGAAACGAGCCTCCCTGCTTGATCCCTCAGATACAAGACTTATTACTCCAAATTTCATGCATCTATCTAACCTTGCATAATCAATCTACTTGATTAAGACTTTCACTGCTTAAGCACATGGCAAAAGACTTACATGGCTCAAGCATCTTGGCTCGAGACTTCCTTACTTGAATCCCAATGACACAAGACTTTTATCTAAACTGCTAAACAAGCTTAGCAGAATAGAGAACAAAGTGTTCATGATACAAGTATCAGAGGTACGGGAAATAACCATAGCAAAGATCTAAAGTACTTAAGATTTCTAAGATATTCAATGTGCAAGAAATCTTAAGGCTTTTACAATTATAACCTGCATCAGAAAAATCTGCATATACAATGTGTTGATAATTGGTGATCTTGTTACTCCTTCTTTTGGATGATCCTTGTTAGAGATTCAGTTTGAACCTTTAGCCATATTTATAGTCTTTTCAGAAACTATCCATTGAAGAGGTAACTTGATCAAGAGTCTTTGTGTTGAGTCCCTGCTTTTGAGGTTGGCATTAATTTTGGTAAAACTAACTTAGCAGAAAGATGTTGGACAAGGTGTCCTAACATGTTGAACTAACTGCAGGTTAAAATGTCAGACAAGATGTCATATAAGGTGGATTTGACATCTTTGTCTGTTACTATTTTGGAATAATTGTTTGTTTAACAGGTGTGCCAGGTGTGTTTGGAATATGACTTGATTCCAAGTGGCATCTAAAATTGTGGAATCAGAGATTCTGATTCTAAATGGAATAAGCGGTTTCCTTGTAAGGAGACATTTTTGGATACTTGGGATTGAAGAAAGAATTAGGTCGCAAATTCTGAGGAGGAGAATTACTGTGATTTTGGAAGCCCAAGTCCAGCTGTGGTTTGCAATATAAATAGGTTGGAGTTAACCTAGTTTGATGATCGATTATTGCAGCTGTTTAAGAAGTACTAGGGTTTGTACTTATGTGAGCCTCTCGTGTATTGATTGAATACTTGAGAAGGACTGTTTATTGAGTTGTAATATTTTCAGTCACTGTTATGATTGAAAGGGAATTGAGAAGGGTCTCATACCTAGGAGTGTCTTAGGTAGAAATCTAGGAAGGGTAGTTTCTAGGTGATAAGTTGTAAACGTTGGAGTTTAGCTTAGAAATAATTCTACTTAGTGATTTCATTCCTGGCTTGGTAGCCCCCAGACGTAGGTGTTGTTGATCACCGAACTGGGTTAACAATTCTGTGTGTTGTTTACATTCTGCAGTTTGTTTTTGTTCTTCCTCAGATCCTTGTGAGAAGCAGAGATCAAGTGTCACGACATCCTGTCTGACATCTTCGTGATCTACTTAACCAGAATTTCAATTGGTATCAGAGCAGGCATCCTGCTCTGTATCTGGGTGAGATTCATGGACGATACTTTCTGGTACGATGAATAAAGAAGGAGGAATTCTGAATAGACCACCAATACTTGATGGTTCCAATTAAGATTATTGGAAAGTCGCATGGTGGCGTTTATCAAGTCTATGGATGGAAAGGCTTGGAAGTCTGTGGTCAAGGGCTGGGATCCACCAAAGATCAAAGACAAAGATGGGAAGCTCACTAAGGAGCTAAAACCAGAAGAAGATTGGGACGATGAAGATGATAAGCTTGCTAAAGGAAACTCCAAAGCCTTGAATTCCTTGTTCAATGGGGTGGACAAGAACATCTTCAGACTCATTAAGAATTGCACTGTTGCAAAGAACACATGGGAAATCCTGAAGATTGCTCATGAAGGTACTTATCGAGTTAAATCTTCAAGACTTCAGTTGCTTGCCACCAAGTTTGAGAACCTGAGAATGAGAGAACATGAAAGTATACATGACTTTCACATGAACATTGTTGATATCGCTAACACATCTAGTGACCTCGGAGAGAAAATTCCTGAAGCTAAGTTGGTTCAGAAAATTCCAAGGTCTCTTCCCAAGAAATTTGACATGAAGTTGACTACTATAGAAAAAGCTCAGGACATAAATACCATGAAGGTAGATGAGCTTATGGGATCACTCCAAACCTTTGAAATGGCTATCAACGAAATGGATGAAACGAAGAAAAGTCTTGCCCTGGTGACCAACCAAGAAGAAGGTGACACCAAGGAGTGTTTGTCCAAGACTGTAGGGATCCTTGAAAACACGTTTCTACAACTGGCAAAACAATTGGATGAGAAGTCTAAGACAAATGTCAAGGCTCAAACTTCCAACATATATAGACCAAGAAACTTTGAAAGAAGACCTAGCTATGATAAGAAACCCAACCAAGGGAAAGGGACAAAGTGTCTTGAGTGTGAAGGATTTGGACACACCAAATGGGAATTCCCTACTTTTCTCAAGAAAGAAAAGAAAGGACTCATTACGTCCTGGTCAGAAGATGATTCTACTAGTCATGAGGAATCACCAAAGAAAGTATCTGCACTCACATGGGTGTTTGACACTCATGTAGGATTAGACATTGGAGATCTATCTCATGATTGTAGCGAACGATTTTGGACGCGATTCTTAAGCGCTGGTCGCTCTCTGCGGTTGAGTTTACTACAGGTCAATTCATTTTTTATCCTATTAAAGCTGATGAAGGAAGGGAAATAGATGTCTCCAATTAACCTTGCTTTGCATACTCAGTTTAAACAATGGTCTGTTAGGTTACGAATGCTATCAATGTGGGGGGGCCCTTCTACTGGTTATTTGTATTTTCGCCAATACGGTTTTCTTTCTTTCTAGGATCTTATAGCGGGGAACAAGGATTAGGATGTTAGGGCTGATGCTTTTGATGAGAGTATGGGATTTTGGGTTTTTGTTTAGTGTGCTCGCTAAGATTTTTCTTTCAATCTTATGCCTACGTATTCCCATTTACCGAAACAGGGAAATCAGAGCGTTCGTAGTTCCTCCTATTCTATGGGAGGAAATTGGTGTTTTGGTGTCTTGTTCAAAGCCCAAGACGTGAAGCGAAAAGTGGTTTGTATCTTGTTCAAAGCCCAAGATATGAAACTGAAAGGGTTTGACTTTAGAGAGAATTTGTCATCTCTAAAGAGGTCTGTTTGTCACAACTATTGGGTGACTGGTTTATAAAGAGAGGATTACTTTAACCGGGATACGCGGATCCGGCAATGCCATAATTTCCTTTATAGGGGGTTTTAACCTGAAGGAGAAGACTTTAACTCAGTGTAGAGCAATGCCATCTTTCCTTAGGAATTTCTCATGCTAAAAGAGGGACAGTGGCAAGGATGTAGATGATCCAGCGGCTTGCCGCTTACAGCAATTAGATGAAGGGGAAGGAGTTGTTGATGTTTGTGTACTGTGAACGAGGCACAACTTTGGTACTAAAAGGCTGATTGGATCAACCAGTGGTTTTCTTATACAAAGCCTAAGAGGAGGCTGATATGTGTCTCGTACAAAGCCCGAGAGAGATGCTAAAAGGTTTTTGACTCAGCGAAGGAGTCTTTTGGTATCTTGTATAAAGCCCAAGATGAAGGCTATTTGACTCAACAAGAGCTTTTTGTATCTCGTACGAAGCCCGAGATGGAGGCTAAATGGATGATTGACTCAACGAGGGAGTCTCTTATGTGTCTCGTACAAAGCCCGAGAGAGAGGCTAAACGTTGTTTGACTCCGCTGGGGAGAATCATTGTATAAAGCCCAAGAGGAGGCTGTGGTTACTGTTTCAATTGAGTGACAGGTCCAGTATACTGATTTTAAATAGAAAATCAGTTCTTATATGAGCAACATTGTACTCAAGGATTTGTTTCAAGGATCCGGGTTATTCCTGTTTTTTAAGGAAGCGGGAAATCCAAAGGGTATTGAGACTGTCAGAGTCTACGGGTTTTCTTCCTATTTAACGAAGGGGTCACTTGAGAATGTCTTTGAGCCTCAAGGAGATTAGACTGTCCAAGTCTAGAGTTTCATCTTTTGTACTATGTTTTGAGAAACAGTAGTAGACTCTTTGAAAGGACTGTTCTACGCAGATGATTAAGTTCTGTTCCTATACCTTTAGGAGGTCATTGGGACAATTTGTACGAAGCCCAAGAGGAGGCCGATACTTTTAAGAAGCCGAGAGCTCCTTGTACGAAGCCCAAGAAAAGGCTATCATTCCCGGAGGAAGAGATCATTATACTAAGCCTAAGAGGAGGCTGTGAATACTTCTAAGAAGCCGACGGGTCCTTGTACTAAGCCCAAATGGAGGCGGGGTTGCTTTTAGGAAGCCTGTGGGTCCTTGTACAATGCCCAAGAGGAGGCCGATACTTTTAAGAAGCCGATGGGTCCCCAAACCCCGAGAAATTCAAGGCAAGCTATTCACAAGGAATAGATCAAGTCAGGAAATTTTGAGAAATTGGAAGAAACTCAAGAGATGCCATTCACGGAGAAAAGATCATCTCTGGGGAATAGAGTTTCTTGACAAGTGCTTTTAAGAAGCCTGTGGGTCCCCAAACCCCGAGAAGTTCAAGACATGCCATTCACCGATAATAGATCAAGCCAGGAAAGTTCGAGAATTTAGAAGAAACTAAGAGATGCCATTCACGGAGAAAAGATCATCCCTGGGGAATAGAGTTTCTTGACAAGTGCTTTTAAGAAGCCTGTGGGTCCCTAAACCCCAAGAAGTTCAAGACATGCCATTCACCGAGAATAGATCAATCCAGGAAAGTCTGAGAATTTGGAAGAAACTCAAGAGATGCCATTCACGGAGAAAAGATCATCCCTGGGGAATAGAGTTTCTTTGACAACTTCTATGAGTGACAGTTTATGAAAGGGTTCACAGAGAATGCTGCCTTTCATGTCTCCATATTGTTTAACCCCAAGAGGAGGGAAGACTGTGTCTGGTAATCCTATGGGGATCTAGTTTAGACTATTTCTGAGAGTGATCAGCAGGCTTAATGCTAGACGTAGTTGCCGGGGATACTCTAAATATCTATACTATTATTACACCGTTGATATGAGTTTATGAAAGAAGACTTACAGTGAAACAGCCCCACAATACAATTATATGTATATGAAAGCAGTAAATGAAAGCAATAACCACTTACTTGGTTGTAGAGCTTCCATGTTGTTTGGTTGGTTGTTCAACAAAAAAAGATTGAAAACAACAGTATATCAAAATCAAAGGAGAAAGTGCTTTGAAAAAGAAAGATTTGGGGCTTATAGCTCAAGGAGAGGCCCAGGGTTTTATCAGTGATCGCACTGTTTGAATTTGTACAGAGGGACTTATACAAGTGACTGAGGCCCAATATGTTTTCTGTACAAGGGGGTTGGGTCTTACACTCTAATAGAGGCCCTATTGATTTTTCCGTTTAAAAATGGCGATCGCGCCGAGGTTTTCTTTTAACGCGAAGGGACTTATACAATAAGTGAGGCCCAAAATGTTTTGGTTAAAAGGGGATTGGGTCTTACACTCTATTAGCGGCCAAAAAGTTTTGAATGGGTCTTATAGCTCAAAGAGAGGCCCAGGGTTATTTCGAAAAGGCGACGATCGCGCAGTTTGTTTTTGACGGTATCGGGACTTATACAATACACTGAGGCCCAAAAGGTTTGGTAAAAAAAAGATTGGGTCTTACACTCTATTAGAGGCCCAAATGAGTTTTGAAAATGATTTATGAGGGTTGAATTAATCCAAAGCCATAATTTGTTTTCAAAAATGTATTTAATTGAATAAAAATTCAATTAAAATGATCAAAATTGATTAACATATGAAAAACAAATTGTGATATTGGATTAATGCTTCAAAAATTAAGTATTGACCTACAAAATAATTAGAAAGCATTAAAAGTTGCAAAATAATGTAGAAAAAATATTTAAAATGTCAAAAACAATTAAAATATTAATTCTTTGCAAAAATATCAATTATATGAAATAAATAATATTTTTGGGATTTTTTGGGAAAATAAAATATTTTAACATTTTTTTGAATTATTAAAAAAAGAATCAACTCAAAATCATTAAAACTCAGAGAGAAATTAATTTTTGAATCAATTAAATAAAATCACAAAATTCAAATATTCAAATTTTTGAAAAAAGGCGCCAAGAACACACCAAGAACACGCGCGTGTTCTGGGCTTGGCCAGATTTGCATTTTCTCTCCAATCTCTCTGAATACTTGATTATAACATGCAATCCACATATCATTATGCTCGTCTCAACCTCACGATCATGTCTATGTCAATTAATTTCATTTAAATTAAACATATAACAAGAAATCATGAAAAATCCTCAAGAACCCTAATTTCTGCATGAAGGCTAGGATTTTTGATACATGATTCTAACAATGCAATTAATTGAGGGGAAACATTCTATGCATGATTATGAACATATGGCCAAATTATTGTGCAGCAAAAAATGCATGGATCATAGAGTTAGAAGAGCTCATGCTTACCACTTGCAGCTGGTGATCGTGTTTTGTGTTGGAGGTGTTACAGCTAGGTTCCAATGATCTGGATAGCTTCCCTAGGTGCCATGGAGTGTGTATGAATGCTTGGAATGGATTGAAATGGTTTGGATTTGAAGATGGTACCTCAACTACAAAACTGACATGAACTTGAGTAATTGGCTGGTGATTTTGTGAAATCAGTGTTCCATATGTTATGTGAGTGTTGGGATCACTTCTATATGATGTATGTGAGGTGTGTAAGTGATTGGTTTGATTGGAAAAGCTCTCAAACTCAAAACCCGATAGTGACTTGCCTTAGAAGGCAAAATTGGAGTGAAAGAAGAGATTTTGAGGAAAACATCTGTTTGATGGCTTTGGTGTACTCAAATTGATCACAATTGAGCTCTATTTATAGTAGATCAAGTTTGTTTTGCAAGGAATAGTGAATGGCAACTGCTGAGTAGGTTTGTTCAATGTTGGCCAATGGAAGTTCAAGTCTTCTCTAGCCATTGACTAGAGTTTAGGGCACAGGCTGCTGGTCCCTTGGTCTTGGATAAGTCTTGACTGAATTCAAATGAAAATGTCTCAGTCCATACCACCTTGATGCTTCCATTGAATGCTCTAACCCAAATTTGGAGTCTTGTCCCTATTTTGGCAATTCTAGGTTCAACATGCTATTTCTTATTCCAAAGACTTTGGAGGCTTGGCTCAGTGATTGTCCCCTTTAGATTCAATCCTCAGATGTGTCCAAGTGGATAGGAGTGTTTGGATTTGCACAATTTTGGCAAATCGAGCAAAAATGTAAATTTTGCCTTGCCTTGACAGATTTCAATAAGGCAACTTGACAATGTCATAACTCATAGTCCAAATGGAATTTGGCAATGTTCTTGGGCACTTTGGAAAGCCCTTACATGATACAACAACTGTTTGAACATGTTTAGTTTTGATCTCTTTTGAATCCAAGTGAAAAATCCCCCTACATTTGGAAAAAAGTGAAGACAGATTTGGACTTAGTGAAAATTTCACTGAAGTGTTGGAAAAAGTGACATTTTCATTTTTCAGCCATTTTGATCACTCCATAACTGAAAATCCTTAATGAATTGGACTTAGGTCTAGTTGAAGTTTTTGTAGAGGGTAATGAGGGCTACAAATCCATCTTTGGATGAGGAAAAATGGCTTTGTGGTTTAGGAGTTATGATCCTCCAAAGTTAGTACCCTAGCTACTTTATTTTTAACTTAGAAAATTTTCTAAGTTTTTATGGTTACCCCTTTTACAAGTTATCCCACTTTTCTTGATTTTTCTTGATGAATGATGATTCAAATCATACATTAACATCATTTTAGGGTCAAAAATCCATTTTGGTGAAAAATCTCAAAAAGTCAAAGTTGACTTTTGTGCACAGTTGACTTTTTATCAGATGAATTCCAAACTGTGCAATTCTTCAGGAAATCATGTCCTTGACCTAAATCAAACTTGATGGACATGTTCCATGGGTGTCATAGGGTATATTGAGGTATGTCCTAGGGTTTTGGAGCATGTCTTGGTCAAAAGTCAAAGTTACAGTTGACTTTTTCCTTAAAACCCTAATTGTGGTGCAGATGAAATTGAGACTTGTTGCTCAAGCTTCCTGGATTAATCCATTGCTCCAAATGGATCAATATAGTTCATTAGAGACCCTCAAACCCTCTCTTGAGGTCTTGGCCCATGATTTGCCCTAAAAGTCAACTTAGGGGTGAATTAGGTCAAGAAACCCTAATTCCTGATTTTTGATGTATGCATCCCTTGAGGCAAAATTGACT
This sequence comes from Lathyrus tuberosus, assembly GCA_022829125.1. Lineage (NCBI taxonomy): Eukaryota > Viridiplantae > Streptophyta > Magnoliopsida > Fabales > Fabaceae > Lathyrus > Lathyrus tuberosus. The sequence continues at coordinate 11,494,534 of JALAZF010000117.1, forward strand.
TGATGATTGGGTCCATGAGGTTCCATGGAGTATATTAGGTTATGTTTTGGATCATTGCCTTGTGCCTAGAGGAAAATTTCCCTTTGGAGGCCCTGGTCGACCAAAACCCTAATTTGGTGACACTGTCGATCTTGAGGCTTGATCCACCTAGAAGGGAGCAACCTTGTGCTTAATCCTTGGAGTGGGAGTCCTTTTTGATCCTTTGTGTATGTTTGAGGGTGTAGACAAGTTGAATATCATGTCATTCCTTGATTGATCCTTTGTCTAAAAGCTCTGAGAGGGCTTGAAACCCTAATTTTGATAGTAGTGGATGCTCACCCATCTTTGGGGAGACTGATGAAATATAATGGTTCCCCCATATTGTGATGATGATTTGCACAATGATGGGAAATCTTAGTGGTCAAAATTTGGGGTATGACAGATGCCCCTATTTAATCTTCTTGGACCCGAAGGTGTGAATGGCGAAGGTATTCGGGCATTCAGGGTGCAAGAGGATTAAATATCGGAATACCCGAAATTTTGATGGTGGTTATGAATGGTAGCTTACGCATTCATATTTTTTAGCTAAGCAATGATGCTTAGAAAAGGTAAACTTCCCCTCGATCTTGGTTTCCTACCAAGGAACTAGTCTTAGTTTCCGATGTAAACTTCCCCTCGATCCTGGTTTCCTACCAAGGAACTGGTCTTAGTTTCTGATATAAAATTCCCCTCGATCCTGGTTTCCTACCAAGGAACTGGTCTTAGTTTCTGATGTAAACTTCCCCTCGATCCTGGTTTCCTACCAAGGAACTGGTCTTAGTTTCTGATATAAACTTCCCCTCGATCCTGGTTTCCTACCTAGGAACTGGTCTTAGTTTCTGAAATAAACTTCCCCTCGATCCTGGTTTTCTACCAAGGAACTGGTCTTAGTTTCTTTTGTCAATTAACTTTATTGACAAGGAACACTATGTGTAGCAGTTTTCCTCAAACTTCTCGCCGAATTTTCCTAGGAAGATGCCATTTGAGTGAAAAAAGTTTTGATGTCAGACTCGCTGGAGAACCCAGTCGTCTGAGTTGTAGAGTTGCACAAACTTCTCTTTTGGAGATGCCATTTGTTTCTATTGGCGGAAAGCGGGTCTCTTGGGAGACTGCTATCACTTAGGATCTTACATCATACTTTTCTCGGGATCTCCCCGGAGAAATGCCATATGATGGGGTCCAATTTTGAGGTGCCGATGTCCTTTTCATCAGCGATCTTTTCGGAGCGAAACTGGTATGCTGCCGAATCTCTGATTACGAGGCTTTCTCTATGGATTTTCCTTAATCCGGGAAAGCAAGGATATCATCTTCAAGGGCGAAGAGTGATGCTAACTGAAGGTTCCTCTGGTTTTTCAGAGGTTCAAGTTATCAAAGTGGTCCAGGAGCCAACTTCGCGTCGTGTTTCTTGACGAGACAAGAACTGATAACTCGATTGAGAGGACTTTTACCACTTCGGGACAAGACCGACTAGAGTGATAGTGATGCAATATGAAATGTGAATGCAAATTAATAATGCATGATGTATGTATGTTTATGCTGACAGAACTGACGCGACATACAAACTGACGGGTGAACATGACTGGATACTCGGCCATCACGGGGCGTGTAGAAATATCGCTAGTTCAAGATAGTAATTCCACCTTGCTTAGGAGAGATAGTCCCTGTTGGGGACTACCGTTGGTCGGGCTTAGGAGGTAAGAACTCTGCCGTGGTGTGTCAGACAAAACAAGGTCTCTGACATAATTGATCCCTTCCTTCAGGCGTACTGGCGTAGAAGGAGTACTTTGATTCTGCACTTTGAGGTTCGATTACTTCTGGAGAAGCGACCGATGTTCTTCTAATGTTCAACAGTCAAAAGAAATTGCCGACTTTATTTTAAAAGCAGAAAAAGTTTTAACAAGTAAATTCATTTTTGTTTTATTTCAAGGATCGTTAATCATGTTAACAACGTCGTTCTGTAAAGCTAAAACAAATAAGAATTACAAACAAAAGCACAAAGGCTCAAATTTTATTGATAAGATGGAGATCAGCCAAACGCGTGATTCCAAAGAGTATATACAAAGCTAGAAAATGGTAATTTACAGGGAAAAGGGCTACGTTGAAACATAACGACCATTATCCTTCTACCAACTTTGAATTCGGGGCATCCTGAGCTTCTGTCGAAGATGACCCTGACTGGAGTTTTCTGACAGATGATGTAACTGCTGCTGCTGAGGGATTCGCCTCTGTTGAACATAGTTACTTGCCATTATCTCTAATTTTTTCCTGGATTGTACTTTGATGTTTCCAATCCACCGGGATAATTTTTTTTCATGTCTCTAACTTTTTCCTGGACCGCCCTTTCTGGTTTTCAGTACACCGAGACGTTTTTTTTTTTTTTTTTTAGTTTAGGCGGAGTATTTCTTGACTACATAAACATTTGTGGGGTAGGAAAATTCCTCTCCGTCCATGGTTGCAAGTCTCAAGGCGCCGCCTGAGAAAGCTTTCTTGACCACATAGGGGCCGTCATAATTCGGGGTCCATTTGCCCCGAGAATCAGTGAGAAAAGATTGTATCTTCTTGAGCATGAGGTCTCCTTTCTTGAAGATGCGGGGTCGAACGCCCTCTTCATTCTCTGTTGATACAACTGACCATGGCATAGTGTCGTGATTCTCTTTTCTTTTATCAGATTCAGTTCTTCGTGTCGACTTTGACACCATTCAGCTTCGGTGAGCTTAGCTTCCATCAATACTCAGATTGACAGGATCTCTACTTCTATGGGGAGCACTGCTTCCATGCCATACACTAGAGAAAAAGGGGTTGCCCCTGTTGAAGTGCGGACAGATGTGCGATAACCGTGAAGAGCAAAGGGTAGCATCTCGTGCCAGTCCTTGTAAGTTACAACCATCTTTTGAACAATCTTCTTGATGTTCTTGTTAGCCACTTCTACCGCTCCGTTCATCTTAGGTCGGTAGGGAGATGAGTTATGGTGTTTAATCTTGAACTCTGCGCACAACTCTTTCATCATCTTGTTGTTCAAGTTGGAGCCATTATCAGTAATGATCTCGCTTGGAACACCATAACGGTAGATGATATTGTTTTTGATAAATCGGACCACCACTTGTCGGGTTACATTGGCGTATGACACTGCTTCGACCCACTTGGTGAAGTAGTCAATGGCTACTAGGATTAACCGATGTCCGTTTGAAGCCTTAGGCTCAATCATGCCAATCATGTCGATTCCCCATATCGAGAATGGCCATGGGGAAGGGAGAACTTTGAGATGTGATGGCGGTACATGAATTTTGTCGGAGTATATCTGACACTTGTGACACCTCCTCATGTACTTGTAGCAGTCAGATTCCATGGTCAACCAATAGTACCCTGCTCTTAAAATTTTTCTCGCCATTGCGTGTCCATTAGCATGAGTGCCAAAGGATCATTCATGAATTTCTTTCATAAGCATGTCTGCTTCTGGTCTGTCTACGCATCGGAGCAAGACCAGGTCAAAATTTCTCTTATAGAGAGTGTCACCGCTCAGGAAGAAGTTTCCAGCCAATCTTCTGAGGATTTTTCTATCTTTCCTGGATGCCCCAGGTGGGTACTCTTGTTTCTGAAGGAAGCATTTGATATCGTGATACCAAGGTCTGTCATCTATGACTGCTTCAATCGTGAAGATGTAAGCGGGCCGTTCAAGGCACATGATGTCAATCTTAGGTATGTCATTCCAATGACCTACACTAATCATGGAAGAGAGAGTGGCCAATGCATCATCCATGTGATTCTCATCACGAGGGATGTGATGAAACTCAACTCTGTTGAAGAAAGGTAGCAACCTTCTTGCGTAGTCTTTGTAAGGAATCAATCCTGATTGGTATGTGTTCTAATCTCATTTTATCTGATTGATAACCAAGGCTGAGTCGCTGTATACGTCCAAGTTTTTGATCCTTAAATCAATTGCTTCCTCGAGACCCAAAATACAAGCTTTGTATTCGGCCTCGTTGTTCGTACATTTGAATGTAAGTCTGGCAGTGAAAGGAATGTGGGTACCCTGAGGGGTAACAATGATTGCCCCAATTCCGTTTCCATAATGATTAACTGCTCCGTCAAAGATAAGTCCCCACTGGGAACCTGGTTCTGGCCCTTCACTGGGTAGCGGTTCATCACAGTCTTTCATCTTTAGATACATGACATCTTCGTCTGGGAAGTCAAACCCGATTGATTCCTGATCGTCAATCAGTTGATGAGCCAAATGATCAGCTAAAATACTTCCTTTAACGGCTTTTTGAGCGTGGTACTCTATGTCATATTCTAATAACAGCATCTGCCAATGGGCAATTCTTCCCGTAAGAGCAGATTTTTCGAAGACATACTTGATTGGATCCATTTCGGAGACCAACCAAGTAGTATGACGGATCATGTATTGGCGAAGTCGTTTGGCTGCCCAAGCCAAAGCACAGCAAGTTTTCTCGAGTATCGTGTACCGAGTTTCACAGTCAGTGAACTTCTTGCTTAGATAGTAAATGGCAGACTCTTTCCGTTTGGTTTCGTCTTGTTGGCCAAGTACACATCCCATTGAGTCCCCTAGAACTGTGAGGTAAATGATCAGTGGTCTTCCTTCCACTTGAGGTGATAGAATCGGAGGATTCAACAGATATTCCTCGATACTGTCGAAGGCGGTTTGGAAATCTTCTGACCAAACACAATCCTGGTTCTTTTTGAGTAATTTGAAAATCGGCGCGCATGTCGCGGTCATGAGGAATATGAATCTGGAGATGTAGTTCAAACGTCCCAGGGATCCTCTGACTTGTTTTTCAACTTTCGGAGAAGGCATTTCTTGAATGGCCTTGACCTTGTCAGGATTAACCTCAATTCCTTTCTGGCTGACGATGAACCCTAGTAGTTTCCCTGAACGGACACCGAAGGTGCACTTGTTGGGATTCAAGCGGAGCTTGAATTTTCTTAAACGTTCGAACAATTTTGACAGATGTTCAACGTGCTCACTCTCTGTTTTTGATTTGGCAATCATATCATCGACATACACTTCGATTTCTTTGTGTATCATGTCATGAAACAGAGTAGTCATGGCCCTTTAATAGGTTGCCCCGACGTTCTTCAAATCGAACGACATTACCTTGTAACAAAAGGTGCCCCATGGGGTGATAAAGGAAGTTTTCTCCATGTCTTTCGGCGCCATTTTGATCTGGTTATAGCCCGAGAATCCATCCATGAAGGAGAAAACTTTGAACTTTGCTGTACTGTCTACCAGCATGTCAATGTGTGGTAAAGGAAAGTCGTCCTTTGGACTAGCCTTGTTCAGATCCCTGTAATCGACACACATTCTGACCTTTCCGTCCTTTTTGGGAACGGGTACGATGTTGGCTAACCATTGAGGATATTCAGACGTAGCGAGGAATCCCGCGTCAATCTGTTTCTGTACCTCCTCTTTGATTTTGATGGCCATGTCCGGGTGAGTCCGTCTCAATCTCTGCTTTACTGGCGGACATTCCAATCTCAATGGTAAATGATGTTCCACGATGCTGGTATCCAACCCTGGCATATCCTGATAGGACCAAGCGAATACATCGGGGAATTCTTTGAGAAGCTTTATCAAACTTTCTTTGGCAGTTGGACCGAGCAGTGCCCCAATCCTGATTTCTTTTCTCTCTTGCTCTGAACCCAAGTTTACCGTTTCCAATGGCTCTTTGTGAGGTTCAATGGACCTTTCCTCTTGTCTGAGTAGTCGGGAGATCTCTTCTGGAATTTTGTCGTCATTTTCTTCTTCAGCCTCGAATACTGGAAACTCAAAGTTGGGAGAAGACATCAGATCGTATGTTTCAACTGGGTTTAAAACAAGCAATCTACATGACGTGATGATTCGTGTTTAGAAGAGATAGAGAAAAATGCAAGTATGTGCAGTGTATTATTTGTATTACTACTTGTTTTTATTATTGAATTATTTTTTAGGATTACCATTTTCTGAGAAAAGAAAAAAGAGAAAACAACAATAAATGCGGAAATTACAGAACGACGTTATTTTATTAATGAACAAGTCGATCCTTGAAACTACAGCCCTATAAAACAAAACTCTGTCGCTTTGGGCAAAGCGAAGAGGGAAATTTACAGAAAGCGAGCCCTATCAAAACATCCGTTTCACCTGGGCAGGGTGAAAGGTTAAAAGATGGTAATTACTTTGACTAGTGAACGACCTTCGGAACATCGACAGCAACCCACTGGCGGCGAACTCCTCGGTGAATCACAAAGTCTGGTACCTTCCTTGATTTGTCTTCAGAAATAACACTAATTTCTGGTGGAGCGGGATCATTGGAATCTGTTTCCCAGGCAGAGTTGTCATATGAGGATTCCTCAGTTGCATTTTGCATAGCATTTGTGGTCTTAGCTGTATCTCCCCATCCAGTAGGCTGGATATCTTTGAGCCTGATACGAGAGCTTTCGGGAGCGGTGTACTTGACCATGCAGTCATATTTCCTACTCGGTTGTCCCAAGGTGTCCCACACTTCTTTGGAACTGGAGGAGTCATCCCTCTCGATGACGTTGACCTCGGGAAAAGCATAGTTGATGAATTCAAGTCATGCGAACGTTGCGAATTTATCTTCATGTTGAGTAGTTTCTGAATGACCTGAGTGTTAATCCCATGACATGGTGGGGACACAGGTATTCTGTTCAATGATGGTCAGCTGATTTTCATTGTTCGGCTGACTCTCTTGCCCCAAGTTTCCTGGGTAAGGTTGCCACATTGGCAGACCATCCATTGGGCCATAGTAGTCATGGTCAAAGTTGTATTTCATTGGAGTGTCTTCCTCTAATGAATTTGGCGGAGCACTGCATCCTTCCGGATCACAATCTCCGTATATCATTTCGACATCTGACCGTGGTATAAATCTCAGACTCTGTGCGGGATAGCAAAATGGTTTAGGCACCTCTTCCTGAGACATATAATCATCCTCGTTAAGGTAGGATTTCCATTCTTCATTCGCGTCAGAGGGATCTTCCTCATTAATAGCATGTACTGCTTGAGACACTGGGTGAAGGAAACCTCCACTGTGGAAGAAGTTTTGAAGGGGATGAAGACTTTCATCGTTGGCAGCTGTCTGGGTACAGGTTGCAGAAAAACCAAGACCCTTCTTTGTTTTAATGTCAATAGCAATGACAAGCTGTCCCTATCCGGTTGTATCGGTACTCTCGACCGCTTTGATAGCATCGTTGTATGAAGAAATGGAAGTTTCTTCATTGAACTGATTGTTCTTGCTTACCGACAGTGCTTGGAACTGCGTTCCAATAACCTCCTCGGGTTCTACACATGTAGACGATGATAAGTTGCTCACAAGCAAGGCCTGTTCTCCACAGACTGTGACAAGTTGATCGTTCTTGACGAACTTTAGCTTTTGGTGGAGGGTTGAAGTGACCACTCCAGCCTGATGTATCCAGGGTCTTCCTAATAAACACTGTATGTTGCCCAGATGTCCATGACCTGGAAAGTGACTTGGAAAGTGTGAGGACCGATAGTTATGGGAATATCAACTTCGCCAATAATCGCTTTTCTGGATCCGTCGAATGCTTTGACGACAACCTCGCTGATTCTCATCGGAGGGCCTTTGAATGATAATTGCATCGAAGTGGACTTCGGCATAACATTCAGGGCTGACCCTATGTCTACCAGTACGCTGGGCAACACATCGTCCTGGCAGTTAACTGTGATATTGAGCGCCATGTTATGACGACGACCCTCTTCAGGTAATTCCTCATCACTAAATCCCAAATTGTTGCAGGAAGTGATGTTAGAGACAATGCTATCGAACTGTCTGATTGTTACATCCTGTTCCACAAAGGCTTGCTCCAAGACTTTCTGTAGAGCCTCCCTATGTGCTTCTGAACTGAGTAACAGTGATAATACCGAGATCTTTGAAGGAGTTTGTAACAGTTGATCAACAATGTTGTATTCACTCCTTTGGATGAGCTTCAGCATCTCATCATTGTTTTTTGAAAGATCGGGATTACTGGATTGACCGATTGGCGGAGCGGGAACTTCTGTCTGAGGTTCCTTTTCTTTGTTGGACTCTCCAACTCCTCTGTTGAAGATTCTACCGCTCCGTGTTACACGACTGATGTCTGCAATATTCACGACGGAGGGTAATGGAATTTCTTTTCCATTTTCAATGGTTGTTGCACCGTATTTGTAAGGGATAGCCTTAGTTGATTCATACGGTAATGGTCCCGGCAAATAGATGACTATGGGAACCTTCTGATTTTTCTGACCATCATAAGTAATTTCGATCCGTTCCCGGTTGGGAACTTTAGATTCGTCAAGTAGAGGGATAATGGCACAAACGTCCCTGGTCCTATGATGACCAGAGATTGTGACAACATCTTCAATTTGCTTGGCAAGGTAGTTCGGCGTCCAGTCGATGCGTCCAGAACCCAGATATGGACGAATCTCTCCACGATCCACCTGACCCTGAAGGGCTACTCGCACAAGGTAGCATCGTTGGTTACTTTCCGAACAGACGCTACAACGGTCATAATTGTGTGGTGGCACCTGGCCACGCCTACTTTGAATACAATGTAACCTCACTAGGTTAGCCTCCACTGATCGGACATCCTGACTCTGACGCCGAGTAGGATCCCTGTTACTGATACTAATTTGCTGAGTATCTTCATCCATATAAATTGGCATCCACCAATGATTTAACAAGTGCTGAAGTGCCTCCTGGACAAGGGTACAACCTCGATCATTTTTGTAACCCGCTTTACAGCTTTAATAGTCATGTGTTATTAAGAATCCGAGTCGGACCTGTTCAGCATGTAACTCTACTAAGTTGGTATTCATCAAGCGGATATCAAAGATCTGAACCATGTTGATCTGATAGGAATTCCTATCATGGTAGTCTTGGATCCATCCAAGACCCATCTGACGCTGGAGGGCCTTCTGTATGAAAGAGCATCCCTGTTTGTTTACCGAGTAAGTCAGATAAGAACTATAATCGTGCCGCGGCAGATTATGATACTGGCTTTGCCTTGAGTGCATTGCCACCAAGTTGACATTCATTGCACGGATGTCGTGGTTTTGAATGACGTTAGAATTCATGTAGACCATGTTAACTCCACGAACTCGGTGCTCTTGGATCCATCCGAGATCCATTTGTTCCTGTAGAGCCGCTTGCACCACAGAACATCCCTGGTTGTCTTTAGAGCAGATATCACACTGATGATAGTTATGAGGTGGCACATGGCCATATCCACTCTGTCTACAATGCATCTTGACCAGATTGGTCTTTAACAAGAGTACATCATGAATTTGATAGACATTGTTAGTCTCTCCTTCTATCAAATTGACTGCAGCCTTCTCATGTTGAGGCAACGGGTTCGTAAGAACATTAGGATTTGTATCCTTGAAGGATAAGACCCCACTCCTAACAAGCTTTTGCACGTCGGACTTGAAATTGAGACAATTCTCAATGTTATGCCCTGGTCCTCCTTGGTGGTAAGGGCAAGTTTGATCTACCTTAAACCAGAAAGGCAGATTTTCTGGTACTGTAAGAGGGGATTTAGTCTGAACGTGCCCCTTGGCTAGCAGTAATGGAAACAACTCTGCGTACGATACGGGTATAGGATTAAATCCTGGTGACCGTGTTGTACGGTTGTTGTTATATGGAGGATGAGCCTGCTGAAGAGGCTGTTGTGTCCTTTGCTGATCAGGTTGGCTTTGCGCAACCTGAGGTTATTATGTAGGAATATGTGCAGGGTTGATAGCAGGAGTCACAGCTGCTACTGGTTGATAACGTCGCCTTTACTTTCCAAGAGAGATATTCCCAATATCTTGCTCTTTTTTCTTAGGGAGAACGCTACCGTATTTTTTAGTACCGCTCGTCGATCCAGTGTATTTTACCAAACGTCCTTCTCGGACGGCTTCCTCAAGACGTACGCCCATGCCCACCATCTCGGTGAAATCACTGGGTGCACTGGCAACCATTCGGTCATAGTAAAATGAGCTTAAGGTCTTTAAGAAGATCTTTGTCATCTCTTTTTCCTCAAGAGGTGGACAAATTTGAGCGGCAATTTCACGCCACCTTTGAGCATACTCCTTAAAGGTTTCCTTGTCCTTTTGCGACATTGATCTGAGTTGATCTCTGTCGGGTGCCATGTCCAAATTGTATTTGTATTGTTGGACGAAGGCAGTGCCAAGATCTCTGAAAGTGCTGATCGTGGCACAGTTTAAACCCATGTTCCATTTTAATGCGGCACCGGTTAAACTATCTTGGAAGTAGTGAATCAGTAGGTCTTGATTCTCCATCTAAGCTGACATCCGCCGAGCGTACATCACCAGATGGCTTTGAGGGCAAGAGTTACCCTTGTACTTTTCAAAGTCGGGCACTTGGAACTTGTGCGGGACTTTCACATTGGGGACCAAGCAGAGGTCTGCGGCGTCCTTTCCAAATAGATCCTGACCACGGATGGCTTGTAGTTCTTTCTGCATTTCCAAGAACTGTTCCCGGAACTCATCCAATCTATCGAACATAGTTTCCTTTTTACCAGAAGGTATTGGTGGAATCTGTCCTTTCGGGACAGTGTGCACCACAGGGGGTGGTACCATGACTACGGCAGTAAATCTTGGCATTTCCCGAAGTTTGTAACCTTCAGGAGTCTTCAGTAAGCCCCTGGCATCTTCGCTTTCCCGAAGTTTGTAACCTTCAGGCCCAGCGGCTTCTGTTGTGATTCCCTAATCTTCAGTGATCGGCGGAACATATCCTTCCAGGATATAGTTAATAGGCATGCCCCAAGGACGATATTTCGGCATTTGATACCTAGGATCATACTTCTCCACTATGGGCGTTGAGGTGATCTCTGAGATCATAGTTCTTTGTAGCTGAGCTTCTGCCATGGCTTGCATGTCGTTACGAAGCTTTCTCATATCCTCTCTTAGAGCGTCGATCTCTTCTTTCAACTCTCTATTTTCTTCCTCAAGATCATCCATCCTTTTCTGATGATTGGCCCGAGTATTATACGAATGAGACAGTTTGACTCTAGAATTGAGACACAAACGTGAGATTCGTAGGGAAGAAGAATACGTGATGTGAGAATGATGAATGTAATGATTATATTAATTGTTTTTTTGGTTTAATAAAAATAAACTTCGACAGTTAGATTGCAAATATCAAACAGTGGGGAAACCCCTTTTTATTGAATTCAAAGGATTACAGAAATGGAAATACAGTAGATTACAAGGTGCGGAAACAAAAACCTAAGCTAATGGGTCCCGAGTCCTCTCTGAAGAGAAATCGGGTGCTGACTCTGGTATTTTCCTTTTCTTTGACCGGGGCTCTTGGGCCGTTGTTGGGTTGTCATTCCTTTTCCAGGTGAAAGGAGTGAGAAAATTCCTTTGGTCATCTTGATTCTCTACAGCATGTCGCTCCAAAATTTCAATTAGAGCATCTTTTTCTTTTAGTAATTGCTGTATTTTGATGCACTCTATGTTGAGGGTGCGGTACTTGTTCTTCCAAGACCTTCTCTCCTTTTGAACTTTGTTGAGAGTAACCTGAAGCTTTTCAGTTTCCGTCATGAAGTACATGATAGATTCCCTCGGCGGAAGAATTCCGTAACGAGGATAAGGCATTTTTAGCTTGAGAGCTCTAGTTTGTACCCAATAGAGATAAGGCTCCACCGAGACACAGTCTAGTTTTCCTAGAGACTCTCGTCCTTTCTTATGAACCTGTTTCCAAGCGTGCACTATTTCCATCTTTAGTGCTCTGTCATTTTCTCCTTCTTTGAAGAAAAGACATTCCAGATGAACACCCCGTGGGACGTGTCTCATCGGGTATCCAAACTGACGGCGAACCAATATCGGATGATAGTTGATTTCTCCTTTAGTTCCTATGAGGGGTACGTTGGGGAAGTTTCCACAATGATTAATGATTTTGGTTCCATCATAGATCCTATTACACCAATCTATATCAGAGTTGGTGAGGGACATGATCTTCTGCGACCAACGTAAGGCACTCTTGCAATCCCAAAAAGCAGCAGACTTGGGCAAGTGGGAGATAAACCATTTATAAAGCAGAGGTACACAGCATGTGATCTCCCCTCCGCTGTACAAATTTCTTAAGTGTACAGAATGATATGCATCTGCGAGCAAAGTCGGCACAGGGTTTCCAATGAGAAAAACCTTAATGGAGTTAATATCGACGAAGTTATTGATGTTGGGAAACAAAAAATAACCCGTAGGTGAGCAAGACAAAGATGCTTTCAAAAGCAGTCACGTTCCCTATACTGGCAAAATACAGGGCTTTCTTTGTCAAGAACTGGGCTGGCAAACCTTGGATGCCACCTTTAGCGGTCATGTGAGTCCTGACCTCAGACTCGTCCAAATGAATTGCTCTCGCATTGGTCTGATTCTTTGGAATTTCTTCCAGTCTAGAAAATCGAGCTCGATCAGTGATATGTAGATCAATCAGATGAGAATACTCCTCCAGCGTTGGTGCAAGCTGGTAATCTGGGAATGTGAAACAGTGATAAACCGGATCGTAAAACTGAATGAGCGCATCCATGATTCTCTCAATCACATGGACTCTTAACAGAGGTAGCAGACCTCCGTGCTTGGCTCTGAAAGCCTCAGGGTTAGTGATCATCCTTGCTAACCTTCTCAAATCCTCTAACTTTGGAACCTTGAAGGTATACTGGTGAGTTCTCCTTCTACCGAAATCCATTAGTGCAATCCTTTTCTCTGGTATTTGCAATCACAGACTTAGTTTAATTTGAAAAACAGAGAGACTAGAAGAGAATTTTTTTTTGAATGTTTTAATGTTTTTTAAATGAATGCATGAATACAGCACACAAAAACATAGGAAAAAACATGGGGTTAAAGGGTCGTTGTCATGAAGTCAAGGCTCTACCCATCCCCAAAGGTTTATACTAAGGTGATTTTTGTACCTGTACTCATTATCATCAGCTCCTCCCAGGAAAGCAAAACAACAAGCGGATCGCCAGCGAGTTGTAGAGCAATCTTAGAGTAAGTGCCATTCACCGAGAATAGATCACCAGCCTCAAATGAGAGTAGTATCGCGTAACAACTATTTTCGATAGTTTCCGCACTACGAAAGGGTTTGGCTCCTCAGCTTCTCAGAAATCACAATCGGCCCATTGTCTAGGTGAGAGAATGGGTTGAATTGGTCAGCCTCCACTGAGGTTGATGGTCGACCCCGTCGCCATCACTTATCTTAAGTGTATACTCAATCTTTCCACATGCGGCATCACACACATTCCCATTAGCAGAAAAATAAACACGTATAGCAATTAGGAAAAGCAGTATATATATTTGTCCTAATCATCCTAGACCTTTAAAGCTATGAATCCTAAGTTCCTGGCAGAAAATGGGTTCCCCGGCGGAAGCCCCAATCTGTGGTATCATACAAGGGATGAAACGGAAAAAGAAAAACAGAGGTAGGCCCCACGGTGGGCGCCATTTTTCTGTAGCGAGCGATTTTGGACACGGTTCTTAAGCGCTGGTCGCTCTCTGCGGTTGAGTTTACTACAGGTCGATTCATTTTTTATCCTATTAAAGCTGATGATGGAAGGGAAATAGATGTCTCCAATTAACCCTGCTTTGCATACTGAGTTTAAACAGCGGCCTGTTAGGTTACGAATGCTATCAATGTGGGGGGGGCCCTTGTACTGGTTATTTGTATTTTCGCCAATACGGTTTTCTTTCTTTCTAGGATCTTATAGCGGGGAACAAGGATTAGGATGTTAGGACTGATGCTTTTGATGAGAGTATGGGATTTTGGGTTTTTGTTTAGTGTGCTCGCTAAGATTTTTCTTTCAATCTTATGCCTACGTATTCCCATTTACCGAAACAGGGAAATCAGAGCGTTCGTAGTTCCTCCTATTCTATGGGAGGAAATTGGTGTTTTGGTGTCTTGTTCAAAGCCCAAGACGTGAAGCAAAATGTGGTTTGTATCTTATTCAAAGCCCAAGATATGAAGCTGAAAGGGTTTGACTTTAGAGAGAATTTGCCATCTATAAAGAGGTCTGTTTGTCACAACTGTTGGGTGACTGGTTTATAAAGGAAGGATTACTTTAACCGGGATACGCGGATCCGGCAATGCCATAATTTCCTTTATAGGGGGTTTTAACCTGAAGGAGAAGACTTTAACTCAGTGTTGCCATCTTTCCTTAGGAATTTCTCATGCTAAAAGAGAGACAGTGGCATGGATGTAGATGATCCAGAGGCTTGCCGCTTACAGCAATTATATGAAGGGGAAGGAGTTGTTGATGTTTGTGTACTGTGAACGAGGCACAACTTTGGTGCTAAAAGGTTGATTGGATCAACCAGTGGTTTTCATATACAAAGCCTAAGAGGAGGCTGATATGTGTCTCGTACAAAGCCCGAGATGAAGGCTATTTGACTCAACAAGAGTTTTTTGTATCTCGTACGAAGCCCGAGATGGAGGTTAAAGGGGTGATTGACTCAACGAGGGATTCTCTTATGTGTCTCGTACAAAGCCCGAGAGAGAGGCTAAACGTTGTTTGACTCCGCTGGGGAGAATCATTGTATAAAGCCCAAGAGGAGGTTGTGGTTACTGTTTCCGTTGAGTGACAGGTCCAGTATACTGATTTTAAATAGAAAATAAGTTCTTATATAAGCAACACTGTACTCAAGGATTTGTTTCAAGGATCTGGGTTATTCCTATTTTTTAAGGAAGCGGGAAATCCAAAGGGTATTGAGACTGTCAGAGTCTACGGGTTTTCTTCCTATTTAATGAAGGGGTCACTTGAGAATGTCTTTGAGACTCAAGGAGATTAGACTATCCAAGTCTAGAGTTTCATCTTTTGTACTATGTTTTGAGAAACAGTAATAGACTCTTTGAAAGGACTGTTCTATGCAGATGATTAAGTTCTGTTCCTATACCTTTAGGAAGTCGTCGGGACAATTTGTACGAAGCCCAAGAGGAGGCCGATACTTTTAAGAAGCCGAGAGCTCCTTGTACGAAGCCCAAGAGAAGGCTATCATTCCTGGAGGAAGAGATCATTATACTAAGCCTAAGAGGAGGCTGTGAATACTTCTAAGAAGCCGACGGGTCCTTGTACTAAGCCCAAGAGGAGGCGGGGTTGCTTTTAGGAAGCCTATGGGTCCTTGTACGATGCCCAAGAGGAGGCCGATACTTTTAAGAAGCCGATGGGTCCCCAAACCCCGAGAAATTCAAGGCAAGCTATTCACAAGGAATAGATCAAGTCAGGAAAGTTCGAGAATTTGGAAGAAACTCAAGAGATGCCATTCACGGAGAAAAGATCATCTCTGGGGAATAGAGTTTCTTGACAAGTGCTTTTAAGAAGCCTGTGGGTCCCCAAACCCAGAGAAGTTCAAGACATTCCATTCACCGAGAATAGATCAAGCCAGGAAAGTCCTAGAATTTGGAAGAAACTCAAGAGATGCCATTCACGGAGAAAAGATCATCCCTGGGGAATTGAGTTTCTTGACAAGTGCTTTTAAGAAGCCTGTGGGTCCCCAAACCCCGAGAAGTTCAAGACATGCCATTCACCGAGAATAGATCAAGCCAGGAAAGTCCGAGAATTTGGAAGAAACTCAAGAGATGCCATTCATGGAGAAAAGATCATCCTTGGGGAATAGAGTTTCTTTGACAACTTCTATGAGTGACAGTCTATGAAAGGGTTCACAGAGAATGCTGCCTTTCATGTCTCCATATTGTTTAACCCCAAGAGGAGGGAAGACTGTGTCTGGTAATCCTATGGGGATCTAGTTTAGACTATTTCTAAGAGTGATCAGCAGGCTTAATGCTAGACGTAGTTGTCGGGGAAACTCTAAATATCTATACTATTATTACACAGTTGATATGAGTTTATGAAAGAAGACTTACAGTGAAATAGCCCCACAATACAGTTATATGTATATTAAAGCGGTAAATGAAAGCAATAACCACTTACTCGGTTGTAGAGCTTCCATGTTGTTTGGTTAGTTGTTCAACAAATAAAGATTGAAAACAACAGTATATTCAAAATCAAAGGAGAAAGTGCTTTGAAAAAGAAAGATTTGGGGCTTACAGCTCAAGGAGAGGCCCAGGGTTTTATCAGTGATCGCACTGTTTAAATTTGTACAGAGGGACTTATACAAGTGACTGAGGCCCAATATGTTTTCTATACAAGGGGGTTGGGTCTTACACTCTAATAGAGGCCCAAAAAGTTTTAAGAAAAAGAGTGGGGCTTATAACACGAGGGTAGGCCCAATTGATTTTTCCGTTTAAATATGGCGATCGCGCCGAGGTTTTCTTTTAACGCGAAGGGACTTATACAATAAGTGAGGCCCAAAATGTTTTGGTTAAAAGGGGATTAGGTCTTACACTCTATTAGAGGCCCAAAAGTTTTGAATGGGTCTTATAGCTCAAAGAGAGGCCCAGGGTTATTTCGAAAAGGCGACAATCGCGCCGTTTGTTTTTGACGGTATCGGGACTTATACAATACACTGAGGCCCAAAAGGTTTGGTCAAAAACAAGATTGGGTCTTACACTCTATTAGAGGCCCAAATGAGTTTTGAAAATGATTTATGAGGGTTGAATTAATCCAAAACCCTAATTTGTTTTCAAAAATGTATTTAATTGAATAAAAGTTCAATTAAAATGATCAAAATTGTTTAACATATTAAAAACAAATTGTGATCTTGGATTAATGCTTCAAAAATTAAGTATTGACCTACAAAATAATTAGAAAGCATTAAAAGTTGCAAAATCAATGTAGAAAAAATATTTAAAATGTCAAAAACAATTAAAATATTAATTCTTTGGAAAAATATCAATTATATGAAATAAATAATATTTTTGGGATGTTTTGGGAAAATAAAATATTTTAACTTTTTTGTGAATTATTAAAACAAGAATCAACTCAAAATCATTAAAACTCAGAGAGAAATTAATTTTTGAATCAATTAAATAAAATCACAATATTCAAATATTCAAATTTTTGAAAAAAGGTGCCAATAACACACCAAGAACACGCGCGTGTTCTGGGCTTGGCCAGATTTGCATTTTCTCTCCAATCTCTCTGAATACTTGATTATAACATGCAATCCACATATCATTATGCTCGTCTCAACCTCACGATCATGTCTATGTCAATTAATTTCATTTAAATTAAACATATAACAAGAAATCATGAAAAATCCTCAAGAACCCTAATTTCTGCATGAAGGCTGGGATTTTTGATACACGATTCAAACAATGCAATTAATTGAGGGGAAACATTCTATGCATGATTATGAACATATGGCCAAATTATTGTGCAGCAAAAAATGCATGGATCATAGAGTTAGAAGAGCTCATGCGTACCACTTGTAGCTGGTGATCGTGTTTTGTGTTGGAGGTGTTATATCTAGGTTCCAATGATCTGGATAGCTTCCATAGGTGCCATGGAGTGTGTATGAATGCTTGGAATGGATTGAAATGGTTTGGAGTTGAAGATGGTACCTCAACTGCAAAACTATCATGAACTTGAGCAATTGGCTGGTGATTTTGTGAAATCAATGTTCCAAATGTTATGTGAGTGTTGGGATCACTTCTATATGATGTATGTGAGGTGTGTGAGTGATTGGTTTGATTGGAAAAGCTCTCAAACTCAAAACCCGATAGTGACTTTCCTTAGAAGGAAAAATTGGAGTGAAAGAAGAGATTTTGAGGAAAGCATCTGTTTGATGGCTTTGGTGTACTCAAACTGATCACAATTGAGCTCTATTTATAGTAGAGCAAGTTTGTTTTGCAAGGAATAGTGAATGGCAACTGCTGAGTAGGTTTGTTCAATGTTGGCCAATGGAAGTTCAAGTCTCCTCTAGCCATTGACTAGAGGTTAGGGCACAGGCTGCTGGTTCCCTTGGTCTTGGGTAAGTCTTGACTGAATTCAAATAAAAATGGCTCAGTCCATGCCACCTTGATGCTTCCATTGAATGCTCCAATCCAAATTTGGAGTCTTGTCCCTATTTTGGCAATTCTAGGTTCAACATGCTATTTCTTGTTCCAAAGACTTTGGAGGCTTGGCTCAGTGATTATCCCCTTTAGATTCAATCCTCAGATGTGTCCAAGTGGATAGGAGTGTTTGGATTTGCACAATTTTGGTAAATCGAGCAAAAAAGCAAATTCTGCCTTACCTTGACAGATTTCAACAAGGCAACTTGACAATGTCATAACTCATAGTCCAAATGGAATTTGGCAATGTTCTTGGCCATTTTGGAAAGCCCTTACATGATACAACAACTGTTTGAACATGTTTGGTTTTGATCTCTTTTGAATCCAAGTGAAAAATCCCCCTACATTTGGAAAAAAGTGAAGACAGATTTGGACTTAGTGAAAATTTCACTAAGTGTTGGAAAAAGTGACATTTTCATTTTTCAGCCATTTTGATCACTCCATAACTCAAAATCCTTAATGAATTGGACTTAGGTCTAGTTGAAGTTTTTGTAGAGGGTAATTCGGGTTACAAATCCATATTTGGATGAGGAAAAATGGCTTTGTGGTTTAGGAGTTATGATCCTCCAAAGTTGGTACCCTAGCCACTTTATTTTTAACTTAGAAAATTTTCTAAGTTTTTATGGTTACCCCTTTTACAAGTTATCCAACTTTTCTTGATTTTTCTTGATGAATGATGATTCAAATCATACATTAACATCATTTTAGGGTTAAAAATCCATTTTGGTGAAAAATCTCAAAAAGTCACAGTTGACTTTTGTGCACAGTTGACATTTTATCAGATGAATTCCAAACTGTGCAATTCTTCAGGAAATCATGTCCTTGACCTAAATCAAACTCGATGGACATGTTCCATGGGTGTCATAGGGTATATTGAGGTATGTCCTAGGGTTTGGGAGCATGTCTTGGTCAAAAGTCAAAGTTATAGTTGACTTTTTCCTTAAAACCCTAATTGTGGTGCAGATGAAATTGAGACTTGTTGGTCAAGCTTCCTGGATTAATCCATTGCTCCAAATGGATAAATATAGTTCATTAGAGACTCTCAAACCCTCTCTTGAGGTCTTGGCTCATGATTTGCCCTAAAAGTCAACTTAGGGGTGAATTAGGTCAAGAAACCCTAATTCCTGATTTTTGATGTATGCATCCCTTGAGGCAAAATTGACTAGATGATTGGGTCCATGAGGTTCCATGGAGTATATTAGGTTATGTTTTGGATCATTGGCTTGTTCCTAGAGGAAAATTTCCCTTTGGAGGCCCTGGTCGACCAAAACCCTAATTTGGTGACACTGTCGATCTTGAGGCTTGATCCACCTAGAAGGGAGCAACCTTGTGCTTAATCCTTGGAGTGGGAGTCCTTTTTGATCCTTTATGTATGTTTGAGGGTGTAGACAAGTTGAAGATCATGTCATTCCTTGATTGATCCTTTGTCTAAAAGCTCTGAGAGGGCTTGAAACCCTAATTTTGATAGTAGTGGATGCTCACCCATTTTGGGGAGACTGATGAAATATAATGGTTCCCCCATATTGTGATGATGATTTGCACAATGATGGGAAATCTTAGTGGTCAAAATTTGGGGTATGACAATGATGCCTTAGTCAATTCCTACAGATAACTGTACACAAGAAGTGCGAAAATCTACCAATTTGGAGAAGATCAACATAAGATTATCATGCTTCTTGAGATTAAAAGATTGAAGCATCTTGGCATCATATCTAACCTTCAAGAGGAAATTACTTTGCCAGAATCCAAACTTAACAATGATGGAATGATCAACAACAGATCTGATAAGATACCACATGCTGGAGGAGATACTAAAAACATCAGAGAACTTGACTGCACAAATAAAGAACTGTCAAGCAAGAAAAGAAATTTTGAAAGAAAACAGAAGATGTTCAACCGAGTGTCTCAACATCATCACAAACACCAGAAGAGACAAGACTGGAAATGTCATTATTGTGGCAAATATGGCCACATCAAACGCTACTGCTACAAGCTACATGGATATCCTAAGGGTAGGCTTGTTGAAAAGCTAAGGAGATCCGAGAATGAATCGGTGGCTCTAATAGCTCACCCCTCACAAAAGGAGTACACTGGAGATAAGTGGTACTTCGACAATGGATGTTCAAGACATATGACGGGTATCAGAAACTATCTTGTGAATATGAAGGCTCATTCTCCTAACTATGTAACCTTTGGAGACGGTTCCAAAGGAAAGATTAAAGGAATTGGGAGAATGGTTCAAGCTGGAAATCCTAGACTTAATAATGTGCTGTATGTAGAAGGATTATCTGCGAATCTTATTAGTATCAGTCAACTATGTGATCAAGGCCTGAAGGTTAACTTTACAAAATCAGAATGCTTGGTTATAATTGATAAAAATAAAGTTCTCATGAAGGGAGTCAGATCAATAGATAACTGCTATGTTTGGACGCCCTTATTGATAGAACTCTCCAAAATGACAATCCGGAAGCATCAGCAAGGGCTCTCAGAATTAATCCTTGATAAATGGGAGTTTGGAAGGTTAACTAAAGTGACACATCTAAAGACTATCTCAAGGATACAGGACCTTCTTCGCAATGCCTCTATGAGATACGATCTGGAGGAAAGAAAATGTGCGTTTGTGGCCACCATTGATTCAGCAACAAATGAAAATGTCACACAAGATGTTGTGACATTTTCTCATGATACCTTTGATACCCTTAGAAATAAGTTTGGAAGACTAAAAGGCAAATTAGGGCTTTATCTATCTTGGGGTCTAAATAGATTAACCTGTAAGGACATTGGTCAGGAATGTGCAGGTCTTAAAAAGAACAAAAGTGGGTCTCAAAAGAGATAAATTCAAATCAACCCAAACCGCGCTAAACTTACTCCCATCTCCTCATTAACCACGATTTCTCAAAACGAAGAACAATCCAACCTTGTCATGATGTCGCATCAACAAGGAGGAATCAAAGAAATCTCTACATCTCCCGCTGTTAGGGAAAAATCAGGGAAAATGTCTACTAAATACTTGATTGATGTTGTTCCTCTGTCTATGGTGCCATGCAAGCCTGAGAAATTTCCTGGACGAAAAGCTAAAACTTCCTTTGCAGGTAATATTTCTGAACCTATTAACTCTCCTAGAAGTAAGAACGAAATTGTTGAGACTGATAAAAGAATAAGGAAACTAGTTGTTGAGGAACTGAATATTAGTAAAGAAAATACTGATAGAGGTGTGCCAGTCACATCAGATCATATTTAGGAACAAGAAGGTGGGAAAAATACTAATGACGGGGTTGAGTCTAGTAAGAAAAATGGTGGACTCGAAAAGGGAACACCCTTATCCCTAGTAAAATTACTAGGACAGACACTGGAGAATATTAATACTGAAATCAACTTGGATAACTCTCAATCTAATGATGAAATCATTGCTAATGTTGTCAAGAAACTGAAAACAAGAAAAAGGAAAAATAGGGATACGGAAAACAATGTTGTCAAAAAAAGTACTAAAACTACTGTTGGACCACATAAATCTTAGAGTAAGGTTGCAGTTGTGTCTGAGAATAGAAAGACAATGTCAAACATTGAGTCGGACTATGATGTCACAGATGATATTCAGGACATGACACCGACAAAGGATCCAAGTGCAAAGAGACAAACTGTCAGTATTCCCAAGGCCCCACTAGACAATATCTCATTTCATGCTCCTGAGCATGTTCACCGATGGCCATATGTGTACCAAAGAAGAGTGGCACTAGAAAGAGAACTCAGAAAGAATGCATTAGAGTGCAATGAGGTGATGAAGCTAATCAATTATGCAGGGCTGAAAAGGACAATCACTAAGCTTGGAAATTGCTATGAAAACCTAGTGAAAGAATTCATTGTGAACATTCTTGAAAATTATGGTGATGAAACCAACAGGATAGTATATGTCAGAGGAAATGCTGTGACATTTTCTCTCACAATGATAAACAAGTTCCTAGAAAGATCTGAAGAATCTGAACCTGAATGTGAAGACACTAATGACCAAGTCTGCAAAGAGCTTACTTGTAACACTGTTAAGCAGTGGCCCAGCAATGGAAAAATTGCAGCTGTGAAATTAAGTGTGAAGTGCAATTCTGCATATAATTGGCACTGTCAACTGGATACCTACCAATCACACTTCAACCATCTATGCTAGTCTAGGTATATTTATCTATATGATTGGCAAAGGAAGACAGTTTGACTTTGGAACCCACATCTTCAATCAAATTGTTAAACAATCTACATCAACTGCTGTAAAACATCCTATGTGCTACCCTTCACTTATCTGTGGGATGAGTATGAATCAGTACCCAAAAATCCTAGACTCTGCAGATAAGGTAATGAAAAGAGCATCTCCTTTAACTCTGCACTATAAATTGTTCACTGGAAAACATGTCACAGATATTGCTCCAACATGTGCTCCAACATTTGCCGTTCAACCCTCAGAGGAGGACATCATTGCTCAACTAAAGGCAGTCTGCAAAGAGCTTGATGATATGATCAAGACAAGCACTGCCAAAAAAGAAAAGCTTGAACAATTGATACGAGTCTTGTCTGCTAAATAGACCAAGGATACTAGAGGCAATGTTGGGAATACTGAGAAAGGTGATGAGGAAAACCGTGAAGCTGAAGAGGAAGATGCTGAAAATGGTTCTGGTGAAAGTGCAGGAGAAGAAGAAGATGGTGAGGAGACTGAAGATGACCTTTGAGAGTTGTCTTCTCTTTAATCATTTTTTTATGTTTTTTTTGTTTTGTTTTTCCTTTGGTTGTGTAAGTGCTGAATTCCTAGGAAATTTCTTTACTTCTGTTGGGTGTGTAATTTAAACTACTTTGAACTGCTTTATTGGTTTTTGAGTTAGTCTTTCTACCTTTGTCATATTGTGGCTAAAAAGGGGGAGAATTACTAACATCACTAACCACTGCTGACTATCTACTAACCACTAAGGGAGAGTAGATCTGAACTGATTGAGGGGGAGACTTGTTATGATTCCACTACTGCTCTGATGGTGGTCTCCCTGATATGTTTCTACAGGACAATGAAAGTTAGTTTTAGCCAAAATCTCCCAAAGGGGGAGATTGTTCAATCCCTGCTTTTGAGGTTGGCATTAATTTTGGTAAAACTAACTTAGCAGAAAGATGTTGGACAAGATGTCCTAACATGTTGAACTAACTGCAGGTTAAGATGTCAGACAAGATGTCATATCAGGTGGATTTGACATCTTTGTATGTTACTATTTTGGAATAACTGTTTGTTTAACAGGTGTGCCAGGTGTGTTTGGAATATGACTTGATTCCAGGTGGCATCTGAAATTGTGGAATCAAAGATTCTGACTCTAAATCGAATATGACGTTTCCTTGTAAGGAGACATTTTTGGAAACTTGGGATTGAAGAAAGAATTAGGTCGCAAATTCTGAGGAGGAGAATTACTGCGATTTTGGAAGCCCAAGTCCAGCTGTGGTTTGCAATATAAATAGGTTGGAGTTAACCTAGTTTGATGATCGATTATTGCAGCTGTTTTAGAAGTACTAGGGTTTGTACTTGTGTGAGCCTCTCGTGTATTGATTGAATACTTGAGAAAGACTGTTTATTGAGTTGTAATATTTTTAGTCACTGTTGTGATTGGAAGGGAATTGAGAAGGGTCTCATACCTAGGAGTGTCTTAGGTAGAAATCTAGGAAGGGTAGTTTCTAGGTGATAAGTTGTAAACGTTGGAGTTTAGCTTAGAACCAATTCTACTTAGTGATTACATTCCTGGCTTGGTAGCCCCCAGACGTAGGTGTTGTTGATCATCGAACTGGGTTAACAATTCCGTGTGCTGTTTACATTCTGCAGTTTGTTTTTGTTCTTCCTTATATCCTTGTGAGATGCAGATATCAAGTGTCACAACATCCTATCTGACATCTTCGTGATCTGCTTAACCAGAATTTTAATTTGTTGTTACTCCATAGTACAAGAGCCGTTGAAGATAGATACACCAGAAGATCTTGATCCAATGTGTAACTTGTTTAAACTTTGAGTCTTCAAGAGTTTTTGTACTATTAGAGATGTTGAGAGTAAATATTCATAAAGCATCTCAGCCTTTCTTGAGCCTTGCAATCTGTAAACTCTAGCTGATAAACTGATTTGACAATACAACTTGCTTTCTACAGTACGGACAACTTCATCTTTATCACCAACTCTGAATTGTACCCGAAGCAAATTGTATTCACTAAGTGTAGAGACAATTATGTTGTTTCTTATAATGTCGAGACCTTCAGCTTCAGAGTCTACGCCACACATCACTTAGCAAGTGTTCTTCAGATTCTGCCACCATAAGCTAGCAATTCAGCAACTCTCAAAGTGTGCTTAATGTGACACAGATTCTGACTATAATATTTACAAGTATTAGAACATGCACACATATAACACACATCAAATAAACCATTGTTCTTTTAATATTTTGTTATCATCAAAACCCAATGAAGATATATCATGAACAAATCCTATTCCAACAATCTCCCCCTTTTTGATAATGACAAACACAAGTATTTAAAGGACAGTGTTGGACAATTAGAATTTTCTCTACAACATCAGGGTATAAGGTTTATAAGCTCCCCCTGAGTCTAATAGTCCAAAGTTGAGTTCTGTAGACTTCATACTATGTACTACTTTCAAGAAAAAGTTATTCAGTTTTCTTAGTAACATCAGAGTCTGAGGTTTGTAAGCTCCCTCTGAGTTAAATAGATCCAAGGTTGAGGTTTGTAAGCTCCCCCTTAGTTCCATATTTAAGAAAACCAAAAATAATATTTTAACTTCCTTTGGCAACACCAGAATATGAGGTTTGTAAGCTTCTTTTGAGTCTGATAGGCTAAGGCTGAGGTTTGTAAGCTCCTCCCTAGTTCTATGTACAAGAAAGTTAAAATATGTCGCACGAGAAAGATAACCATAAAAATAGAAATATAAATAACAAAATTATAAATTACCAATATGTACAACTGAATAGGTATTGTAGCAGGAAAATTTGTGAGTGTAAGCTATTGATTAACTTAACTAAAAATGCAAGAGTCGCCACTGCACTTTTATTTTATCCAAAAGGAAAGGAAAAATAGCAAATAAAACCTAAACAAGTTCTAAAATAAGAAAAAAATTAACAGAGACTGAGCAAGGGGGTTGGTTATGCTAAAGGAAGGTGTTAGCACCTAAAACGTCTATAGTACTCTATAGGAACCCTTTGAAATATCTACACTTTGTGGTTTGACAAGGTTTGTTTGAAATGAGATTGGGGAGGCGAGGAAAGAAATATTTTTTCAAGATTTTTGTGTTTGGAGAGACTTCTTGAGCCTCATGCCTACGTACCCACAAAGTGCAATATAGGATCAAAACCTCGTAGTTTATGGTACAAATAACAAAATTGGTTTGTTATGGCTAATTTTAAATGAAAAGACAAGTCTTCATTTTAAGGAGAAAATAACGACTAGTCGCCCACAAGTATAAGAAAACAACATTTGCATCACCTTAAGATGGAGGATTTTTGCTTGGATTAAAATCAACTAGTCTATCACTCAACATCTAAGTGGAAAATGTCAACATCTTAAATACTATGGGGAATATGAGAATTACATCTCAACTATGAAAATGACTCATGTTTAAACTTTTTGAAAAGTTATAAAAGAAAAAAGTGCATAAAAGCACAAATGGTTTGAATGAGTTTTTGTATTTTTAAGTCTTTTTGAAATTAGTCAAAGTATGATTAAAATTGATTGACATTTATTAAAGAAAACAAAGTTTGAAAATCACTTGACCAAAGTCAAGGTTTTTTATGAAAGCGGTTTAATTTTGAAAAAAAAAACAAGAAGGTTTTGAAAAAGGGAGAATATTTTGAAAATTGAATAAGGGGTGGAAAAGAAGTGACTACCCTAAAACTTAAAATAAAAGGTAGATAAGGGAACATCAAACCACACAAGGAGCAAACACTTGACAAAAAGTCAACATGAACATTCCTCTTCCTTTTGGATTCAAATCACAAGCATAATAACCAGATGAAATAAAGTAATCGAGGAAATCCCAAATTAAGCCATAGCCAAGTCAAAGCGAGGTATTCCCAAGGATTGAAAGCCAACTAGGAGAGTCATGTATCATATGATTTTCAGGGTCGAAGTATTAACACCTGCACACACAAAATTTCCCAGATAAAATAAACGAGAATAACACCAAAAGGTTAAAGGTCTCAAATCTGCAATAGCAAAGGGTAAGGATCCTAGATCTAAGTCCGAAGTCCAAGTCCAAGGTCCAAGCATAAGATCACAATAGTCCAGAATTAAGAGAACCAAGTTTTTTAGTGTTTAAGTATTTATTAGTGTCTTAAGAGAAGTATGGTCCAAGTGGACAAAACAAAAAGAGCATAAACATAAACATGTGTCCAAGTGGACAAAGAGAAAATAAGATGATAATATGATAAAAAAAGAAAAAAAAAAGTGCTAAAAGCAAAAGCATAAAAGTAAATGACAAGAAAATAAAGAGCAAAAATTAAATGGCACAGAGTAAAGTTAGTGCAATTATATAGTTAGTAAGTTAATGTTAGTGATGGAGAACAATTGGTGGTTTTTAGGAGAATACTCGACTAGTTAACCATAAGCATGAAAACATGAATCCATACAATATTAAGGGAAGGGCACCAACTTGGAATCGACGAGAATGCCAACTAACTCCCTTCACAACAAGGAGACAATCTATTTCATACCACACTGTGGAGAGTAGGAGATTGACAACTCTCTTACAAAAATAAACTGATTTTCGATTTCAGAACAATTTAGCGCTATGTTAAGCAATTGTAATCGAACTTATGTAGAAGCCACGATTATCTGAGGCCGATCAATAACAATGTTTGTGTTAATACAAGTTAGAGATATGACATGTAGATCATTCTCCTAAAACTTGCCACACTAAAAGAAAAGAGGTAGTGGTCTCATCTTAATCATAACTTCAAAGAGACGTCCAATGATATGTAATATTTTCATTGACCAAAATAAAGAAGAAGAAGAAGAGGGGAAGGGAAGCCAAATTGAATTACAATATTTGAATCATTCTATCCTTAAGTTCCATCACTTTTCTTGGTGGATTAAGGTACTAAACTTATCACTAATTCAAAGCACCTAAAATGAATCCAATGATCCACTTAAAGATAGATTTGAACTAATGAAGGTTTATCCAACCTCATCAAACACCCAAAGTCCATGAAATTTAAAGAGAAATTTGATCAACGAACACTAAAATTTAAGGCAAAACCAAAGGAAATGGAAGAAAAAAAGGAAAGAACTCAAAACAGTCCCAAAACAAGCCAAAAAACACAATTTTAACTCTGGTTAATCAATTAACCAATTTGTACATGCATTTGGTTAATCGATTAACATTGGCAGGACAACAAAAAAAATTTGAAAAAAAATAAGCATTCATGATTCAATCATTTCTTTAAACACCTCATGATCATGAATGTAATTGAGCACGAAAATTTAAGTAAAACAACAGCAAATAACACCAATGAAACACAATTTGCATGATCCAAAGATCAAGCAACAAGAATAAAAAAAGAATCACATTGTGGAAGATGAATCAAGCACAAAAATGGTGGAACAGGAGTTTACCACTTCCAAATCTGAAAATGCTTCAAATCAACTTCAAGAACCACACTCCAAAGCTTTGATCTACAAAATTTCATGTTGAAGAAGTGTTTTGATGGAGGTTTAGCTCAAAGATTAGTAAGCTTCAATGAAAAGCTTACTAACTTTTAATGGAAGAAAGAGCTTTGGTGAATTTGGGTAGATGAAGAAAATTGAGAATGAGGAAGAACTTTGACAAGGTGAGTTTGGCTATCAAAAGCTTATAGAATGAATGAAATGAAGGCTCTATTTATAGAATTTAAGCTTGGGAATTTTGGTGGCTTGGAGCTTGGTTTAGAGCCAAAATTAGGCTTGGAATTTGAATTTAGAGGCAAAATCAAGATCAAGTGGTGATTAATGAGGGTGTATGGTGGGAATTAAAATATGATTATGTAGGGGAATTAAAATGAGGTGATCTAGAATATTCTCATGATGAAACAATGAAGTTTGGTGCTAAAATGCGGCAGAATTTGAATTTGTTGTTGTTGGCCAAAATTTGCACGTGTTAATCGATTAACCCATTTTAGGCAAATTTTGGTTAATCGGTTAACACAATGAATAAATGAGAAAAAAAGGCTTTTTGCTGTGCTGTCTTGGCTCTGACTCGGTTCTCTTGACTTGTCAAAGAAGGCATGGAATAAACACATGAACCTTAGGGTTTCTTGAGTAATAAACATTCAAATCTTGGGAAACTCTTGATCAGATGATTTTGAATTTTTTGGAGATCAACTTTGACTTTGTTCAGATGAATTTCATTTGAGCTAAGTGTCACACCCTAATTTTTGACCTCAAGATTCTGCATTTTTTCGTTTTGCATCGTCTGCATAGCATATCATGCATTTCATCTGGCATAATACCCAATTTATCACCCAAAATAAATTTGTTGGACTCTACAGTCGAATCGGTCAAATTAAAGTCAATTATGTGAAAAACCAGTGGACGGAGAATTTTAAATCGAATCTGCAGACGTCAGTCATATTAATCTACGTTTCGCGTAGTTTAACCTAACGTGCTCATTTAAATTTTTCAACCACTTTTCAGACGTATTTCTGGACAGTTAAGCTGTTTCAGCGGGTAGAAATTTATTTCGAAATTTGACCAAACGCTGTATTTTTCCGATAAGTATATTTTGCGCTGATCATTTTGGCGTATTCATTTTATTTTTATGAGCACTTCGATACCGATTTATCATTTTTTTTTGTTACCAATTTTTATTTAATTTATTTATTTATTTTTAGAATTAAATAATCATTTTTATTATTCAATTAAGTTTTTTATTAATTGTTTTTAATTAAATTTTTGTTTTTTTAATAATATTTAATTTTGTTTTTTATTACCTTTTTGGCAAAACTTGTTGGTTAAGTGTTGTAAAAATCTTTTCTGCTTAACTTTTTTCATCTAAGTTGATGCTACACTTGTGAGAAAAGGACACAACGGGTGTATTCATCCATATTACCAGCACATATTTTGTTTGTTTTTATAGTATAAAGTATATATATTTTTTATGAATGATTCCGCATGACACCCTTTCCCCACTCTCTCATAAAATTGCACACACACTATGCCAAAAAAGCCCTTTAGCAGCGCTTAAAGCGCTGCCAAAGGTGGCACTGCTGTAGGTAAAGGCGGCGCTTTTTTTCCTTTGAAAATCGCTGTTTTAGGTCCCCCTTAGGACCCCCTTTAGCAGCGTTTTTAAAAGCGCTTTCGTAGGTCCCCCATATAGCAGCGCTTTTTCAAAGAAAAGCGCTTTCGTAGGACCCCCTTTAACATCGCTTTTTCAAGGAAAAGCGCTTTCGTAGGCATCCTTTAGCAGCGCTGTCTTATGTATACGTTATGACCCCCTTTAGGAAGCGCTTTTTTTTAAAAAGCGCTGTCTTTTATAAAAGTGTTTTTTAAAAGCATTTTTTTTTTAAAATCAATTATTAAACCTGTATAATTTAACAAAATCTTTTATTTTAACACATGGCCTTTGATACCATTATAATTCAACACATAGGCCTTATACCATTATAATTCAACAATAGGCCTTTATATGATTAAAATTCAACACATAAACCGTAATAACCATTATATATACAACACCAAAATAACCATTACATATATATAACTCAATACAAACTATACAATACCAATTCTATGCACCAATTCAAAACCTTATACACCCTTTCCATCACCTCTACATCAACTTCCAAAACTATTCAACAATTTCTAAAACTATACAACACCTTCCATAAACCTAACACAATTTCTAAAACTATTCAACAAATTCTCATTTCAAACATGTATTGACACCAATCCTCCTTTATTTCTTCTAATTTATCTTTCGTGTAGGTGGCACACTTGAATTCATCAAAATACTACATATAACATAATATGCATGATTTAGTTAAAAGTAGTTAATTAGATGAAATATCCGATAATAAATCTTAAAATAAATCATAACTTATATATAAATCCATACCATGTTTGGAATCTCTCTTTGTTTCAAATGAATAATTTCTTTCATGAATCTCAAGACAAAATAACCACAATCGATACCATTATGTTGTCGAGGACACTACACATAGAAAAAAAGTATTAATATGTATCAGGATATATAGTTTAACTTGTGTTATCAAGTATCATTACTATTATAATAACAAATTATACCTCCACTCTTATCCATGTAATGTTGTTTGCTTTGCTCTTTGGTACCCGAGCTTGTCGTTGTGATCGAAATATTTGTATGACTCTATCTTAATATAAACGAATATTTAGAACAATCTCACATAAATAAAGAAATACACACGCGAATATTTAGAACAATCGTATCACTTACGTATCAATCATCTTCTTCATCTCCAGGTATTTTGTTTGATCACCATCTAGCGAATCCAGATAATACACTATTTCTTTTATCGGATTAATCGCAAGCAATAACCAGTGTCCACTGTAAAATAAAATAAAAGTATAGATGGAAATGTTATACACAACGTAAAAAAGCGAAAGATTATAATTAAGGAAGTTAGAATGAAAATCTTACCCATGACCAGTATTATATGGTAAAAGATACAACTTCTCTGTATCTTTGTTGGTCAAAAATGCATCTACTAAGTGACCTTTGACCGCATCTGTAGTTAGATCGATAAGAGGTGCGTTGACACAGTTGGGAGACAAGAAGGAGTATCTTTCTGTCAATTGACGCGGGAGCATCAATTTTTCATACAAGAACCTGAAATAAAAACATAATCAACATTCGAATATTCATTGGAATAAGTAAATAAATTGATCAATTAATTAAATAAAATCGATGGATTACCTGATGTATGAATTCATAACACCGACGCCTAATTCAGAATGCGTAAATATCTGATCAAAGTCTTCTTTAGCAATTGTTTCTGAATAGGCAAACCCAAAAATACCCGCTTCCATAGATATTTTACGGATACCACCTTCCATCAAATCCGTTGTGCCTACAAGTGTTTCATGGCACAACCGAAATCGACGAATAGAAGCTGTTTTTGCCTTGGCTAATTCTGACTTCTTGTTCTTGCTCCCTTGTTGCACCTCTTGTGTAGGAATCTGAAAATCATATAAGTCATAAAGTTAGTAATCATGAAGCTTTTGAATTCGGATCATAGAATTAACATTATCGATGGATATATATCAATGTACCTCTTTTTGTGATGCAACTGACTCGGTTTGCCGCACAATCCCTTTATCTTTTGATTTGGATTTTGTAGGAGTCTAACAATGTCATGTAAATAAAATGTAGGTAAAAGTAAGCATAACATAACTTATATGGAAGTAAAACATTTGAAAACTAAAAGGTTAATAATGGTTTTCAACATACCGAGTCATCTTGACGATGAGGTTTGACGGCCATGCAACATATGACCGTATTGCGTCCCCACCAATGTTGCATCTGAAACGTCGTCAGGTATAGGTAGTAACGCATCCCGCTCTAAAGCAATATCAATAGAACCCTTAAAAAATCCAGCAGGGAGCGGTCTATGGTGAAGTACGTCTCCTGAAGTGTTATGCACTTTTCCCTTGCCAACCATGTGATATGTCGGTGCCGATAAATATAGCTGACAAGGTGAAATGCCTTAAACCAAAAGAAAAAATAATACAAAATTGTTATTGTGCAATGATCTCAATATAAAAAATTGTGCTAATTTAATAAATATAATTACCTCCAGAATTTTTTGTTGAAAATTGATACTGGCCTTGTCACTAGTATCTTTAAATTCTGAACCGCGCCTTTCCGACATATATCTTTCTTTATCTAGTTGCAGTTCACAAACTTGGGCTCTAAATTCTTCCAACGTTTCCATCACCTCTCTATTGCTAGGATTTTTGGTCTTTGGACGCTTATACAAGGCAGATGGAGTGACTCTAAATCCCTTACCCCTCACGCGACCAGAATACTCAGGAACATTTAATACTCGACTCAGTATGCTCCTGCAATCCTGGTCTTCTATGAGAGTTAAGGACTGAGATAGAGTCTCTTGAAATTCAATATTAGAGCTAAGCATAAATATATTAGATAAACAATAAATTTTTATTTAATTAAACAAATAACGTTATACTTACACATTGTTCAAAAACTTGTTGAACACCTTCAATAACAACTCCATCCTTTCCCACACAGGCAACCTTCCACAAAATATGCTCCGAAAGAGATGTTTCTTCACTTTTCCCCTCTGCAAGCTACACATTAAGTCAAGCATTAGGATGAATAATAATACAAAAATATCATAGCAATTATATATATATATATATATATATATATATATATATATACGTACCATTTTTTGTTCCAAGCGTGCATATCCCAAACGTCCTTTCTTGTATGGATACGCGGGTTTCGAGGCTCTTTGACGATTTACGTCACTCACAACCTGCATAAACAATTTTAAGTCATATTAGAACACATGTAATAACTACATGAATTTAATACAATGTTCATGAAAAATTAAATTAAGATTACGTGAAATTCTTGAGTTCTTCGTTTGGCGACAAAAGTGTCCCATTCTTCGGGTACAATCAAGTCCGCATACTTCTTCGGGCGTTCCTTAAGAAACTTGTTGGATAAAAATGCTCAGAACCCTCTAAGTCTTTTTCCGGCTAATTGAAGCCAATATTTTTGCTTCTCCTCACCAATGTTAAAAGATCTCTACAATAACAAATAAAGTGTGTTAGTATAATTAATTTAAAGATATAATCGTCAAAAATAACAAATAACATCACATATAGTACCTGTATCTCACTCCATCTTTTATTTTTGGCGGGTTTCAACTGTGGATTTCGCCAATTGTCACAAGTAATAGGAACTAGTGAACAGACAAGTGCACCAATGTAACTTGTCAACATTGCGCAATTAGGCTCAATTAGTTGACCTGTTTCATTCCAATGAACGTCATATTTTATTCCCTTGTCTCTAGCACGAATTACTCCTTTCATAATTGTTATTCCTCTTGAAATATCTCCTTCCGCATCTTGAATTGATTCTTTTGCATCATTCTTGGAAGTATCGTGTGAGTTCTCCTCATTAGTAGCCATTTGACCTATAATAAATAAAAACACATATAAATCCATAATCCATATTCCATAATCCAATCTCAAATATGAAATGACAAATACATAACATGACAAACACATGAAAAACATATAAATCCATAATACACATTCCATAATCCATAATCAGTTGAACATAATATAATCCATAATCAAATATGAAATGACAAACACATGACAAACATATAAATCCATAATCCATAATCAAATATGAAATGACAAACACATGACAAACATATAAATCTATAATCTATAATCCATAATCCATAATCATTCTCAAATATGAAAAATACATGACAAAATATATAATTTTACTATTACCTCTTTATTAACGTCTCTTTCTTTTCCGGGTAGGAAGATGATCTACTTGTCTCTTAACAACACGAATGGATGGATTGATCCAAATTCCCTCATTATGATCATTTCTAATATATGATTCACTCGCTCCAACAGTCTCATCTTGATCACTTATAATATATGATGCATTCGCTCCAACAATATCACCTTGATCTCCAATGTTATCATCAATTACTTTGTTAGATAAAAGCACTAAAGACCATTTCGTACTTGTCGGGTCAGTGACATAGAACACTTGTCTAGCTTAAGAGGCTAGAATAAAAGGCTCATCTTTGTACCCCACCCTATTAAGATCCACTTGCAAAAATCCTGACTTATCCATTCGTATGCCACTATTATTTTCAACCCACTTGCAACCAAAGATAGGAATCTGAAACTTCTCATAATAAAAAACCCAAATGCGCTCGATAATCCCAAAATATGACATATTTGCATATTTGGGGTTTATGTCCTTCACACTTGAAATGTGCATTGATTCAGCTACCAAGGTGACACCACTATTTTGCATTGTACTTTTGTCATCTTGTTCTTTGGTATAAAATATGTATCCATTAATTGCGTATGCGCTATAAGAAAACACGTGCAAACTTGGACCATATACTAAACATCTCAACCTTTCTGTTACTGAAGTGGGATCTACACAAAACTTTGAATAAATATGATCCTTAAACCATGGTATGAAACTTCGATTGTGCTCTCGTACTATCCAATTTTCATTTCTATTCGGATTTAAACCTCAGAGACAATCCTTGTGCATTTCAACATACGGCTCAACCTCATTGTCATTGTACAGAACATACAACTGCACTTGCTCCCGTTCAACCCTTGATATGGTCACAATTTTATTTCCAATTAAATTTTTTCCTTCTTTTTTTTCAATGGCAAGCCTATGGATTATTTACATCCAAGCCAATGTCCCACTCTTAGCATGGAAGATTCCTAAGGAAAAATGGCATTGTTCTACATTGAGTTAAAGTTTCCTCCTTCAGGACACCTCCCTTATAAAGGAAATTATGGCATTGTTGGATTCCATACATTCCAGTTAAAGTAATTCTCCTTTATAATCAGTTACCCAACAACTGTGACAAACAGGAGAGATATCTCTCTTTAGAGATGACAAATTCTCTCTCAAGCCTTTTAGCTTCAATCTTGGGCTTTGAACAAGACACAAATAACCTTTATCTTCAATCTTGGGCTTTAAACAAGACACCAAACATCTTTCCTCCCATAGAATAGGAGGAACTACAATTGCTCTGATTACCCTGTTATCATTACGGGAATACGTAGGCATAAGATTGCGAAATCTTAGCGAGCATACATATAAAAAACTTTAGGTCCAATACCTTACCAAAAACAACAGAAAACCCAAAAACAACAAAAACACTCCCTCAACATTCCCACCCTATAATAGTAAACACCATAAAGTATTTAAGCCTGCCAAAGAAAGTCTATAGATAACCATATATACACTGGGTAATTGACAACTTCCCTTTGTATAACCTAACCCCGGACCCCCCAATCTCTTAACATTTATTAAAGAAAACATTTGCGTGCAGGGTTAGTTTTAGATAGCTTCCTTTTCCTTTCCAGCTTCATAGGATAAATAAGAAATTAGAAAGTAGCACCCAATTCCAACCAATGCGGTAAGGTGGTCGCCTCACCGACAAAAATCGCACGCTACAGAAAAATTGTGACTTAGCTGGAGAGTCCTAGGATTAAATTTACTAAGAGGTCTAGGCTTTGTTTGGCATTTTCTATACTTTCTACTATTTAATATATATCATTTACTATTATACTACTTGATACCCGTGTTAAATTTTCTGTCAACTGGGAATGCGATTAATACGCATGTGGAAACTTTGAGAGAACATTAAGATAAGTGGTGGCATATCCAAGAAATGCTTATAGGGAGTGAATCCCGACCAAGCTAACTTAGCAGTCCACCGAATCAGTAGAGGTACCCATGCGGAAGTATCAATGTTGAACGACCGATTGTCGTGAAAGCAATGTCTTTCCCAGTGCGGTACCCATGACCCTGAGGATTTAGTAGACATTAACCATATGACCATTTGGTAGAGCGGTGACTATCGGGAATAGTTTATACGTGATACTACACTCAAATGAGATTCATCCTAGGATATTATAGCTCACTCGAGTGAATTAGCTTGCTGTTGATATCTATAGGTACAAAATTGACCAAAATAGTACAACCTTTGGGGATGGGTAGAGCCATGACTCCATGCTCGTGACGTTGAACCCTTGAACCCATGTTTTCAAATGTTTTTGTGTGCTGCATTCATGCATTCATTAAAAAAACTCTTTTCAAACAAGAAAAAAATCTTTTAAAAAAAAAACTAAAATAATAATTGCAAATATCAGAGGTTGCGTTATAGATTTCGGTAGAAGAAAAATGCACAAGTACACCTTCAAGGCTCCGAAACTAGAGGACTTAAGGAAATTGGCAAGGATGATTACCAATCCCACGACTTTATGAGCTAAGCACGGAGGGTTGTTATCTCTGTTAAGGGTCAACGTGGTTGAAGGGATCCTATCTACGCTGGTACAATTCTATGATCCGATTTACCACTGTTTAACTTTCCCGGATTACCAACTTGCACCAACACTGGAAGAGTACTCCCACCTGATTGATTCACCTATCACTGATCAAGCTCCATTTTCTGGACTGGAAGAAATTCCAAAGAATCAGGCCATTGCAAGAGCAATCTCTTTGGACGAGTCAAAAGTTAGGACTCACACAACCACTAAAGGAGGAATCCAGGGTTTACCAGCTAAATTCCTGATGGAGAAAGCTCTATAATTTGCTAGTATAGGAAACATAAATGCCTTCGAAGATGTCTTTGTTCTGCTCATATATGGATTATTCCTCTTTCCCAACATTGACAACTTCGTCGATACCAATGCTGTTAAGATGTTCTTGATAGGAAACCCCGTACCAACCTTGCTCGCAGATGCTTATCATTCTGTACACTTAAGGAATTTGTACAGTGGAGGAATGATCACATGCTGTGTACCCTTACTCTACAAATGGTTCATTTCCCATTTGCGCAAGTCTGCTGCTTTTTGGGATCTCAAGAGTACTCTACGTTGGTCACAAAGGATTATGTCTCTTACCAACTCTGACATGGATTGATACAATCAAATTTACATAGGGATATAGATCATAGACAAATGTGGAAATTTCCCTAACGTACCCCTCATTGGAACTAAAGGAGGAATCAACTATCATCCAATTTTAGCTCGCTGTCAACTCGGATACCTGATGAAGAATATCCCACATAACGTTAATCTGGAAGGTCTTTTCTTCAAGGAAGGGGAAAATGACAGGGCACTGAAGAATAAAATAGTGCATGTCTGGCAACATATTCACAGGAAAGGAAGAAAGTCTGTGGGAAAACCAAATTGTACCTCCATGGAGCCTTATCTCCACTGGGTACAAACCACAGCCCTTAAGCTGAGGATGCCTTACTCTTGCCAAATAGTTTTTCCATTAAAGGAATTTGTCCTTTATTTCATGTCTGATGCGGAAAAACTCCAAGTCGCTCTAAAAAAAGTTCAACGTGAAAAGAGCTCTTGGAAGAACAAATACCAAATCCTCAATTTGGAATGTACCAAGATTCCGGAACTGTTAAAGGAGAAGGATGCACTGATTGAGATATTAGAGCAGCATGCCATAGAAAGTCAGGAAGTCCGAAGAAATTTTCTCGCTTCTTTCACTTGGCAAAGGGACGTCGACCCGACAACGGTTGTAGAGCCCCGGTCAAAGAAGAGGAAAATAAAGGAACCAGTATCTGAGCTCTCCTCAGAGAGGACTCAGGATCCATGAGCTTAGACATTTTCCTTACAACACTTTGTAAAATACTGTACTTTTTCTTTGTAAAATACTACAATCTTTCGAATTCAATAAAAGGGGTCTCCCCCACTGTGTGATATTTGCAATCTATTTGTTGAAGTTTCTTTTTGATTAAAACAAAAACTAAAAAAATATGTCATTGCATATCATTCATCATTCTCACATAACACGTTTTTCTTATCTTTGAGTCTCACGTATGTGTCACAATTCTAGAGTCAAACTGTCTCACTCATACAATACTTGGGCCAATCGACAAAAGAAAATTGACGATCTCGAGGAAGAAAATATAGAGCTGAGAGAAGAAATCGACGCTCTAAAGGAAAGTTTGGAAAAAGTTCACAGTGACGTGTAATCCCTGGCAGCAGCTCAGGAGCAGCGACATCAAAGGACTGTAATCTCAGAGATTACCTCTACGCCCATAATGGAGACACATGAGAATCATCCTCAGTACACCATGCCTAAAGGGCACCCTTGGGGCATGCCTTTCAACTTTATACCTGAAGGATATATCCCACCGGTTACTGAAGACCCAGAAACCGTAGCAGGAATTGCTGGACCTAAAGGTTACAAACTTCGGGAAAATGAAGATGCAAGGGTTACGACAGCAACTCCTGAAGGTAACAAACTTCAGGGCACTGAAGCGCCAAAAGTCACCGCTATAATTTCTATACCACAATCAGTAGTACACACTGCCCCAGAAGGACAGATTCCACAAGCGATTTCTAGTGGAAACGAAGACATGTACGAAAGGATGAATGAGTTCCAGGAACAATTATTGGAAATGCTGAAGGAACTGCATGCCATTCGCGGTCAAGACTTATTCGGAAAGGACGCCGCAGACCTCTGTCTGGTCCCTAATGTAAAGATACCGCACAAATTCAAGGTGCCTGACTTTGAAAAATACAAAGGCAACTCTTTCCCTCGAAGTCATTTGGTGATGTACGCTCGAAAAATGTCTACTCAGATAGACAATCAATAGCTACTGATCCATTACTTCTAAGACAGTTTAACCGGTGCCGCACTCAAATGGTACATGGGTTTAAACCACACCAAGATCAATACTTTCAGAGATCTCGGGGCAGCCTTTGTTCAGCAGTACAAATACAATTTAGACATGGCACCAGATAGGGATCAGCTCAGAGAAATGTCACAAAGGGACAAAGAAACTTTTAAAGAATATGCTCAGAGATGGCGTGAAATTTTCGCCCATATCTATCCCTCTCTCGAAGAAAAGGAAATGACAAAGATTTTCCTGAAAACATTGAGCTCGTTTTATTAGGAACGAATGGTCACCAGTGCACCCAGTGACTTCACTGAAATGGTGAACATGGGAGTACGCCTTGAAGAAGCAGTCCGAGAGGGAAGATTAGTCAAAGATGCAGAGCCATCTAGCAGTACCAAAAGATACGGTAGTGCTTTCCAAATGAAGAAAGAGCAGGATATCAGTAATATCTCTCTAGGAAAGCAAAGGCGAAGGTATCAACCAGTAGCTGCGGTAACTCCCGCTATCAACCCAGCGCCGACTCCGACGTATCAACCTCTGGTTTCTCAGAACCAACCAAATCAACAATAATATCAGCAAAGGCCGCAACAGCCTTTTCAACAGGCTCGTCCACAGTATAACAACAACAATCGTACTACACGACCATCAAGGTTCGACCCTATACCAATGTTGTACGCATAACTATTTCCACTTCTACTGGCCATGGGCACGTCCAAACCCGGACTCCTCTCACAACTATCACCAGTGTGATATCTTCTCCAAAGACAACCATGGGTGTACCATAGTACAAACAACCCTACAAGAACAAATGGATTTGGGCTGGATTCAGGATCAGAGGATTCGTGAAGTAAACATGGCCCATGCGCATCCCAACATTGTTCAGAACCACGATATCCGTACAATGAACGTCAACTTAATGGCGATGCATTCGAGACAAAGTCAGTTATACAACCTGCCGCGACATAATTACAACACTTGTACAATCTGCTCAACAGACAATCAGGGATGCTTTTTTATATAAGAGACCCTCTAACGTCAGATGGATCTCGAATGGATCCAAGACTACCATGAAAGAAATGACTATCAAGTCAATATGGTTAAGATCTTTGACATACGCTTGATGAATACCACTCTAGTTGAATTACATGCTAAGCAGGTTAGGCTCAGTTTTTTGGCTTCACATGATTATCAAGACTGTGTAGAATGCTGTAAAGACGACCAAGGGTGTGCACTTGTACAAAGAACACTTCAACATCTGTTGGACCACTGGTGGCTTCCGATCTACCTGGATGAAGCTACACAATAGATTAGCATGACTAATGGGAATCCTAATAGACATTAAAGTCGTGATATCCGCTCAATGGAAACAGATCTAGTAAAGATGAACTGTATACAAAGCGGGTGTGGTCGGGTGCCACTGCACAATTATGAGCGATGTAGATTATGCTCGGAAAATAACCAAGGATGTTATCTCGTACGACCAGCCCTCCAAAATCAGTTGGAACAAAAAAAGATTCGACCATGTTCGAGTTCTGGGTCGATCAACATGATACAAGACTACCTCCCGGGTCAAGACAAAGACGCTGTCATAATCTCCGATCATAGAATAACCAAGGACGTTTGTACCATAATCCCTCTGCTCGACGAGTCAAAAGTCTCTCTTGACAGCAGAAGAATTCTCAACTAGGAACCAATCGAGGCTGCCTACGATGGATAGAACAATAAAAAAGCTTCTGTGGTTATCTACCTACCAGGTCCAATACTGCACAAGTCAGAAAAGGCTATCCCTTAAAATTATGGTCCGAAGACCATAGAAAATGGAAAAGAAACTCCATTACCCTCCGCTGTGAACATTTCCGACATCAGTCGAGTTACCCGAAGCGGTCGGATCTTCAATAGAGGAGTTGGAGAACCTGAAAAAGAAAAGGAACCTCAAATGGAAGTTCCTAACCAACAAGTCGGTCAATCCAATAATCCAGAACTTGTAAAGAACAACGATGAGATGCTGAAGCTCATCCAAAAACGTGAGTACAACATTGTGGACCAATTGTTGCAAACTTCGTCTCAAATCTTTGTACTATCTCTCTTGCTTAGTTCAGAAGCTCACAGGGAAGCTCTATAGAAAGTCTTAGAGCAAGCCTTCATGGAACAAGATGTGACAGTAGGATAATTTGACAGCATCATTTCCAACATCACTTCCTGCAATAACTTAGAATTCAGTGATGAAGAATTGCTGGAAGAAGGCAAGAATCATAATATGGCGCTTAACATTACAGTCAACAGCCAAGACGATGCTTTAGCCAGCGTACTGGTGGACACAAGATCATCTTTGAATGTTATGCCAAAATCGACTCTGATACGACTATCATTTCAAGATGCCCTGATGAGAGGCAGTGAAATCATTGTCAAAGCCTTTGATGGATCTAGAAAAATAGTTATTGGCGAAGTTCATCTTTCCATAACCATTGGTCCTCACACTTTCTGAGTCACTTTCCAGGTCATGGACATCCGGGCAGCATACAACTGTTTATTAGGGAGACCTTGGATACACGAAGCTGGGGCAGTCACTTCGACACTTCACCAAAAGCTGAAGTTCGTCAAAAATGACAAATTAGTCACAGTCTATGGAGAGAAGGCCTTATTCGTGAGTAACTTATCATCATTCTCCTGTGTAGAACCAGAGGAGTTTGTTAGAACTCAGTTCCAAGCACTCTCGATGAACAATGAGATTCAATCAGAAAGAGGGACATCGATTTCCTCATACAAAGACGCTCTCAAAGTGATCAAGAGTAATGATGTAAAAGGATGGGGACAGATTATAACTCCTACGGATAACAAGACAAAGAAAGGTCTTGGTTTCTTTTCAACCTGTACCCAGACTACAAAGAAGGATGAAAGTTTTCGTCCCATTTGGGATTTCTTCCACTACAGAGGATTCCTCCACCCAGTGTCTCAAGAAGTACAAACCATCAATGAGAGCGACTCCTCCAATGTGGATGAGGAGTGGAAGTCTTATCTCAAAGATGACTGTTATATCTCTCAGAGAGAGGCGCACACACCATTTTATTTTCCCAAGCAGAGCCCAATATATATACCGAGGTCAGACGTCAGGATGATATATGGAGAATGTGATCCTGAAGGATGTCGTGCTCCACCCAATTCATTAGAGGAAGACAATCTAATGAAAGACAACATCGACTATGACTATTATGATCCTCTGGATGACTTTCCTATCTGGAAGTCGTACATAGAAGACTTGGGGCAGAAGAGTCAGCCGGACAATGCCTATCAGCTGAGTAATATTGAAAAGAATACCCATGTCCCCACAGAGTCATGGAATCATTACTCAAGACATTTCAAAGATGTCCAGCAGCACGGTGATGAGTTCGCAAAGTTTGCGCGACAAGAATTCATTAACTATGCATTTCTTAAAATCAACGTCATTGAGGAAGATGACTCATTGATTCCCATAGAAATGTGGGACACCTTGGGACAGCCAAGCGTCAAGTACGACTTCCTAGTTAAATACACTGCTCCCGAAAGCGCTAGCATCCGATACGAGGACATCCAGCCAACTGGATGGGAAGATCCTTTTGAAAGGGAAAACCCTATGGAAGATGCGACAGAAGAATTATCCAATGACAACTCTGCATGGGAAGAAGACTCCAATGATCCTACTCCACCAGAAATCAGTGTTGTTTTTGAAGACAAACCAAGAAGGAAGATACCAGACTTTGTGATTCACAGAGGAGTTCGTCGCCACTGGGTTGTTGTCGATGTCCCGAAAGTTGTCCATAAGTCTAAGTAATTACCATCTTTGTTTTAACCTTTCACCTTGCCTAGGTGAAATTGATGTTTTATAGGGCTCACTTTCCTATAAATGTCCCTCTTCGCTTCGCCCAAAGCGATAGAGTTTTGTTTTATAGGGCTGCATTTCAAGAATCGAAAAATCATAAATAAATAATATCATTCTGAATTTCCGCATTTATTGCTGTTTTCACTTTTCGTTTTTCAGAAAATAGTAATCCTAAAAACAGTCCAAAATAAAAACAAACATTTTTCAGAAAATACACTGCACAGACTCTTGCATTCTCTATGTCTTTACTAAAAAACGAATAATCACGTCATGCCGATTTCTTGTTTTAAACCCCATTGAAACGTACGATCCAATGCCTTCTCCCAACTTTGAATTCCAGGTATTTGAAGGTAAAGAAGAAAAGGACGAAGAAATTCCAGAAGAGATTTCCCGATTACTCAAGCAAGAGGAAAGGTCCATTGAGCCTCACAAAGAGTCGTTAGAAACAGTTAATTTCGGTTCAAAAGAAGAAAAGAAGGAAGTTAAGATTGAAGCATTGCTCAGTCCAAATGTGAGAGAAGACTTGATAAAACTTCTTAAAGAGTTTCCAGATGTGTTTGCTTGGTCCTATCTGGACATGCCAAGGTTGCATACCAGCATCGTGGAACATCACTTACCGCTTAAAACAGAATGTCCTATAGTAAAGCAAAGACTGGGACAGACTCATCCAGATATGGACATCAAAATTAAGGAGGAAGTACATAAGAAAATCGACGCATGTTTCCTCGCCACCTCAGAATATCCTCAATGGTTGGCCAACATAGTGCCGGTTCCGAAAAAGGATGGAAAAGTCAGAATGTGCATAGGCTATAGAGATCTGAACAAAGCAAGTCCAAAGGACTACTTCCCCGTGCCACACATTGACATGCTAGCAGACAACACAACAAAGTTCAAAGTCTTCTCCTTCATGGATGGATTCTCGGGCTATAATCAAATCAAAATGGCGCCGGAAGATATGGAGAAAACTTCATTCATCACCCCATGGGGCACCTTTTGTTACAAGGTAATGCCATACGGTCTAAAGAACGCAAGGGCAACCTATCAAAGGGCCATGACAACTCTGTTTCACGACATGATGCACAAAGAGATTGAAGTGTACGTCGATGACATGATTGCCAAATCTAAAATAGAAGAAAAGCACGTGACACACTTGTCAAAGTTTTTCAAGCATCTAAGAAAATACAAAAATCCTCTTGAATCACAATAAGTGCACATTCGGTGTTCGCTCAGGAAAACTCTTAGGATTCATCGTCAGCCAGAAAGGAATTGAGGTAGATCCTGACAAGGTCAAGGCCATTCAAGAAATACCTTTGCCAAAGACTGAAAAATAGGTCAGAGGATTTTTTAGGACATCTGAATTACATCTCAAGATTCATATCTCTCATGACCGCGACATGCACACCGATCTTCAAACTACTTAGAAAGAACCAAAGCTATGTATGGACAGAAGATTGCCAAAAAGCTTTCGACGGTATCAAAGAATATTTGCTGAATCCACCAATTATGTCTCCTCTAGTGGAGGGAAGACCATTGATCATCTAATTAACAGTCTTGGAAGACCCCATGGGTTATGTGCTTGGCCAACACGGCGAGATAAAAAGAAAAGAGTCTGCTATTTACTACTTAAGAAAGAAGTTCACGGACTATGAAACTCAATACACTATGCTCGAGAAAACTTGTTGCGCTATGGCTTGGGCAGCCAAACGTCTTCGCCAATACATGATTTGTCACACTACTTGGTTAGTCTCTTAAATGGATCCGATCAAGTACTTCTTTGAAAAGCCTGCTCTCACGGGAAGGATTTCCTGTTGGCAGATGTTGTTATCGGAATACGACATTGAGTACCATGCTCAGAAAGCCATCAAAGGGAGTATTTAGCTGATCATTTGTCTCATCAACCAATTGACGATCGGGAATCAGTCGGATTTGACTTCCCAAATGAAGATGTCATGTACTTGAAAATGAAAGATTGTGATAAACTGCTACCCAGTGAAGGGCCAGAACCAGGATCCCAATGGGGACTAATATTCGACGGAGCCGTTAACACTTATGGGAACAAAATTGGGGCAATCATCGTAACACCTCAGGGTTCCCATATTCCTTTCACTGCCCGACTGACATTCAAATGCACAAACAACGAGGCCGAATACGAAGCTTATATCATGGGTCTCGAAGAAGAAATTGACTTAAGGATAAAGAACTTGGATATGTATGGAGACTCAGCCCTGGTTATCAATCAGATCAAAGGAGAGTGGAATACATACCAAACAGGATTGGTTCCTTATAAAGATTACGCGAGAAGATTGTTACCATTCTTCAACAGAATCGAGTTTCATCATATCCCTCGTGAAGAAAATCACGTGGCTGATGCACTAACCACTCTCTCTTCCATGATTAGTGTAGGTCAATGGAACGACGTACCTAAGATTGACATAATGTGCCTTGAAAGGCCCACTTACATCTTCGCAATGGAAGCAGTTATAGATGACAAAACATGGTATCATGATATCAAGTGTTTCCTTCAAAGACAAGAATACTCACCTGAGGCATCAAGAAAAGATACAAAGACTCTCCGAAGACTGGCTGGCAACTTCTTCCTGAACAGTGATACACTCTACAAGAGAAACTTCGACATAGTTTTGCTCAGATGCGTAGACAGACAAGAAGCAAACATGTTAATGAAAGATATTCACGAAGGATCCTTTGGTACTC
Organism: Lathyrus tuberosus; assembly: GCA_022829125.1. Taxonomy (NCBI): domain Eukaryota; kingdom Viridiplantae; phylum Streptophyta; class Magnoliopsida; order Fabales; family Fabaceae; genus Lathyrus; species Lathyrus tuberosus. Next base: position 11,539,509 of record JALAZF010000117.1, read on the forward strand.
ATGCCAATGACATACGATGGTGTCGCAATTTCGAAAGACAACCGGCAAGAAATTAGAACAGAAGAGTCGCCACCGAACGTTATTTATCCCAACGCAGGGAGAGAAAATGATCTAAGAAAACCTAAACAGAGGGAAAGACATGGTCATCACAACCATAGTCCGGATTCGGGAGGCGGATACACGAGGGGAAGGTATTAGCACCCCCACGCGTCCATCGTACTCGATGGGATCCACGTTTGTTGCCTAATCAAAGGGTGAGTTATCTAAAGCCTATTGCTAAACAGAAATGGAAAACGAAAAGGGAAAAAGAGACTCGATAGGACATCGCCGTCCTAGGCCTAGTATTCCCTCGTGCAATGGGAAAGTCAGAGTCAACGTAGTTTGGTGGACTACGGGTGGATTGGGGGAGGTTGCTCGCGAAGATATCGCCGTCTTATGCCTACGTATCCTCGATCTAACCAGAAGGAGGAAATCAGAGCAGTCGTAGTTCTACCTACGGGTCAAAAAGAGGGAAGGGTGCTCGCTAAGACATCGTCATCTTGTGCCTACATATTCTCAACGGGAATGAGAAATCAGAGCAACTTAGTTCGTGGTAACAACCACACAATGGTTAAGTGTTTTTTATGAGCGACGTTAGGTTAGTGTCCGGCAGTTAGGGTCGATGCCTGTTTGCGACTGAACGGAAATAACGTGCTTTTTTCTGAAAATGATTTGAAACCCAGCAATCCCGAAGGATGAAAAAGATTTGAATTTGATTTGTGTTTTTTAGACAGAAGTGAATTGAAGTTAGTTTGAAACTCACATTGCACTAAAGTTTGTGACATAGGAGCGAATGCGTCGCATGGTCGCCCCCAATGGGACGTATGCTAAACACTCTAGAAAACTGAAGGGAGACCCCTCACTCGTCATTTCCAATGTACTTAAGGCTCGTGGCGCACAATGCTCGTTGCATTTATTAAGTGTCTTGATTATTGTTTTGAGAAAGAAGAGAGAGACGCACACAAGGTCTAAGGGTTGCTGAATCCTACAAGTTATCATACAAGGTGGCCCTAAAGTCAGGATTATGAGGGAAGTCTACCTAATGTTGTCATGCATGGATTGAGAGCCTAATGTCTATCCTACTCCGAGCTTAATCAGAAATTAAGTCGGACTAGGAGCCTTAAGGGACAATGTGAATACGAAGGTAATCAACAAGTAAACACCAGACAACTCAATCACAAAGAGAGAATCAAATATGAAACCAAGTCAAGAGAAATTCGAGTACAAAAAGAAAGATCAAGAATTAATCAGAAATTAATCAAGAATCAAAAACAACAATTAATCAAGAATATCCAAATTAGATTTAAAATGCTAATTAATCTACAATTAAAAAAAATCAAGATTAAAAGCTAACAAGAAGAAATAATCTAAAATTAAAAACTAATTCTAAAATTAAACCTAAAGTTAATTCAAGTTAATTTATAATTAAAATCTCATTTCAAAAATATCAATTAACCAAAATCAAATTAAAATTAAAGTTTAAAAATCAAAATCAAAATTAAAATCTAATTCTAAAACCTAATTATATACTCAATTAATAAAAACTAAAAAACATCCACATAACAAAAACAATCAGAGGGGGTGTAAACAATGGACTAGCGGTGTGGGCAGCTTCCAGGCACATGGGCTGAGATACCAGGCCCAATGAATTTCTATTGTGAATCCAGGGGGTGAGGCGAGTGAACTGGGTGTGTGGAAACTAAAAACAATCTATGGGCCCAAGTCCGATCCGGTTCAGTATTAAAACAAAATAGTTTAAAGAAACCCTAATGGTACCCAGTTACAACATCCGCCCTTCTTCTCTCCTACGTCTCCCTAACCTTTCCGCCGTCTTCATCTCTTCGTCCAACCTTCTTCCATGGCTTCACCCTGTTCGCTCAACCTATCCAACTCTCCTTCGTCTACCTCATTTCACCGCCATCGCCAACATCGCCTTCACGTTCAACATCTTCTTTCTCCATCCTCCATGGCTTCGCTACTAACATAACTCACTGTTATGTCGTTCTCAGCCACACTCATCCTTCCGTAAGCTTCTGTTCATCTCAGACTCACCCTCACCAATCAAACCGACCGAATCTAAACGACAACGTCACAATCCCTTCACTTCAACGTTCTGCTCAAACACGGCTTGCACACTCAACACGAACACACAACAAATCGATAAACAATTGCATCGTGACAACAAAATTCAGAGCAAAGTTGACGTACCTACCGGAGAGATTCGGTGCTCCTTCGAATCGGAGAACATGAACATAAATCCAGAGGTAACGTTAATTCCACTTTACTTCTGATTCCTCATTGATAAGCAAAAGCCCAATAGAATTAAACGAAAGCCCAAATGGCTTCAAGACTGTGTTCAGTTTTAGAGGGTGCCTTAAGAAATTCCAAACTTTTATTTTATTGCTTTTATAATTTTAAGAGGCCCAGGCCCAATTGTAGCAGAAACCCTACTATTTATACTGCTGTATCTTGTTGAGAAAGGGATATATGAAATCTGAAATTAATTTTAGTCTCTTTTATGTTTGTCTTCCTTAGCTTAGAATTTATTGGTAACTTTAGCAAGATCTATCATTGGTGCTTTCATTACCTACTCTCATGGCTCCTCCCAAACCCAATAACCTCTCCGCTAGAGAAATCATTGAAGAGGTTATTCAGACAGCACATATCCACCTAGATAATGCTATGAATCAAACCCAGCAGCAACTACATGAACGTTTTGATAAAACAACAGCAGATCTGGAACATATTCAAACAAGAATGGCTAATGAAAAGCAAGTTTCTGATTCTAGGTATGAATCTATCATGGGAATGCTCACTAAACTTGCTGCTCAAAGAGAACAACCACCAACTCCTTCACACACCTCAGCGGGTTCCTCAGGTACCACTCATCTTCCTCCACCCATTTCTTTAACTATAACCCATAGCAACTTTGGTTTCTCACATCTGACCACACCACACAGTTCCCTTATTTTCACCCATACCACCACCCAACCCATTCACTCAGCGTCACACTCTCACAACCAAACATCAACCATGACATCTGTCCCTATACGACCAACCCCTTATATCCCTATTCCCAGATTTTTCTCTTCCCAAGCCTTCATAGACCCACCCTTCGTTAATACACCCCCAGCATTCAGCCAATCGCAAATGCTTTTTGGCCAGCAACCCACTTTTCCCCACAACACACTTAATTCAGCCTTTCCCCCTTTTAGAACCCCCAAATTAGAACTTGCCTTGTTTGATGGTTCAAATCCTTTGGAATGGCTATTTCTAGCAGAATAGTTTTTTAATTTTTATCAATTACCACCTGAAAGTCGTTTAGCTATGATGTCATTTTACATGAAGGGTGAAGCATTGTGCTGGTTTAAATGGATGTATCACAGCCAATTACTCACGGAATGGCCTTCATTCATTAAGGCGTTAGAATTACGATTTGGTCCTTCCACTTATGTTAACTACCAGGTAGAATTATTTAAACTCAAATAGGAAGGTTTAGTGGTGGAGTATCAATCCAAATTTGAAAAATTGGGAACAAAGGTGTTGGGACTACCACCAGACGCTATTCTGAACTGTTTTATTTCAGGATTAAAACCTGAAATTCAAAACGAAATTGCAATTTTAAAACCAGTTTCCATATCTCAGGCCATTGGACTTGCCAAATTAATTGAATCCAAACTCCTTGACACTAAACCCAAGTTTCAGAGAAATTACTCCAATACTTCCAACCCTCCCAGCCGCCCAGCTCCTACATCCAACTCAAATCAACCTTCACACTATTCTCAAACCCACGCTGCCCCTAAAGCTACCCCACTTGCAACCCCCAAATTACCAATTCGTCGGCTAACTAATTCCCAGCTACATGAACGCCGTGCCCAAGGTCTCTGTTTTAACTGTGATGAGAAATTTATACCTGGCCATAAATGTGCCACCACTAGATTTCTCCTATTACTTGCTGAAGATGAAACCCTCATGGATCCCCAAATTGAAATAGCTCATTCTAAACCAGAGGAGGAAGAAGTTACTGACACCTATTTCCAACTGTCCCCACAAGCTTTACCAGGCCAGTTTTCTCCTCAAACACTTAAATTTCAAGGTTCCATTAATGGACCTCCAGTTATGGTCCTAGTTGATACAGGGAGTACTCACAATATACTACAACCTAGAATTGCCCATCACCTCCACCTACCCACACAACCCATCCCCCAATTTTCTGTCATGGTTGGTAACGGATCCCATCTTCAATGTGAAGGGATTTGCCATAATGTACAATTAACCCTCCAACAAACAACTTTCCCAACCCCATTCTACTTATTACCAATTGAAGGTGCAGACGTAGTGCTTGGAATGGCTTGGCTGCGAACTCTAGGTCCCATTCATGCTGATTTCTCAATTCCTTCAATCACCTTCCATCATAAAAACAACCCTATCACTCTGACTGGCGACCCTAAAGCCTTGCCTTCCCTTACTACTTTTCATCAGCTAAAACACCTAATCCACACTAATTCAATTGCTTCTTTTCATCTCCTGACATTTCAACCTTCTGATCATAATGAGACCTTTTCTCCATCACCATCTAGCACTAAGACTACATAACCCAGAACCCTTGACCCTAACGTTGCAAACCTCTTACAGCGTTATCCTACAGTTTTTGAGGGTCAACCTGGTCTTCCCCCAACACGACATTTCAATCATCAAATTCCCCTTCTTCCAAACACCCAACCTGTCAATGTTAAACCGTACCGTTACCCCCATTCTCAAAAAGAAGCCATGACCACCCTCATCCATGATATGTTAAAGGACGGCATTATTGTCCCAAGTACCAGTCCCTTTTCTTCTCCTGTCCTCTTGGTGAAGAAAAAATATGGCACTTGGCATTTTTGCATTGACTACAGAGCCCTCAATGCAGTAACTGTGAAAGATAGATTCCCTATACCGACCATAGATGAACTACTGGACGAACTGGGTAATGCAAAATTTTTCACAAAGATAGATCTTCGCTCGGGTTACCACCAAATTCGAGTTTCACCAGAAGACACTCATAAAACAGTATTTCGAACATTTGATGGACATTATGAGTTTCTAGTAATGCCATTCGGCCTTACTAATGCTCCGTCTACTTTTCAAGCCGCTATGAACGAGCTGCTACGACCCTATTTGAGGCGGTTCGTTTTAGTTTTTTTTTTATGACATCTTGATTTACAGTTCTTCCTTAAACGATGATTTGGTTCATTTAGATATCATTTTTAATTTGTTGAAGTCCAATTATTTTATTGCCAAATTTTCTAAGTGTGTATTTGCAGTTGAAAAAGTGAATTACTTGGGCCATATAATTTGTGAAGGAGGTGTCTCTGCTGATCCTGATAAAGTCCAGGCAATATTGGATTGGCCTGTACCACGTTCACTCACGGCATTAAGGGGATTCCTCGGCCTCACCGGTTTTTATAGGCGCTTTGTGCGCAACTACGCCACTCTCGCCGCTCCACTCACTGATTTGCTTCGTTCCACTAAATTTTCTTGGAGTACACAGGCAGATATCGCCTTTACAGAGTTAAAAACCAAAATGACCAACATGCCGGTCCTAGCTTTGCCAGATTTTACACAAACATTCATTATCGAAACCGATGCATCAGGTGTAGCTATTGGTGCTGTGCTCTCGCAGAAGGGTCATCCTATCGCTTTCTTCTGCAAGAAAATGTTTGTTGTAACAGAGGCAGTCAAAAAGTGGCGTTAGTATCTTATTGGGCAAGAGTTTAACATCTATACAGATCAAAAGAGTCTTAAAAATCTGTTGCTTCAGAAGATCCAAACCCCAGAGCAACAAAAATGGGCTTTCAAATTACAAGGATTCAATTTCGAAATTTTATACAAACCTGGTCGTTCAAATGTGGTCGCAGATGCCCTCAGCAGAAAGTTTCCGATGGACGCCTCCTTTCTCTTAGCCGTGTCGTCCTCCATTCCTGACCTGGTTTCCCACCTCCGTCACTTTTATGCCACAGATCTCCAAGGGCGATCCCTAGTACAACAAATAGTAGCAAATGAGCAAAGTTCTTACAAGTTTGCAAACAGTCTGATATATTTTAACGAAAAGATATTTATACCTGAGGGGTTACACCTACGACGAGCTCTTCTTCATGAGTTCCACAATACCCCTGTAGCTGGCCACTCCGGCGTCAAACCTACCATTGCAAGACTTGGTACGTCATTTGCTTGGCCTGGACTCTACATAGATGTAAAAAACTACGTCAAACAGTGTGATGTATGCCAACACAACAAGTACAATACTAAAAAAAAAAGGTTTGTTACAGCCGTTACCTATCCCTCAGCAAGTTTGGGAAGACCTTTCAATGGACTTCATCACCCATCTCCCAAATTCCTTTGGACACACAGTTATATGGGTCATTTGTGACCGACTCACCAAGTACATCCACTTCCTTGCACTTCTCACCCGATTCACTGCTTCAGATCTCGCAGTCCGGTTTTTTGTCGAAATTTGTCGTCTTCATGGAATCCCAAGATCCATCATTTCTGATAGAGATCCCCTATTCTTAAGCACTTTCTGGAAAGCCCTGTTCAAAGTACAAGGGACCACACTTAAGTACAGTACAGCGTACCATCCAGAAACGGACGGGCAAACAGAGGTAGTCAATCGGAGTTTAGAAACATACCTTCGGTGTTTTGCGAGCGACCAACCAAAGAAATGGTTCAAGTTCTTGCACTTGGCCGAACTATGGTATAACACTTCATACCACTCAGCTATCCCATGTCTCCTTTCGCAGCTTTATATGGTCGCCCTCCTCCAACTTTCCCTGACTATGTTGACGGTTGCACCACGGTTGAGCCTTTAAACTCTTCTCTACTACAGCAAAAAAAAATTCTTGATCAGCTCAAAGAAAACTTAAACAAATCAAGGATCCAAATGAAAACTCAAGAAAACAAAAAAATAAGAGACTTTACCTTTGCTGTTGGTGACTTGGTCCTCCTCCGTTTGCATCCGTATCGCCAACAAACAGTCACCTCGAGATCTTCTCAGAAACTTGCAAAACGGTTTTTTGTCCCTTCAAAATTATACGCCATGTGGGTGAGGTTGCTTATGAGCTTGATCTTCCTTCATCGTCAAAAATACACCCCATTCTTCATATTTCAATGTTACGGCCCTACTTTGGTGAAGCTGTGCGAGACACACCAACAACTCCTTTGCATGTCTCAGATATGTTCTTACAACCAGCAGAAAACGTTTTGAAAGAAAAGGGGTTGAAGAAACAAGAAGGTGTTGTCTTGAAAGAAAGAGTTGTTTTGAAAGAAAAGGGTTTGAAGAAACAAGAAGAGGAGGAGAATGTTGGAAGTGTTGGGAAACTGACGGAAAATGAAGACACAAGTTCCACTTTGAAGGAAACAAATAGCGTGATATCTAACACTTCCAGTTTAAGATCACCAGCTGGCCTTCATGATCCTTCTACCCTCCAATCCACATTGCCACCTATCTTATCCCCTTATCCAATGGTTCCAAGCTCTCCACCTGTCCCACATATTCTCCCTCCCACACGTTTTTCAACAGCCAGCTGTTCCCAACACAGCTCCAAACGGTCCAATATATTTTCCCAAGACCCAACCCACGTGCCTAGCCCCTCTCCCTACCCACTTTTCTCTGCAACTACTCACCTCGAGCCAATAAAAGATCCCTCCACCCAAAAAAAATCAAATTCAGCCAACCATCCTTCTCCCAAGCAGACTACTTCACACGTTGGGCCACTTCGCAGCCCATTTTCCATTTCTCACTTGGACCTTGAGGACAAGGTCCCTCTTGGGGTGGGGAGTATTGATAAGCAGAAGCCCAATAGAATTAAATAAAAGCCCAAATGGCTTCAGGACTGTGTTCAGTTTTAGAGGGTGCCTTAAGAAATTCCAAACTTTTATTTTATTGCTTTTATAATTTTAAGAGGCCCAGGCCCAATTGTAGTAGAAACCCTACTATTTATACTGCTGTATCTTGTTGAGAAAGGGATATATGAAATCTGAAATTAATTTTAGTCTCTTTTATGTTTGTCTTCCTTAGCTTAAAATTTATTGGTAACTTTAGCAAGATCTATCACTCTTCGTGAGCATGTTCGAATCTCGCGAACTTTTCTTCTCAACTCATTTCTTGTTGCGTGTATAAGTCACGGTTTGTTGTTGTTGCTCTGCATTTGAGACCTCTGTTTAAACTATTGTTGTGATCGTTGCAATTTTGTTGTAGGTTTCTGAAAGTTTTGCAGCTCTTTAAATTGAATATGATGCATAACAGTATTGATTGATGAGAATTGAAGATGAAGGTTAATTGTGAATTTGAAGAATGATACGATGGATTAAGAAGGTGATGGGAGAAGAGTATTGAAGTTGTTCCCTGATTTAGTTGCAGTGAGGAAGATTTTTTTGAAGAATGAAGAGGCTGCCCCTTTAATTCTGCTGCAGTCTGAGATTTGTATTAGAATTTGAAGGGTAGAATAGGATCCTTAGATTTGAATTCTGTTATGAAAAGTTGTGAGTGAGCTGTGAAATTGTTACGGGAATTTTAGGTGAAATTGGTCACGCGTTATTTGCCACTCTGTTAGAAACTTTTCTCACTTTTTCTGTTAAAAACTTTTTCTTATGATGTATTATTCTTTTATGAAATAGACTTGTTTTCTTTTCTATAACTGTGTCGTGATCTTCAGCATGGTAGGAGTGATTTCATCATGCTCAGCACCTTGGTCCAAGAATCTCGAAATGAATTATTGACTTGAACCGTAACTTGCCCACCAAACTGTGCTAGAAGGTGCTTAAATTACAACAGAAAGACCAAAACCCTCTTAATGCCATCAAACCTTATAATCTGGCAACTTCCTGGCACTCAGTATCATGGCTCGAGTATGGAAAAATACTTATTGAACGGAAGAATTGAAGAATTGAAAATTGTAATGAAATAAAGAGGAATAAAAATTCTAATATGGAAATGGTTTTGGATAATGAGAAAAAAATGGAATAAGAAAAATGATGAGAAATGGATATGGACTAAATTGATAATGAAAATAATTAGGAATATGGGAAAATGGTTTTTTTTTGGTTTAGACTTGCCTACTTGGACATTTGGCTTAAAAAAAAAGGTAATTCGGATAATGGACATGTGATAATTGGATTAAATGAAATTGGATATTATGAATGATTTGGATAAAGAATACAAATAGCAATGGATATTTAGTTGGGAACAAAATGGATATGGACACTTGGATGTAAAATTGGATCAAAAATTTAATATGGATATGAGCTTTGAAAAAAATGATAATTGAAATGGAGGGAATGGAATTAAAAGTGGATATAGTTTAAAACGACTCTTGGTATGGAATGGATACGGGTATGATTTTATGAACTTGTATCTTGAATTCCAAGTAACTCATGTGGATCCTTCTCACGCCCCGTGGGCATAAAGCTTTTGACCAATCAAAATTCACATCCAAATCAAAACTCAGATACTTAATGAATTCCCAACTTAAATCTCAAATCTGCACTAATTTGCATTACAAGCAACAAGCATTAAGCAACTGAGATAACAACACTACCTTGACGAGAATAAATAGTGCACAAGCTCAACCTTGAATAAGAATATGTTCATGACAACATGAATTCAACCCTTGCTTCAACTTGACTGAATTATGAGCCAACTGAATCACCTCTGAATAAGACAAACACCCATAACATGTAAACCCTTCGATCCCATGTCTCAAAAACCAATGCCAATGCATAATTATGAACTATGACCTAATGATGATGCAAATGGAACAGAAACATAAGCCAGTTAGAGGTTAGGAAAAGAGAGGGAAAATTTTAGGGTGCTACAGATGGCAAGAAAAATTCAGAGAGCAGGATACCATTGGCTGACAATGGAATCTGATTACTACAAGTATATGAGGAGGTGTCATAAGTGTCAGATATATGCATACAAAATCCATGTACCGTCAACACATCTCAAAGTTCTTTTTTCTCTATGGCCTTTTTCTATATGGGGAATGTACATAATTGGCATGATTGAACCCAAAGCTTCAAACGGACATCGGTTCATCATGGTAGCCATTGACTACTTCACCAAATGGGTCGAAGTAGCGTCATACACCAATGTAACCCAAAACGTGGTGGTCCAATTTATCAAGAACAATCTCATCTGCCGTTATGGTGTTCCAAGCCAGATCATTACTGATAATGGATCTAACTTGAACAACAAGATGATGAAAGAGTTGTGTGCTGAGTTCAAGATCGAACACCATAACTCATCTCCCTACCGACCTAAGATGAACGGAGCGGTAGAATTGTCTAACAAGAATATCAAGAAAATCATTCAGAAGATGGTTGTAACCTACAAAGACTGGCACGAGATGTTACCCTATGCTCTTTAAGTTTATCGCACATCTGTTCGCACCTCAACAGGGGCAACCCCTTTCTCTCTAGTATATGGCATGGAAGCAGTGCTCCCCATAGAAGTAGAGATCCCATCAATCAGGGTATTGATGGAAGCTAAGCTAACAGAGGCTGAATGGTGTCAAATTCGACACGATGAACTGAACCTAATTGAAGAAACGAGAATGACAACTTTATGCCACGGTCAGTTGTATCAGTAAAGAATGAAGAAAATGTTCGACAAAAAGGTCTGACCCCGTGTCTTCAGAAAAGGAGACCTCGTGCTCAAGAAGATACAATCATTTCTCACTAATTCCAGGGGCAAATGGACTCTGAATTATGATGGCCCTTACGTTGTTAAGAAAGCCTTCTCAGGCGGTGCCTTGAGACTTGCAACCATGGATGGAGAGGAGTTTAGCAACCCCATAAATGTTGATGTAGTCAAGAAATACTTCGCCTAAATAATTAAAAAAACGTCTCGGTGGACTGAAAATCCAAAAGGGAGATCCGGACAAAAATTAGAGACATAAGCGAAAATCATCCCGATAGATTGAAAACCTCAAAAGGTAATCCAGGAAAAAATTAGGGATTCTTGGCAAGTAACTACGTCTGACAAGGTTAAATCCCCAGTGGTAACACCATCCGTAGAAAGACTTCAGTCAAGGTCACCTTCGACAGAGGCTCAAAATGTCCAGAATTCAAAGTTGGTAGAAGGATAGCGGTTGTTATGTTTCAATGTATCCCTTTTCCGTTAAATTACCATTTTCTAAACTTTGTAATGCTCTACGGGATCACGCACTTGGATGATTACCATTCTATCAATAAAATTTGATCCGTAGTGCTTTTGTTTGCAATTCTCATTTATTTTGCTTTACAGAATGACATTTTTAACATGAACAAAGATTCTTGAAAAAAATGAATTTAACTTTCAAATTTTATTCCGCTTTTAAAATAAAGATGGCAATTCTTTTTAACTAACTAAACACAAAAGGAACATCGATGGTTTCTCCGGGAGTGACCAAACCTCAAAATGCAGAATCAAAGTACTCCTTCTGAACCAGTACACGTGAATGAAGGATCAACTGTTTCAGATGTAATGTCCCATCTGATATCCCCGACAGAGTTCTTACCTCTGAAGACCAATTGATAGTCTTCTCTTTCCAGTAGGGTCTATCCCTCCTAAACAGGACATGATTTCTATCTTGAACAAATGGTAATTTTCATCCCCCGCAGTGGTCGAGTATTCAGCCGTGTTCATTCACTAGTCTGTATGTCGCGTCTGTTTTGTCAGCATAAACATACATACATCATGCATAATTGCTTCATATACATATTCACATTGCATTACTATCGCTTTGGTCATACTCATCCCCAAGTGATAAAAGTTCTCTCACCGATAGAGTTGTCAGTTTTGTCCCCATCCGAAAAGTGCCGCCTAAGCAATCTCTCCCCAGTTTACTTCTAGATTGGAGACTATCCTTGACCACTTTGATAACTTGAATCTCTAAAAGGAAAGAAGACATTCGACAGACACCTTTGAAGGTGCGAGAAAGACACAAGAAAGGAGGGTTTGAATTGTGTATTTACTCTTTTAACAACTTTTTACTTTTTGTCGTTAAAGCACTTAAGATAATGTCAGAGTTCATTGAGAGACTCTGACTAGCGAAGTTACATCCAGACTTACTATGTGTGAAGCATAAGAACCAACAAGAGTCTGAACATAAACTATATTTCTCAGAACTTGCAGTGCGGAAGCTTATCAGAGTTAAGCTGCAAGGTTCTGACTTGCTTATGTAAGGTTCTGATACTTAATATCGAAAGATAAACAAAGACATTAAGTATAAGAGTAAAGGACACACGATATATCATGGTTCACCACAAAGGCTAATCCAGTCCACCTTCCTCAGGTGAATTCGGCTTGAACACAAGGTCTTAATCCACTATAATCAATCTCGATTACAGATGCACGGGCCACGCCGATGAATAACACACAATGAACCGTTCAGGGATTCAACTCAATGAATATAACAAACATTGACCTGCAGGTTCCAATCTCGCAAGATCTACTACTAGGATTTCAACAGCTAGACGTTCAGAGATTCATCACAATGAATATAACGCTACTGACCTTATTTCAGGATTTACCACAATGACACCCAGCCATTGTCGTCTCAAGTCTCCGGTCACACTGACCACTCAAGGAATCCTAATTCACCAAGAATTAGTTCAATAGGAGATTACAATAATGCTTCTTAACAAGCAGATTACTTTTAAGTTTAAGTACAAAGAACACACAAGTGTTCAAGCAAGATATGAGCAGCAACTCCTTGCTATTCTAAGAACCTACACAGATGTATATTGATTTGACATTTGTTGACATCTTGTAGATCTTTTTCTTCTTCGTCTTCTGGGGTGAGCAAGCTTTGAGCAACAACTCCTTGCTTCAGATCTTCAATGTAGCACTGACGAGAAGGTGGTTGATGACTTGACTAATTTTCAATGTTGTCTTCTTCATCAACGGCTTCTGTTCCAAATTGTTGTTGTTGTTGTGTTGATTTGATCTTTAAGCTTCAACAACAATGGCCATGTGTAAATTAATGACAACTTTGGATATTCTAAGTGTTACAACGATAACTCATCGTTGTTGTTATCTTTCACACAATGACTTGATCAATTCACCTTTGATGGAATGAATCGATTACTTTCAGAAGCGAATACTCTTTCCTTTAAATAGCCCAGTAGAAATATAGCTGTTAGAAATACTGTTGGCTGTTAGAAAAGAAACGTTGTGTAATAATTAGCTGTACTGACACATCTCCTTTTTGCTGTGGGAGAAGTGATGGGACAACGGTAACATTTGACTTCCAAAATTCAGAGGCTTCTGACGGTAAGTTAATGAAGCATGAGTAGAGTCTTCTTAACAGGATATCTGATATGTCAAGTCTTCAGTCGTTTGAATAAGTCCATTAGGAATCAGTCTTCAAAACTTTAGCACTTGTCTTTAAGAACATTATCCTTTACTTCTTCAAGTCTACCGAAACTTCAAAGCTTGTCCACTAGGAATCTGTCTTCAGAGTCTTCAGCACTTGACCATTGGAACCTTAATCTTTAGAACACATAAGTCTTCAGAGTCTTTCTGCACTTGGTCTTCAGAGCCTTCCGCCTTCAGAACTTCAAGTCATGAGAGTCTTCAGCACTTCGGTTCTCCAGAAGATTATCTTCTTCAGAAGCTTCGCAATCTTCAGAATCTCGACCACTTTCAGAGAGCATCCACAAGAGCATTGCAACAGTAATATCGGCATCCTTGGATCTGACTGATCACGATCAGATACAAAAACATTCTTGCTTCTTGCGACTTGTGTCACACATAGTAACTTCACATATTATCAATTACGCTCATTTGGCTAGTGCTTGTTGGATCTGATATCTTCTATAATTATAATCTGCAAACAACACACGTTAGAACATAAAATGTTTCTTTCACAAATACGTATTGTTATCATCAAAACATAGATCGACTTGTAGAGACAACTCTTGCTCTCACAATCTCCCCCTTTTTGATGATGACAAAACCAAGTATTTTGATTGAACATTTTATACAAGGTAATCACCAAACAGAACATATTCAGTGTCTGTAACAACAGGTCCCCCTGAATGTGTTATCCTCAAATTTTTATCTGTGATCATCTAGAATCTTATATGATCCACAGACATACAGAATAACTTGAGTTGCCAGAACGAAGAATAGAAAAGGACTGATTCTCTATCTTGTCTTTAAGGAGACAAAAGTCTTCAGCATCTGGACTAGTTCATCAGAACTTCCATCTTTAGATCTTCAGAACTCAGTTCCTTTGTAGTCATATCAGAGCTTGTAATCTTCAGAGACTTCTGAAGCATTTCTACTTTTCAGCAGATTCATTTAAGTACAAACATAACAGTTCTTATCTAATAACATAGCCTCGCTATTTATCAGAGATAGACACTGTCTTTTTAAGAAACTCCCCCTGAGTTTCAGACTTTGTGAAGATTTTAGATTTTGCAATTGAATCTTCAGGGTAGTCTCCCCCTAATATCTATAAGTCAGATATTGGGATCTTCATAATCGTAATTCAGGATGGTAAATTTTTAATCACCAATGTAGATCATGACTTTTTCAGAGTTTGACTTTTGAACACAGGTCTTCATCTCAGAACCTTGTTACTATCACAACTTAGTGGTTTCATCAAAGCTTGATTTTTGATCAGATATCAATTCAAGGTTTAATTTTTGTGATCAATCAATGCTTGATTCTGAATCTGGTAGACATTATTTGATTTTAGCCTGATACCAAGTGATGTGCTGAGTCTTATACCAGAGTATGTTGAGTCTGATATCAAGTGAAGGAATTCTTATCATACCACTTGAAGGGTATTTCCTTGGTGTGCTGAAATTGATACCAATGAAGGTATTTTGACAATAATTCACAGCTTTGCTCTGCAGACTGAGTCTGATACCAATATTTATGTACTGAGTCTGATTACCAATTGTTGATTTAGTCTGATACCAAATCGTTTTCATTTTAATTGGTTCTTAGTAAACATCAGAACTACTTTTTCTTGGATCTTTAATCCAGATCTTCAGACAGCTATTTGACTTCTGATTTGCACAGTTCTTCTGAGAAGCATCTTGAGATGTAGACTTGTCTTGACTACTTTCAGAGCTTTCCTTCTTCTTCTGATTCTTATGTTCTGAATCTCATATTCTCAGACAGCTTACAGCTTCTGAACCAAGTGAGACAGAGATCAAGATAAACTTTGACTTTCAGATAGTTCTCAACTTCTAAAAAGTACTGGGTAGATATGATTCTAACACATGTTCACGAAGTGTACAACTTCTTATCATGTGACTAACAGATCATAAGAACTTCTAACAAAGTTTTTCTTTCTTAACCTGTTCTTAGAAAAGTTCTTATTTCTTAACCTGTTCTTAGAATGCCTAGTGAACTTGTTTAGAGTTTCTCGGATGAACATCAAACAACAAATGTTACTAGTAACGCATTTCATATGATTGATTACTTGTTTGAGTTGTATTCTTTCCAATCAAAATCATATTTCTTTCTCCCCCTTTTTAACATCATCAAAAAGTTTAGAGTGTTTTAGCATTATGCATATGTAGATCAATATGATAGTGAATATAAATAGACTCAAAGGATGTTATCATTTAAGCATTAAGCATATGAAGGTTGATATGATAGGAACAATTCTAGTCATCAACATTTCTAGAGTTTGGTCATAGCATTTTCAATGATGGACAGTTAGATGGAAGCATCAACACCGAACCACAAAAAAAATTTAAAAGTATAATGCATAGGTTAGACTTAATCATAAAAGGTTCAGTGTAATCAAAACATAGACCTAATGGGGATAGGTTTCTAAGGATTAGACTAATTGGAGCCTAATGATGATGAGGAAGATGAGAGTAAGCTTTCAGAATCATCATTTCTTGAGGTATGCAGCTTTTCGTCTGCTTGAGTGATTGCCAGCCTCTTGCTCTTCACAATTTCCTTTGAGATCCATTCATGGAACTCAGTCCAGATATTTCTTATTTCCATGGAGTCCACACAGGAACTGGAGGCATCCACTATGCTTTGGATTCTTGTGATGGCATTATCCTTAAAGGATGTTAGTGCATCATTCATTGTTTTTGATCTTTTTGATGAGGGTTCTCCATCATCATCATTCATTGTGTTGCTGTCTTATGGTTTGATGCTTTTATAGAAGAAGAAGTAAAGTAATTTCTGTGGAGAATTTGAAACCGCAACGGTTGATTTTCCTAGTGTCATACCCCAAATTTTGAACACTAAGATTTTCCATCATTGTGTAAATCATCATCACAATATGGATGAACCATCATGCCTCATCAGTATCCCCAAGGATTGTTGAGCATTCACTACAATCAAGAATTAGGGTTTCAAGCCCTCTCAAAGCACTTAGAAAAAAGGTCAATCAAGGAATGACATGATCTTCAACTTGTATAAACTCCCAAATCTCCATAAAGGATCAAAAGGACTCCCACATCAAGAATCAAGCACAAAGCTGCAACATTCCAAGTGGATCAAGCCTCAAGATCACCAGTGTCACCAAATTAGGGTTTTGGTCGACCAGGGCCTCCAGGTGGAAATTTTCATCTGGGCATGAGCCAATGCTTCAAAGCACAACCCAAGGTATTCCAAGGAACCTCAGGAACCTAATCATCAAGTCAATTTAACCTCAGGGGAGGCATTCATCAAAAATCAGGAATTAGGGTTTCTTGACCTAATTCACCCCTAAGTTGAGTTTTGGGACAAAACATGAGCCAAGACCTCAAGACATGATTTGAGGATATCCAATACACTATATTGATCCATTTTCAACAATGGATTGATTCAAGGAGCTTGATCAACAAGTTTCAATCTCATCTGAACCACAGTTAGGGTTTCGCAGGAAAAGTCAACTGTGTCTTTGAATTTTGACCCAGGCATGCTCCCAAACCTTGGGACATGATTCAATACACCCTATAATACCCTTGGAACATACCCATAAAGTTTGATTTAGGTCAAGGACTTGATTTCATCAAGGATCGCACAGTTTGGAATTCATCTGATAAAAAGTCAACTGTGCACAAAAGTCAAACTTTGACTTTTTGAGATTTTTCACAATTATGGTTCCTTAAACCTAAAATGATGTTAATGTGTGATTTAGATCATCATTCATCAAGAAAAATCAAGAAAAGTGGGATAACTTGTAAAAGGGGTAACCATAAATAACTTAGAAATTTTCTATGTTATGGAACAAAATGGCTAGGGTACCAACTTTGGAGGATCATATCTCCTAAACCACAAGGCCATTTTCCCCGATTCAAAGCTGGATTTGTAGCTCTCATGGCACTCTACAAAAGCTTCAACTACCACTCATTCCAATTCCTCATGGATTTCAAGTTATGGAATGATCAAAATCAAGAAAAGTGAAAATGTCACTTTTTTCCAACACTTAGAGAAATTTTCACTAAGTCAAAATCTGTTTCACGTTTTCTCAAATGTAGGGGCATTTTTCACTTGGATCCAAAAAGTATCAAAACCAACTATGATCAAACAGTTTTTGTATCATATGAGGACTTTCCAAAATGGCCAAGAACTCCATCAAATTCCACTAGAGCCATGAGATATGACAATGGCAATATACCTTGCTGAAAACTGCCAAAGCAAGGCAGATTTGTGCATTTTGCTCGATTTACCAAAATTGTTCAAATGACAAACACACTTATCCATCTAAACACCTCGGTAGGGGACCAAGGAGGGGACAAACACTGATCCCAAGCCTCCCAAGTCTTTGGAACCAAAAGTAGCATGTCAAACCTAGAAATGCCTAAAAGAGGGACAAGACTCCAATTTTGGATTGGAGCATTTAATGGATGCACCAAGGTGGCATGGACTGACATATTCCCAACTGAATTTAGTCAAGACTCATCCAAGAACTAGGGAACAAGCAGCCTGTGCTCTAACCTCTAGTCAATGGCTAGAGGAGACTTGGATTCTCATTGATCAACATTTGCCAAACTTCTGCAGCAGTTGCCATTCACTATTGCAGCCAAAACAAACTTGCTCTACTATAAATAGAGCTCATTTGTGTTCAGTTTGAGTACACCAAAGCCATCAAACAGATGCTTTCCTCAAAATCTCTTTCTTCACTCCACATTTGCCTTCCAAAGCAAGTCACTATCGGGTTTTGAGTTTGAGAACAATTCCAACCAAACCAATCACACACACACACACACACCTCATAAACATCATATAGAAGTGATCTAAACACTTAAACAACATCTGGAACACTGATTTCTCAGAATCACCAGCCAGCTGCTCAAGGTTTTAACCAAGTTGCAGCTGAGATGCCATGAAGTGATCCAGCCATCTTCAATCCATTCCAAGCATCCAGACACACTCCATAGCACCTAAGGAATCTGTGAAAATCATTGGAACCAAGCTGTAACACCTCTAACACAAAACATGATCACCAGCTGCAAGAGGTAAGCATGAACTCTTCTAACTCTATGATCCATGCATTTTTTGCTGCACAATAATTTGGCCATAAGTTCATAATCATGCATGGAGTGTTTTCCCTCAATCAATTATTTTGTTTGAATCGTGTATGGAATTTCTGAGCCTTTATGCAAATTTTAGGGTTCTTGAGGTTTCTCTTTGATTTCTTGTTCCATGCTTAAAATAAATGAAATTAAAGACCATAGACATGATCGTGAGGTGAAAACGAGCAAATTGATATGTAGATTGCATGATATAATCAAGTATTCAGTGAGATTGGATAGAAAATACAAATCTGCAGAAACAGAGGGAGGGCGCGTGTTCTTGCCATGTTCTTGGCGCCCTTTTTCAAATATTTGAATATTTGAATTTTGTGATTTTATTTAATTGATTCAAAAATTAATTTCTCTCTGAGTTTTAATGATTTTGAGTTGATTCTTTTTTTAATAATTCACAAAAATGTTAAAATATTTTATTTTACCAAAAAATCCCAAAAATATTAATTATTTTGTATACTTGATATTTTTGCAAAGAATTAATGTTTTATTTATTTTTCAATATTTAAAATATTTTTCTCCCTTGGTTTTCCAAACTTAATTGATTTCCAATCATTTTATGGATGGAAACATAATTTTTGAAACATTGGTCCAAGATCACAAATTGTTTTCACACATGTTTAACAATTTTGATCATTTTAATTGAATTTTTATTCAATTAAAATATATTTTGAAAACAAATTAGGGTTTTTGATTAATTCAACCCTCACCAAACTTTTTCAAGCACTCATGGGCCTCTAATAGAGTGTAAACCCAAGCCCCTTTTAACCAAGACCATTTTGGGCCTCAGATATTGTATAAGTCCCTCTGCGTTAAAACAAAAAATCTCGGCGCGATCGCCAGTTCAAAAATAAACTAAGGGCATACCCTCGTGTCATAAGCCCCATTCTTTTCCTTAAAATCACTTTGGGCCTCTTGAGAGAGTGTAAGACCCATCCCTTTGTACAAAAAACCTTTCTTTAGGCCTCACTTATTGTATAAGTTCCTCTGTACGAATTCAAAATAATGGTACGATCACTGATAAAACCCTGGGCCTCTCCTTGAGCTGTAAGCCCCAAATTTTTTTTCAAAGCACTTTCTCCTTTGATTTTGAAATATACTGTTGTTTTCAATTTTTCTTTGTTGAACAACTAACGAAACAGCATGGAAGCTCTACAACCGAGTAAGTGTTTACCCGCTTTCATTTACCGCTTTCATATACATATAACTGTAAGTGTTTACCCGCTTTCACTGTAAGTCTTATTTCACCTCCTTTTATACTGTGTAATAATAATATAGCTATTCAAAGTTCCCCTGGCAAATACGTCTAGCACTATAAATCCTGATGGTCACCCTGAATACAAACAAAACTAGATCCCTCATAGGATTCCAGATATAGCCTTCCCTCCTCTTGGGGTTAAACAATCTGGAACAAAGAGAAAGGCAGTATTCTCGGTGAACCTTTTCTCAGACTGTAACCTTAGCAATTGTCAAAGAAACTCTAAATCCCCAGAGATGATCTTTTCTCCGCGAATGGCATCTCTTGAGTTTCTTCCAAATTCTCGAACTTTCTTGGCTTGATCTATTCTCAGTGAATAGCATGTCTTGAACTTCTCTTGATTTAGGGACCCACAGGCTTCTTAAAAGCATCCCTGCCTCCTCTTGGGCGTTGTACAAGGACCCTTCGGCTTCTTAGAAGTTTTCACAGCCTCCTCTTAGGCTTCGTATAATGATTCTTCCTCAGCGAAGATAGCCTCCTCTTGGGCTAAAAACAAATTGTCCCTACGGCTTCTTAAAAGTTTTTCTCTCCTTCTCTTGGGCTTTGTACAAATTGTCCCGACGACCTCCTAAAGGTATAGGAACAGAAATTAGTCATCTTAATAGAGCAGTCTTTCAAAAGAGTCTAGATCTTTCTACCGTAAACGTACTTTTTCTTGGACATAGTACAAAAGATAAAACTCCAGACTTGGACAGTCTAATCTCCTTGAGTCTCGAAGATATTCTCAAGTTCCCTGCAAACATAGGAAGAAACCCATCCTCTCTCAGGAGAGTGCTCTACTTGGACCTGCCTAAGGATCTCAATAATCCTCAGCAGTAAGATAGCCTCCTCTTGGGCTTTGTACAATGATTCTCCCCAGCGGAGCTAACCTTTTCACACTCTCTTATTGAGTATAAAAGACTCTCTTGTTGAGTTAATCCCTTTCAGCCTTCATCTCGGGCTTCATACGAGATACAAAAACACTCTCTTGTTGAGTGTAAAAGACTCTCTTGTTGAGTCAAACGACTTTTAGCCTCCATCTCGGGCTTCATATGAGACACCAAATCACTCTCTTGTTGAGTATAAAAGACTCTCTGGTTGAGTCACCCTCCTTTAGCCTCCGTCTTGGGCTTCGTACAAGACACACAAAAGACTCTCTTGTTGAGTCAAACCCTTTTAGCCTCAATCTTGGGCTTTGTACAAGACAGAAAGAACATTTTCCCCGGAAAAATCAGACTCCTCTTAGGCTTTGTATAAGGAAATCCCCGGTTGAGTCAATCAACCTCTTAGCATCAAATCATGCTTTGCTCACAACATACAAACATCAACAACTCCTCCTTAGAGATGACCAATTCCCTCTTAGTCAGGAACCCTTTTAGCTTCATATCTTGGGCTTCAAACAAGATACAAATAGACTCTTCAGCTTCATATCTTGGGCTTTGAACAAGACACCAAAACACTTTTTTCCTCCCATAGAATAGGAGGAACTACGATCGCTCTGATTTCCCTGTTTCGGGAATACGTAGGCATAAGATTACAAAAATCTTAGCGATCACACTAATTAAAAACCCAAAATCCCCTACTCTTATACATCAATTAATCTGGAGCAGTATCCTAACCAAAAGCCTCGGCGATGATCTCGACAATTGTGCACTTAAGCGAAATAACCTAAGACAGACCCCCCTTTTTGATAGCATCTGTAAACCAACAGTTTTGACTGTTTAACCTCAGTTTGCAAGCAGGATTAATTGGAGACATCTATTTCTTTTCCTTAATCGGCTTACAATAGGATAAAAAATGAAACAAACTGCAGCTCAACGGTGTGATTCGAAACCACAAAAACCATGCTACAGAAAAATGGCAACCACAGTGGGAGAACATTCTTTCTTACAGTCTTAGGTAGAAAATCGTAAGTTCACTAGGATCTTAGGTCAAAACCTTTAAATTTGGGAAGGTGCCACAGAATGGCGACTCCGCCGGGGAGCCATTTTCTGTTAGGATCATAGGATTCATAGCTCTTAAAAGGTCTAGGACATTAGGACAAATATATATACTGCTTTTCCAAATTGATATCTGTGTTTATTTTTCTGCTAATGGGAATGCGTGTGATGCCGCATGTGGAAAGATTGAGAATACACTTAAGGTAGGAGATGGCAATAAGGGTAGTTTTACGAGGGGTGATTCCCAAGTAAGAGTCCCTGTTCGCCCATCAAACTCGGTGGAGATTCCCTTTGCAGATTCATTGCCTATACGACTTTGGTTGTTGAAAGTAGTGTTGTCGATCGGGTTTTATGAGAACTGAGGTTTAGTAGACTTAAACCATTTTATAGTGCGGAAACTATCGAGAATAGTTGTCACGCGATACTACCCTCTTCTGAGATTCTCTAAGATACATCACCTAGCACGGTTCCTGGTCCGTTGATGTTATCTCGAAGGGAATCAATGATTTTGAGAGACAGGTACAAAAAATCACCAGTATAAAAACTTTAGGGATGGGTAGAGCCTTGACTTCATGACACCGACCCTTCGGCCCCATGTTTTTTCTATGTTTTTGTGTGCTGCATTCATGCATTCATTTAAAAAAAACATTAAATAAAGAAAAATCTTCTCTTCTAGTCTCTCTTTTTCAAATTAAACTAAGACAATTATTGCAAATGTTATAGAGAAAAAGATTGCGTTCATGGATTTCGGTAGGAGGAAAACTCATAAGTATACCTTCAAGGTTCCAAAACTAGAGGATTTGAGAGGGTTAGCAAGGATGATCACTAACCTTGAGGCGTTTAGAGCCAAATATGGAGGTCTGCTATTTCTGTTAAGGGTCCATGTAATTGAAGGAATCCTGGCTGCGCTCATTCAATTTTACGATCCGGTCTATCACTGTTTCACATTTCCGGATTACCAGCTGGCACCAACGCTGGAGGAGTACTCTCACCTGATTGATCTACCCATTACTGATCAAGCTCCCTTTTCTGGACTGGAAGAAATTCCAAAGGATCAAACCATTGCAAGAGCAATCTATTTGGACGAGTCAGAAGTCAGGACTCACATGACCATTAAGGGTGGGATCCCAGGTTTACCAGCCAAGTTTCTGATAAAGAAGGCTCTGTACTTTGCTAGTATAGGGAACGTGACTGCTTTTGAAAGCATATTTGTTTTGCTCACCTATGGGTTATTTTTCTTTCCCAACATTGATAACTTCGTCGATATCAACGCCATTAAGGTTTTTCATTGGAAACCCTGTACCAACTTTGCTCGCAGATGCGTATCATTCTGTACACTTAAGGAATTTGTATAGCAGAGGAATGATCACATGTTGTGTAGTCCTGCTATATAAATGGTTTACTTTCCATTTACCTAAGTCTGCTGCTTTTTGGGATCGTAAGAGTGCCTTACGTTGGTCGTAGAAAATCATGTCTCTTACCAACTCTGACATAGATTGGTACAATAGGATCTATGACGGGATCAGAATCATTGACCGTTATAGAAATTTCCCTAAAGTACCCCTCATAGGAACTAAAGGGGGAATCAATTATCATCCAGTTCTAGTTCGTCATCAATTCGGATACCCGATGAGGCATGTCCAGCGAAATGCTCATCTGGAAGGTCTTTTCTTCAAGGAAGGAGAAAATGACAGAGCACTAAAGACATAAATAGTGCATGCTTGGAAACATGTTCATAAGAAAGGACGAGAGTCTCTAGGAAAACCAGATTGTGTCTCGGTGGAGCCTTATCTCCACTGGGTACAAACTAGAGCTTTCAAGCTAAAGATGCCTTATCCTCGTCACAGAGTTCTTCCACCAAAGGAATCTGTCATGTACTTCATGACCGAAATGGAAAACTTCAGGTTACTCTCAACAAATCTTGGAAGAACAAGTACCGCATTCTCAATGTGGAGTGTAACAAGATACAACAACTATTGAAAGATAAGGATGCTCTAATTGAGATTTTAGAGCAACATGTTGTGGAAAATCAGGATGACCAAAGGAACTTGCTCGCTCCTATTACTTGGCAAAGGAATGACAACCCAACAACGGCCCACGAGCCCCAGTCAAAGAAGAGAAAAGTACCAGAATCGGCACCCGAGTTCCCCTCAGAGAGGACTCGGGACCCATTAGCTTAGGTTTTTTTTAACAACTCTTTGTAATTTACTGTATTTCCATTTCCGCAATCTTTGAATTCAATAAAACGGGGTTTCCCCACTATTTGATATTTGCAATCTAATTGTCGAAGTTTATTTTGATTAAACCAAAAAACAATTAATATAATCATTGCATTCATCTCACGTAACGCATTCTTCTTCCTCGCGAATCTCACGTTTGTGTCTCGATTCTAGAGTCAAACTGTCTCATTCGTATAATACTCGGGCCAATCATCAGAAAAAGATGGATAATCTCGAGGAAGAGAACAGAGAGTTGAGAGAAGAGATCGACGCTCTGAAAGAAGACTTGAGAAAGCTTCACAGTGACATGCAAGCTCTGGCAGAAGCTCAAATGCAGCAACAAAGGACTGTGATCTCAGAGATCACCTCGAGGCCCATAGTGGAGAAATATGATCCTAGGTATAAAATGCCGAAAGATCGTCCCTGGGGTATGCCTATCAACTTTATCCCGAAAGGATATATTCCGCCAATCACGGAAGATCCAGGAACCGCATCAGGAACCGCTCGGCCTGAAGGTTACAAACTTCGGGAAAGCGAAGATGCCAGGGGCATAACGATAACTCCTAAAGGTTACAAACTTCGGGAAGTGCCAAGATTCGCTGCCATAGTAACAGTGCCCCCGCCCATGGTGCACGCTGTCCCGGAAGTATAGATTCCACAAATACCTTCTGTTGGAAACATAAGTGTGGATGACAGAATGAAGGAATTTCAGGAACAATTCCTAGAGATGCAGAAAGAACTGCAAGCTCTTCGCGGCCAGGATCTATTTGGAAAGGACGCGGCAGACCTTTATTTAGTCCCCGATGTGAAAGTCCCGCACAAATTCCAAGTGCCGGATTTTGAAAAGTACAAGGGTAACTTTTGCCCTCAAAGCTATTTGGTGATGTACGCTCGGCGAATGTCAGCTCAGACAAAGAACCAGGAGCTACTAATCCACTACTTCCAGGATAGTTTAACCGGTGCCGCACTCAAATGGTACATGGGATTAAACTGCACTGAGATCAGCACTTTCAGAGATCTTGGCTCTGCCTTCATCCAACAATATAAATACAATCTGGACATCGCACCAGACAGAGATCAACTCAGATCGATGTCACAAAAGGACAAGGAAACCTTTAAGGAATATGCTCAGAGATGGCGTGAAATTGCCCCTCAGATTTGTCCACCTCTTGAGGAAAAAGAGATGACAAAGATCTTCTTAAAGAGCTTGAGCTCATTTTACTACGATAGAATGGTCGCCAGTGCGCCCAGCGACTTCACCGAAATGGTCTGTATGGGAGTTTGTCTTGAAGAAGCAGTTCGAGAATGACGTCTAGTCAAAGATACTGGATCATTAAGCGGTACCAAAAAATACGGCAGTGCTCTCCCTAAGAAAAAAGAGCAAGATATTGGGAATATCTCTCTCAGAAAGCAAAGGCGACAATACCAACCAGTAGCAGCTGTAACTCCTGCTATTAACCCTGCGTCTATTCCTATGTATCAACCTCAAGTTACTCAAAGCCAATCGAACTCACAGCAATTTTAGCAAAGGACATAACAGCCTCTTCAGCAGGCTCGTCCTCCATACAATCGTACAACGCGTCCACCAGGGTTCGATCCTATACCCGTAATGTACGCAGAACTGCTTCCATTACTATTGGTCAAAGGGCACGTCTAGACCATGGCTCCTCTTACGGTACCGGAAAATCCGCCTTTCTGGTTCAAAACAGGTCAGACTTGTCCTTACGAAAGGAGGACCAGGGCATAACATAGAGAACTGTCTCAGTTTCAAATCCGATGTGCAAAAGCTCGTCAGAAGCGGGGTCTTATCCTTCAAGGATACGAATCCTAATGTTCTCACGAACCCGCTGCCTCAATACGAGAAGGCTGCAGTCAATTTGATAGAGGGAGAGTCTAACAAAAGCTATCAAATTCACGATGTACTCTTATTAAGGGCCACCTAGGTCAAGATGCATTGTAGATAGAGCAGATATGGCCATGTGCCACCTCATAATTATCACCAGTGTGATATCTGTTCTAAAAACATTCAAGGATGTTATGTGGTGTAATCAGCTCTACAGGAACAATTAGATCTCGGGTGAATCCAAGAACACCGAATTCGTGGGATCAACATTGCCTATATGAATTCCAACATCGTTCAGAATCACAACATTCTAGCAATGAATGTCAACTTGGTTACGATTCACGCACGACAAAGTCTACACTACGATCTGCCACGACATGATTACAAGGCATGTTTGATCTGCTCAACAAACAATCAGGGATGCTCTTTTGTACAAGAGGCCCTCCAGCATCAGATGGATCTTGGGTGGATCCAGGATTACCATGATAGGAATCATTACCAAATTAATATTATTCAGATCTTTGATATTCTCGTAATGAATACCAGCTTGGTGGAGTTACACGCTAAGCAAGCCCAGCACGGCTTCCTGGCATCACATGATTATCAAAGTCGTAAAGCGGGCTGTGAAAATGATCGAGGCTGCGCCCTTGTCTAGGAAACACTTCAACACTTGTTAAACCACTGGTGGTTCCCGATCTATATGGATGAAGACACCCAGCAAGTTAGTGTCACTAACAGGAATCCTACTAGGTATCAGGGTAAGGACATTAGATCAATGGAATCAGACCTAGTGAGGTTACACTGCATTCAAAGCGGACATGGCCAGGTGCCACCATACAACTATGAGCACTGTAGAGTTTGCTCGGAAGTAATCAAGGATGCTACCTCGTGCGAGCAGCCCTTCAAAGTCAGTTGGACCACAAAGAGATTCGACCGTGACCAAGCTCTGGGTCCACCAACTGGACGCCAGACTATTTTGATGATCAAATCAAGGACGTCGTCGTAATCTCTGATCATAAGAGGACCAAAGATGTTTGTACTATCATCCCTCAACTTGACGAATCAAAAGTTCTAACCAGGAACGGATCAAAATTACTTACGACGGTCAGAAGAATCAGAAGGCTCCCATAGTTATCTATCTACCGGGACCTCTACCATATGAATCAACTAAGGCTATCCCTTACAAATACGGTTCCACAACAATTGAGAATGGAAAGGAAACTCCATTACCCTCCGTCGTGAATATTGCAGATGTCAGTTGAGTGACGCGGAGCGGTCGGATCTTCAACCGAGGGGTTGGAGAACCCAGCAAAGAAAAGGAACCTCAAGCAGAAGTTCCTAATCAACCAGTCGGTCAATCCAGTGATCTCGACCCTTCAAAAAACAACGATGAGATGCTGAAGCTCATCCAAAGGAGTGAATGCAACATTATTGATCAGCTTTTACAAACTCCTTCAAAAATCTCAGTGTTATCACTTTTACTCAGTTCCGAAGAGCACAGGGAAGCTCTACAGAAAGTCTTAGAGCAGGCCTTTATGGAACAGGATGTAACAATCCGAAAATTTGATAGCATTGTCTCTAACATCACTTCCTGCAACAACTTGGGATTCAATGATGAAGAATTACCCGAAGAGGGTCGCCGTCATAACATGGCGCTCAACATTACAGTCAACTGCCAGGATGATGCTTTAGCCAGCGTACTGGTAGACACAGGGTCAGCCCTGAATGTTATGCCGAAGTCCACTTTGATGCAATTATCATTCAGAGGACCTCCGATGAGAACCAGCGAGGTCGTCATCAAAGCATTCGACTGATCCAGAAAAACAGTTATCAGCGAAGTCGACCTTCCCATAACTATCAGTCCTCACACTTTCCAAGTCACTTTCTAGGTCATGGACATCCGGGCAACATACAGTTGTTTATTAGGAAAACCTTGGATACATCAGGCTGGGGCGGTCACTTCGACCCTCCACCAAAAGCTAAAGTTCATTAAGAACGACCAACTCGTCACAGTCTGTGGAGAGCAGGCCTTGCTCGTGAGTAACTTATCATCATCTACTATTGTAGAACCAGAGGGAGTCATCGGGACCCAGTTCCAAGCGCTTTTGCTACACAATGACAATCAATCTGAAAGGGGAACTTCAATTTCCTCGTACAAAGATGCTATCAAAGCAGCCGAGAATGCCAATACAACCGGATGGGGGCAGCTTGTCATTCCTATTGACAATAATAAAAAGAAAGGTCTTGGCTTTTCCTCAACTTGTACCCAAGCGGCTACCAGCAATGAAAGTTTTCGTCCCATTCAGGACTTCTTCCATAGTGGAGGTTTCCTTCACCCAGTGTCTCAAGGAGTGTACACCATCAACGAAGGTGATTCCTCCGATACGGAGGAAGAATGGAAGTCCAATCTCAACGAGGATGGTTACATGTCTCAGGACGAAACGCAGACTCCATTCTGCTTTCCTGCACAGGGCCCAAGATTTATACCAAGGTCAGACGTCAAAATGATATATGGAGATTGTGATCCAGAAGGATGCCGTGCTCCAACAAACTCATTAGAGGAGGACACTCTAATGAAGGATAACTTTGACCATAACTACTATGGCCCGATGGATGGCCTGCCAATTTGGCAGCCGTACCCAGGAGACTCGGGGCAAGAGGATCAGCTGAACAATGAAAATCAGTTAAGCATCATTGAAACGAATACCTGCGTCCCCACCATGTCATGGGATCAACACTCAGGATATTCAGAAAATGCCCAGCACGACGATGAATTTACAAAGTTTACAGGACTTGAATTCATCAACTACGCTTTTCCCGAGGTCAACGCCATTGAAAGGGATGACTCCTCCAGTTCCAAAGAGGTGTGGGACACCCTGGGACAACCAAGTGGTAAATACGACTTCATGGTCAAGTACACTGATCCTGAAAGCTCTCACATCAGGCTCGAAGACATCCAGCCGACTGGATGGGGAGATACAACTGAGAGTACAAATACTATGCAAAATACAGCTGAGGAATCCTCCTACGAAAACTCTGCCTGGGAGGCCTATTCCAACGATCCAGCTCCGCCGGAAATCAGCGTCATTTCTGAGGATAAATCAAGAAAGAAGGTGCCAGACTTTGTGATTCACCGAGGAGTTCACCGCCAATGGGTTGCAGTCAACATTCCGAAAGTTGTCCATAAGTCTAAGTAATTGCCGTCTTTACTTTAACCTTTCACCCTGCCCAGGTGGAACAGATGTTTTGATAGGGCTCGCTTTCTGTAAATATACCTCTTCGCTTCG
Source organism: Lathyrus tuberosus (assembly GCA_022829125.1). Taxonomy (NCBI): domain Eukaryota; kingdom Viridiplantae; phylum Streptophyta; class Magnoliopsida; order Fabales; family Fabaceae; genus Lathyrus; species Lathyrus tuberosus. The sequence goes on from JALAZF010000117.1 coordinate 11,568,590, forward strand.
CCCAAAGCGATAGAGTTCTGTTTTATAGGGATGTAGTTTCACGAATCAACTGATCATAAATAAAATAACGTCGTTCTGTAATTTTCGCATCTATTGCTGTTTTCTCTTTTTGCTTTTGTAGAAAATGGTAATCCTAAAACAAAACAAAATAATAAAAACAAGCATTGTTCAAAAAAAACACTGCACACACTCTTGCATTCTCTATCTCTTCTAAACACAAATCATCACGTCATGCATATTGCTTGTTTTAAACCCCATTGAAACATACGATCCAATGCCTTCTCCCAACTTTGAATTCTCGGTATTTGAGGCTGAAGAAGAAGATGACGAAGAAATTCCAGAGGAGATCTCCCGATTACTCCGGCAAGAGGAAAGGTCCATTGAACCTCACAGGGAGCCGTTGGAAACGGTCAACTTGGGTTCAGAAAAAGAGAGAAAATAAATCAAGATTGGGGCACTGCTCAGTCCAATTGCCAAAGAAGGCTTGATAAAGCTTCTCAAAGAGTTTCCCGATGTATTCGCTTGGTCCTATCACGATATGCCAGGGTTGGATACCAGCATCGTGGAGCATCATCTACCGTTGAGATCAGAATGCCCGCCGGTAAAGCAAAGGTTGAGACGGACTCATCCAGACATGGCCATCAAAATCAAAGAGGAAGTACATAAACAGATTGACGATGGTTTCCTCGCAACATTAAAATATCCTCAATGGTTAGCCAACATAGTGCCAGTTCCGAAAAAGGACGAAATGGTCAGAATGTGTGTGGATTACAGAGATCTGAACAAGGCAAGTCCAAAGGACGACTTTCCTTTGCCACACATAGACATGCTGGTAGACAATACAACAAAGTTTAAATTTTTCTCCTTCATGGATGGATTCTTGGGCTATAATCAAATCAAAATGGCGCCGAAAGACATGGAGAAAACTTCCTTCATTACCCCATGGGGCACCTTTTGTTACAAGGTGATGCCGTTCGGTTTGAAGAACGCCGGGGCAACCTATCAAAGGGCCATGACAACTCTGTTTCATGACATGATACATAAGGAAATCGAGGTATATGTCGATGATATGATTGCCAAATCTAAAACAGAAGAGGAGCATGTGACCCACCTGTCAAAGCTATTCGAGCGGTTGAGAAAATACAAACTCTGCTTGAATCCCAATAAGTGCACGTTCGGTGTTCGTTCAGGGAAACTTTTAGGGTTCATCGTCAGCCATAAAGGAATTGAGGTTGAACCTAACAAGGTCAAGGCCATTCAAGAAATGCCTTCTCCAAAAACTGAAAAACAAGTTAGAGGATTCCTGGGACATTTGAACTACATCTCCAGATTTATATTCCTCATGAACGCGACATGCGCGCTAATCTTCAGATTACTAAAAAAGAATCAGGACTGCGTTTGGACAGAAGAATGTCAAACCGCCTTCGACAATATTAAGGAATACTTGTTGAACACACCGATTCTATCAGCTCCAGTGGAAGGAAGACCACTGATCATTTACCTAACAGTCTTGGAAGACTCGATGGGTTGTGTACTTGGCCAACAAGACGAAACAAAAAGAAAAGAGTCTGCCATTTACTATCTGAGCATGAAATTCACCGACTGTGAAACTCGATATACAATGCTTGAGAAAACTTGCTGCGCTTTGGCTTGGGCAGCTAAACATCTTCGCCAATACATGATTCGTCACACTACTTGGTTAATCTCAGAAATGGATCCGATCAAGTACGTTTTTGAAAAACCTGCTCTCACGGGAAGGATAACCCGTTACCAGATGTTGTTATCAGAATACGACATTGAATACCATGCGTAAAAGCCGTTAAAGGAAGTGTTTTAGCCGATTATTTGGCTCATCAACCGATTGATGATCAAGAATTAATCGGATTTGACTTCCCAGACGAAGATGTCATGTACTTGAAAATGAAAGATTGCGATGAACCGCTACCCAGTGAAGGGCCAGAACCAGGTTCCCAATGGGGACTAATCTTTGACAAAGCTGTCAATCATTACAGAAACGAAATTGGGGCAATCATCATAACACCTCGGGGTACCCATATTCCTTTCACTTCCAGACTGACATTCAAGTGCACCAACAACGAGGCCGAATACGAAGCTTGTATCATGGGTCTCGAGGAAGCGATCGACTTAAGGATAAAGAATTTGGATGTATATAGCGACTCATCCCTGGTTGTCAATAAGATCAAAGGAGATTGGAACACATACCAATCAGGATTGATTCCTTACAAAGATTACGCGAGAAGGTTGTTACCATTCTTCAATAGAATCGAGTTTCATCATATCCCTCGTGAGGAAAATCACATGGTGGATGCATTAGGCACTCTCTCTTCCATGATTAGCGTAGGTCAATGGAATGACATACCTAAGATTGATATAATGCGCCTTGAACGACCCACTTACGTATTCGCGATTGAAGCAGTCATAGATGACAAACCTTGGTATCACGATATCAAATGCTTTCTTTAGAAACTAGAGTACCCACTTGGGGCATCCAGAAAGGACCGAAAGACCCTCAGAAGACTGGCTGGAAACTTCTTCCTGAGCGGAAATACTCTCTATAAGAGAAACTTCGACATGGTCTTGCTTCGATATGTAGACAGACCAGAAGCAAACATATTGATAAAGGAAATTCACGAAGGATCCTTTGGCACTCATGCCAATGGACACACAATGCCGAGAAATATTCTAAGAGAAGGGTACTATTGGTTGACAATGGAATCCGACTACTACAAGTACATGAGGAGGTGTCACAAGTGTCAGATATACTCCGACAAAATCCATGTACCGCCAACGCATCTCAAAGTTCTTTCTTCCCCATGGCCTTTTTCCTATGGGGAATTGACATGATTTGCATGATTGAGCCCAAGGCTTCAAACAGACATCAGTTCATCCTGGTGGCCATTGATTATTTCACCAAGTGGGTCGAAGCAGCGTCATACGCCAATGTAACCCGACAAGTGGTGGTCCGATTTATCAAAAACAATCTCATCTGCCGTTATGGTGTTCCGAGCCAGATTATTACCGATAATGGATCTAACTTGAACAACAAGATGATGAAAGAGTTGTGCACTAAGTTCAAGATCAAACACCATAACTCATCTCCCTACCGACCTAAGATGAACGAAGCGGTAGAAGCAGCTAGCAAGAACATCAAGAATATTGTTCAGAAGATGGTTGTAACCTACAAAGACTAGCACGAGATGCTACCCTTTGCTCTTCACGGTTATCGTACATCTGTCCGCACTTCAACAGGGGCAACCCCTTTCTCTCTAGTATATGGCATGGAGGCAGTGCTTCCCATAGAAGTAGAGATCCCATTAATCCGAGTATTGATGGAAGCTAGGCTAACAGATGCTAAATGGTGTCAAAGTTGACATGATGAATTGAATCTGATAAAGGAAAAATGAATAACGTCTTTATGCCACACACAGTTATATCAGCAAAGAATGAAGAAGGCGTTCGATAAAAAGGTTCGACCTCACGTCTTCAGGAAAGAAGACCTCGGGCTCAAGAAGATACAATCATTTCTCACTGATTCCCGGGGCAAATGGACTCCGAATTATGACGGCCCCTATGTGGTCAAGAAAGCTTTCTCAGGCGTCGCCTTGAGACTTGCAACCATGGACGGAGAGGAATTTGCCTACCCCACGAATGTTGATGTAGTCAAGAAATACTTCGCCTAAACTAAAAAAAAAAACGTCTCGGTGGATTGAAAACCCGAAAGGGCGATCCAGGAAAAAATTAGAGACACAAGCAAAAATCATCCCGGTGGATTGGAAATCTCCAAAAGTACAATCCAGGCAAAAGTTAGGGATAATGGCAAGTAACTACGTCTGATCAATTCAACTCCTCAGCAGTAATGTCATCCATCAGAAGAAAAACTGCAGTCAAGGTCATTTTCGACAGAAGCTCAGGATACCCAGAATTCAAAGTTGGTAGAAGGATAGTGGTCGTTATGTTTCAACGTAGCCTTTTTCCCTGTAAATTACCATTTTCTAACTTTGTATATACTCTTTGGAATCACGCGCTTGGCTGATTTCCATCCTATCAATAAAATTTGAGCCCTTGTGCTTTTGTTTGTCATTCTTATTTGTTTTAGCTTTACAGAATGATGTTTTTAACATGATTAACGATTCTTGAAATAAAACAAAAATGAATTTACTTGTTAAACTTTTTTTGCTTTTAAAATAAAGATGGCAATTTCTTTTGACTGTTGAACATCAGAAGAATATCGAACGCTTCTCCAGAAGTAATCGAACCTCAAAGTGCATAATCAAAGTACTCCTTCTAAACCAGGACGCCTGAACGAAGGATCAACTATGTCAGAGGCCATGTTCCATCTGACATACTCGGCAAAGTTCTTACCTCCTAAGCCCAACTAACATAGCTCCCAACGTGGACTATCTCTCCTAAGCAAGGCATAATTGCTACTTTTGAACCAAGCGATACGATTCATCCTCCCGATGTGGCCGAGTATCCCTTCGTGTTCATCCTTTTAACTTGTATGTCGCGTCAGTTTTGTCAGCATATACATACATATCTCATGCATTATTATTTTACATGCATATTCATATCACTATCACTCTATTCGGTCTTGTCCCCTAGTGATAAAGGTACTCTCAATCAAGTTGTCAGTTCTTTCCTCGTCAAGAAGTGACACGTCTGAACAACCTCTCCTCCAGTTTATTTCTGGATTGAAGCTGATTCTTTGACCACTTTGATAACTTGAACCTCTGAAAAGCTAGAGGCCTTCAACAACGTCACTCTTCTCCATTGAAGATGATGTCTTTGATTTCCCGGATTAAGGAAAATCCCCAGAGAAAGCCTCGCAACTAAAGACTCTCAGCAACACATTAGTTCTTCTCTCTAGAAAGTCAATGTTAATGAAGTTATCGGCACCTCAAAATGGGATCACATTGTATGGCATTTCTCCGAGAAGATATCGAGGAAAAGTGTGATTTAATATCCCAAAATAGAAAACAGTCTCTCAAGAGAATCATTTTCCCCCAGTAGAGTCAACAAATGGCGTCTCCAACAGAGAAGTTTGACTACCTCTACAGTTCAGACAAATGGGTTCCTCCAACGAGTGTGATATCAACAATCTTTCCATCAAATGGCATCTCTCCAGGAAAATTCGGCGAGAAGTTTGTGGAAAACCGCTACAAGTAGCATCCCTTGTCAAGAAAGTTTATTGACAAAAGAAACTAAGACCAGTTCCTTGGTAGGAAACCAGGATCGAGGGGAAGTTTATTTCAGAAACTGAGACCAGTTCCTTGGTAGGAAACCAAGAACGAGGGGAAGTTTATTTCAGAAACTGAGACCAGATCCTTGGTAGGAAACCAAGATCGAGGGGAAGTTTATTTCAGAAACCGAGACCAGATCCTTGGTAGGAAACCAGGATCGAGGGGAAGTTTATTCCAAAAGGAAACTAAGACCAGCTCCTTGACTGAAGATTAGGATCGAGGGGAAGTTTCTACCTTTTCTAAGTATCATTGCTTTGCAAAAGAAGATGGATGAGCGAACTGCCATTCATAACCACCATCAAAATTTTGGGTATTCCGATATTTAATCCTCTTGCACCCCGAATGCCCGAATACCTTCATCATTCACACCTTCGTGTCCAAGAAGATTAAATAGAGGCATCTGTCATACCCCAAATTTTGACCACTAAGATATTCCATCATTGTGAAAATCATCATCACAATATGGATGAACCATCATGCCTCATCAGTATCCTCAAGGATTGTTGAGCATTCACTACAATCAAGAATTAGGGTTTCAAGCCCTCTCAAAGCACTTAGACAAAAGGTCAATCAAGGAATGACATGATCTTCAACTTGTCTAAACTCCCAAACCTCCATAAAGGATCAAAAGGACTCCCACATCAAGAATCAAGCACAAAGCTGCAACATTCCAAGTGGATCAAGCCTCAAGATCACCAGTGTCACCAAATTAGGGTTTTGGTCGACCAGGGCATCCAGGTGGTAATTTTCATCTGGGCATGAGCCAATGCTTCAAATAAAAACCAAGGTATTCTAAGGAACCTCAGGAACCCAATCATCAAGTCAATTTAACCTCAGGGGAGGCATTAATAAAAAATCAGGAATTAGGGTTTCTTGACTTAATTCACCCCTAAGTTGACTTTTGGGACAAAACATGAGCCAAGACCTCAAGACATGACTTGAGGATCTCCAATACACTATATTGATCCATTTGTAACAATGGATTGATTCAAGGAGCTTGATCAACAAGTTTCAATCTCATCTGAACTACAGTTAGGGTTTCGCGGGAAAAGTCAACTGTGTCTTTGAATTTTGACCCAGGCATGCTTCCAAACCTTGGGACATGATTCAATACACCCTATAATACCCTTGGAACATACCCATCAAGTTTGATTTAAGTCAAGGACTTGATTTCATCAAGGATCGCACAATTTGGAATTCATCTGATAAAAAGTCAACTGTGCACAAAAGTCAAACTTTGACTTTTTGAGATTTTTCACAATTATGGTTCCTTAACCCTAAAATGATGTTAATGTGTGATTTGGATCATAATTCATCAAGAAAAATCAAGAAAAGTGGGATAACTTGTAAAAAGGGTAACCATAAATAACTTAGAAATTTTCTAAGTTATGGAACAAAGTGGCTAGGGTACCAACTTTGGAGGATCATATCTCCTAAACCATAAGGCCATTTTCCCCAGTTCAAAGCTGGATTTGTAGCTCTCATGGCACTATACAAAAGCTTCAACTACCACTCATTCCAATTCCTCATGGATTTCAAGTTATGGAATGATCAAAATCAAGAAAAGTGAAAATGTCACTTTTTTCCAACACTTAGTGAAATTTTCACTAAGTCATAATCTGTTTCACTTTTTCCCAAATGTAGGGGCATTTTTCACTTGGATCCAAAAAGTATCAAAACAAACTATGATCAAACAGTTGTTGTATCATATGAGGGCTTTCCAAAATGGCCAAGAACTCCATCAAATTCCACTTGAGCCATGAGATATGACAATGGCAATATGCCTTGCTGAAAACTGCCAAAGCAAGGCAGATTTGTGCATTTTGCTCGATTTACCAAAATTGTGCAAATAACAAACACACTTATCCATCTGAACACCTCAGTAGGGGACCAAGGATGGGACAAACACTGATCTCAATCCTCCCAAGTCTTTGGAACCAAAAGTAGCATGCCAAACCTAGAAAGGCCTAAAAGAGGGACAAGACTCCAATTTTGGATTGGAGCATGTAATGGATGCACCAAGGTGGCATGGACTAACACATTCCCAACTGAATTTAGTCAAGACTCATCCAAGAAATAGGGAACCAGCAGCCTGTGCTCTAACCTCTAGTCAATGGCTAGATGAGACTTGGATTCTCATTGATCAACATTTTCCAAAGTTCTGCAGTAGTTACCATTAACTATTGCAGCCAAAAAGAACTTGCTCTACTATAAATAGAGTTCATTTGTGTTCAGTTTGAGTACACCAAAGCCATCAAACAGATGCTTTCCTCAAAATCTCTTTCTTCACTCCACATTTGCCTTCCAAAGCAAGTCACTATCGGGTTTTGAGTTTGAGAGCAATTCCAACCAAACCAATCACACACACACCTCATAAACATCATATAGAAGTGATCCAAACACTTAAACAACATCTGGAACACTGATTTCTCAGAATCACTAGCCAGCTGCTCAAGGTTTTAACCAAGTTGCAGTTGAGATGCCATGAAGTGATCCAGCCATCTTCAATCCATTCCAAGCATCCAGACACACTCCATAGCACCTAAGGAAACTGTGCAAATCATTGGAACCAAGCTGTAACACCTCTAACACAAAACACGATCACCAGCTACAAGAGGTAAGCATGAACTCTTCTAACTCTATGATCCATGCATTTTTTGCTGCACAATAATTTGGCCATATGTTCATAATCATGCATGGAGTGTTTTCCCTAAATCAATTGTTTTGTTTGAATCGTGTATGGAATTTCTGAGCCTTCATGCAAATTTTAGGGTTCTTGAGGTTTCTCTTTAATTTCTTGTTCCATGCTTAAAATAAATGAAATTAAAGACCATAGACATGATCGTGAGGTGAAAACGAGCAAATTGATATGTAGATTACATGATATAATCAAGTATTCAGTGAGATTGGATAGAAAATGCAAATATGCAGAAACAGAGAGAGGGCGCGTGTTCTTGCCATGTTCTTGGCGCCCTTTTTCAAATTTTTGAATTTTTGAATTTTGTGATTTTATTTAATTGATTTAAAAATTAATTTCTCTCTGAGTTTTAATGATTTTGAGTTGATTCTTTTTTTAATAATTCACAAAAATGTTAAAATATTTTATTTTACCAAAAAATCCCAAAAATATTAATTATTTTGTATACTTGATATTTTTGCAAAGAATTAATGTTTTATTTGTTTTTCAACATTTAAAATATTTTTTCTCCCTTGGTTTTCCAAACTTAATTGATTTCCAATCATTTTATGGATGGAAACATAATTTTTGAAACATTGATCCAAGATCACAATTTGTTTTCACACATGTTTAACAATTTTGATCATTTTAATTGAATTTTTATTCAATTAAAATATATTTTGAAAACAAATTAGGGTTTTTGATTAATTCAACCCTCACCAAACTTTTTCAAACACTCATGGGCCTCCAATAGAGTGTAAGACCCAAACCCCTTTTAACCAAAACCATTTTGGGCCTCAAATATTGTATAAGTCCCTCTGCGTTAAAAGAAAAATCTCGCGCGCGATCGCCAGTTCAAAAATAAACTTTGGGCCTACCCTCATGTTATAAGCCCCATTATTTTCCTTAAAATCACTTTGGGCCTCTTGAGAGAGTGTAAGACCCATCCCTTTGTATAGAAAACCTTTCTTTGGGCCTCACTTATTGTATAAGTCCCTCTGTACGAATTCAAAATAACGGTGCAATCACTGATAAAACCCTGGGCCTCTCCTTGAGCTGTAAGCCCCAACTTTCTTTTTAAAGCACTTTCTCCTTTGATTTTGAAATATACTGTTGTTTTCAATTTTTCTTTGTTGAACAACTAACGAAAGAGCATGGAAGCTCTACAACCGAGTAAGTGTTTACCCGCTTTCATTTACCGCTTTCATATACATATAACTGTATTGTGGGGCTGTTTCACTGTAAGTCTTCTTTCACCTCCTTTTATACTGTGTAATAATAGTATAGCTATTCAAAGTTCCCCTGGCAAATACGTCTAGCACTATAAAGCCTGATGGTCACCCTGAATACAAACAAAACTAGATCCCCCGTAGGATTCCAGATACAGTCTTCCCTCCTCTTGGGGTTAAATAATATGGAACAAAGAGAAACACAGTATTCTCGGTGAACCTTTTCTCAGACTGTAACCGTAGCAATTGTCACAGAAACTCTAACTCCCCAGAGATGATCTTTTCTCCTTGAATGGCATCTCTTGAGTTTCTTCCTAATTCTCGAACTTTCCTGGCTTGATCTATTCTTGGGAGTTGTACAAGGACCCTTCGGCTTCTTAGAAGTTTTCACAGCCACCTCTTAGGCTTCGTATAATGATTCTTCCTCAGCGAAGATAGCCTCCTCTTGGGCTTCGTACAAATTGTCCCTACGATTTCTTAAAAGTTTTTCTCGTCTTCTCTTGGGCTTTGTACAAATTGTCCTGACGACCTCCTAAAGGTATAGGAACAGAAATTAGTCATCTTAATAGAGCAGTTGTAACACCCCAATTCCCATCGCGAATAAATAATACATAAATAAATCAGAGTGAATAAAAATTTTATTCTTAGACAAAAACAAGGATTCCACATTTAAAGAAAGAAAACACAATCCCTGCTCATAAATTTGATACATAACACAAAATGGAATAAACATAAAAGGGAAGCTTTTTCCAACAAAAGGGAAGTTCAATTATGGAATAAAGCGGAAAGATCCATAACTGACTTGTTTTACAAAGTAAATTGTTTTATAACCTCAAAATATTCATACAAAGGTAATACAAAATAGATCCAACAAATGTATACATATATAACAAAAGCGTTCCCTGACTCCCGTGTTACGTATCAGACCAGACAGACCGACAAAAGGATGGAGAACTAATCTTCACAAAAGCCTCCAAGATACTAATCTGTAATTGCCTCGTAGAGCAACAAATCACAGCAGAAGGGTGAGAAATAACAACTAAATCAAGATTGCATATTAATATGCAACACATATAAATTGACATGCATAATTATTCTCACCACAAGCATCACATACTAATACATATAGCATGCCACAGATACATAACATATTTCTAATAATCTAACCACATAGCATATATCAATTATACAAACATAATAGCGTATTCACACATAATGCATACCAAAGTTATGACATATGGAAACACACCACCACATCACATATATTCATATATAGCATATCATAAATAATTAATACAATCATTGTAATGTACAACATCCCCAAAAAACATAGCATATGTTTATACATAAAACATATCATCCATAACCAATGCATTTATCACAAATGCATATCAATTCACAAATCCAATCATCATTCTCAACACATAATCAATCAATTCACAATTTCCCACATATAATTAATCCATTCATGATTCATGCAAATGCACAGAGACCGACACAACGACTCTATGCAATGTAATACAGTACCAATCCATCCATCATTCTCATCATCATTAATTCACTCAGGAATTATTGGAATCATCACTTGTTACTTAGTGTAACTCCCCGTCGGGAAAACGATGTTCCCCGTCGCTTTAGGTCCTCTTGGTATAAGGCTCACGACGTTTATGGATCGCTTTAGGTCCTCTTTGTATAAGGCTCACGATCCGATCGCTTTAGGTCCTCTTTGTATAAGGCTCACGATCGTCTATAACGTCGTTTTAGGTCTTCTTTGTATAAGACTCACGACCGTTACAGCAGATTCCCTCTGGAATCGTTTCATCACTCATACCCCACAAGGGCACACGACATCACAAGATGCATATCATGATGCTTGGCATACAATGGCTTATGACAATCAAATGCATATACAACCATGTGAACCATTTCAACATAAATAATCATGCATTGCAATCAAACCCAAAACAATGCATTTCATCATAATCCACAAACCACAACAATTAGCATTTAGCATATACACTCATATCAGTTCACATCAAGAATTACTCACCATCAACCACAACAATCCTACAATCATACAATGATATTCACAACACTAGGATTCATGCCACAAAGGCTACCCACAACAACATACATTAATATCATACCTTTGTATTCAAGTCAACAAGTATTTTTCCATAAGGCCACAACAATTACAACAACTTATCACATGTTTCAACACCATATAAACCACATAAAAGCTCCACGTCATATAACAATAGCACAACACACTGTAAAACACCGACCGCACGCATTTAACGCGATAAAAACCCAACAACCCAACACTTTTACAAAACCACGACTTAAATAATTCATATACTACCCTACAAACCATTTTTATTAGAAAGAATATTTCATTAGCTTTCCAACGCTTCGAACGGGGGTCAAAACGGACTCACGGTTCAAAAGTTATGAATTTTTGAAGTTTCAGAAATTTTTCATTTTTGCCCAGACCGCGCTAAGCGCGCAACCTGCGGAGACTCAGCAGAATTTGGCCTTAAAAACACCATCGGAAGACTTCCGGACATCCGTTTTCGATTCCGTAAAAAGCTGCGATCTCAGAATTCAACGTACTACAATATTTTCACCATTAAGAAGCCATCCAACACATTTTCCATTTTGGAAATATTTTGAAACATAATTTTATCAATTTATCCCAATTCCAAACTCGATCAAAACCACTCGAAAACACACAAACAACCATTCCCGATTAATTCCTATCCTCACCCGACTATACTACACAACTTATTCCGCATTCCAACCGTGAAAACATCGATTTCTCACTATTTCATCATTATTGCCCTAACTCTCACAAACTATATAACTCAATCCAAAACTCCCTAAAGCATACCAACGAGTATTTCCGATTAAACCCAAACATTACTCGACTATTCTACACAATCTATTCCAAATTCTAACCGTTAAAACATCGTTCTATCGAAATGATCACAATTCCAATCAAGTGGAAAACATATATTTTTCAACCAAACATTCAAACAAATACATACATATATATACACAAGCAAGATATAATCGAAACTTCTCACCCTTACCCGATTAAACGAAGTTCAAGCTTTGTTTTGATGATTTTCTCTTCTTCCCCTTCTTCTCTCTTTTCTTTCACTTCTTTCTCCTTTCTTTCTCTTCTTTCTCCTTTTATCTCTATTTCTCTCTATTTCTCTTTTAATAACAAAATATCTAACTACCCAAAATGACCATTTTGCCCTTACGCTCAAATATCTCCCAAACACTCTCAAAATGCGATAAAACATAAACAGCGATGAAATATATTTCGGGAAATAAAAGTTGAAAAGAAATTATAATTTATTGCAAATATTTTACCTATCAGGGAAATTAACCAATTAACTCAATTAGCAGGTAAAATACAATAAATTCACACATTTCACAAAATTCACATAAATGAAATAAATAAATACAATTAAACAAATCGGGGCATTACAACAGTCTTTCAAAAGAGTCTAGATCTTTCTACCGTAAACGTACTTTTTCTTGGACATAGTACAAAAGATAAAACTCCAGACTTGGACAGTCTAATCTCCTTGAGTCTCGAAGACATTCTCAAGTTCCCTACAAACATAGGAAGAAACCCATCCTCTCTCAGGAGAGTGCTCTACTTGGACCTGCCTAAGGATCTCAATAATCCTCAGCAGTAAGATAGTCTTCTCTTGGGCTTTGTACAATGATTCTCCCCAGCGGAGCTACCCTTTTCACACTCTCTTGTTGAGTATAAAAGACTCTCTTGTTGAGTCAATCCCTTTCAACCTTCATCTCGGGCTTCATACGAGATACAAAAACACTCTCTTGTTGAGTATAAAAGACTCTCTTGTTGAGTCAAACGACTTTTAGCCTCCGTCTCGGGCTTCATACGAGACACCAAATCACTCTCTTGTTGAGTATAAAAGACTCTCTTGTTGAGTCACCCTCCTTTAGCCTCCGTCTTGGGCTTCGTACAAGACACACAAAAAGACTCTCTTGTTGAGTCAAACCCTTTTAGCCTCAATCTTGGGATTTGTACAAGACAGAAAGAACATTTTCCTCGGAAAAATCAGCCTCCTCTTAGGCTTTGTATAAGGAAATCCCCTGTTGAGTCAATCAACCTCTTAGCATCAAATCATGTTTTGCTCACAACATACAAACATCAACAACTCCTCCTTAGAGATGACAAATTCCCTCTTAGTCAGGAACCCCTTTAGCTTCATATCTTGGGCTTCAAACAAGATACAAATAGACTCTTCAGCTTCATATCTTGGGCTTTGAACAAGATACAAATCACCTTTAGCTTCAATCTTGGGCTTTGAACAAGACACCAAAACACTTTTTTCCTACCATAGAATAGGAGGAACTACGATCGCTCTGATTTCCCTGTTTCGGGAATACGTAGGCATAAGATTACAAAAATCTTAGCGAGCACACTAATCAAAAAACCCAAAATCCCCTACTCTTATACATCAATCAATCAGGAGTTGTATCCTAACCAAAAGCCTCGGCGATGATCCCGACAATTGTGCACTTAAGCGAAATAACCTAAGATAGACCCCCCTTTTTGATAGCATATGTAAACCAACAGTTTTGACTGTTTAACCTCAGTTTGCAAGCAGGGTTAATTGGAGACATCTATTTCCCTTCCTTAATCAGCTCACAATAGGATAAAAAATGAATCGAACTGTAGCTCAACGGTGTGACTCGAAACCACAAAAACCGCGCTACACCTAGAAGCACTAAGTAACGTGGGAAAGTAGGTTAATGATTAATTCCTTTAATCAAGAGTCGTGACATAACCCTAATAAGTGGCAATGGAACCATTACTTAATTATGACCTACGAGGGATTTATGGTCTCTAGATAATCCTACGCCTCTTCGTGTGAGTTTTAAGTAGCGCTCATTATTTTATTTCCGTTATTAATTAGATAATTAGTGTATTTGATCATAGGAATTATTCATTCAAAGAACACAAATCACATTTAGGGACACTTAATCAAAAGGATATAGATATTAAGATTTAACATAAGCTTAGTCAAATAAAAACCTTAATTAAAAAATAAATGGCTAAATTCCTATCTTAGACTAAGAATGTCATCGGTTGACAGAACTCTGGAAAAATCTTCTCAGTCATTCCATTTCTTCTGCAGTGACTAACAACTCCCTGAAGATCGAGAATGTAGGAGATGACTCTGCAAAATGGAATTTGATAGGTTGTGTCTTCCCTAGACAAAAGGATTTCTTCCTTCAGATGATTATACATGGATTGGTAGGTTAATTTTGACTCTACAAACTAAGAAGAAAATAAATAATCTTTCTTTGTCAGAAAGCCATCCTCCTCCTCTTTCTCTTGGTTTAAGATTTGTTATCATTAACTTGTACCAGTCTTTGGCTACTAGATTTAGGGTACAAGGTAGATTGGGGTGACCCTTAGTCTCGAAGATCACATGCAAGTGTTTGTCAAGACAGACATTGTTAACGTGATCTTCCACAATCAAACCATAGTCAATACAACCAATGGCTTTTGAGATGATGGAAGGGTTGATCAAGACCGGACAACCAGTAACCACAGACAGTATAACATTCTTGCCAGCATCATACTCTAGGGATCGAGCATTTGTCCAAAACTCAGTTATAAGTGTAGGGAAGATAGGTCCATCAAGCATGGAGAAATAGTTGTCCCAGTTCTGAAATTTAATTCCAGAGAAAATGCTTGTTTTGTGAAGCAGAGGTAGATGGTTTGGGTTTAGAGTGAATTCCTTTAAGAGTTTGAGGTCAGCAATTTCTCCTCTGAAATTGTGTGAAGACATTTTTGAACAGGATAAATGAGGAAGGAAGTTCTAAGCTACTAGGTAGTGATTCTTTCTAGGAAAAGGAATAGTGTTGTGAGAAGAACTAAAGAATGATAGCTATTTATAGTGCTAGAATACTCAAGATTCATCATTTCCAAGATAAGCTATAATTAACTGGGGAGGTCAGTTGAAAGGACACACGACAGGCTAAAATTGTCGTATACCTATGGGTAGAGGCGTGGTAGCTAACACAAGCGTAATCATGATTGTTTATTTTAATTCTTGAAAACTACCTAATCATTAAATGCTTGAGAATCTAACTTTATTTTTAACTACTCTTATAGAACTTAAGAAGATACTAGTAAATAGTTAGTAATTTAAATAATCAAGAATAAAAGAAACCATACCTTAGGGATACAAAGATCTTTTTGCAGAGATACTTTACCTAGATCCTTTTCATGACTCCTCTAGAGTCCGACGAAAGTGACACTTGGATCTCATAGCATTTTATGACTTGTTTCTTCAGCCAAATTCAAATCTTGTTCAGAGCTGAGTATCATCAACATGTGTATAGCACTAGACATGGTTTGCATGACACTTCTTGATCTCATAATGCTGATCTAGCTTGTTTGAGGATAGTCCACAGCATATCTACTTCTGACGATAATGTTAACTGATTTTCTTCATTCTGAATGACGTCAGCAACTTGAATCCTTTTGATTTTAGATAGAAGGCTTAAGTGTTTGGACTAACATCTTCAGATTCTGGACTAATGAAGTTCTGAGAAACTTATCAGATAGAGATCTGATCAATAGCGTTTGATTCAACTGAGAGATAGTCTCAAGTCATTAGAACTTAGTTACATTAACTCAATCAAAACTTAAAAGTTCATTCTTGATCAAGTACTTGATGAATCTATGAAAATCTTCTTCCTGAATATTCTTTCAGTTTCCTGCATAGCTTTCAAGAAAATAATATTCAGTTCTTCATTAAATCTTTTAACTTTTGATCATCCAGGATTCAGATGTTGAATCATTTCTAAGAGTTTGAATTCTTCAGATTTATGACTACAACAGACTATATTCGGAAATTCAAAATCATAGACCAATAATCTTTCTTCTTTACATGAAGAAGTTCTTAATGAGTTTTAAATGAGAAAGTCAAGGGTGGACCTAATCCGTTTCTTGAAAACATCTCAAAGACTCATAAAGAATTAATCTTCAAAAAACAAGATTTCTTGTTTTCTGATGATTCAACCTTGAGCAAATACGTGTTTCATCCACACGTATCTTCCAAGATGAGCATTCAACAGATACTACTTCTTATCTGATGAGTCCATCTTATCAGCTGATTCTTTAATCTTCAACAAGGCTTTAAGTGAGGAAGGTTTAGTTGTTTGACAAATGCAAAACTTCCAGTATCAGTGATTTGCTCATGTACTCAAATTGATTACAATTTTGTACACAGTCATCTTCTGAACTGTTACAGAAATTATAAGTGAATTACAATCTCACCCAGAGTATTTCTACGCACCACATCCGGATCTTTTTCTGACACTGTTAAGTGTTTGATATCCATCAATAACAGAACCGGAGCTCTGATATCAATTGAAGGTGCGAGAAAGACACAAGAAAGGGGGGTTTGAATTGTGTATTTATTCTTTTAACAACTTTTCGCTTTTTGTTGTTAAAGCACTTAGGATAACATCAGAGTTCATTGAGAGACTCCGACTAGCGAAGTTACATCCAGACTTGCTATGCGTGAAGCATAAGAACCAACAAGAGTCTGAACATAAACTACATTTCTCAGAACTTGCAGTGCGGAAGCTTATCAGAGTTAAGCTGCAAGGTTCTGACTTGCTTATGTAAAGTTTTGATACTTAATATAGAAAGATAAACAAATACATTAAGCATAAGAGTAAAGGACACACGATATATCCTGGTTCACCACAAAGGCTAATCCAGTCTACCCTCCTCAGGTGATTTCGCCTTGAACACAAGGTCTTAATCCACTATAATCAATCTCGATTACAGATACATGGGCCACGCCGGTGACTAACACAAAATGAACTGTTCAGGGATTCAACTCAATGAATATAACGAACATTGATCTGCAGGTTCCAATCTCGTAAGATCTACTGCTAGGATTTCAACAGCTAGACATTCAGGGATTCATCGCAATGAATATAACGCTACTGACCTTATTTCAGGATTTACCACAATGACACCCAGCCATTGTCTTCTCAAGTCTCCGATCACACTGACCACTCAAGGAATCCTAATTCACCAAGAATTAGTTCAACAGGAGATTACAATAATGCTTCTTAACAAGCAGATTACTCCTAAGTTTAAGTACAAAGAACACACAAGTGTTCAAGCAAGATATGAGCAGCAGCTCCTTGCTATTCTAAGAACCTACACAGATGTATATTGATTTGATAGTTGTTAACATCTTGTAGCTCTTCTTCTTCTTCGTCTTATGGGGTGAGCAAGCTTTGAGCAACAACTCCTTGCTTCAGATCTTCAATGTAGCACTGGCGAGAAGGTGGTTGATGACTTGACTGATTTTCAATGTTGTCTTCTTCATCAACAGCTTCTGTTCCAAATTATTGTTGTTGTGTTGATTTGATCTTTAACTTCAACAACAATGGCCATGTGTAAATTGATGACAGCTTTCGATATTCTAGTGTTACAACGAGAACTCATCGTTGTTGCTATCTTTCACACAATGACTTGATCAATTCACCTTTGATGGAATGAATCGATTACTTTCAGAAGCGAATACTCTTTCCTTTAAATAGCCCAGTAGAAATATAACCGTTTGAAATACTGTTGGCTGTTGGAAAAGAGACGTTGTGTAATAATTAGTTATATTGACACATCTCCTTTTTGCTGTGGGAGAAGTGATGGGATATATCTTTCTCGGGCAGTGTGTACAGTCGTTCACAACGGTAACATTTGACTTCCAAACTTCAGAGGCTTCTGATGGTAAGTTAATAAAGCATGAGTAGAGTCTTCTTAACAGGATATCTGATATGTCAAGTCTTCAGTCGTTTGAAGAAGTCCATTAGGAATCAGTCTTCAGAACTTCAGCACTTGTCTTTAAGAACATTATCCTTTACTTCCTCAAGTCTTCCGAAACTTCAGAGCTTGTCCATTAGGAATCTGTCTTCAGAGTCTTCAGTACTTGACCTTTGGAACCTTAATCTTCAGAACACATAAGTCTTCAGAGTCTTTCTGCACTTGGTCTTCAGAGTCTTCTGCCTTCAGAACTTCAAGTCATGAGAGTCTTCAGCACTTCGGTTCTCCGGAAGATTATCTTCTTCAGAAGCTTCGCAATCTTCAGAATCTCGACCACTTTCAGAGAGCATCCACAAGAGCATTGGAACAGCAATATCGGCATCCTTGGATCTGACTGATCACGATCAGATACAAAAACATTCTTGCTTCTTGCGACTTGTGTCACACATAGTAACTTCGCATATTATCAATTACGCTCATCTGGCTGGTGCTTGTTGGATCTGATATCTTCTATAATTATGATCTGCACACAACACACGTTAGAACATAAAATGGTTCTTTCACAAATACGTATTGTTATCATCAAAACATAGATCGACTTGTAGAGACAACTCTTGCTCTCACAACCTTTGGAACAACACTCTTCACCATTGGAGATGATATTTTTCGCCTTCCCAGATTAAGGAAAATCCCCGGAGAAAGCCCCTTAACAGAATACTCTCGGCAATGCATCAGTTTTTCTCCCAAGAAATTTGATGTTAATGAAGTCATCAACACCTCAAAATTGGATCACATCACATGGCATTTCTCCGAGAAGATCTCGAAGAAAAGTATAATGTAATATCCCCAAGCAAAAAGCAGTCTCTCAAGAGACTTGTTTTCCCCAGTAGAGTCAACAAATGGCATCTCCAACAGAGAAGTTTCCACACCTCTACAGCTCAGACAAATGGGTTTCCCCAGTAAGTCTTACATCAAATTTTTCCATCAAATGGCGTATCCCTAGTATAGCTCGGCGAGAAGTTTGATAAAGACCGCTACACATAGCGTTCCTTGTCAAGAAAAGAAACTCGACAAGAAGAAACTAAGACCAATTCCATGTCTAAAGACCAGGATCGAGGGGAAGTTTATTTCAAAAGAAACTGAGACTAGTTCCGTGGCTGAAGACTAGGATCGAGGGGAAGTTTAGTTCAAGAGAAACTGAGACCAGTTCCATGGCTAAAGACCAGGATCGAGGGGGAAGTTTTACCTTTTTCTAAGTAACATTGCTTAGCAAAAGAATATGGATGAGCAAACTACTATTCAAAACCACGGTCAAAATTTCGCGTATTCCGATATTTAATCCTCTTGCACCCTGAATGTCCGTATATCTTCACCATTCACATCTTCGGGTCCAAGAAGTTTAAATAGGGGCATCTGTCATACCCTAAATTTTTACCACAAGATTTCCCATCATTGTGCAAATCATTACCACAATATGGATATACCTTCATGCCTCATTAATCTCCTCAAGATTTGTTGAGCCTTCCCTACAATCAAGAATTAGGGTTCTCAACCCTCTCAGAACACTTAGACAAAAGATCAATCAAGAAATGACATGATCTTCAACTTGTCTAAACCTCTCAAACATCCATGAAGGATCAAGAGGTCTCCCATATCAAGAATCAAGCACAAGAGTGCAACATTTCAAGCTGATCAAGCCTCAAGATCGACAGTGTCACTAAACTATAGTTTTGGTCGACAGACGAAAATTTTCATCTGGGCATGAGTCAATACCTCAAAACTTGATCCAAGAAGCTCAAAGGGACCTCATGGATCCAATCATCAAGTCAAAACAACCTCAGGGGGAGCACTCATAAAAAATCAAGAATTAGGGTTTCTTGACCTAATTTACCCCTAAGTTGACTTTTGAGGCAAGACATGAGCCAAGACCTCAATACATGATTTAAGGACCTCAAATACACCACATTGATCCATTTTCAACAATGGATTGATCCAAGAAGCCTTATTCGCAAGTTTCAATTTCATCTGGACCACAATTAGGGTTTTGAAGAAAAAGTCAACTGTACCTTTGACTTCGGACCAAGACATGCTCCCAAACCTTGGGACATGATTAAAGACACCCTAAAACACCTATGGAATCCATCCATTAGGTTTTAATTAAGTCAAGAACTTGATTGCTTAGAGGATCACACAGTTTGAAATTCATCTAACAAAAAGTCAACTGTGCCCAAAATCGTGTTTGACTTTTTGGATTTTTTCACAAAATTGGCTCCCCTAAGTAAAAAAAATATTAATTTATGGTTTTGATCATCACACATCAAGAAAAATCATGAAAAGTGAGGTTTCTTGCAAAAGGGGCAACCATAGAAAACTTAAAATTTTCTAAGTTATGGAACAAAATGGATTTAGTACCAACTTTGCAAGGTCATAACTCCCAGACCCTAAGGCCTTTTTCTTCCATCCAAAGCTCAAATTAAAGTTCACATGACATACTTCAAAATTGTCAACTACAAAAGATTCCAAATCCACATGGATTTTGAGTTATTTATTGATCAAAATCACAAAAAATGAAAATGACCACTTTTTCCAACACTTAGTAAAATTTTCAAGTCAGAATCTGTTTCATTTTTTACCAACTTTGAGGCCATTTTTCACCTTGATCCAAGCTGAACCAGGTCCATTAGTGGACATCAAAGTTAAAGTATGTCATGAGAGCTTTCCAACAAGTACTAGATCATCTCCAAAATTCAATTTGAGTAGGGAGTTACAACCCTTGGAACATGGCATCAAAGATTGGTTTCTTCCCAAGGCAGATTATAGGTCATTTTCTCGAATTGGCTAATTTGTGCAATTACATGCCTTTTAATCCTTTTAGAAACATTGAAGATCAGATCAAAACAAAATATTTCTGAGCCACAAGCCTCCCAAGACAAAAGATCATCATGTTGGCATGTGAAATTCAATGTTGCAAATCCAAAACTTTTAAATTTGTCATGAAGCATTCAAGGAGTGCATAGAGCTATCATGTATCAGTCCACAACATTGGAAATGAGTCAAGATGAACTCAAGAATCAGAAGACCATAGGCCTGCAAGACTGACCCAGGTCAATGGCTTGAGAAGACTTAGATTCCTTAATGCAATCATTGGACAATGAGCTGTACCAGCTGCCATTCACTATTCCTTGTAAAACAAACTTACTCTACTATAAATAAAGCTCATCTGTGATCAGTTTGAGTACACCAAAGCACCATAATTGATGCTTTCCTCAAAATCACATGTCATAATAATGTAAATAAAACTTGTTATTCTGTCAAAAATTGCATTTTTTTGTTTTGTTGTGTGTGTTCTAGATGTGGAAGAGAGTTGGAGTTGCTGATAATGGGATTTAAGTAGTGTGGATGAGATCATGAGATTAATGAATGATTCTAGTCTAACTTATGATATAAAACTGTCAATCAAGTTCAAATGTAGTAGATTTTATCTCACATAGTTATAAAACTGCCAATGTTGTATGGGAATGGATACTTGTAATCAAATGTCAACAATAGAGTGTGCATAGAGGTAGAACATTATGATGAATGAGTAGTTACATCGCATAAGACAGTGTAGGATTGGGAATGGAAGTATTAAACACTAAGTTGGGTTAGTATCCATTGTGTAAAACATGTTAGATTCTCGTCTTAGATTGTTTGAACATGTATGGAGAAAGCAACCTTGTGAGAATTATTCACAACTCGTTCAGTTTCGTGTTGCGTCGTGTTTGCTGCCGTAATTTTGTGTGAATGCGGCATGAATATCGCATATGCTGTTGTTGCGATTGATTCACTAATAATAGTCCGAAGTTTCAATAATGATTCATGTTGTATTTGCTTTGATATCATGTTGTTTATGGTTCTATTTTGATCTGCAGTGTAGCAAGTTTCGTTTCGCTTCCATTTCATTATGTCGCGGTCATGAAAGTGTTTACTGTTGTAATGCATATTTAGATATTCAATTTGTCGCGCCCTGTTAGTGCTTTTCGCCGTTTCAATTGGAATTCATGGAAATGTTAATAAGCAATAACCATTCACACCCTATGCATTTAGTTCAACGGTTCACCAATACACTAATAGAATGTAACTTGCACTAACTATGATTTGATTAACAAACAAACAGTTATTCTGACTAAATACCTGTCATAATAATGTAAATAAAACTTGTTATTCTGCCAAAAATTTCATTTTTTTGGGTTGTTGTGTGAGTTCTGGATATGGAAGAGAGTTGGTGTTGCTGATAATGGGATTTAAGTAGTGTGGATGAGATCAGGAGATTAATGAATGCTTCTAGTCTAACTGGTGATATAAAACTGTCAATCAAGTTCAAATGTAGTAGATTTTATCTCACATAGTTATAAAACTGCCAATGTTGTATAGGAATGGATACTTGTAATCAAATGTCAACAATAGAGTGTCCTTCTATTTGAATTGTAATAGGATTACTATAGTGTGTCATTTGATCTACGTAGCTAACTCCACTAAAAAGACTTTTCATTGGTATAGTTGTATTGTGTCTTTCTTTTGATGGACATGTAATTTTCCTGTTTGTTAATCTTTCATTCTTTGTTCTGATAATATCTTCCTTTATCACTGCACTGCCACCCAAAGTTTATTTGGCTATTTGTTGTAAAAGGTTGCTACATTCTTCTTAGTCTCTGAAGCTAAGTTTTCTTTAGAGGTGAAAAACCTATGCTTATGCCTTGTTAGATTTCAAGGCCAAAGGGATCTCATATCCAGGGATGCTTTCACCAAGTATCATAAACTTTTGTGCTATTTGGCTCGTGACACTTTATTAGTGTTATCTACATGGATTACTGAGACCATAGAAGTCATCTTCATTGAATATTGATATTGACTTGCCTTTGGTTATAGTAGTATATATGGGTCTACCTGTGTTATTTAATGCTTAAAGCTTTACATTTTTGATTTCTTGGTAAGAATGATATAATCTAATAAATGTTTACATATTAGCATGGTTTGATATTATATAAAGCAAAAGAGTAAGTTGGAGTTCAAGGGACTGAGGGGGAAAACAAGGAGATAAGTTGTTTGAGGTATTTCCATATGATGACTTTACCTCTTGCAGAATTTCATACTAGGTATATATAAAAGTAATTGTCCTAAATGATTTAGCACGCTATAGAGACCCATCTTTAGATTTATAAAACTCGCAAGTCACAGTTGTTTTTGCCAACAAATGTTTTTCAGGGGTCAAATTAGTTTCCCCTCTAAAGATACTGGTGGGTTGAATTGTGCTAATGCTTAGACAATTACTGATCTTTTTCTGTTACTTCCCTCCCTCTGCATCAGCTTGCTGCCTCATTGATCTAACCATATATGCGTTTTGCGAAGTGAGTTTTGCAAGCTAAAATAACTATCAACCTTAATTTGAACAATCTGTACGCACATAAATCTCATCAACAAATTTAGCATCCATACTTTGATTTTTTGTTATGCTAAGAGGAGAAGACTTAGCAGTCTATGCTATTTTTAAAAATATTTTTATACTAGGAAGAAAACATCATATAGAAAACTTTATACAGTGTTTTTGCGAAAGCTAAACAAAATTTATGAAATTATTTTTTCCGGGGAAGTTCAATAACCTTAGTTGGAACTTTGAAGTCTTCTGGATCTTTTGATCATTCCTCACTTTACCATAATTTACTACAATAAAAGCTAAATGTATGTGGCTAGGCTTAGGACATTTTCCGTTCATCTGTCTCACTTGCTTGGTTGTCACTACTATTTAGTTCCACAGTCGTAGCTTTTCTCACAGAGCCTGCTACGATATTTCTTACGGTACAATATTGATTTCTTTACAAGTTTAACTTGTAGTGAAATCATTCCTCACTTTACCATAATTTACTACAATAAAAGCTAAATGTATGTGGCTAGGCTTAGGACATTTTCCGTTCATCTGTCTCACTTGCTTGGTTGTCACTACTATTTAGTTCCACAGTCGTAGGTTTTCTCACAGAGCCTGCTACGATATTTCTTACAGTACAATATTGATTTCTTTACAAGTTTAACTTGTAGTGAAGTTATAAGACTTCAATAACAATATTTGTATCTACTGATATTAAAAATTTCTTAGTACCGTTTTACATCCGTTCTATTAACCATATCATAGAAGTCAATTGAACAAATGAAGATTAGAAACTTATTTTTTTTATGTAGAGAATGGATCGAAGTTGGATGTATGATAGAGTAAACTTCGATAGGTATGGTTTAAAAGATGAATTTGTTAGTGGAGTTGAAGAGTTTGTCAATAAAGCGATGAATCGACCTCAGTTTTTAAACAAAGGAGGGATAAGGTGTCCTTGTGTAAATTGCGTCTGCATTCTCTTGAAAACGCCTAATGAGGTCAAACACCACTTGTACAAATATGGTTTTTTGTCCAACTATTATACATGGACTGATCATGGAGAAGAGAATCAGAATGCGGATCTTGATGGTCATTCTAGTAGTGGCAGGAATGCTGGTGGGGATAATCTTGGCGATGAAGAACAATTTGATGCAATGAATGAAATGGTCTCTGATGTTTTTAGGCCATTTGTTAATGTCCCAAATGTGAATGCTAATATGGAAAATGAAACAATTAGTGAGGGTGAGGTACCAAATGAAAAAGCTGAACGATTTTATGATGAATTAATCTCTGCAAACCAACCCTTTTATGAGGGAGCTTCTGAATCCAGACTAACTATTTCAGTTAAGTTGTTGGCTGCCATGTCTAGTTAGCATGTTCCTCAAAAGGCCATGAATTTTTCTCTCTCAAATGCTCGTTGATGTTTGTCCAACTAAAGAATGCTTACCTGGAAACTATTACCAAGTGAAGAAGTTGGTGTCTAAGTTAGGATTGGAAGTTGAGAAAGTTGATTGTTGTGTGAATGGATGCTTATTATATTTTAAAGAAGATAACACCTTAACTCAGTGGAGAGTTTGTGGACCTGCTAGGTATGTTCCACGAAAGTGTGGAATGGGAAAATACAAAGATGTGGTAGTGAAGAGAATGTTCTATTTTCCAATCATTCCTAGGTTACAACGACTTTATGCTTCAAAGGAATCTGCAGCTCAGATGAGATGGCATCATGAAAACACCAGCAATCCAAATGTTTTGCGTCACCCTTCTATGGAAAAGCTTGGAAACACTTCGATGAAGTTTATCCCGATTATGCTAGTGACCCAAGAAATGTAAGATTGGGTTTATGTACTGATGGGTTTACCCCTTACATTAAAGCCTATAGTTCTCCATATTAATGTTGGCCAATAATAGTCACACCATACAATCTCCCTCCCGAAATGTGCATGACCAAACCATACATGTTTTTGACTTGTCTTGTACCTGGACCGTACAACCCGAAAGTTAAAATAGATGTCTCCTTGCAACCTTTGATCGATGATTTGCAGCGCTTGTGGAAAGATGGCATTGTGACATATGATATCTCTATGCAGCAGAATTTTGTTATGAGAGCGCATTTAATGTGGACAATAAATGATTTTCCATCATATGGTATGTTGTCTGGATGGGGGACACAAGGTAAATTAGCATGCCCTTATTGCATGGACAATATAGATGCTTTCACCTTACGATATGGTGGAAACAAAGTTGTTGGTTTGATTGTCATCGTAGGTTTTTACCAATGGATCATCCTTTCAGAAAAAGTAAAAAGAGATTTACAAAAGCAAGATTATGAAAAAAAGACCAACACCAATGTTTACCGGCCATGATGTTTGGGAAGCTATTCGTGATTTTCCAAAAGTCACAGACAGTGTCTGGGCCATCAAATTTCCAGGGTATGGGAAACAACATAATTGGAACAAAAGAAGTATATTTTGGGATCGTCCATACTGGAAGGACAACTTGTTCAGGCACAACCTTGATGCGATGCACATAGAGAAAAATGTATTTGATAATGTGTTTTACACTGTCATGAATGATCCTGCAAAAACAAAGGACAATGAGAAGGCAAGATTGGATTTACCTCTTAACTATTTACGCGGGGATTTAGATATGTGCCCTCTACCTAATGGAAATATGGCTAAGCCAAAGGCAAAATTTTCATTGACACCCGAAGAGGCAAAGTTAGTTGTAGATGGATTAAGGAACAAAAAATGTTGGATGGTTATTCCTCAAATCTTTCTAGGTGTGCTGATGCTACCAAGGGTAGGATGAAGGGAATGAAAATCCATGACTGTCATGTATTCATGGAGTGTTTGCTTCCAATTGCTTTTTGTTCCTTGCCTCTTGAGATATGGAAGCCGTTAACTGAGTTAAGTCATTTTTTTAAAGACTTGTGTTGTAATACATTGAAGTTGGAAGACCTTGTTAGGTTGGAACAAAACATTCCTATCATCATATGCAAGCTAGAAAGAATTTTTCCACCAGGTTTATTTGACTCGATGGAACATCTCCCGATTCACCTACCTGCTGGAGCAATCATTGGTGGTCCTGTACATTATCGTTAGATGTATCCATTTGAAAGGTAATTGATGATCAATTTTTGTAGATTAATTAAATGAAAAAACATTTTTTAATCGTTTCATGTGTAGATTGATGGGAGACTACAAGCGTTCGGTGAAAAATAAAGCCAGGGTTGAAGGTTCAATATGCACTGCCTACTTCCACAGTGAAACTACTCATTTTTCTCTCACTATTTCAAGACCTTTAGTTTGTTGCCAAGTACAAGTTTAAGGAACGATCCTCGATCAGATCATGAGAATTCCCAACCAAAACTTTCAGTTTTTCGTAAATGTGGTCGATCTAGTGGAAAGGCTCGAGTCTATTCGGTGATTGATTAGGAATAGAAGTCTGCTCACATGCACGTCCTAATCAATTGTGACGAGGTTAAATCGTATCTCGAGTAAGTACATTTTTGTAAGACAATTGCGTTGTTCTCAAACAATTTTATAAATACACTCATCAATTTTATGATCGATGTCAGATTGTTCATGCAATATCATTCTATCAATGAGGAAGATGCTTCCGATCTTATACACGAGTAGTTTCCTTCATGGCTAAAGAACTATGTTAGTATATTTCTCACAATTTATATTATGTGGTTGACAATAAACTATCTCTAAGGTTAGATATATTTTTTTAGGTGAATGATGAGAGAAATGGAACGACTAGTCCATATCTGAAGGCCTTAGCTCTAGGCCCTAATCCGAAGGCAACATCATGGAACATATACTTTGTTAATGGGTACAAGTTTTACACTCAAGAATGGAGTCGTGGTAAAAAGACTACTAATTGTGGGGTACATGTAAAGGTGTTACAAATGGAGGAGGAAACAATTTTTATGGCATCATCCAACGTATCCTTCAATTGGAATACCATGGCTTTAGCAACAATATTTCCCTATTTTATTGTGATTGGTTTGATCCTACAAATAATACTGGCACAAAAGTTAATATTGAGTACAACATTGTTGACATTAAGATGAATAAGCAATATCGTCAGTAAGGCCTGTTCATTCTTGCACAAGAAGCAAAACAAGTGTATTATGTCCCATATCCAGAAATGTGTAGGAATATGCGTGGATGGTGTGCAGCATTCACCATAAAACCAAGGGGTTATATCGAGATAGACAACACCGGGGATGCAATGCCTTATCAATCAAATGAAATGTTACTAGTTGTGCCTATTACAGAAGTTGAACAAATACATGGTTTAGCTGATGGAGGGCTAATTGACGAGGTCGAGCCAATAACAATGACAACTGACCCAATGACTCAAGATTGAGAGATCATTTTATCTTGTTTTTATTATAGAATTTTATACACTTGTTTTTTCTCAAAGAATTCAAGTCTTAATTATGGAGTATATTATAAACAATTATGGATGTGTAATATCTATGTGTTTCAATTTAATAGCATCTGCCTTGGATGTGTAATATGTATGTGTTTCAATTTAATAGCAGTTGCCTTGGATATGTAATATGTATGTGTTTATACAAACCTAATACTTGTGATGGTGGCGAAATCGGAATGAGATATTATCAGGGTTTAAAAATCAGAGAAATGGGATCACAAGTTTTTCACATGCAATTACTTCCTTTTTAAGTTACACTTTCCGTGGTGTTGGAAAATTGGCTGCACATTTGGAAGATGAATATACCTTAATCAAGAATTTTCTATGGAGGATAACAAGAGGTATTCTTACAACGTTGCAAAGTCTGTTAAGATAAACAAGTGAAATGGTAGTCCTGAGATCTCAGCGTGGAAAACGAATGGCATGTTTTCTTTGGATGCTCAAAAGCTGTACAAATTTGGGAAGTGGTTAGACTTTGGAATAGTATAAAAGACAGAATGGATATAGTAGGAGGATGTGCAAAGTTAATTTTTCAGCTATGGGAAGGTATTGAAAAGAGGCTGGCTTTTTACATATACATTTAACTTGTGACTTAATGCAGAACTGAGTTCAAGTCCAGCATAAATACAGTGTAGCATGTTCGGGATGGAGAAGGATTTGCTTCCTCGTATCTTCTTATTAAACCAAAGACACCAAAGTTATCAAATAGGAAAGGAAAGGTAGGTAATCCAGTCCCCTTCGAAAAGATGGATCAGGCATGTGTATCTGCCCAGGGACGAAGAACACTTCAGGGGGGCAAAAATTATGCTATCAAGAGGCTCATCACATCCTTAATAAGCATGGAGATTATTAAAGGCTTTATATCATTGAGTTACAGTCCAACTATATTGACACTTTATCCCAGTCTAATTCACTTGACCATCCTTTTGATAGATGCAGTAGGCAATTAAAAGCTTTACCTGTTGTGCGTGTTTACCTGATATTGAATCAAAACTAAGATGGATTGTCAATTGTTTCTTTTTATACATAGTGTAATATTTCTACTCAAACACACCAAACAAATTGAATGAAAGAAGCCTAGGATTTCCAATCAACAACGGTTATGAGTTATTGTGGTGAGTTGGGGATTAACGATGGGATGCTGCTGTGAGTTTTACGTGGAACCTGTCATGAGCTTTTTAAATTGTTTTTGAAATCCTGCTATTATCAAGAAATGCAATTTGTCTACTACCAATTTTGTTTTGTGCAATTGGAGTTGAGTGTAAATTAAGTTTGTAAATGAGTTTAACTGAGTGTGAGATGGAATTTGCAATTGTGAACGTGCTGAGTAAGATTAGTCTTGTTGTTGTGATTCATGTTTGTGGATGAAACTCGGTTGGTTGAATCTGTGAAATGCAATTATGTTAATCAGAACTTTGAAATTCTGTTTATGATTCATGAATTGTATGGAGTTATGATGCTTAATGCATGTCATGTGAATAACTTGGTGTGGACTTGATATGGAGTTATTAATAAACTTAAATAAATATGTTATGTTGTGCAGTAAATAGTTAATTATGCAATGCCCATTCTTCTGTTAAACAAATCTCAACTATTTGACCCATCACAATTTCTATAAACGATTTAAAACACTTTGTTGAACATACTCTCAATAATTTGATGCCAATTGTTACAAACATAAATGTTCTGCTGGTTGTGTCACATATTGTCCATGTCATTTCACACACTTGTTTTCTTTGATAGTGTTCTTGATTTGCATCTTACAATGTCTTGTTGGCAGCTTTGTTGTGAGCTTCTATTGAAATGACTGGACAAAACGGAAAGAGAAAACCACCATCGAGCACATCTAAGTAAGATGACTAAACCTTTTCTCCTATTTGGTATTTTTGTCCTAATCAATTAACAATGTTTGGATTTAGACTTATTTTTTTTATGGTTTCTTTGTAAAAAAGATTTGTTGACAGGTTATACCGTCAACGACAGATTCCACCTGGGACTCTTGCTGTAAACAACTCTCGTAAGGTCCATAACAAACCTGGTTCAACGAACCCACCACCACCTACTCAGAGAAACCCACCACCACCTACTCAGAGAAACCCACAACTGCCTACTCAGCCTCAACCATTGATCTAAACAAACCCAACACCACCACCTACTCAGCCTCCACCACCTACTCAACCATCGCCACCTACTCATCCTCCAGCACTGATTATGACAAACCCAACACGACCACCTACTCTGCCTCAACTGGAAAACCCGACTTCTGAGGAGTTCATATTCATTCCTACTCCAAGATATACTCAGCCTCAGCCGCAAAGTCCTCCCCATCACACCACAGACGGGGAAGTGCAGAGGGACCAAACACTTTCTAATGAGGAACAACAACATGACGGTGGGCAAAAACCGAAGATCTATATTGTGGAAGCAACTAATGTGTAAGTAAATAATTTTCTCTTTCGGATACCAATGTGTCATTCATAATCTATTACTTGTTTTATTGGAAATTTGGAATTTAACAAAACATAGATTATGATATGGAACTGAAAATAGTTAGTGAGATTACTTTACTGTTGCGAATGCAAATTTTTGATACAGTTATGGAGCAATAGAAGAAAAAAGAATCAACACAATGGTTCGAAAAGTTAGTGAGATTACTTTACTGTTTGCATTATATGTAGGTTAAGTCCAGGTGACGTTGTTGCCGCAATGGTTCAAAAAGTTATTGAAAAGAATTATCGAGGAACCTTCGTTAACTATGGTGAGCTTAAATGCTCCGAAAAAGACGACGTGGGAAGGGAATGGTTCGACTCGTTTAAAGTAAGACATGGCATTTCTTTTTTAGTAGTATGATGATGATGCATACTGTTGAGTTTAATTTATTATTTGTATATTTTTTCAGAGGCTTGTATGTTGGGACCGTTGTGATGATTCAAAAATGGAAGAATTGCTTCATCAGAAATGTGGAAAATGAGTGTTTGATATACACTGAAAGGCTAGAGAAACGGGGCACAAGCCGCCTTGGATGGGTGTAGATACATGGACGTATCTTCTAGACAAGTGGAAGTCAGATGAATTCAAAGTTGTATCCCAACAAAATAAGATTAATCGATCATCCAAGAAAGGTGGGGCGGTCCATACAACAGCTCGTAGAGCTCACCATGATGTTGCACTTGAATTGGTATATATACTTTGTAATTACAATGCGTTACTATAATTATATCTGATATACATTGTGACCATATATACTGCCTCTAATCATAGGCTAAAAAACTCAATCGACCCGCACATCCAGATGAGTTTTTCATTGCCACCCATAAAAAGAAGAATGGGGAGTGGGTTGACGCTCGTGCAGCGGCAACACATGTAAGTTAATGTTTCCGATCTTAATCTAAATTTGTATGCATAAATGGTGCTTTGTCACTTCATTCATTCATAGATAAAGGAAGTCGTTGTTTAGATATTTTAAAAATTACTAACTAAAAAATTGTTAGATTTTGTTACATTTTGTTCTAATGTTTTTGGAAGATTTATAAAAAGTTGTTGTTTTGATATCTTCACGAGTAGAATAATTTGCAGAAGGTTTATATGAAAATAAAACTGCTATTAGTACAATAGTCAAATATGAGCTTAGAGGAATCATTTTTTTGCTAGTGATTCTGTATATATGATGCTGCTCTGTTACAACAATTTTTAACAGCCTTATATATAGCAGCAGTTCTTATCCTGCATTAGTCTGAGACTATCCCCCACAAACTGGGTTAGATACATTTGTTACTATCGATGACAACTGACACAAACAACTAACTAATACAACCAGTTTAATTGAATATTACATATATTCTCATACTTAGTAGTAACTCCAATAATTGCATTAGACATATATTCCCTTAGTAGTAGTATATAGAAACTGATGCAAGGTAGTAAAGAGAAAACAGGG
The DNA here is from genome assembly GCA_022829125.1 of Lathyrus tuberosus. Taxonomy (NCBI): domain Eukaryota; kingdom Viridiplantae; phylum Streptophyta; class Magnoliopsida; order Fabales; family Fabaceae; genus Lathyrus; species Lathyrus tuberosus. The sequence continues at coordinate 11,600,392 of JALAZF010000117.1, forward strand.
ATAATTTCCTCCACTATAGAACTAAAACATTGTAGAACTTTGAGGGTCTGCAAACCCTCTAATCGCCTAAATGCATTCACTACTACAAAACGGCCAAACAACAACGCCAGGTTTACAACGACATCTTATACATCGTTCTTATAGTGCGTACTGGATGCGCGCGCATTATTTTAATTAGAAAACTCAAGGGTATAATAACGGTTTTTATGAAAACCGTGGTGATACAATCTAGCTATCATGGGTTCGAACCTCATCGCCCTCAAATAGTTTATCCCTTTGATGTAAATGCTCCCTTTTTAAGTTTTATTAATATTTAACTAAAAAATAATAAGGATATCACGACGGATATTTATCAAACCAGTTGTTACAAATTGAAGCTTCTTTTTATGTATTTTAAACACCAAGTATATATATCAATTTACCCATTGAAACAACCCTAACACCAACGCCGTCACCATTGTCGGGAAGAAGACAACAACAACAACAAAGTGTTCTACTTTAAGGTGTTGCAATGTCACATTTGAAGACAAAATCATCCAAAGGTGTTTCTACGTCTTGTTCCAGTGTAAAATCTCGATCTGGAAATTTTTGTGGTTGTGATGGTCGTATGGTTTCGTATCAATGCAAGAAGGGACAAAATAAAGGAAGGTTTTTTTGGAGATTTCCATTTTGGAGGAGCGATGAAACATGTAATTTGTTCATATGGGATGAAGACGTGGGAGAAAGAGATGGAAATGACGATGAGAGCATTATGAAGTCAAAGTTGGAAGCTGTGGGCTATCTGAAGGTTATGTATGAGGATTTAAAGAAAAAGAACAAGAATTTGAAGAACAAACTGAAATCAGAGATATTTTCTGGAAATATCAAGATGTTATGTATTTTTGTCTCCTTTATGTTTAATATTTACTTTGTTATGAAATGTAATAGTTGAATTAGGGTTCGAATTACATCGTTGATGTTTAAACTGCAGATGCATTGTGAATTACATTGTTGATGTTTAAACTGCAAATGCATTAAGTTAGAAGTTAAGGCGCACCTTTTCTTTTTTATTAATTTTAAAATTCATAAATAAAAGGGTAATCACTACGGTTATTCTGGTAAACCGTAGTGATATATTTATAATAAATAAATACATATCTATGCGGTTGTTATTGTTAACCGTTGTGAAATTGTTTACCCATATATAAGCGAAATAACTTTCACTTAATTGACAGTAACGCCTTGCCTTCAAAGTGAAACCCTAGAACCCATTTTTTCTCTTCGTTTTCACCATTAGCCGTGAATCTTGTGCTCCATACATTAAGATATTCTTCTTCTTCCATCTATTGTTAGATATTTCCCATTATCTCGTTTGTTGCATGTTATTTTTGTTGATTGTTCTCATTTTTTCAGATTCGTTTTCACTACCTTAACAAAGACCATACTTTGGAAACTTCGTAATGTTTGTGTTGCTATGGAAAAATGTATAAGAAGCATGAAGCTATGATGGAAACTTCATCCACCTTGTATTTTTTTTCATAGCATCACGAACAAGATGTTAGTAAATGAAGAAACAACAGTGTAAGAAAACTTTATCGAGTTTTAGAAGCAATGAAAAGAAGTATAAGAAGTATGAAGCTTTTGTGTAAGCTTCTTCCTCCTTATATTTCTTTTTCATGGCTTCCCAAACTAGTTCAACATCATAATTGATTCCTGTTCCGCGATTAGTTTCATTAAAAGGTGCGTTATTCCTGTTCCTCTCTTTACACATCACTGGAATATGGTTTTAGGGTTTGTTTTCAACTGAGGATGCTCATTTTTGAAGTTTGCTTTATTCCTTTCAGGTTAAGGGGATGATACAGGGTGATGATGTTGGTGGAAGCAAGCGTATTATATCAGTTTATAATTTCTGGATCTGGTATAGAATGTTGTTTGAGTTTATCATATTCTATTTACATTGTTTGTTTAACTAACCCTCACTTAAAGTTTGCTGGTGGTAGCAAGCGTATTATATGAGTTTATAATATCTGGATCTGGTATAGAATTTTGTTTGAGTTTATTATATTCTATGTAGATTGTTTGTTTCACTAACCCTCACTTAAAATACATTAAGTTAATTTGACATAGATACTTATAATCTGCAAATTAAGTTGTATTTAAAAACCAACTTAAACAAACCAATGTTGTTTTCTGATTGCATGCCTCTCATAATTTATCTCACGTTCTTTTATATATAGATTATGGTATAATGATCTCGCTCCTTAGATGCATCGCCATCTTCCAATATAGTTAAATTAAAGATGAGGCAAATTATCCAATGTCTTGTTTATCTTATGGAAATTTAACTATAATCGAAGATAGCAATATATCGAAGGAGTCAGATCAATAAACCATAATATATGTAAAAGAGCGTGAAATGCACGATGAGACGAATGCAATCAGAAAACAACATTGGTTTGTTTAAGTTGGTTTTCAAGAACAGTTTAATTTGTAGATTATAGACATCTTCATCAAATTTAATCCATGTATATTTATTTAGTGAGGTGTTTGGAAAACAAGAAATCTACATTTAATAAAATAAACTTAGGGTACTTACAACAACGGTTATATATTGTAACCGATATCATAAGTAATTTATGTTTTATATAAATTTGCTACTGATGGGTTTCGAACCCAGAACTTAAGTGTATGTATCGCAACGGTTTATTATCATAACCGTTGTGATATATGGCGCGCGTCCTGCCTTTCAACAACGGTTTCCAGACCGTTGTAGAAATAGCGAACTTACAACGACAATCTACATAACAATGCCTTCGCCCGCGTCATTATATGTCATTCCCAACCGTTGTTAAATGTGTTTTTCGTAGTAGTGATTAATGCTCACAAATGACTAGTTGATTCACTATATTCCCTCTCACTAGTATTTATGTACATCAGAGCCTGACCTTAATAACTTAAGAGTTTACCTATTATCTTCACTATGTGATAATGAGATAGCAATGTGTAATAAGCAGAATTCTTGATGTAAACAGTTGCTAATGCTAACAAAGTGACCCCAACAGGTCTCTGGTTCAAGAAAATAGTTTTCATTGGATTTAGTCATATCTTTTTATCAGACTAAAAGACACAAACATACAAATAGAGACGGAGAGGGCAAGGCACTGACCATACTCCGTGTTTTTAGTTTTCTCGTAATACTTGTTACCATATTTATCAACACCAACGAGCGTTGCCCCAATATTGTGGATCTTGGTTTGCCTGCATAAATTCTAAAAGCAATTAGAGTGAAAGAGGAAAAATATGGTATCACAAGAGAATTCAAATTTAACAGTAAAAAGAAAATAAACACAAGAGATTTCACTATCAAAATCTGAGCCCTTCAGTTCACCAACTTTACATAAACAACGTCTCTCTATTCAGCTGCTCATGGCAGCAGGAACAAGAAATCTAAATCTAATTGCGACCAACCACAAAATTTAACTCAACCCAAACTAAGGTAAGGTTTGATGAAGCATTTCATGTGGAAATGAAAGAAGGATAATGTTTTCATTTGCAATGAACATTATCCAAATCCATATCTTATCCCAATCATTTTTTAGAATATTATCATCAAATTGAAAAAGGGAACAGTCTGATGTGTAAAGGCTGATTCATATGTATTTTCATTAAATATGAAGGTATATATCAGTACAATCAACAAGGATGAATCGTGTCGGTATTGTCTTGCTTTTGTTAATGGGATTTTGATCCAAAACCTTTACTATTTGTTCATATTTGATCAAGCTATTGTAGGTAATGTTTACATGAATTTTGTGTGCTCACTAATTGATTGATTTGTGTTATCAACGTGTACAGGAAAAATTCTGCAGTAGTTTGACACAAGCTGGTGATGAAGTGGAAGGATCAACAAGAATACAAATTTGGAAAGAAGCTGCAGGGGGTAAAACATGGGGGCGGTGTTATGGAACTGGACAATTGGCGCGTAACATACGATATGGAGTCAACTTCTTGACACAGGTATCAATTGCAAACCCACATAGAGAAGCAGATAACCAGGCCATTGAGGCTGCCAGAGCTGAAGCTGCTGCTGCACGTGAAGAGGCTGCACGGGCTAATTCGCGGACAGATGAATTGTCAAAGAAATTTGATATGTTGCATTCTCGCCAGGCAGGTCCTTCTAGTGCTCCTACGAGTGGTCATCCTGATTATAACGATTCGGTATGTTCTATTTTTCTCTGAGGTTGTTAGGTTTTTTTAAAGGATTTTCGATTGATAGCTGCTTATGGTTGTTCTCCTTTCACATGGTTCGGTGGTTGTTTTGGTTTGTTTTAGTGCTTGAAGATTGGTTGTGTTAAAGAATGTTAGTAATTGAAATTGAATTAGTTGTATGTTGAAATTGTTAGAAGAATGTTAACTGAACCAGGTTAGTTATTGGCTATAATTGTTGCATTATTAGAGGTAAAAAACAAAGATTAGTTAGTAAGTGAATGTTAAAATGTTGATGTAGAGTTGTGTTAGTCGATTGTTTATAAAATGAGTTGATTAAGTTGATGTGGTTGCACTGCTAAAGCTTAGAAATCAATTTAATGAACTGTTAAAATCATGTTAGAAGGATATGGAAGCACTGAATGTGTGTATGTAAATGGTATGCTGATTATATACATGATGATTTGTTGGATTATCATGCTGCTTTGAACCATGATTTGAGTTAATTATGCTAGGGCTGTTAGTATGCTAGTGAAAAATGCATGAATTGTTTGCTTTAAATATGAATTGGGTTATCAACAAGATTGATCTTCCAGTGCTGTTAGAATTGAAAAGAAAAAAAAAAAGCAATTAGAACTACATGTTAAATTAGCTTGGATTGGTTGTTAGTGATTAGGGTTATGTTAACTTGTTATTGGATTGTACTAAGTGAACTATTATTGTTGTTGTGCTAATGACTTAGCCAGAATGTGTTTGAGGTATAGGGTGGTTAGAAGCATGCCTATACTGATTGGATTATGTTGGTTAGTTTGCTATGATGGGATGTAGATGCAAAGATCAATGTTCGATATTGGCCATATTTTATATTTCTGACTCGTGACTATTTATTTTGAATCTTTATGTGTCTGACTCATGATTATTTATTTTGGATGTTGCAGGAGGAGGAGGATTATGAGGATGATGATGAGGAAGTTGATGCTGGTTATCATGATTAGTACGTAGATTGTTTAGGAGATTATCAGTATTTTGGAACTCATTAGTATTTTTATGTTGGTGAATTTTGATGTTGGTGTATTTTAATGTTGGTGTATTTTGATATTGGTGTATTTTGGAACTCATTAGTATTTTGATGTTGATGTATTGGGATTATGTATTTTGAAGTAAATTTGTTTTGGATCTCATATGGATCTCAAAAGATTATGTATTCCAAGTCAGGTTTTAGTATAGGATTGTATTCAGTATCGTATTAATAATCAGGTTTTGATTAAGATAGATAATCGTATTGATTAAATTGATAATAAACAAATTTCGATTAGAACAGGTTACAATAAAACAAATGGCTGGCTAAATATAGTAGTGGTGGCCATGACACCGACGCTACTATAAAATAATTTGATGGCTAAATCTAGTAGTGTCGGCCATGACACCGACGCTAGCACAAAATAATTTGCTGACTAAATCAGGTAGTGGCGGCCACGACACCGACGCTACTATAAAATAATTTGCTGACTAAATCTAATAGTGGCAGCCACGACATCGACACTACTATAAAATAATTTGCTGGCTAAATCTCGTAGTGTCGGCCACGACACCGATGCTAGAGCAAAATAATATGCTGGATAAATCTAGTATTGGCGGCCACGACACCGACACTACTATAAAATAATTTTCTGACTAAATCTAGTAGTGGCGGCCACGAAACCGACGCTATTATAAAATAAATTACTGACTAAGTATTGTAGTGGCGGCCAAATTACTGACGCTATCTAATGACGTGGAGATATCCTTGATGAAAGCCAACTCAATTAAAAAATGACACCTGACATTACATAAACGCTAACTCAGTAATTAGCGTAGAGAAAAGGGTCATCATTTAGTGTTGCTTTAGCATAAAGAAAAGTCGACGCTATAGTAGTGTCGCGCAAAAACCGACGCTAACTGTAACTAACTTCCAGCTTTGGAAAGTCCGCCCGACTCCGACACTAAGCCGACGCTAACCCCTTGTAGCGTCGGTTTTTTTGTTGTTAGCTAGGGCTTCTGGCCGACGCTAAAACAATGTTTTCTTGTAGTGTCTATTGCATGCATCATAAATTTATTTGCAAGTTACCAACATGTTTCTGGTAGTCTATAGGGTGATAACCCTCAATTAATTGCTTCATCTATTACATGATTAAGATTTCATGAGCTTTATGCAAAATTCTAGGGTTTCAGTGTTCATCACGAATTTCTCATTCCACACTTAAAATAAATGAAATTAAACACCACCATCATGTTCGTGGGTTAAAATCTAACAAGTTTGGGGCTGGTTTCATCCAATTTCATTGCCTAATCCGTGAGATATCATAGCTTTTGGAAATCTGGGAAAACAGAGTACACGCGTGTTCTTCCCCTTGTTCTTGGCGCCATTTTTGAATTTTTGAATTTTTGAATATTTTGTTATTTTATTTAATTGATTCAAAAATTAATTTCTCTCCGAATTTTAATGTTTTTGAATTGATTATTTTTTTTCAAAATTCACAAAAATGTTAAAATATTTTATTCTACCAAAAATTTCACAAAAATATTATTTATTTTATATAATTGATATTTTTGTAAAGAATTTATTTTTATTTGTTTTTAAACATTTAAAATATTTCTTTCTCTTGGTTTTTCAAATTCAAATGATTTTTAAATCATTCTATGGATAAAACATGATTTTTCAAACATTAATCCAAGATCACGACTTGTTTTTCACACATGTTTGATAATTTTGATAATTTTAATTGATTTTATATTAAATTAAAATGTAGTTATAATCTCCCGTAAAAAAAATGTAGTTTTAATCAAAATTAGGGTTTTTATTGTTTTCACTCTCACAAACATTTTCAACACTTTTGGGCCTCTAATAGAGTGTAAGACCCATCCCTTGTTACACACAAAATGTTTGGGCCTCAATCATTGTTTAAGTCCCGATACGATTTTAAAAATCTCGGCGCGATCGCCGTTTTCAAAACACTTTTCATCTGGGCCTCTCCTTGAGTTGTAAGTCCCATTTTTCTTCTTTTTTCAAACTTTTGGGTCTCTTGATAGAGTGTAAGTCTCATCCCTTTGTAAATAAACCATTTTTGGGCCTCAGTCATTTGTATAAGTCCCGGTACAATTTTCAAAATAACTGCTCAATCGTTGTTTTTCATCTGGGAATCTCCTTGAGTTGTAAGCCCCATCTCTTGTATAAAAATAAACTTTTGGGCTTCTAATAGAGTGTAAGACCCATCCTCTTTGTGCATACAGTAATTTGGGCCTCAGACATTATATAAGTCCCCCTGTAATTTTCAAAACTACGACGCGATCGTCGCCTTTTCAAAAGAGTTCATCTGGGTCTCTCTTTAAGTATAAGCCCCAAACTTCCTTTTACAACAAACTTTCTTTTTGATTTAGATTCAAATCCTAAGATTTATCAAAACTTTCTTCAATTTCTTGAATAACTAATCATACAGCTGTAATTGCTATGCTTGGGTTTGCACAACTGTAAGTTCCCCTATCTCTTCTCAACAATACTTGTTTATATATTTCATCTGTATATATATGCTTGTATATACTTGCTTACATTTTTCCCCAGCAACTAGGTCTAGGTTTAGATCAAACCAGTGGTTACTCTTTTAACACAGTCAAAACTAGTTCCCCATAGGAAATTCCAGATACAGTCTTGCCTCCTCTTGGGCTTATACAATATGGAACAGAGAAATGCATTATTCTCGGTGAAACTTTTCTCAAGACTGTCACAACTTATAAATATTTGTACAGGAAATTCATTTCCCCAAAAAGGATTAATTCCCGGTGAAACCTCTCTTGAATTTCTTCAAACCTTAGAACTGTTCCGCAGAGAAAGGATTTATTCCTAGTGAAACCTTTCTTGAACTTATCTTAGGCTTGGACCCACGGGCTTCCTAAAAGCATCCCCAGCCTCCTTTTGGGCTTTGTACAAGGACCCTCAGGCATCTTAGAAGTTCTCAGCCTCCTCTTGGGCTTAGTACAAGGACCCAAAGACCTTCTACAGGTATAGGACAGAACCTAGTCATCTTTTGCTAGTTCAATCCTCTGGAGAGTCAGAATTCCAAAGCATCATACCGTTGAAGGGTTGATCTTCATCCCTTAAACTCTCAGCCTCCTCTTGGGCATCATACAAGTAGACTTGAAAAGTCTCACCCTCCTCTTGGGCATCGTACAAAGATCATCCTTCAATTAAGAGTAAACCTCTTCATACCAGTAGACTTGGAAAGTCTCAGCTCCTGTTGGATCTCACAGAAACCCTCAAGTTTCCTAAAAGCAGAGGAAAAACCCTGATCATTTCATCAATCTCCAATAGAGTTAAAACCTCCATAGGTTTTAAGACTCAACCTTTAAACTTTCATTCTAAATTCCCTAGCTAGGGTCAAATTACCACCAATCAACCCTCCGAAAAATTAGAACCTCAAGGTATCTGATATTTCAAGTTTTCTTCACTCCTCAGCAAGAGTTGATTCCCCAATTTGGACCTGTCTCTGGATCTCAATAATCCTCTATAGAAGCTAGCCTCCTCTTAGGCTTCATATAAGAATTTCCCCAACCAGCCTCCTCTTAGGCTTTGTATAATGATCTTTCCTCACAAGATTTAGCCTCAATCTTGGGCTTTATACAAGACAGATCATATTCTCCAGCTGAGTCAATCAACCTTTTAGCCTCAATATAGGGCTTTATACAAGATAGATAAAACCTCTCCCAGTGGAGTCATTTCTTTTAGCCTCAATCTTGGGCTTTGTACAAGACATACAAAACTTTCCCCGGAAGAGTCAATTCTTTTTAGCCTCAATCTTGGGCTTTGTACAAGACAGATATAAAACTCTCTAGTAGAGTCAACCTTTTAGCTTCAACTTTGGGCTTTGATCAAGGCACACAAAAATCCCCTTAGAGGAAATCAAGAGTTCTCTCTGTAGGAAGGCATTTCTCTGTACATCACACATCAAAACAAACAAACAAACCCAATCCCAGATAACTGTTGTAAGCGGCACACTTGTTGATTCAAAAATCCAAGTTATGGTCCCTCTTTTATCCTGGTAAACTTCCTCTTTCATCTAATTGCTGTAAGTGGCAAGCCTCTAGATTATTTACATCCCAGCCAATGTCCCTCTCTTAGCATGGAAGATTCCTAAGGAAAAATGGCATTGCTCTACACTGAGTTAAAGTTTCCTCCTTCAGGACACCTCCCTTATAAAGGAAATAATGGCATTGCTGGATTCCATACATTTTAGTTAAAGTAATTCTCCTTTATAATCAGTTACCCAACAACTGTGATAAACATGTGAGATATCTCCCTTTAGAGATGACAAATTCTCTCTCAAACCTTTTAGCTTCAATCTTGGGCTTTGAACAAGACACAAATAACCTTTAGCTTCAATCTTGGGCTTTAAACAAGACACCAAACATCTTTCCTCCCATAGAATAGGAGGAACTACGATTGCTCTGATTTTCCTGTTATCATTATGGGAATACATAGGCATAAGATTGCGAAATATTAGCGAGCATACGTATCAAAAACTTTAGGTCCAGTACCTTACCAAAAACAACAGAAAACCCAAAAACAACAAAAACACTCCCTCAACATTCCCAACCTATAGCAGTAAAGACGAGAAAGTATTTAAGCCTGCCAAAGAAAGTCTATGGATACCAATATATACACTGGGTAATTGACAACTTCCCTTTGTATAACCTGACCCCGGACCCCCCAATCTCTTAGAATTTGTTAAAGAAAACATTTACGTTCAATATTAGTTTTAGATAGCTTCCCTTTCCTTTCCAGCTTCATAGGATAAATAAGAAATCAGAAAGTAGCACCAAATTCCAACCAATGCGGGTAAGCTGGTCGCGTCACCGACAAATATCGCACATTACACAAGGCAAATAGGTTTGCCTTTCAAAGATTGTGAGCTTTTCGATACAACAAAGTCAATGATGATGGTGATTTCGCCCATTTTGCACTTGTGGATGTAACACCCTAATATCCCCTGCATAATTTAATTGAATAATCAGAGTAGAATAATACAACTTAGAAATAAAGGGCATTACTTTCATCATACACTTGCTCATAGGTAGACAGGTAACCATAAATTAAAACACACTTTATTCCAAAAATACTCTTTATTACACAGCGAAAATGAATCATCCGAATAATAAAGCATAACGGTTTTAATTTACCAAAAATTAGTTTTTGTAAACTGTAAAGGCAACTAAAGTTCTTTAACTACAATAAAACATGCATAAAAGCGTTCCCGATTCCCAATGTTACATATCAGAGCAGACGCCACTAAAGTGAAGCACCTCGTCTTCACCGACCACGACTTCCAAACTACTCCTGATTATCTGTAGGATGTCGTATAAGGCATCACCAAACACAGAAGGGGTGAGATTCTCAAATCAACAAAAGAAGAAGATGATATAAGTATAAAAGCATAAATCACCAAGTCATTCACCCATATCACAACTACCAGCAAGAATCACACACCTTAACACAACCACAATTCATCAATCAAAACATAATGCAACACAACTAACAAGAATAATGCAATGAGACACCAACTAGACTCAATGCATGTGGTACCAATTTTCGATCCCTGTTTCCTGATCACAATTCCCGTCGAAACGTCTATCTAGTTGCTCACACCCCACACGGGAACATAACGATCATGATTGCTCACACCCCACATGGGCACACAATCACCTCAACAACAACAACAACATCGATTCCATTAAAAGGAATCCGGATGGACGCTCACACCCCATATGGGCACACGTCATCCCGCAACTCATGCATCATGTTATGCACCTTCAACGAAAACATGCAACAACGAAACAAATGCATAAACATAGCATATCATCATTACTCGATTCATTATTTCACAACATCACACATACAACTATTCAAAAATGCACATTCATAACGATCCTCCAAAATACATCATATAAGGAAATTATCAATGAAGCAACGAGAAATCAAGCGAAACAACAAGAAACAGCAAAGAAACAACAAAAATTGCGCAAGCAGCATTGCTGCGCCTCCCTGCACTGCCCGGCGCCTCAGTAGCGTTGTTGCGCCTCTTTGCACCGCCCGGCAGCGCACAGGCATAGCTTCCTCCCCTCAATTCCAGAAACTTCCAGTAGCGTTCACTACAGCGCCTCCTGGTCACCGCCCGACACAACATTGCTACGCCTCTTTGCACCGCCCGACGGCGTACGGGCACAACTTCCCCCCTTCAATTCCAACAAGTTCCAGTAGCGTTCCAGGTTGTGCCTCCTGAGCACCGCCCAGTGGCACACAGCACCGCCCAACGCTACGATGATACCACCCAGCGTTACTTGCGCGTAGCAGAGTTCCTGCAAATCCAACTTGCTGCTACACTAGACCCAATTTCCCCCCAAAACAGTTCTCATAGTGCACGAAAATCATATCAACTCTCAGCAACATTTAGCCACAACAACGTACATTATTTTATAGACAACATCATGAACACATATTAACATCCTACATAATTAGGACCTATCATTTTCCCATTAAAACCTCAACTACCTATCACAAAAGTCAACATTCACATGAATTCAACCTAGTGATTCCCACCCAAATACATACATCATCCAACTGTTAGATGATGGCTATGGATCTAGAAGGGGGGCGGGTTGAATAGATCCCTTGAGTTTTACACGTAAATGAACTACAAAAATTCTGTATTAAAAAATTGTTTAACGGAAGCTGCCACTGGATAGAACGTCTACAACGAACCTTCTACCGAAAGGATCGGATATGCACGAATATATTATGGATGAGTACGAAAGAGAAAAATTCAGTTCTGAATATTACACTTATAAACGCAGACAACAAATTATCACTTGCTTGATGTTTATACCAATCCAATGAGGTTAATTGATAAGCAATTTAAAGCAATGTGTTCGAATTTTGCTTGGAAACAAATTATCAAACACGTAGTGTGCGTAAACACACTATGTGCAGAATTTCTATGGAGAATAATGTGCAGCTCCTCCAAAACACAATTCAATGAATTGTATCAATTTAACAAAATAGTTTATCAGCGTACAATTATTCTACGACAGAAATTACGATAGTTTGCTACGTCACAAATTCGAACAATACTGAAATGTAAAAGAGTTAAGGGAAAGAGAGAACACACGAGATTTGATTAGGCAGTTCCCTAATCGTCCTCGCTTTGGGTACGTCTGCCCCCAATTCCGCAAAACGAATTGAGATATATATATATATATATATATATATATATATATATATATATATATATATAGTTGTTGCAATTTGTTTATTACAAGAGAAAGCTATGAACATTCAAACCCCAAACGTCTTCGATCATTGATGCAGAATTTTCTCTTCCCTTGATTCAAGATGAATCAAGTGCTCCGAATATGGATGATTCAATTACCGTCCCACGCTACTAAACCGAAAGAAAACTCCGTTCTTCAGTTACCTTCACTTGGTCAATTGAAATCTTCCAAGAATTCGAACCCAAACCTTCTTCTACGATCCTCTGATTACAGCCACTAAACCGAAATAGTTGCGCCAATTTCAAGTTACCTTCGCCCAGCCGAATCCCTGTAGAAAGAACAGTTTGTACAAAAACCCCCAAAATCTCCTCGATTCTTGGAGGACAAAAACACCTGCCAAACTCTCAACCCAGAAGATGAAGATCACACTTCCTAAATTTTGAACGTTATCACTTCGATCAATGGGCGACACAAACAAAGATGATTATGTGTGATTGTTTGCTTGCACAATGAAGAAGATGAAGATGAAGAGAGAACTGACACATATTTTTCACGTTTCTTGTTGTATGTAAAAAAATGAAGACCCAAAACTATTTATATTAAAAAATATGACCAAAAGAAATAACAGGAAATAACAGAAACGAAATTAAGTGAAAAAGTGCAAAAAACAAAGTCATGCGTCGACCTCTGGAGTCTATGCGTCGACGCATAAAATGGCAATTTTGAGTTCTCAGGTTTATGCGCTTACCCGTGGCTTCTGGGGGTCAGCGCATGATTTCTGAGGTCAGCGCATGATTTCTTAGGTCAGCGCATGAAGGCAAATTTTTCAAGAAATTTCATTTTTTGAATTGTTTTCACCAGACCAAAGTCAAACATATATGCTAGACACTACTAAATCACTTGTGGACCTTTATTCTTGGAGAGAACAAGATCCTATGCATCTAGACACATGACCAATAACAATAAGACGCTATATGCCCGACACGTGAAGTGATACCGCTCAAATTACAATCTAATGTGTTTGTTGACATCATTAAAACAAGATAGCTAGAAGGATATCCCTCACATACTCCCCCTTTTTGATGATGGCAACACTTCCTTAATTGTCACGAGAGATGTAATTTGAGATGATCAATGCTCCCCCTATCTTTAACATCCGGTTAAACATTTCTGTAGCTTGTATTCTTCTCCCCCTTTGACAACATCAAAAAGACGAGAAGACAGTGGTCAAAATAGTATACGAAAATATGTAGTGGATTATCAAATATTTGAAACAAAAAAACAGTTACCAGCATCCACATATGATACCGCTAATGTAAACAAGTAATGATTAAATATGGAACAACGATATTAAAGCAAAACATTCACTTCATAAAATTTGAAACATAACAGAAAAGTTTAGCACATGTCAAAATAACAGAAAGCAAACAACAAAACACAAATTCATGCACAACTAAACATGATGCCCTAAGGTTTATGGTCTCCTCCCCCTAAATGGATAACCTCGTCCCCTGTGGTATTGACTTGGTGGTGGAAACTCCTCGAGTTGAAGGTTGAGCTCAATCAAGGTGCTATTGAGGTTACCAAGGCTGTTGGCTAAGTTTTGATTTTACTGAGTCAGATTGGCATCCATTTGATTGAACCTAGTCATAGCTGCATTTGCGAAGTTATTGAAATTGGTGGCATGAGATGATATTTGGTTAGACAGGTTTGTGAGCTGTTCCTGCTGAGTCAGGTATCGAGTTTCCTGCTGCGCTTGAAATTCTTGATGTTGCAGAGACAACTCAGTCAGCCTTGCCAAAATTTCATCATTGGATTGTTGATCATGCTGAACCGGTGGCATTGGAGGAGCAAAATTTTCTGGAAGCTGCCATTCAGAGTCCGCATCATAGGATGGAGGAACATACGTAGTACCAAGGTTGGTCCAGCAGTTTTGTTGCCACTGACCCCAACCTTGATTGTCAGAGGTTTCTTCCGGTTGATATCCCATTCATGCCTCATTGTCCTCTTGATTGTCTTCTTCTTCTTCTTCCGGTTGATTGTCTTGCATGACAACATCTTCCTGTATCACCACATTTTCATCATTACCAACTTGATCTACATTACCTTGACTTCCTTCATCCTCACTTGCTTCAAGATGAACAGGTTCAGGATGGGTAGCTCTTTGTCTATGGATGAACCTTCGCTCACGTGACTCCCAATGGTAACCCATCATGGACAAAGTTCTGGCCAGAAACTGTTGTTCAGCAGTAATGTGAATATGACAAATCTATGGAATAGGAATGTCAAAGTGATTCAAAAAATTTGCCACAGCAGATGCATATCCAAGTGCTAAAAATTTGTTAGAGCTGCGAGTTGTGAACATCCTAGAAGCAAAGTAGTAAGGCCAGTTGATTTTGATCTTTTCCCTCAGGATATAGATAAGATGCACCTCCTCTTATTCAACTCTTGAGTAGCCTCCTTTCTTAGGCCTCAAGATGCGAGCAACAATCTATTGAAGAATACGTTCCTTAAATTTCAAGTGACCGGTGGTGACACTCTTAGGAAATGCTTCACTTGCCACAAACTCAGCTGGATATGGTTCCCTCAACATTGAATTCAGAGCAGTTTTGAAATCATATTTTTTAACAAAGGTTTTATCAGTAACCTTTGGGAGGCTGTCATCAGTGTTCAAAATAAACAATGTAGAACATACATCGTTTGTCACTTGAAATTCTGAATTGTTTATAGAGAACTTAAATTCAGCCCCACAAAATTTTCCCTTCATCCCACAATAGAACAATCTAGTCAAGTCTTCATTGTACTTGTCATCACATTCAACAAATTCATTCAGATTTTGAAAGTTGATGAGTTCAGAAATTTCAGGAATGTGAAAATCTGGACCCATCAACGGATAAAATCTATGTTGTCGTATAACAACCCGGTTAGAGAATAATTCCGCAAACGGAGTGGCTAACCTTTCAGAAATTAAAGATTCAAAAGTTACCCATTGTGAGGATGATCCTCTGGTTGGTGTTGGTTGTGAAGTGGATCCTCTTGCTCATCTTGTACCAGCATTTCTTCTAGAAGCCATTGTTGAAGAAGAGTTGAAGAACAGTTATCACACTTGATTGTTGCAGAAATAGAAGAGAAGATGTGTGAAATCCTTTGAATACCTTGCAGTATATATATAGAGAATTTTCTCTTGGTGTTCCCTTCCCCTTTTTCTAATTTATTAGGGTTTTGATGAGGGTTTAGTGGAGATTAATTGAGATTATTGAGGTTTAAAGGAGTAGAATAGGGAGAGATTGACCACAAAAACTAAAAAGATGACATGCAGTAATCATAGATTAATGTGCAATGAAAAGAATATAGGGAAAGTAAACATTATAGGTCGGCGCACGCAACCCAGTAGAGAGGAAGTCAGAACGCTTCACCTATGCGTCGACCTGTGAATCTGTGCGTCAGCGCATGATTCCTGAAAAATTAAAAGGAAACTAAACATGTGGTTTTGCGCTTTCCCGGATGTTTAATAGGTCAGCGCATGAAACCATGCGTCGACGCATGGACCTGTAAAAATGAAATTTTTGCAAAATTCTTGTTCCAAACAGATAAATACACATATACACACAGAACCAAACATTCACATGAATGATAAGTGCTCAAAATGAAATAAACATCAAGATTAGAGTAAGTAACATGGCACAAAACCGTTGATAAACCTCTATAAGTTGGAACGATATTACCTTGAACATCATGACGGTGAGATCCCTCACATATGGATGAAATTCTCTTTGCATTATTAGTTAAAGATATGAACAAGCATATATATATGTGAAGATCATAATTCTAAAGGATGTTATGCACGATCCGAGATATCGAGAATGCCAAGTTCCCTACGGATGTGAAAGAAAGGCTCTGTATCTAACGGTTTTGTGAAAATATCAGCAAGTTGATTCTTAGTGTCAACATGCTCAAAATAACATCACCTTTCTCTACCCCTAAGAAAATGATGGTGTATTTCGATATGCTTGGTGCGTGAATGTAGTACGGGGTTCTTAGTTAGATTAATCGCACTAGTGTTATCGCACAAAATTGGAATACGTTCAAGTTTTAAATTGAAATCAAGTAATTGTTGTTTAAGCCATAAGACTTGAGCACAACAACTACCGGCAGCAACGTATTCCGCCTCGGCTGTTGACAAAGCAACGGAAACCTGTTTCTTGCTGTGCCAACTCACCAAGGAGTTTGCGAAAAAGTGACACGTGCCACTAGTACTTTTCCTATCCAACTTGCACCCGGCAAAGTCGGAGTCGGAGTAGCCAAATAAGGAACAAACACTACCTTTGGAATACCACAGCCCATACTTTGGAGTACCAGAGAGGTATCGAAGTATGCGCTTAACTGCCTTCAGGTGGGATTCCTTAGGATGTGCCTGATACCTCGCACACATGCATACACTAAACATTATATCAGGATGTGATGCGGTAAGATAAAGAAGATACCCTATCATACCTCGGTGCTTCTTTATCTCAACATCCTTACCCTTTTCGTCACGATCGAGATTAGCACTTGTAGGCATAGGAGTATCTATTGCTTTGCAGTTCAGCATATCAAAACGTTTTAGTAACTCAAGACAATATTTCGTTTGACTCACGAATGTGCCCTCTTCAAGTTATTTGATTTGCAATCCGAGGAAATAGTTGAGCTCCCCCATCATGCTCATTTCAAACTCCCCCTGCATCAAACTAGAAAACTCCTTGACCAAGGTCATGTTAGTAGACCCAAAAATAATATCGTCAACATAAATTTGTACCAAAATTAAGTGTTTTCCTTGACGTTTAATAAAGAGGGTTGTGTCAACCTTTCCTCTTGAATACCCTTGATCAAGTAGAAATTTGCTTAGACATTCATACCAAGCCCTAGGGGCCTGTTTAAGTCCGTACAAAGCTCGCTTAAGTTTATAAACATGATCAGGATATTCGTGAGATTCAAAACCGGGAGGTTGGGCTACATAAACCTCTTCATTTATATATCCGTTAAGGAATGCACTTTTGACATCCATTTGGAATAGCTTAAAGTTCTTTGTGCAAGCGTAGGCAAGTAGTAGACGTATGGCCTCGAGTCGGGCAATCGGCGCATAAGTTTCCTTATAGTCGATTCCTTCCTCTTGGTTATAGCCTTGCGCTACAAGCCTAGCTTTGTTACGCGTTATTACTCCATTTTCATCAAGTTTATTCCTAAACACCAATCGGGTGCCTATTACTCGATGATCTCGCGGAGAGGGGACAAGGTCCCAAACCTCATTTCTCCAGAATTGATTTAGTTCATCTTGCATTGATAGATACCAATGCTTATCGAGTAATGCTTCCTTAGAGTTTTTAGGTTCAACTTGGGAAACAAAAGCAGAGTAATAACAAAAGTTACTAAGTTTAGAGCGAGTAGTTACTCCCTTAGAGATATCACCGAGAATGTTGTCAATTGGATGGTCTTTTGAAGACTTCCAAGCTGGAGGAAGTTCATCTTCCTTAGCATGATGATCATCCTCACTTTTCACTGGTTGGTGATCCTTTTCCTCCTCAATACGCACTGCTTCAAGCTGATCAATTCCCTTATCAGTGTCCTTGAGTATGTATTCAGTAGGTACACCTGCACCATGAAAAGAACTACCTTCTCCGACATTTCTCGGATAAGACTCGTCAAAAGTAACATGAACTAACTCTTCAACTACACGTAACCTTTTATTATAGATTCTGTAAGCTTTACTTGACTGAGAGTATCCAAGAAAAATACCCTCGTCAGCCTTGGCATCAAATTTGCCGAGAGTCTCTTTCCCATTGTTCAACACAAAGCATTTGCAACCAAATACATGAAGGTTAAAGATGTTTGGCTTACGCCCTTTTAAAAGCTCATACGGTGTCTTGTTTAGAATAGGCCGGATGAGCACCCTATTCAAAACATAACAAGCCGTACTTATGGCGTCGGCCCAAAAGTATTTTGGTAATCCACTATCATTGATCATAGTCCTTCCAAGTTCTTCCAAAACTCTGTTTTTACGTTCCACTACCCCATTTTGTTGAGGGGTACGTGGTGCTGAAAAATTATGATCAATTCCGTTGGAATCACAAAATGCTTCAAATAAATGATTTTCAAACTCACCCCCATGGTCACTTCGGATTGACCCAATGCTTGTGTTTAACTTGTTCTGAGATAACTTAGCAAATCGTTCAAAGGCCGAAAAGGTGTCACTCTTATTTGCTAAGAAAATTGTCCAGCAAAACCTAGAAAAATCATCGACTATAACAAACCCATAATAGTTACCACCTAGGCTTTTAACCCTAGAAGGTCCAAAGAGGTCCATATGGAGGAGCTCATGGGGTCTCATAGTTGAAACAATGTTTTTAGATTTAAAGGAGATCCTTGTTTGCTTCCCCATTTGGCACGCATCACAAAGATGATCCTTTATGAATTTAATTTTGGGCAAACCGATGACTAGGTCTTTAGAGACAATTTTGTTAAGGAAATCAAAGTTTATATGAGCCAAGCGTCTATGCCACAACCATGAATCTTCATTCATAGTGACTAAACACTTGTCTCCATCCAAAGATACCTCGTTTAAGTCTAGCATATAGACGTTATTCACCCTCAAGCCCTTAAACACATTCTTTTGGTCGCAATCTTGAACTACGCAACAATCCTTTGAAAAAGAGACTTTATAATTTTTGTCACATAGTTGACTAATGCTTAAAAGGTTGTGTCTAAGGCCTTCCACAAGAAGTACATCGGAGATAGTAGTAGATGAGGGGTTACCTATACTACCTTTGCCGAGAATTTGTCCCTTGTTGTTATCTCCGTAGGTGACAAACCCCTTTTTCTTCACCACAAAGTCGATAAAAAGAGATATGTCTCTGGTCATATGTCTTGAGCAGCCACTATCTAGAACCTATCTTCCTTCGGTGGTCTCAAGACTTTGTACCTACAAAAATAATCAAGGGAGAGTAGGTACCCAATTCTCATTGGGTCCTTTATGGTAAGTGAAACTAAAATTGCCTTTGGGCAACCATTAATAAATGCCCTTTGGAACAAGAAATCTTCGAAAGCGGCACTTAGCAATAGTATGACCGGGCGTACAACAATATAAGCAATCACAATTTATTTGGAGTTTACCTTTGCTATCACTATCTCGAATCACATACGTGTATGGTTGATATGGATTATTCATTGTTTCACGATAATGTGATCGATTAATAGCAAACGTAATCTTAGGCTTGAGAGCCTTGTCTAACTTGGCTTTGAGGGTTCTCACCTCTCTTTGCCAAATGTGACAAGTATCACAACCCCCAAGGTCAAACCATGTATAGTTATTCTCATCGATCTTAGTTTTTGATACATTCACCATGGAGTTTTTAAGATCTTCCAATTCCTTTTGGGAATCGGAAACCTTTTTCTCCAAATAGGAAAAGATCTTTTTATTCGAAGCTAAGAGTTGAAATGTTTCCTTAGCTTCGTGGTGTAATGTATCAATAGCTCTTTTTAATTCAGCATGAGACATATTTTGACAGTTTTCATATTGAGAGTGTTTTACCTCTTTTCCTTTGTTGTGACGTGCCATAAGATAAAGGTTGACGGATTCACTTTCGTCACTTGAGGAGTCATCTTTCTCCGACTCACTATCGCTTTCCCAAGCGATGTATGCTCGTCGAGACTTGTTGGACTTTTTGTTTAAGCGACTCTTGTCATTATCCTTATCTTTGTCTTTCTTTTGGGATGGACAATCCGGCTTGTAGTGTCCGGATTTTCCACAGTTGTAGCACGTCCCTTTTACCTTGCCATTTTTATTTCCTTCACTTCTAGATTGCTTACGGAACTTGACAAGATTTCTGTCCGAGTGCTGAATATCATTCTTACGAATATATCTATTGTATCTTTTCACAAATAAGCTCATATCATCACCATATTCTTCATCTTTGTCATTTTTGGCTTCATCATCACTTAGCTCTTGATGTGTGGACTTTGAACAAGAAGCCTTAAGAGCTATCGACTTCTTCTCCGTATCTTTTGCCTTCTCTTTCTTTATACTCTTCTCATGTTTATCCAAGCTAATGAGCACTTGCTCATGCTCATCGAGTTTACCAAAGAGTGTTGTGAGGTCTAGTGTCGCAAGATCATTGGCCTCCTTGATAGCGGTAACCTTCGGTTTCCATTCCCTGCTAAGACACCTCCGAATTTTATTAGTAGAAACCTCATTTGGAATTGGTTTACCAAGAACATGTAATTTGTTGATAATGTGAGTGAATCGTTTTTGCATATCCGCAATGGTTTCCCTTTGCTTCATGTAAAACAAATCAAACTCTTGCGTTAGTGTATTTATACGAGCCATCTTAACATCATTAGTGCCTTCGTGGGCTACTTGTAAAGTATCCCACATGGCTTTGGCCGTTTCACAATGGGAGACTCGATAATACTCATCAACTCCCAAAGAGGAAATGATCATATTACGAGCCTTCAAATCATAGTTGTACTTTTTCTCGTCCTCCTCAGTCCATTGGTCTTCGGGTTTAGGAACGACAACGCCTTCCGCGTTAGTCATAGTGATTGCCATGGGACCGTTTAAAATAACGTTCCAAACCTTCCGATCTATGGAGTTAATATGAACGCGCATACAATCTTTCCAGTAGCTGTAGTTTTCACCTGTAAAAACTGGAGCTCTATTATAAGCCCCCTTAGGTTCGTTCGCCATGATCCAAGAAGTTTTACCAAAGCACCAGAATAAACTGGAGCTCGTGATACCACTTGTTAGACGATGGCAATGGATCTAGAAGGGGGGTTGAATAGATCCCTTGAGTTTTACACGCAAATGAACTACAAAAATTCTGTATTAAAAAATTGTTTAACGGAAGCTGCCACTGGATAGAACGTCTACAACAAACCTTCTACCGAAAGAATCGGATATGCACGAATATATCATGGATGAGTACGAAAGAGAAAAATTCAGTTTTGAATATTACACTTATAAACGCAGACAACAAATTATCACTTGCTTGATGTTTATACCGATCCAATGAGGTTAATTGATAAGCAATTTAAAGCAATGTGTTCGAATTTTGCTTGGAAACAAATTATCAAACACGTAGTGTGCGTAAACACACTATGTGCAGAATTTCTATGGAGAATAATGTGCAGCTGCTCCAAAACACAATTCAATGAATTGTATCGATTTAACAAAACAGTTTATCAGCGTACAATTATTCTACGACAGAAATTACGATAGTTTGCTACGTCACAAATTCAAACAATACTGAAATGTAAAAGAGTTAAGGGAAAGAGAGAACACACGAGATTTGATTAGGCAGTTCCCCAATCGTCCTCACTTTGGGTACGTCTGCCCCCAATTCCGCAAAAAAGGAATTGATATATATATATATATATATATATATATATATATATATATATATATATATATATGTAGTTGTTGCAATTTGTTTATTACAAGAGAAAACTATGAACATTCAAACCCCAAACGTCTTCGATCGTTGATGCAGAATTTTCTCTTCCCTTGATTCAAGATAAATCAAGTGCTCCGAATATGGATGATTCAATTACCATCCCACGCTACTAAACCGAAAGAAAACTCCGTTCTTCAGTTACCTTCACTCGGTCAATTGAAATCTTCCAAGAATTCGAACCCAAACCTTCTTCTACGATCCTCTGATTACAGCTACTAAACCGAAACAGTTGGCTAATTTCCGGTTACCTTCGCCCAGCCGAATCCCTGTAGAAAGAACAGTTTGTACAAAAACCCCCAAAATCTCCTCGATTCTTGGAGGACAAACCCAACTGGTTTGATTCAAGAAACACCTGCCAAACTCTCAACCCCGAAGATGAAGATCACACTTCCTAAATTCTGAACATTATCACTTCGATCAATGGGCGACACAAACAAAGATGATTATGTGTGATTGTTTGCTTGCACAATGAAGAAGATGAAGATGAAGAGAGAACTGACATATATTTTTCACGTTTCTTGTTGTATGTAAAAAAATGAAGACCCAAAACTATTTATATCAAAAAATATGACCAAAAGAAATAACAGGAAATAACACAAACGAAATTAAGTGAAAAAGTGCAAAAAACAAAGTCATGCGTCGACCTCTGGAGTCTATGCGTCGATGCATAAAATGGCAATTTTGAGTTCTCCGGTTTATGCGCTTACCCGTGGCTTCTGGGGGTCAGCGCATGAAGGCAAATTTTTCAAGAAATTTCATTTTTTGAATTGTTTTCAAAAGACCAAAGTCAAACATACATGCTAGACACTAATAAATCACTTGTGGACCTTTATTCTTGGAGAGAACAAGATCCTATGCATCTAGACACATGACCAATAACGATAAGAGGCTATATGCCCGACACGTGAAGTGATACCGCTCAAATTACAATCTAATGTGTTTGTTGACATCATTAAAACAAGATAGCTAGAAGGATATCCCTCACACCAACCCTTGAGAGATTAAAGAATTCGCACCCTTACCTTGTATTGATGAGCTTTCCTCTTCTCTAATGGAGTTCTCCGTTCTCTTCCCTGCCCTAGCCTCTTTCACCTCTTCTCTCAATTTCACGTAGAATGAAATTGACTTCTCTATTCCCTAACTCCTTTCATAAACCCCCAATTATGGTTTTTCTTATTTGCCCTTACTCAACCTCGTACAATTACCTTCTCGCCCTTCTACTCTCTACACATCTAATTATTTTATTTATTTTATCTTATTATATCATTATTGTATTATCATTATTATTAAACCCCACTAGTGAAATAATAATAACAATAATTCCCACTAATAATTATAATCCCACATAATATCCATTTTATACTATGGTTCAACAAATACCAACTAATTAGTCTAATTAGTTTTACTCCCCCAAGGAATCATTCCTAAGGCCACTACCCCTTAATACGGGTACTTAAAACACAACAAAAACACATCAAGTCACAACATCAACTACACCGACTCATAATTATCTTGCAAATAATAAACAAATCAAAACGGGGCGTTACAACTCTCCACCACTTAGAATATTTCGTCCTCGAAAATTTACTTGACACGAACAAATGTGGATACGACTCTCGCATCTTGCTCTCTAGTTCCTAAGTAATATTTCTTCCGGCAGCACCTCCACATACTACCTTCACAAGAACGATCTCCTTTCCTCTCAACTGCTTCACTTCGCGGTCATCAATACGCTCTGGCAAAGCCTCGACCGTGAGATTATCTCTCACATCCACCTCATCCACTGGAATCACATGCGACGGATCCGGAACGTACTTTCGAAGTTGCGACACATGGAATACATCATGCAAATGCGTCAAATTGGGTGGCAATGTCACTCTGTACGCAACAAGTCCAACTCTCGCAGAAATCTGATATGGACCAATAAACCGAGGAGTAAGCATCCTCGACTTCAACGCACGGCCAACACCGATCACTGGAGTGACTCTCAGAAACACGTGGTCCCCTTCTTGAAACTCAAGATCTTTCCTTCTCTTATCATGGTAACTCTTCTGCCTACTCTGCGAAGCTTTCATCTTTTCCCGAATCAGCTTCACCTTTTCGGTCGTTTGCTGAACAATCTCAGGTCCAAGTACTATAGTCTCACCAGATTCGTGCCAACACAAAGGCGTTCGACACCTCCGACCATACAATACTTCAAAAGGCGCCATTCCAATACTGGAATGATAACTGTTATTATAAGTGAACTCGATCAACGGCAAATGACTATCCCAAGCACCTCCTTGTTCAAGCACACAAGCCCTCAACAAATCCTCCAAATATTGTATAGTCCTCTCTGTCTGCCCATCCATCTACGGATGATAGGCCGAACTCAATCTCAACTTCGATCCCAAGGCTGCTTGCAAACTCTCCCAAAATTTGGAAGTGAACCTTGGATCTCAGTCCGACAAAATACTCAATGGAACCCCATGTAACTTCACAATCAGCTGAATGTAACTCTCTGCCAGCTTCTACAAAGGAAAAATGATATTAATCGGGACGAAATGTGCCGACTTCGTCAGTCTATCCACTACTACCCAATGGAATCATGTCCTCTCGGCGTATTAGGCAACCCGGTCACAAAATCCATAGAAATACTGTCCCACTTCCACTCTGGGATATCCAATGGTTGCATCATACCAGCAGGTTTCTGATGTTCCACCTTCGACTTCTAACAAGTCAAACAAGCATACACAAACTGAGTCACATCACGTTTCAATCCTGGGCACCAAAATATCTTCTTCAAGTCTTGATACATCTTCGTAGCTCCTAGATGGATACTCAAACTACTCTTGTGACCCTCTTCTAAAATCATTCTTTTCAACTCAGGATTATCAGGGATACAAATCCTATCGCGGAATCTCAACACGCCTTGTTCATCCACTCGGATCTCATTACCTTCTGCTTGGTCATTTCCAATCATCAAATCCACCAGTTTCACATCCAACTTCTGACTTTCTCTGATATTGTTAAGGAATTCATTGTTGATCGTTAGTATACCCAGCATCACACTAAGCGGTGTCTGTTCGCAAACCAAACTCATATCTCTGAACTGTTCAATTAATTCTAACTCTTTAACCATCATAACAGACACATGCAAGGACTTTTGACTCAGAGCATCAGCCACGGAATTAGCTTTTCCGGGGTTATAGTTCAAGCCAAAATCATAATCTTTTAAGAATTCTAACCATCTTCTCTGCCTCATATTCAGTTCCTTCTGATCAAACAGATATCTCAAGCTCTTATGGTCACTGTAAACTTCAAATCTGGAACCATAAAGATAGTGCCTCCAAATCTTCAATACGAACACCACTGCAACTAACTCTAAATCATGAGTCGGATAATTCCTCTTATGTACTCTTAGCTGTCGTGAAGCATATGCCACAACCTTACTATCCTGCATTAACACACCTCCTAAACCCATCAAAAAAGCATCACAATACACCACAAACGGTTCATTTGGTTCGGGTAGAATCAACACTAGAGCGGTAGTCAATCTCTTCTTTAGCTTAATGAAACTCTTCTCACAATGAACATCCCATACAAATGCCTTACCCTTGCACGTTAACTGAGTCAACGGAAGTGCCAACTTCGAAAATCCTTCAAAAAATCTCTGGTAATAACCAGCCAAACCCAAGAAGCTTCTAATCTCGGTCGCCGACTTTGGAGTCTCCCATTGTAGAACGGCGTCTACCTTTGACGGATCCACAGCAATACCATTACCTGAAATAACATGACCAAGAAAACTTACCTCTCTTAACCAGAATTCACACTTAGACAACTTAGCATATAACTTCTTCTCTTTCAACACTTGCAGCAAAATCCGCAAATGCTCAGAATGTTCCCCTTCCAACTTGGAATAGATTAGAATATCGTCAATAAAGACAACCACAAATTGGTCCAAGTAAGCATGAAAGATACGATTCATATACTCCATGAATACGCCAGGTGCATTAGTAACTCCGAACGACATCACCACATACTCATAATGTCCATATCGGGTTTTGAAAGTCGTCTTCTGAATGTCTTCCTCTCTTACCCGTATCTGATGATAGCCCGACCTCAAGTCAATCTTGCTAAACACACGGCCACCCACTAATTGATCCATCAAGTCATCTTTTCTTGGAAGTGGGTACTTGTTCTTAATCGTTAATTTATTCAGCTGTCTGTAATCGATACACAACCTCATACTACCATCCTTTTTCTTTATTAACAACACTGGAGCTCCCCAAGGCAATACACTCGGTCTCACAAATTTCTTTTCTAACAGCTCTTCCAGTTGTTTCTTCAGCTCTGATAATTCTGATGCCGACATCCTATATGGTGCCATAGAAATAGGTCTGGTACCAGGGACAAGATCAATAGCAAACTCTACTTCCCTCTCTGGTGGTACCTCGGCAATGTCATCTGGAAACACTTCAGGAAATTCATGTACCACTTGTAATTCGTTGATCACCGACTCATTTTCCACTAACAAGGATGCAACCAATGCAAGTATCTGAGCTTCTTCTTCCAATAACTTTCTTAACTCTCTAGCAGACAGAAAACCGTCTTCCTCTTCCTCAGGAGCAAGAAATTGAACCGACTTATTGAAACAATTAATATGAACATGATTGAACTCCAACCAGTTCATACCCAAAATCACATCGAGACCTCCCAACGGTAAACAAATCAGATCCACACCAAATTCCTTATCAAAGATCGATAGTGGACAATTCAAATAGACTAAAGAAGTGGTCACCGATCCCTTCGCAGGAATTTCGACAACCATCTCTCCCTTCATAGGAGAAACAACAAGGCCTAGTCTCCTTACACAATCAGCAGCAATAAAAGAGTGAGTAGCACCAGTATCAATAATAGCAATCAAAGGCGTATGATTAATATAACATGTACCTCTGATCAGTCTGTCGTCACTGGAAGTCTGAGTCCCTGTCAAAGCGAACACTTTTCCCCCAGTCGAAGCTTTCTCTGGTTTCTGACAATGAGTGCTAATATGGCCCTGTTCTCCACAGTTGTAACAAGTCACCACATTAACTTCGCAGTCCGCAATCAGATGTCCTGCCTGTCCACACTTGAAGTATTTCTTCACATCACTCGTGCACTCACTGACACAATGGCCCAACTCAACACACCTGTAACACTTAAGAGAAGAAGGGGCACCTCCCCCACTTGGTCTTTTGCCATCATCATGCTTTTGTTTACCTTTCTCAGCTGGAGCTGCATAAGGCTTCCCACGGTTCATCGGTTGCTTTCCTCTTCTCTCGGCCAGCCCCTTGTAGTGAGCCGATAGAGCCTTGTTGTCTTCTTCAAATATCCTGCAACAATCCACCAAGTCTAGAAACCCTCTGATCCGCTGATAACCAATTGCCTGTTTGATCTCAGGCCTCAATTCGCTCTCAAACTTGACACACTTTGAGAACTTAGCCGTTGCCGCACTGTAGTGAGGATAAAACTTAGCCAGATCTGAGAATTTGGCAGAATACTCCATAACCGTCATGTTACACTACTTCAGTTCCAAAAAATCAATCTCTTTCTTCCCTCGGACATCTTCAGGAAAGTACTTCCTTAGAAACTCCTTACTGAACATAGCCCAAGTGATTGCCTCTCCTGTTGCTCCCAACAGTTGACAAGTGCTAATCCACCAATTATCTGCCTCCTCAGCCAGTATGTGAGTACCTAACCGCACCTTCTGTGCTTCAGGACATTCCTTAACACGGAAGATTCTCTCGATTTCCTTGAGCCAAGCCTGTGCTCCATCTGGATCATGTCTTCCCTTGAAGGTAGGCGGCCTGTTCTTTCGAAACTCGTCATTCTCGTTAGCATGTGGCTGGTGTTGCACCGCTTGAGCAACAGCCTGCAAAGCAGCAGCAATCGCAACATCGTTCCTTCCAGCCATTCTAAATCTGTTACACACCAACAACAGAACATAATGGTTAAGGAACCGATAACGATAACAGAAACTTGTCACGCGACAACGACTCTACAACTTGTCACACGACAATGACTCAACAACTTGGCAGGACGGACCGACCTGCTCTGATACCACTATGTAACACCCTAATTTCCCCCACATAATTTAATCGAATAACTAGAGTAGAATAATACAACTTAGAAATAAAGGGCATTACTTTCATCATACACTTTCTTATAGGTAGACATGTAACATAAATTAAAA
This sequence comes from Lathyrus tuberosus, assembly GCA_022829125.1. NCBI lineage: Eukaryota > Viridiplantae > Streptophyta > Magnoliopsida > Fabales > Fabaceae > Lathyrus > Lathyrus tuberosus. Next base: position 11,628,574 of record JALAZF010000117.1, read on the forward strand.
CATACTTTATTCCAAAAATACTCTTTATTACACTGCGAAAATGAATCATTCGAATAATAAAGCATAACAGTTTTAATTTACCAAAAATTAGTTTTTGTAAACTGATAAGGCAACTAAAGTTCTTTAACTACAATAAAACATGCATAAAAGCGTTCCCGACTCCCAATGTAACATATCAGAGCAGACGCCACTAAAGTGAAGCACCTCGTCTTCACCGACCACGACTTCCAAACTACTCCTGATTATCTGCAGGATGCCGTATAAGGCATCACCAAACACAGAATGGGTGAGATTCTCAAATCAACAAAATAAGAAGATGATATAAGTATAAAAGCATAAATCACCAAGTCATTCACCCATATCACAACTACCAGCAAGAATCACACACCTCAACACAACCATAATTCATCAATCAAAACATAATGCAACACAACTAACAAGAATAATACAATGAGACACCAGCTAGACTCAATGCATGTGGTACCAATTTTAGATCCCTGTTTCATGATCACAATTCCTGTCGGAACGTCTATCTAGTCGTTCACACCCACACGGGCACACAACGATCGTGATTGCTCACACCCCACATGGGCACACAATCACCTAAACAACAACAACATCGATTCCATTAAAAGGAATCCGGATGGACGCTAACACCCCACACGGGCACACGTCATTCCGCAACTCATGCATCATGCTATGCACCTTCAACGACAACATGCAACAGCGAAACTAATGGATAACCATAGCATGTCATCATTAATCAATTCACTATTTCACAACAACACACATACAACTATTTAAACATGCACATTCATAACGATCCTCCAAAATACATCATATAAGGAAATTATCAACGAAGCAATGAGAAATCACACAAAACAACAAGAAACAGCAAAGAAACAACAAAAATTGCGCAAGCAGCATTGCTGCGCCTCCCTGCACCGCCCGACGCCTTAGGAGTATTGCTGCGCCTCTTTCCACCGCCCGACGGCGCACAGACTTAGCTTCCTCCCCTCAATTCCAACAACTTCCAGTAGCGTTCCCTACAACGCCTCCTTGTCACCGCCCGACACAACATTCCTGCGCCTCTTCGCACCGCCAGGCGGCGTACGGGCGCAGCTTCCCCCTTCAACTCCAACAAGTTCCAGTAGTGTTCCAGGCTATGCCTCCTGAGCACCGCCCGACGGCACACAGTACCTCCCGACGCTACGATGCCACCGCTCGACGCTACTTCCGCATAGCAGAGTTCCTGCAAATCCAACTTACTGCTACACCAGACCCAATTTTCCCCCCAAAACAGTTCTCATAGTGCATGAAAATCATATCAATTCTCAGCAACATTTAGCCACAACAACGTACATTATTTTATAGACAACATCATGAACACATATTAACATCCTACATCATTAGGACCTATCCTTTTCCCATCAAAACCCCAACTACCTATCACAAAATTCAACATTCACATGAATTCAACCTAGTGATTCCTACCCAAATACATACATCATCCAACCCTTGAGAGATTAAAGAATTCCCACCCTTACCTTGTATTGATGAGCTTTCCTCTTCTCTAATGGAGTTCTCCATTCTCTTCCCTGCCCTAGCTTCTTTCACCTCTTCTCTCAATTTCACGTTGAATGAAACCTACTTCTCTATTCCCTAACTCCTTTCATAAACCCCTAATTATGGTTTTCCTTATTTGCCCTTACTCAACCTCGTACAATTACCTTCTCGCCCTTCTACTCTCTACACATCTAATTATTTTATTTATTTTATCTTATTATATCATTATTGTATTATCAATATTATTAAATCCCACTAGTGAAATAATAATAACAATAATTCCCACTAATAATTATAATCCCACATAATATTCATTTTATACTATGGTTCAACAAATACCAACTAATTAGTCTAATTAGTTTTACTCCCCCAAGGAATCATTCCTAAGGCCACTACCCCTTAATACAGGTACTTAAAACACAACGAAAACACATCAAGTCACAACATCAACTACATCGACTCATAATTATCTTGCAAATAATAAACAAATCAAAACGGGGCGTTACAGTGGACGGATCCAAAATTTTTAAAACGGAAGAGGCTTAAGTGATTCAAAATGGATTTGTGTTATGAAAGAGGAGCTGGAATCAATTGAGAAGAACATTACTTGGGAGTTGGTTGATCTATTAGACGGGAAGAATCCAATTGGTGTGAGATAGGTGTTCAAAGTGAAGACAATTCCCAAGGGTGAAATAATCAAGCATAAGGCTCAATTAGTTGCAAAGTGTTTCTTGCAAAGAGAAGGCATAAACTTTGAAGAGGTATTCGCACCGGTTGCTAGGATTGAAACCATTAGGCTAGTTGTTGGTATTGCGAAAAACAACAATTGGCCCATCTACCAAATGGACGTCAAATCTGGGTTTTTGAACAAACCGCTTGAACAAGAGATGTATGTAGAATATCCCTATGGTTGGGTTGTGAGAAACCAAGAGCTAAAGTTCTACAAGTTGAAGAAAACAATGTACAATTTGAAGCAACCTTCAAGAGCTTGGAACAAAGGGATAGATGGTTTCCTAAAGGAGGTTGGCTTCAAGAAATATGTATCCGAGCATAGCGTGTATGTGAATAAGGATACAAGGAAGGATTAGTTATCCTTTGTCTAAAAAATTAGAGATTTGACTTACTTTTACTTTATTAGATTAAGAGAATATTTGAGTTTAAAAAAATATATAAAATAAATAGAGTTAGTGAGGGTGTTAAGAGAATTAAGCGATGAGAGAAGTAAAAATAGATTTTAGGTTAACTAAATAGGTAGAGTGAGGATTAGAAGAGGAGATCGTGAAATTTAGGAATTGGGAAAAGAGGCAGAAATGGAGAGAGGTAGATATTGGAGAATTTGGATAGCGAGGAAAAATCCCAAAGCCCGATAGTGAGGGGTCCTTACCCTCCTATCTTCTTCTTCTTCTTCTTCTTCTTCTTCTTCTTCTCCTTTTTGTATTTGTGATTGTATGTTTGTGGCCTAAGGGTTTGCCCTAACCCCTTTGAATTGATTCTTCTTCTCATATTCTAATGTTGTTTGAGTCCCTATTGAATGCCTTGTTGTTATATAATAATCTGTTGCTGTACTATTTGGGAAATTTGTTAATAATTGGATTGCAGTATATATTCATCCATCTATTATTGATTTGGGGCTTTAAGAAAAAGTTAAAAAAGAAAAAAAAAACCCACAAAAATCCAACATGGCATTTTTCCCAAAAAATGCAAAATAATCGAAAAAATTGCAAATTTAGAATCAGCCTGGGTGACAGACTGTACGAACTATATGGCGGATTGTACTAATTATACGAACATTGGACTGTATGGACACCAATTTCAGTGGCGGTTCAGGACGGTGGCAGCGGATCAGGCGGGCGACAACGGTTCGACGTTTCCCGTACTAGTTTGGAAAGTTTGAGCAATTTTAAGTTTAGTGATCTTTCGTTACCCTTTGATAAGTTTAATAGTCATAGTTTTTATGTGTGAGTTTTCTAGAGTTGTTATAGAGTTGTTAAATTTGTTTTAGAGTTGTCAAAGTTGTTTTCGAATTGTTTAGAGTTAAATGTGATGAGCTTTAGAGTTAAAAAGAAAAGTATTTGTCTCTTTAGAGTTGTTCTGAGTTACATTATTACTTGAGTCAGACCGCTAGCCAATAGAATTCAATTTGAGTTTTTATCAATGATGCAAGAATTGTCAATTGATTACTTTGAGGTACTTTAGAGTCATTTAAAGTTAATTTTGATTTATAGAGATTGTTATAGAGTTCTCCTTGTGAACTCTGTTGAGTAAAAGACAAAGTTTGTCACCCTTTTGATGAGTTGTGAGAAAATATAAATAATTTATTACTCTGTTGATGTGTTTTGAGCATTTTTCTATGTTGATGAATAATTTGAGTTACTGAGTACTAATATAATTTTGCTCTGTTGTGATTATTTATGATTACTAATATAAATAATTGAGATGTAAATTTTTAGATGATTAATTCAGAGATCAATTTCGGTGTTGGCATTATATTGCCGAAATTATAATTTAGAGAAGAATCTTTTGAGTATGCATTTTAAGTATATTTTTCCTGTTCTTTTGAGCTTTGTGATTTCTATTTCCATGTTTATGCATAAATGTATATTAGAGTCAGGTAAGACTTCCGTCCACTGAGGTTAGGTTAAGAGAGGAACCATGACAGTCTCATGTTTAGAGACAAACATGGTTCAGAAAGATACCAGAGATAGGGATAAATCAGTAATACACATCTGTTTCCCAAAATTTTGGTACCCCGTGCATTCTTGGAGGAGGAGTACATTGCATTAGTACATTTGCATTGTGATTGTCGTTGTTATTTTGTGAATTATTGTGTGAGAATGATAATTGATTTTATGTATAACTATCCTAACTATTTATTACACTGTTAATATTATAAACGTATTTCTCACCCCCTTTTGTTTGCTTGTGTGGCTTGTTGGGCTGATAGTAAAAAAAACTCAAGTAGATGAGCATTATCTACTGTTGAATTGGAGGATGGCGTAGTTGCCTTCTTCGTGGTTTATCGATTTGATTTTATTTTAGATTTCACGTGTGGCTCTGATATGTAACACTTGGATGGGATCATTTGACTTTTTTGTTTTGTTTTCCTGATATTTGTGGGACTAATTTCCCTTATGCTTGAGTTTAGACTACCTTAATTTGAGATATTCAGTTAATCATGTTTTGAGAATTGTTCGCTGCATATTTTTGAAAAAGATTTTGTGAAACATATTTGTGTGAAAGAGGGATGGAGAAAGAAGAAGTTGAGACGAAATCCATCCAATGGTCAAACAGACCATGGAAACTAAAAAAATATGCTTATAATAGATTAACCCTAATAGGGTAATCGAATAGATGCAACTGAAGTTCAAAATTCACACCACCTAATTGATTAACCCTAAGGAACAAATATATTAAATATATTGTATCCCTAAACTCTTTATCAAATTAATATGAGATCAATCAAGCTAAGGATCATATCTTCTCTAAATCTCAATCAAATCAAATCATCAATCAGAAACGTGGGGGATGTAAATCTTCACGAAGATCTAATCAATTAACTATGATTTTAATAGATTAGAAAGCTCTTTTTGGTAAGTTTTTAAATCTTTTTTAGACCAAATAACTCTGATTTTTAATGATTTTTCATTCCGAAAATAGTTTTAGAAACACACTATATAATAGTACACTTTCCTCTCCTTTTATTCGTCATGTTCTTTTTCTCTTCTCTTGTTTGTTTGTGAGTCTTTATCTTTTATCTATAATATAAGAAAATTTGTTGTTGTGGAAATAACATTATTAACCTTGCTTAAATAATTGCCACTGCATCAATTTAGGGGTATTTTGTGTCTAAAAATTATTTTTTCCAACCAAATGTACTATACAAATGATATAGTTAGCTTTTGGTTGGAAATTAACACTTGTGTGATTACTTTGTAATGGAAAATCAGCAAATGTAATTTAACTAACTAGAATGGAAAGAAAAAGGAAAACCAAATGTTGGTCCCGATGCAACTCATTTTAACTCTTACACACCATAACTTGTCATTTCATCTTTGCTTTCTCTCTCCTTTCAAAGAATTTTTTCTGAAAAATCTCTCTCACTCTCTTTTGTTCTTCGTCTTCTCTATCAGTCTGTTTTGTTGTCTTCCAGAACAACAAGCTTCACTGGCTGCTCCAAAACATCTATATTGAAGGTGATTATTGAAGATCTACTACGTACATGCAACTGGTTTTTGTTGTTCAGAGCATCATACTTTTCTTTAAATGTTTTGAAAGTTGTTTACTTTTACCAAACATTGCTGATATTTGATGTTAATATGGATAAGATGTTCATGCATGTTATTATTTTCTTTGGGCAACCTTCATACCTGTTGTTTAGAAAAAATGGGTTAACAAAAATATGTCTTAACTTTCATCTTTGTATGATATTTTGTTGTTTTTAAAAATCTGTAGGGCGAAAGACATGGCAAGGCCATTCGAAAAGATTGCTGATATAAACTCTTCAAAAGAGTTGTGGAAGATTGCAGTCAAAGTGCATCACAAGTGGTCCGTGATTAGCAGCAACAAAGAACACTTTGAACTTATTTTTGTTGATATAGAGGTAACACGATTGAATATTTGTTTTCGCTATTGCTACATTTTAATATAATCTGAACCATAACATATTGTTTGTTGGATTTCTAGGGCACATATATTCATGTAATAGTTCCACCAACGTTGAAAGCAAAATTTGATGTTGTTTTGTTGTTGAACAATACATATACAGTGACTAATTTTATGCCCCAAACAAATGATATTGTATTCAAAACATCGGAGCATCCTTTTCTTATCAGATTTACCTACGGAACTCGGGTATCTGATATAAACAAACATGAAATACCTGCAAAGAAGTTGAAGTTGAAGCCTTTTGCAGAAATTATATCTGGAAATTGGAGGAATGATCTCTTAATAGGTAAATGTGATTGTTATCATTTTTTTGGGTTATCATTGTAGTTAAAATGCATTTTGTTTGGTGATAGATGTTATTGGAGTTGTTGAACGTATTGGTTATACACAAATGACTGCTGGCAAGAAACAATAGGTCAATCTTATTTTGAGAGACCTTGGGTTAGTGTTATCCATTATTCTAAGACTTATGTTTTTGGTTATGTCAAATAGATTTTTAACATTTTACTATAACATGTGCAGGAATGACACCTTGACCTGTACTCTCTGGGAGTCATATGCTTTGAAGTTCATGACATATGTGCAAAATAATACTGATTCTGTTCCTACAGTCATTTTATTACAATATGCGAAGGTGAAAGCTGAAGGTAATATAAACTATTTTAATTTCGTTAACAATATGCCATACTTCATAACATGTTTTATTGTAAAAGGAAAATATCTGCTTTCCATTTCGAACACGTACAACATAACAAACCTGATCATTAATGAAGATGTTCCGGATATAGTTGAGTTTAGAAACAGGTACATTATACAAATTTAGTTTTCCTATAATGGGTTGCATGACATTATTTGGTTGAAATGCAATATTGATTGTTTGTTATGATATCTTCCACAGGCTTCCAACAGACTGCATAATTGGAAGTTCAAGTCAACTAATGTCCACACAATCTAATGTATGGTCATAGAACTCAGGTGGTTCTCAGATTACTTCTTATGACAAGTTTATGGCAAATGCAACCCCTCTATGTCTACGAGATATAATTAATCTTCCTGATGTAAGTACTTGAATTCGACCCAAAAATTATAATAGTCATATTGTTTTTTTTACCAGAACATCCCATTTATTAATTAATATCACATGTGTTAGGCTGCATTTTGTGTTACCGTCGCAACCACAAAGATGCTAAAAGCAACTACGAATGGTTGTTATTATCAGGCGTGCTGCAAGTGTCCTAAAGTAGATAAGGGAGATGCTCCTCCTTATATTTGTGTTGATGGCCACTCAACAGAGATAGAACTTTTTAGGTATTACCAACTCATTAGTTATTCAAAATCTGTAGTGAATTTCTAACAACTTACAAGTGGAATGTTATAATGTTATAGGTATAAAATTGAGGTTGAAGTAGTTGATAATGATAGTACAACAATATTTGTCTTATGGGATTGTGAGTGTAACGAATTATTGGAAATCTCTGCTGCGGATCTCCGCGAAACCATGATTAAGGTTTTGTTATATCATTGTGAAATTTCCAATAATATAGCTATTAAATCTGTTGTCGTCCTTAAATTTTTGTTAAATTTCGAATAGGATGGTATTGAAGATCCCCTTGATTTTCCATTGGATCTTGATAAGTTGATTGATCGTGAGTTTGCCTTCAAAGTGAAATGGCAACCTAAATGGAAAAATGCAAGTGTCATTGCTGTCAAAAGTGACAAAGAGTCCAAGGAAAACGTTGTTGCTCACTGGGAAGGTTCCAAGGTATGGTATCAATAATATTAAGTTGCTGTAATTTCATAAGTATGCATTAGTTTAAGATTTGTTAATTGTATATTCCATTCGACATTAATAGTATTATGTTTTTGTTTCAGCCTTCTTTAGTTGACGCTATTGATGATCAAATTAACATGGTATTTCACCAACTTCATGCCCACTCTTATGTTTAAAGTCTTCCATTTCTCTTCCAATGTCTTATAATGTTATACTAATTACATATATATGTCTTCAGATAAGGGAAAGTGTTGACGAAGCAATATTGTCTGAGAATTGGAATATCATAAATGTAAGTCCAACTACATATTGTTAACATTATCATTTCTTTAAATTTGTATATTTAAACACAACAAATCAGTATGAAATGTCTCTACGGTTGCAGGATTTGGATATCACCTCAAATTTGAATTCACAATTATCTCCTACTGATTCAGCTCCAATAATGGTTGAATTTTTGTAGTTTTATTACATGTAGATTATATATTTGTAGTTGTATAAAATTTAAAATCTGATTCAGATGTTTTTTTGTTGTAACATGTTCAGATCTCTGATACTCCTATAACACCTATGCCAACAACATCACTGCAAGCTACTCCAAAGAATGCAAAAATTAAGGCAATTAAACCTCCCCAAGTAACTCCAATCAACTCTGGAAAAAGGGGTGCAGTCAATGCTACAAGGGACTCTGCATCCATTAAGGAGCTTGCTGAAGGCGAAGAGTCTTCAACAAGGTTACGCCACAAGCATGTCAAAGTTGAGAAAAAATGAGTAATTCTACCTGTGACTGTAACTTGTTTTGTGTTATTTTGTGTGGCATCATTGCCTATTGTAATATACATGCTGGTTGAAGTGCGTATGACATTTGAATATCTTGGCCACAATTCCACAACCCTTACTAAATATAATATTAGTTTTATTGTATAAACTGGTGTTTATTCGTTATTTTCGCTCAAAGCATATAACCATTACATAAATGTTTTCAAACTACACCTTGCAAACAGAACATACTCCTTTAAATAAATAGTTGACAAAATGTTTAAGTAGTTTTATATATCTATTAAGGTCATTTGGAATCGGATATAAATGTCCAGCGTGACATTTTAGCACTACAAATTCACACTGATACATTATATGAATATTTCCACATCCTCAATTTTTTATTATATTGAAGTGAAAGCAGTCAAACTTGATGTGTACTTTGATATTTGCTTGGATTCTGATACATTATATTGTAACGTATTGGACTACTACTGCTTTTTATTATAATATTGAAATTGGCTTTAGTTTGGTAATTTGTCTTCCCAATACAAAATAACATGATTGATTGGTAAAGTTGGTAGCCTTTTGTACAAGTTGAAATTCTGGTATCAGACGTGTGATGTTAAGGTGCGATGTCACAACAACACACTCTACAACTGGACAGCGATAACAGTAATCAACACAATGAATTGTTCACCCAGTTCGGTCTAACTACCTACGTCTGGGGGCTACCAAGCCAGGAATGAAATTCACTACTTGTAGAATTAATTTACAGACTCAACAACCCAGTTGACAATCTCCTAAACTTAATTCCTACTAGTGACTTTCTACCTAAGAAACCACTTAGATATGAGAACACTACTCAATCCCTACAATTCAATCACACCTTGATTCTGTTTCACAGCTTTGATCAAGTAATAACTCTCTGTTGCTTCACAGCTTCTAAGAGAGGACAGAAAATGACTCACCAATTCAACCTAGAATGGTGTATACAAACTCGAACAATAATCTCAAGACACTCAGCCTATGCTCTTGATCTTTTCTCTGTATTTCTGTACCTTTTCCTTTGGTCTTGTGCGCTTTAAATAGCAACCAGAATTGGGCTTGGACTCCTACAATATCTGACTTGATTTGTTATTTAAAACTGAATATTCAAAATAGGTTTTCTCCTAAAATCTTTTCAAATCTTCAACCTTTTAAATCTCCTACAAATCTGCACCAGATCTCCTATGCAGCGAAGAATATCTAACCCAAGATATTCGCATCCAATGAGACAGCTTGCTCTCCACAATTCCAGCTAACATGCAAACCCTAACAACATCACAACCTGATGTTATTAATTATGCAAATCTAATGTCACAACATCGGACATGTGATATCAGACATCCAAACTTCAGCAATTTAAACACTTAACACAGCCCAGTGTTAAGACTTAATGTTGTAACATCACCACCTTGACACCAACATTGAACATACTTTGTTTTACCCAAAATTCCAGCCAATCCAAGAACTAACAATCTCCCCCTTTGGCTAATTTTGGCTAAAACAATCTCTGCACCTTCAGAGACTTCAGCAGCGGAAAAACTTCAAACAATGATTTTGAAACTCCAAGCAACAGCAGCATCTTCAATTCACTTCACAAAACTCTGCTGCATCACCAAGTTCAACAACTACACTCTTCAAACAGCTGCACATATTTCATTATTAGCAGCAATGAGCACTCCCCCTCAATGCAAAAGTCAGCATAGCAGCTGTTCAGCATTTCAGCAGTTTCTCCCCCTTAATATCTGCACTACTGTACTATAGCAAACTAATACCTTTGACAGCAACTCTTTCGACAACACTTGACATTTGTACTTTTGGCTTTCTTTCTTTGGCTACTTCTCCCCCTTTTTAGCCACAATTAGACAAGCTTCAATCAGAAGCCCTATTAACTACAGTTATTACTACCCTAGCTCTCATTGGTAGCCTCACAGTTAGCAACCAGGCAAAACAAATCATAGAAGAGAACAACATAAAAAGGTGCATATAACAACACAATATTCAAATTACATAACCGGCATAGCAAGTGCAACACAACAAAAAAACTAAACTAATATCTAATAGCAGCAGATGGAAGTTAGTCTTCATCCGAGCTGGTACCATCAGCATCTTCATCACCTTCGTCTGACCCGGAATCCTCAGTATCGCCATTCACATTATCTTCCCCCTGTTCCAAGGCTTTGATCATCTGCTCAATCTTCATTTTCCTAACAGTGCTGGTACTGATAACCATATCAAGATCCTTGCAGGTTGCCTTTAATTCTTCAATCAACTCAGTTTTTGTACTGACCTTCTTAACCCCAGAACTTGATGTTGTAACAATGTCTGGAACATGACTCCCAGCAAACAGTTTGGGATGCAAAGATAAAGCTGACTCCCTCTTACATGCTACCACTGTACTGGTTAAGATTCCAGGATGTTGATCTAAGATCATTCCACAGATAAGGGAAGGGAATGATATAGGCATTTTGATAGCATTGGTGGTACCATGCTTCACCACTTGATCAAATATATAGCTTCCATAGTTGAACTTGACCTTTTTCCCAACAGCACAGATGAACCTTCCTAATCCCACAGTTATGGTGGTTTTGTGATTAGTAGGTACCCAGTTAGCAGCACCAATTCTGTGCAAGATAGCATACTTGATATTGAGTTTGCTAGATGTCAATTTATTTTTCAGTGGCCACACCTTAACTTGAGTGGCAGTGATTTCTCTACACACTTCATTATCAGTTACTTCCAGTTCACACCCCTCTTGTTCATCCCTTCCTAGATATTTATTGATGGTACTAGGAGAGAAGTCAATACACTGCCCCCTAACAAACACCTTCATGTAGTTCACACTTCTATTGTCAGAAATGTCTATGGGGATGTTGACAACAAATTCCTTTACAAGTCCACTATAGCACTTAAAGAATCTGGTCACAGTCTTCAACAGTCCAACAACATGAATGAGGTCCATAATTTCTTTCATATCCATGACATCCTTTCCAAGCTCCCTTTCCATAGCTAATCTCCTTTGGCATACAAATTTCCACAAGGGAGCACTGCTAGCATAATGAAAGGATATGTTGTCCACTGGCACTTCAGGGACCTTATCAGAGATTCTTTTTAAAATGGTCTTTCTGACTGGTGTGATGTCATGGACATCTTCCTCAACATCATCCTCAGATTCAGATTCTTCTCTAATCTTTTTCCTTTTGGAGGATGTAACAACCTTGCTCCAAGGTTTTGTGGGACCAACAGCAGTTTTCTTCTTGCCATCAGTAGACTTCTTTGGAGAGGATTCATCAGTCTTTCCTTTCCTTGTCTTTAGTCTCTTGGCAATACTTGGAACGACATTTCCAATGACTTCATTATCAAATAAATCAACCACATTGATCACATCCTCATTCTTTTATCTCCATTAATGTCCTCATGCACATCATCTTCTTCCCCTCCTATTTCAGAATCTTCAATGACAGACATAGAAAGTCTATGAAGATCAGACTCAACTCCTTGCATGTCTACATTTTCTGCCGTCATCTGATTCAATGGTATAGAAATTCCTTTCACAGGTATACCTTTGTCCAGTATTTTGGTAGCCAGATTACCCATACTCTTGTCAACATCAAACTTTTCTACCACAGTTTGAGACGTGGATGACTTAGGTGTTGATTTATCACTAAATAGGATACTAGTAACAAGCTTCTTTGTTTCAGTGTCTTTAAAGGTAGTTGCGGCCCTTTTAGAAGCAAGTTTAGAAGGTCTAGGTTTACTTGACTCTGGGAGCATTACGGAGATGGGTTGTATATTCAGAGCTTCGTCTTTAGAGTACTCATCTGTAAAAACCCTAGCTTTATTCTGCGATGAACTTTTTGATGGAGAAGATGTCTGCTTTGACATGGTTCCTTTGAGGCAGTATAGGTTGAGATGTTTCTTCTTGTTGAAGGAGACGAATAAACAGGAGATATGAGTTTTGATGGATTGTGATTTTGCTATAATAGGAAATGGGGTCTGAGGTAAGGCGCCAGATTTTGTGTATTTTTTAAAGACCAATCAATGAGTTTCTCCCCCCAAATAACCTTTCCTTTTACAAATTTGAAGGGATTCAACTTAAGAGTACTTAACTCTAACAGCCTTTCACACTTGATGTCACAGTCCAATGCTAAAACATTAGTCTTATCATCGATAAATGGGCTAACTTCTATAGGTATCCATAGATAACAATTATCTCTGGACCTGACTCCTTTATGATCACTTCATCCTTTTCGTTTGCCACTAGACACTCATCCTTGGAATAGCTGACTTTGTACCCTTCATCACATAGCTGACTTATGCTAATTAGATTTGCCTTCAAACCTTGGACAAGGATCACACTATCAAGAGTAAGACCATCAAGATTCTTCACTCTTCCACTTCCTTCTACTACTCATTTTTCTCCATTCCCAAACATGACTTTATTTGCATGGCAAGGATTGAACTCCACCAACTGCTCCTTTGATCCAGTCATGTGCATTGAACATCCACTATCAAAGTACCATGCATCCATGGCAACATGTCCATTTGAGGTATGAGCTAATAGACACGTGACCTGAGCTTTAGGAACCCATTGTTTAGCAACTTTGGGTCTGACCTCCTTTTGTCTGGTTTGAGGGACAGATTGTGGATAACCATGCAATTTAAAACAAGAGTACTGCATATGTCCAAACCTTCCACAATAGAAGCATCTAACTCTGTCATCTCTGAATTGGTTATATCTTCTACCATTATTATGATATTGCTGTGGCTCCCACCCATAATGTTGTCTCCTTCTTTCATAGTTGGTCTGTCTTCTATGGTGCTGTTGTCTTTTACCATAGGTAGACTGTCTCCTGAGCTGAGGATGCTGTCTTCTAGGCTGTCTCCTATGGTGATGAGGCTTCCTTCTTCCATAGTGATGAGGCACAGCATTGTTGTATCCATGTCCATACCAGTTTTCCTGATGTTGAAACATCTGATGAGACAGGTTCTGTTTGAACCTTGCAGCTTGCATGCTCATGGGATATTGGGGAGGCATATACTAACTAGCTCCTTGAAGCTGCATCTTCCTCTGATGGGGACCATTCTTTTTCTCAACATTCTGAGGTTGAACAATTTTCTTAGGGGTAGGATCCTATCCTTTTGTTTGAGACATTGGTTGGGACACCTCCTCCTTTGTTCCTGAAGTGCTTGCTTCAGCAGAAACCTTTTTCTCAGCTACAAATCCTATACCTGACTTATCACCAGCAACCTTTTCTGTCTGAAGGATCTTATCAAGTGTGTCTGTACCACAGCTCAGCATCCTAACAGATTTGGTCATATGATCAAGATGAGCTTTAACTAGTACAACTTCATTTTCCAGATCAGCTTTTCATTCTCAAGCTGAGCAATCTGTTGCTTGTGGCACTTGTTTTCTTGACAAATCTCAGCACTTTTTAAACACATCTCTTGATAAGTAGATGCTAACTCCTCATAAGTTATTTCTCCATCACTAGAATCATCATCAGAAACAACAGTTCCTGTTAAAGCTCTAACATGCTTTGCTGACTCACCTTCACTTTCACTATCAGAGTCAGACCAGGAAACTGTCATGCCCTTCTTCTGCATTTTCAAGAAGGTGGGGCACTCTTTCTTGACATGTCCATACCCTTCAAACTCAAAGCACTGAACTCCTTTATCTTGGACAGTTTTCTCTTCATCCTTCTCTTTTGACTTGCTGGTGTCAGAAGATATGTTCTTGACATTAGGCCTGGAGTTATTATTCATTCTCTTGAACACTTTGTTGAACTGTCTTCCCAACATAACTATGGCCTGAGATAGATCCTTATGGGATTCAGAGTTATTCCCTTTCTCTTCTTGATCATTTGACACCAAGGCTATACTCTTTGGTTTCTTTTCTGGTTCTTCCTCATTCAACCCAAGCTCAAACGTTTGAAGGGATCCAATGAGCTCATCAACTCTCATCTTACTGATGTCCTGTGATTCTTCAATGGCAGTTACCTTCATCTTATACTTCTTAGGAAGGGACCTAAGGATCTTCCTTACAAGCTTTTCATCTGACATTTTTTCTCCAAGAGCACTGGATGCATTAGCCAGTTCCAGAACATTCACGTGGAAGTCATGAATAGTCTCATCTTCCTTCATCTTTAGGCTTTCAAATTTTGATGTTAGAATCTGAAGTCTTGACATTTTAACTCTAGATGTACCTTCATGAGTGGCCTTCAAAATATCCCACGCTTCCTTAGCAACTTCACAGGTATTGATTAACCTAAAAATATTTTTATCCACTCCATTGAAAATTGCATTTAGAGCTTTGGATTTACCAAGGGCAAGCTCATCTTCTTCCTTAGCCCATTCTTCTTCAGGCTTCGGCTTTGCAGTGCCCTCTTTATCTTTGCTAGCATCATCTTTTTCACACACAACAGATGCTTTCCACTCTTTAATAATAGCCTTCCAAGCCCTGTTGTCCAAGGATTTTAAGAAAGTGGTCATCCTTGGCTTCCAATAGTCATAATTGGATCCATCTAATATAGGGGGTCTGTTGACGAATCCTCCAACTTCTTTGTCCATCTTTACACCAGAAAGTAACTTCCCTAGATCTCACCCAGAGACAGACAGGATGCTTGCTCTGATACCAATTGAAATTCTGGTATCAGACGTGTGATGTTAAGGTGCGATGTCACAACAACACACTCTATAAATGGACAGCGATAATGGTAATCAACACAATGAATTGTTCACCCAGTTCGGTCTAACTACCTACGTCTGGGGGCTACCAAGCCAGGGATGAAATTCACTACTTATAGAATTAATTTACAGACTCAACAACCCAGTTGACAATCTCCTAAACTTAATTCCTACTAGTGACTTTCTACCTAAGAAACCACTTAGATATGAGAACACTACTCAATCCCTACAATTCAATCACACCTTGATTATGCTTCACAGGTTTGATCAAGTAATAACTCTCTGTTGCTTCACAGCTTCTAAGAGAGGACAGAAAATGACTCACCAATTCAACCTAGAATGGTGTATACAAACTCGTACAATAATCTCAAGACACTCAGCCTATGCTCTTGATCTTCTCTCTGTATTTCTGTACCTTTTCCTTTGGTCTTGTGTGCTTTAAATAGCAACCAGAATTGGGCTTGGACTCCTACAATATCTGACTTGATTTGTTATTTAAAACTGAATATTCAAAACAGGTTTTCTCCTAAAATCTTTTCAAATCTTCAACCTTTTAAATCTCCTACAAATCTGCACCAGATCTCCTATGCAGCGAAGAATATCTAACCCAAGATATTCGCATCCAATGAGACAGCTTGCTCTCCACAATTCCAGCTAACACGCAAACCCTAACAACATCACAACCTGATGTTATTAATTCTGCAGATCTAATGTCACAACATCGGACATGTGACATCAGACATCCAAACTTCAGCAATTTAAACACTTAACACATCCCAGTGTTAAGACTCAATGTTGCAACATCACCACCTTGACACCAACATTGAACATACTTTGTTTTACCCAAAATTTCAGCCAATCCAAGAACTAACACAAGTTATTGTCTTCCCAAGACAAAATATAATGAACTTTTCTCTGCCCTAGCACACGTTTTCAAAACCTTTTTTTTTATCGTATCATAATATTTTTTTATAAAGCTGTTTTTATACCTATTGTATCATAACTTTGTGACATCCATCTGCATTAATACTTCTCACAACATTTTCTTTATTTAATGTCAACTTCTGTACAATACTATTTTTTACCTATTCTATCATTTTTTTATAAAAAGCAATTTATTAATAAGAATACAAGGGGTAATACCATAACAACGACTTTTGCTATTAAAATTAATTATAAACATATCATAAATTATAGTTATTTCACCATCAACATGACCATAACGAGACAATGCTTTTGCTGCCTTCATTGGAAAAATCTGAAAATAATACAATGACTTTAATAACATAATTTATTTTTGCATGTAAAATTTAAAACATTAAAGATAACAAATTTATTAAATGATAACTTACCATGACATTTTTTACTGCACTGTTGGTTGATGTTATGAAATAATTCTAGTATATCTCAAATTCATTGTCTTCTTCATCTTGGTCATATTCCTTATGTTCATCCTCATCCTTATCATCATCGTCTCCATCCACCACCGTCATCATCTCTAACCGCATCCTCATCTTCTTCTTCTCCTCGAAATGGGATAGCTTCTACACAAACATCATGCTTTTTATAATGGATATAGCTAACCACCCACAGCAAATATATGCTATTTGTATTCAAATTACATATCCTGACATTCATTGCTACAAACTACCCCACCTACTTATTAAATTTAATTAACCTACCAAATATTGAATGTATGCAACATTATGTAATTAAGTATGCCCCATACATTCAACTTTAATGTCATCTCAAAAATTCTTCCAAAGATATGCTCGTGCACAACAATAATGGTAATTCAGCATGCAAGTACAGGTAATGTCAACGTATACTATTATTAACATTATAATATTACATTCCAAAAATTCGTTGACCATATTTTTAACCTCAACTTTAAAACACAGATGTCTTAAATTTACCAAAATTTTAGAGGGAACTTTTACCGCTTCATCCACTCTTTCATTAATTTGGATCATTTTTACCCAAACAAAAATACATTATAGCTAACTGGTGTTTCAGGAAAAATTAGTCATTTCTGTATGGCTTTTAGTTAATGAAAAACTATGGATTCAACTAACAATGCTGCATCTGCAGCCAGGAAAAAAAGTAAATTATCTCTCATGAGCAAGAAACAACAATCCAATTCAAATTGTAAAGAAAATATCCCTCCAACAGGACAATCGAGCGCACAATCTAATCAACCTCAATCAATCTCAGAACAAACACCTTTTCATGAATCTACTGGTTATGTTAATAATACTCAACCTTCAAAACGACAATGTAGGTTAAAAACCAACTCATTTGTTAGACCTGTTAGTGTTAACTTATTAAACCAATTTCATTCTACAACTACTGTCAACCATGAACATAATGATACAATGGCCGAATCTTCTAGGGCTGGAGAATAGCGTTATGGGAACGTCTTCGCAACGAACAGCAAACCACAACAGCAAAATGATGCCTACGCTAACAACATACTCCAATCCCGACTATTGGATTCCCGCTCTGATGAAGATTCCAATGATGATTCTGATAGCGAAGTCGATGATCAGAGTGGATATTACGACGTGGATGACCACCTTCAAGGTTAGGCATTATATAATATACTTCCAATATCAGTTTACGTTGTCATATAACAATGTAGATGTTATCTGAGTTGTTCACGTATTACTTGACTTAACATTTTTAACATGTTTTGTGTTAACAGAATTCTTGGACATTGGTGACCCTGTTTGGGAGTGCCAATATTGTTTGTCTTGCATGTGGTATACTGAAAGAATGAGTAAATCAAGGAATACTACATGTCCTACATTTTCACGTTGCTGTCATGGAGGGAAGGTCAAACTACCATTGCTTGAAGAACCACCAGGCATTCTGAAAAACCTCCTATTTGACGGATCAACTGTGGATGGGAAAAATTTTCAGTCGAGCACAAGGAGTTATAATGCAATGTTTTCTTTTACATCACCCGGAATGAAATTTGATACCAAATTCAATAAGGGTGGTGGCCCCCTACTTTAAGGCTGCATGGCCAACCATGCCATAGAATCGGGACGCTTTTACCAGAAGTTGGCCAACCACCAAAATATTTACAACTGTATATTTTCGACACGGATAACGAAATTGAGAACCGCATGGAATGTTTTAGGTGAATACTATATTGATTATGTTATGGGTTACTTACATGTTTTACATTTCTAATTCAGAGTTTATCATTTGTTATTTACATTATAGGGAAAACAAAACTATCGACAGGAACATAGTTGCGAAATTGAAGAACAAGTTGGATCATAATAATGTTCATGCCAAAGTATTTAGAATGGCACATGATATGCTGAAAGACCCAAACATCAGAGATTTAAAACTTAGATTAATTTCTGACCGTCAGACAGATGGGCGCGTATACAACAAGCCCATAGTTTTTGAAGTTGCTGCCCTTATAGTTGGTGATGTTGACACTGGTACCAAGAGAGATATCATCATTCAAGATAGTGGAGTAAATTTGCAAAGAATTGATGAGTTTCATCCTTGCTATCTTGCATTTGAATATCCATTGCTTTTTCCTTTTGGCGAAGGTGGATTCAGGGATAATATTCTACATGCTTACAAAGGTGAAGTTGTGGTAAATAAAAGAAACCGTCAAACAATAATGGAATGGCTTTCTTTTAGATTGCACTAAATAAAAAACGAGGCTAAAAAATTTTTTGCATCAAGGAGGCTTTTTCAACAATTTTTGGTGGATGGGTACACAATGATGGAAACAGAGAGACTTAATTGGTTGAGAAAAAACCAATCTAAACTGAGAGTTGGTAAGCATGACAAATTAAAAGAGAATGAACGCAACACGAATCAAGAAACAAATGTGAAAGCCGGAAAAAGAGTTGTGTTGCCTTTGTCATTTGTTGGAAGCAAAAGATATATGGATCAATTGTATTTCGATGGTATGGCTATCTCAAGTACAGTTGAGTTTCCTGATTTGTTTTTGACATTCACTTGTAATCCAAATTGGCCAGAAATTACAAGAGAGTGTGCAAAATACAATTTAAAGCCTCATGACCGTCCTGATATTATTTCAAGGGTATTCAAAATTAAGTTTGATGAATTGATAGTTGATATTACACGCAGACATATATTTGGAAGAGTGTTAGCATGTAAGTTTTATATCATTATTGATACTTTATCATGTTGATTATCTCATTCTTGCAATGCATGTAATTTTATTTTCTATAACAAGTTATTACCATAATTTATGTGCTATTTAAATTACAACCCTAGCATAAACCCTTTCTACATCTGCTATTTCATTGAATTTTAGCATCTTTTGTTGCATACACATTCATTACTTACTTGGTACATTGCCTACGATATTTATTACTACTGCATCTGGTGAGCATTAATGAGCATAACAACCTATGCACAGTCTTCATAATATTATGATATGAATATATAACCTAAACTTGACCAATGTTACTAGTCATCTGCTATGTTTTCTTAACACAGTAATGTAACGTTTTAATGAGTTTTTTTGATACATTTCAATGATTGTAATGCGAACATACTCATTTGATTTTATTACATTACAGTCATATATACAATTGAATTTCAAAAGAGAGGCCTGCCACATGCACACATTCTAATTTTCTTGCACCCTGAGAGTAAGTACCCGAACCCGTCCGATATTGACAAGATCATTTCTTGTGAAATAACTGACCCTGCATTACATCCAAAACTTTATGCCTTGGTGAAGCAACATATGATTCATGGTCCATGTGGGTTGGAAAGAATGTCATCACCTTGCATGAAAAATAGGAAATGTTTTAAATTCTATCAAAAACAATTCAATGAGACAACAACGGTTGACAAAGATGGTTACCCTCAATATAGGAGAAGGACAAAAACCCATACAGTTATGAAAAATGGTGTTTCCCTTGACAATAGACATATTATTCCATATAACACACGGTTGTTGTTGAAGTTTCAAGCACACATTAATATGGAATGGTGCAACCAGTGTTCGCCCATAAAGTATTTATTCAAATACATCCATAAGGGCTATGATAGAATTACGGCATCCATTGTCCAATCCAAAGGAGGAAGTTCAAGTTCTGGTGGTAATATAGATGAAATTCAACAATATATAGATTGTCGTTACGTCTCACCAAGTGAAGCATGTTGGAGAATTTACTCTTTCAAAATTCATGCACGAAAACCAGCTGTCGAACGTATGTTCTATCATTTAATAAGAGAGAATGCTGTCTTTTTTTCTGACCATGCCATGATGGAGAATGTTCTTGAAAAAGCAAGTGTGACTGAGTCGATGTTTACTTTTTTGCTTATTGCAAATGAAAAGTATGAAGAAGCCAGAACCCTCACATATGGTCAATTTGTATCTAAGTTTGTTTATGATAAAAGGCTTAGATGTTGGAAACCAATGAAGAAAGGTTTTACAATTGGCCGGTTAATTTGGGTTCCACCAACAACGGGGGAGTTGTTATATTTAAGAATGATGTTAACCGTTGTCAAAGGACCAACCAGTTACGAAAAAATTCGTAAGGTTGGTGATATATAATACTTCAGTTTCAGAGATGCATGTTTTGCCATGGGATTCCTTGAAGATGACAAGGAATTTATTATGGCTATAAAAGAAGCAAGTGAGTGGGGTTCGGGAGGATTCTTGAGAAAATTATTTGTAATTATGTTGTTGTCAGGTGCAGTCAATAAACCATGTCATGTATGGAACAATACTTGGACATGGTTATCGGATGGTATTTTGCATGAACAACGTGTTTTATCTTCCAATTCAGGTATAATTTTCACATTTTGAATGTATGACATAATTATTTAACTGAATGTTTCCTTGCATAACATTTACATGAAATGCAACTACTGATGTTTTGATTATCTCAAAATAGGTCTTGTATTAAATGATGAAGAAATTCAAAATTTGACATTACTTGAAATTGAGAAGATTTTGCAAGCAAATAGACGTACTTTGAAGGACTTCAAACCGATTCCATATCCAAATGGCTATGTTTTGGAACAACTTGGAAATCGATTGATTTATGACGAACGGAATTATAATGTTGAAGAACTAAAATCACAATTTGCAACTTTGTATGCATCACTGACAGGTTTGTTGTACAAATGTCAATTACCTACATTAGGATGCATGCATGATAGACACCCCACATAACGTTTTTCCATGTGGCTAAAGTTCTGTCATAACCTTTGGACATATATATGACTACATGGCTCTTTATGAAACTTATCACGATATCTACTGTTACATGCAAAGCTATCAATAACTTTTACACTTTTAATATAATATGTTATCTTTGAAACAGAATGTGATATCTTATATTATATTAAATTGTGTGATATTGTCTTATCATGAAGTTCGTCACTTTGTATATTGCTTTCTAATAGGGGTTTAAGTGCTTCTTTATAGATGAACAGAACCAGATATTTCATAAAATCATCAGGGCAGTAATAGAACAAAAAGGTGGGGTCTTCTTCTTGCATGGACATGGAGGAACCGGTAAAACTTTTATGTGGCGAACTCTTGCAAGTTATTTGCGATCAAAGCATCAAATTGTAATTACCGTTGCCTCGAGTGGGATCGCAACACTTTTGCTACCTGGGGGAAGAACTGCTCATTCGAAATTCAAAATTCCTGTGCCAACTTTAGAAAATTCACTTTGCAATATTGAACCAAAGGATGACCTTGCAGATATGCTTAGACAAACGCAGTTGATAATTTGGGATGAGGCTCCGATGGCACATAAACATGCATTCGAGGCTCTTGATAGAACACTTAGAGACATAATGGGTAAACATCCTAATGCTGAATCTATTTTTGGGCGCAAAGTCATTGTTTTTAGAGGTGATTTTAGACAAATTCTCCCCGTTGTCCCGAGAGGAACACGTTCTGATATTGTACACAGTGCTTTAAATGCGTCATACATTTGGAGTGAATGCGAAGTACTTACCCTTACAAAAAATATGAGACTTCAAAGCGGCCAAAATCCATCTGAATGCTTTGAAATTGAAAACTTTTCAAAATGGTTGCTTAATCTTGGTGAGGGAAAAATATCTGAACCAAATGATGGATATGCGGAATTTGAGATACCTCCTAAAATTTTAATAAGAGATTTTGAGGATCCAATAGAAGCAATTGTTAACAGTACATATCTAACCTTTTTGGATAACTACCAATCATATGATTACCTCAAGAGTCGAGCCATTCTAGCAGCAACAATTGAAACTGTTGATGAAATCAATGATCATGTTCTTAACCTTATGCCATGTGCTTTATTCTAATTTACATTTTCCTGGTACAATTTATAGTTTATATTCTTCTATTGTACTAACATTTTCCTGGTTCAATTTATAAGTTTTAGTCATATAATATTTTATTCTTCAAATATACATTTTCCTGCTACAATCTATAGTTTATATTCTTCTACAATTTATATGATATTTTTTCATTCATTTTAGGTGAGTCAAGATATTACTATAGCTCAAACTCAATTGATAGGTCTGAAATACATGACATGGATGTAATACAAATGTTGAGTCCAGAATTTCTCAGCACTCTAAGAACTTCTGGATTACCCGGACATCACATTAAATTAAAAATTGGGACTTCTATTATGTTAATGCGGAATCTTGATCAAACAGAAGGTTTGTGTAACGGGACACGTTTGGTTGTGACTAAAATGGCTAATCATGTGCTTGAGGCAAGAATAATGGGTGGTAAAGGTCATGGGAATATCATTTATATACCACGAATGGATATGTCGCCTTCACAGTCTCCTCGGCCATTTAAATTGAATAGGAGACAATTTCCAATTATTTTCTCGTATGCTATGACCATCAATAAATCACAAGGTCAATCTCTTGATTTGGTAGGTTTATACTTGCCTCGCGATGTCTTTAGCCACGGTCAAATTTATGTTGCTATTTCAAGGGTGACATCAAAGAAAGGAATCAAGATTTTGGTGCATGATGAAAAGAAAAATGGCAAAGAATCAACAACAAATTTTGTTTATAAGGAGGTCTTCCATAATATATAAGAGGTATAACAATTATTAAACTTTACATTTAATTACTTTGTATATTTTTGTGTCATATATTGTTAATGCATAATCATATTAATATGTTTTTTTTATACTTTGATATTGGTGGACATTTTGGTGACAAGTTGTATCATTCTGGATGAAAATTGCTAAGCCACATTTTATTACTTAATGTAATAATTTTTGAAAAGGGAGTGAATTGAATTTTATATAATGTAATAATTTTTGCAATGGTCACAATAAATGTTTTTCAAAATGACGACTTCCATATATATATTGGAATTGAAATGCCTGAAATTGGATTTGAATCCAAACTCTTATTAACCACAAATTGGTTTAAAAAACATTTAATAATTTAAAACTTTTTTTCTGATTCTAAATTAGTTTTTAAAACTAATTATGCACAGCTTTGTAATATAAATTTTATATTACATACTTTAGAAATATGTTTTATAAATACAATTTCAACATACAAGTGTACTACAAATATGTTTAGTAAAAGCAAATCATTTTCAACATAGATTAAAATAACACAAAACCATGTAGTACCAACAAAACAATACTTATATTACATAATTGAGTCATAATGAGGTTCCATTTCCACATTGTAATTAAAACATCTTCTTAAACTTAATAACACATAATATGCCATTTCTAATCCAAATCGATATAACAGATACAGATTTCATGTTTGAGCATCAACGATTAAGCAAAGACACAAAAACTTCATATGGAGGAACAGTAATGGAAAACCCAAGCTTATCTCCTTTTTTAAGGTTTTTGGCTTTCGATTACTCATACCAACCAGTGCCAATATATTTCTCTTTCTTACAAATCTTCTTATTCCTTTTGCCACAACGAACCTCACCGCAGTAGCTCTTACCAGTGTCATCATCAATAAACTCTATAGCAGTCTGGTTCCAGTAGAGACATTTTTTCATTATTCGTCTAGGGAAATACTATACATATATAAAAACAAAATTACATTTGAAACTATTTATGTAACAAATAAATAAGACAACTTAAGTTATTTGTTATAAATTACCAAAACTTGATTTCGAGCTACGTCGGCTTCAGTCATTTCTTTCTCCCAAAAGAATTCATCGTCAGAAGGGTCTGAATGTTCATAATCAGAATCACCACTGTGATTATTAATGTTTGGATCACGGAAAGCTCTGGCCAATCTCAAATGTATGTCCCACAAAGCATCTTTCTCCTCAAAGCTAAGTTTGTCGGTCCTGCATTGCAACATCATGAAAGACTGATAAAACAAACTCATACTATTGTACAATCCAACATGTGAAACAATAAACCCTAAACACATTATAATATTGTATATCTCAACCATTCTTTATATAGATTATACCTTTCCATACGTTTCTGATGGACATCTCCTATAGAAGAACATTCAGCAACAAACTTTGAATGCGATATTGCTTCTAACTTTATCCCATTACGTGTTTGGCATAACGGTTTCCCAATTTTAAGAGCTGCTTTTCTACAATACATTTGTATCAACTTCTCAGAACCAATATAATGCATTAGACATTGGTAAAGTAGGAACAACATGCTTTCTTACTATTCATTCAACATCATATTTCGAATCATTCCCCATTTACTCAAGTTATCAAATTACTAATGTATATTATTACAAACATACTGGTTTTTTTCTTAATATATTATCTTCAACTTATATAATGAGTAATGTTAAACAAGTAATGCATTACCATTTTAAGTAATCCCGGTAAGCATTGTTCATTGGATCATGTTTGCCATTTCTTCCTAAACCTTCATCACTGCATTTTCGAACAAGGAATTTTCCAAGCTTTTTCGAAGAATTTTGACAGGGCTGTGAGTCTTTCCCATTCAATCCTAAACCTTCATCACAACATTTTTTCATTAACATAAAGATACAATCATATTCAAGGTTTGGCTACAAATAATAATAGTACACATTCTACTTTTACCAAATTTTGCGTTTTCGTTTGACATCTTTCTTCTTTGTCCCTTTCATACCGTCGTTGCTCGACGACGGCTGATATAACTCAAATGCATTCAGTTTTGGTGGTGCAAGGCAAACACGTGTCCCACAAATGCCATGGCTGCATTGTGTTAAACTCAAATAATCAAATGTGCCATGTATATTATTACATAATATGTTTCCCATGTATGTTAAATTCTTGGCATTTCAAGATACAATACCTTAGAATGCCTTTTCCTCTATCCTCTGTCACGGATAACGCTTTCATACCAGCATTTGAGTTCTCAGATACTGAAAATTTCACAGACTTATGTTCCACAGCTGACAGTTTCATTTTGTGTAGACTGCATTTGGGTCAATACATTGGAAATACATAACTTTGTACTATTTTCTAACTAATTCATTCAAACAACATTATTGCAATATATCAAACCACAAATGGAAAATCATATATACATTCGTAACGAATAATTCCTTTCACAGTTGTTATTCAATTTACTTGTTGCTGGTTTTTCCTTTTGCTTTCGGGATGCTACAATTACGTACCACATCTTTAGAATTAGAAGTTTCTCCAACTTCCCAATGCTTGCTTTCGACAGTCCTTTTGCGTTCGACCACATCCCTTTTCCCACTACATTTCAATATCAAACAATACAAATCTATGAATAAATCGTGAATGATACATGTCACCCATGTTTTTATCTTCAATGACTATAAATTTTAAATGTATAAAACTTCTTAAAGACATTTCATCAGAAATATATGGGTACAGCCATGGATAAACGCATGCAACACTTACCTGACTTCTAAAACAAATGTATTCATCTTAGGTCGGTCTTCGAAGACTCAACTACTCAACAGATGAAATATAAAAAGTCATTTATTGCATGCAATGAGATTTTAAACACATAATACTTGTTTCTGGTTTTCTCAATCAAACTACTAACTCTGGATCTTTGTTCATCAACACAATCTTTGCGTCCAGAGGTTCCTCCTGCGATCATAGCATTTGCATGCTGCATTTTTTCTTTCAGAATCTTCCCCTTCCTACCCGGACGTTTATTGTCTGCGTCCCCAGCTTTAACTTCTTGGATCAGTGCTTCTATGGTGGATTTAATAAACTCTTCATCCATTTCAGATTCTGATGAAGAACTGTATCAATTTTAAAATACCAAACATCATTTCCAAAGAGTTACCACATTATTTACGAACCGATTCTTCGAAATAACAAAACCTCTTACTCGCTTGAGACATAGATGGGACGATGATACATTGTTCTTCCTCAAGCCGGTTTTCTTTTTTCCGTTTCGGTGACTATGTTGGCGCAGTGACCTATTCCCAAATTGTGACCTTTTGGAACAAACTTAGTCATGTAAATGAAACGTCTAAAATGAGAATTCTAACCCACTTTCGTGTATTTTGGTTTTTCCATTAATTTTTATTATATACATCTTCTGCTTCTCTTTAACAAATATTAACAATATATATATATATATATATATATATATATATATATATATATATATATATATATATCTTTTTCATTTATTATTCATACTATTATTTTTGTATTATTATTTTAATTTTTTTTTTTCATTACATTCATTAAATATATTGCATATTTATAACTTAAATAATTACTTAATTTATTTTCTATTATTTTTCTCAATTTGAAAAACAATTACGCTTCGGTTACGTGAAATCCTCGAACATACATGCTCGCACGGATTAGTTACTAGTTGTTATTATCATAATTACCACGGATTCAACGAAGAGTATTTGTATTGAAAGTAATTTATCAAAAGTTTTTCCTTCAAAGTCTTCCTCCTCCAGGTTTCAAGAAGAAAAGGATTTCTCTAAGCGCCAAGTGCTCAAATCCTTATACACGGACGAAAAGTTTCTGAACCATTTCACTTCCTATGATAACGTTCTTCAATACTTTCTCAGAGAAATATTTGTCGTAAAACTAGAAATGGTGTATCCAAGGTTTGTCAAAATATTCTACGCAAGCCTCTCTTTTGTAGACATGTATATCATATCAAATAAATGGGAAACCAAGATGTGTTTCACCATGGAAGAATTTGGGGTTTTATGTAAAATACCTGCTTATGGAAGAACCTACAATGTTAATACTCTTGACGACACTCTCAATTTCAATCACTATGTTTCGATTTCAATTTCCTTGTCAATCTAATGAGAGATAAGAAACTTCGTGTTAAGAAAAATTTATGAAAAGACGTTGTCGTGTTGTTCATCACCTTTTAGCCCGTGTGCTACTTCCAAATAGGGAAAACTTTGATGATCTCCTAAAAGTATATTTAATAGTCACGTGGGTCCTAATTCATAATTATCATGTTCTTTGGATTTATGCAATTGTTAAGGTGCCAAAAGAGTAAATTAGTACAACTACCTTCTGGAAGTTTGATCACCATGTTCCAGGTTAGAGGTGGGATCAATTTGGATAAAGAACCCTCAATTTCTTCTTGTCGGAAGATTTATTCAAAGTTTCTAAGTATGATCAAGGCTTGAGTTGGTGATGAACACTTAGAGAATATTATGATGGAAGTAGGTGATAGTGAGGATCATCAAGAACCATCTTCTGAAGGGACGTTTTCAACTCTTCTCACAATCTCCCAAGAGACTGCTCTGGTTGTTCAAATGTTGAATCTGGACACTGTTTATCAAGAAGCATGCAATGGGAAAAGGAATAGCTAATTATGATGATGATAGTGGCGGTTATTAGTTATCTTGCTCCTTGTTTACTTATCGCTTTAGTGTGCTTATTTTCTAGCAATTTTCTGATTTATTATATATATATAGAGATATCATATAATTTTTAGAATAAAAATTACTCAAGAGAGAAATTTAAAAAAATAGTTGTTTTTTTAAATTAAAAAAATACAATAAATTGCTATAGAAAAGTTTTTTTTTTTAATTTTAAAAAATAAAATATGATCCATTAGAGTTTGTAAAATGAGATGGATGGATTGAACTCATCCATGAGTGCTTTATACACCAAGGTGACAAGTCACAAATGCCCTTAGATTCTTGAGATGGATCTTCAGACGCACCCATATTACACACACTCATTGCTTTCGTGAGTGAGCCAACCCATGTTGCCCTAAAATGTGTTCGGAGATGCATCTTTGTATCCATATTAGGTTGAATCTACACGGGAATCTTCCTAATAACCCTTATTTCAAAACCTAGTGAGTTTTATCGAGATGCATCTCCGGATGAGTTTTAATTCATATACCTTGCGCCAAACTATTTCCCCCTTCCTTCTTCATTTGCTACACTTTCAAAAACCCTTCAAAAAGTTCATGAGAAAAAAATCAACTAGGTTATTTTTCAAGCTTTAACACTACTTCAACCTCATTACAATCAATCCTAGGACATTCCATTTACTTCATTCAAGATTTAACATGCATCGGTTTGCGGGGAGAGGGCCTGATCCTCGCAACCACTAGTTGGTGTGACTTCATTTGATCCGAAAGCATCGACTTACAAAGCTCATTTATCTCTGAAGTCATCTTCCAGGAGGCATGTTTCCCCTGTTTCCCCTATATCCCATACCTCTAGGCCCCTATGGCACCTCCCTGCTTCCTCTTTATGCAGACCATGCTACTAGGCATTTGTGGGAAGGAAAGGTAGCATAAATATTTAATTGGTTGATATTGTATTTTTTTAATTTTGCCTCATCCCTCCTACATCTTTCAATCAGGGGAAGATTAATAAACCACTCTAGAATCTATAGAGTCGAGGCTCTAGACATGATATTGACCTATTTGGGAGCTGATCTAGGTGAAGCCCAAATAGAGATTGATGCCACGAGAGGCATTCATCCTACATTTTCATATATGGAGAACTTGTACTAATACCACCTAGATGTGTTAGTGGAGGCCAATGGTGATGATGAATAGGTTTTGAACCACAGACAATGTGCATTGAGGTTATACCTCGTGTACTTAGTTAGCACAACCATATTTGTGAACAAAAGTGCAACCTACGTTGATGTATTCTACCTAACATACTTCATCGACTAAGAGAGGATACACAAGTACAATTAGGGGGACACGTGTCTGGTTAATTTTTACTCAAAACTATGTGAAATATGTCTTTAGAATACAAGACAATTGGTAGAAAGTTGCACGCTGCTTACAATAATATATTTTCACTTTCACTATCACTAATATGTCATAAAACTTTTGCAACTCTATTACTAATTTTATTTCTGAATCATTTTTAGACATGGATCCTTTATCAATTTACTTGCATATCCGATTGGGAACTTTGTGATAGTTGTACTAAGGATTGGCCACATGCTTGCTTTTATATCCCATTTAGAAGGTGTCATACCCCAAATTTTGACCCTAGATGTCATCCTCATTCTAGGAAGAATTCAAGCATTGCATTTTGTCATACCCCAAATTTTGACCCTAGATGTCATCATCATTCTAGGAAGCATCAAGCATTGCATTGCTAACCCTAACCATTGTTCAAGATGTTTCTTGTTTGGTTTCACAAAAATTAGGGTTTTGGCTCCAGGAAATCAAGGGAATCTTCATATGATCAGTCAATGTTTTGGAATGATCATAAACTCACCAAGCTTACATACACTCAAGAGGCTTCTCCTTGCCAAGAATCAAGCGCAAGATGGTCTCATTACAAGTTTCATGGAGCTTAATTTCATTTGATCCCTAATTAGGGTTTCATCAGAAAAAAAGTCAACTATGCCTTGACTTTTGATCAAATCATGATGCCAAGTCTTGGGAAATGATCCAAGACACTCATATAGATCCTTGGAATCCATACATGATGTTTTAAAGATTCAAGGATGCAAAACCATTGAAGATCACACAGTTGAATTCATCTGATTATACAAGCTTCATCTGACAAAGTTAACCCTTTGACTTTTAGGGTTTTTGGTCCAAATTGAAGTCATTTAGCCAATTTTCATCAAGACATGCTTGATCATTGAGTTTGAGCATGAAAAATCAAGATTTGGAAGGTTTCTTGCAAAAGGGACAAAGTTAAAGAAACTTGAATATTTTCTAAGTATGGAAAAACCCTAATTGAGAGGCCAACTTTGAAGGATCATAACTCTCAATCTACAAATCCATTTTGTGTGCTCCAAAGCTCAAATTAAAGCTCTTGAAAAATACTACAACTTTGTATGAGAAGTGGATACATCTAAAAATGCATGGATTTTGAGTTATGAGGCTCCAAAGTTTAAAGAAATCTTAGGACACTTAGAAAAATTTCAAGGCAGCTTTTGATCTTTTGGAACATCAATCTTTGAGGCCAGTTTTCATCATGATCCCTTTAGACTCAGAATTTTTGTTGAACAAGAAAGTTTTATAGCATGTTTGGGGCTTTCCAAAAAGTAGTAGAACTCTTCCATAGCCTTCTTGAGTTGAGAGTTTCGAAGGAGAGAAGTTGAGGTCACAAAGTTGGTTTTCATGCCATTTTCACAACTTGTCTTGAGTAAAATCCCAAAGCCATGCCCTATAATCCTACATTTTAGGCCTCATTACTTCTAAACACGTCCATAATCAGAGGTTTGCATTCTTTAAGGGAGCATTACACAACAATTTGAAGCTTTAACCATTGAACCATTCCATTTTGTTAAGAAAGGCAAGACTTCCATTTTGAAAAAGTTGCTTTATCCCTAAGTCAACTTGTCTTGAGCTCCTCACTTGTTCCTTCTGCACACAACCTTTTCTGAACTCTCAACCACTCTAGAAAGGTGGTGTACTTGCACATTGGAACCCTAATATTGCATGAAACCATTTGGTTCATTTCCAACCAAGCCAATTTGCAAAAGCTCCAAAACTTGGTATCCTGACCAGAACTTCTCCCAACCTTTTCCCTATAAATAGAGGGACTCATAAGGTTTCAAAAAACAAGAATCATACACTAAAACCTCAGCATTCTCTCATTCCCATAGTTCTTGCAAAACCACCCAAAACTTGCCAAAACACTGGCCAGAGTCATTTCCCTCTTGCAAACTCTGAACAAATACCACAAACCTTCTCTATAACCTCCATAGAACTCATTCCGACCCTTGGAAAGTTTCTGTAGCAAGCCATACATTACTTGCCATTTCTCACTTCCATTTTGCCAAAGGGTTCGTAGTCTGTTCTTGGAGCAACTTCCAACACTTTCAATCATCCAAATCATTTCCCTGAGTATCAACAAGATCAAGGAGGTGATTATTCTTCTTCTAGAACTCCATTTGAAGCAGCCTTGGAATGTCTCCAAAAGGTAAGCTTTTAAACTTTTGAAACTCATGAACATGTTGTGATAATGGTTCTTTTTTGGAGCTCATATGTGGACATTATTATGCTTGTGTTGTTTGAATCATTACATACATTCTGTATCTCACATGCTTGAAGTTTAAACTTTTGAACCTTAGTGTTGTTACATTGTTCTTGGCATTCGTGTGAGTTATGTGTTTAGTTTTAGGGCAAACAAATGATATTTTTGGATTCCTTATTTTTTTCCAAGCAATTTGGGTTTTAATTTTGTGAAAAAAAGATGAAGAAATGAGGGAGAAAAATGAGATGAAAGTTTTGGCCATGTTTGAGTTAGGGCACGGGGTGAGAGAAAGAGAAAGAAAAGAAAAAAGAAGAAGAAGAAGTGAGTTGGCGCTGATGTGGTGCCCAGATGGCGCTGAGGTGGCAATTTTGTGATGTTCTTAAAATATATATTATTCCAATCCATATAATTAACGGATGTGAACGTAGCACTGCTGGTCAAGGAGGTTTGTGTGTTTGTTTGCCAAGCATAAGGAGTGAGGTTCGAATCCCCCTCGCCCTAATCCTTTTTAATTTTTCTGAATCTCAATTGCTTTTGACATATATTATGTTGGGTTCACCTCTTTACCACACACGCGCCATAGCTCATTTGGAAAGGTTTTGGACTGTTGAGCAAAGGGGCGTGGGTTCAAGTCTTAGTAGGAACAAAACCTTATTTTTTAACACTTTGCACACTTCATTATGTTCACAACTTCAATTAATCATAACTTGATCATCCTTTGATCTTTTGGACCTATTCTTTTTGCTATAGGTTCATATTTTTGTCTATTTTATTTTGATGAAAATAATTTCTCAAAATATTTTATTTTTATACCACTTATTCATGTTTGAAGTGAGAAGGTTTTTTAGGGTTTTCTTAAGGACTATGTTGGTTCTTTGACTATTTCCCTTGATGTTCTTTGCCTATATGGATATGTGTGAACCATTTATGACTTATGTAAACCTTTTGTAAGTTTGTCAACTTGTATCCTTGGTTTTAACTTGATTTTTTGCTTATTTATGCATGTTTACATGTTTAAATGCCTTAAACTTTGTCATTTATGCCATGAATCACTTTGTACCCTTACCTTAACACACACCCATGAATGAGCACCAAGAACCATAACATGCACTTTAGGTTGTCACCAAAGTTTTGAGCCATGCACACTTTTGCTTCCATGTTAAGTGATGTTTTAACTTAAACATGCTTACTTTGACTTTTGAAATGTTCATGTTTGTTTGTAACTATGTTATAACCCTAATATACATGTTTAGGTTGTTACCTACTTGAGTCAACATGTCTATCTTGTAACCATGCTTAATTGCTCAAGTGATGTTTTAACTTGTTCACAACATGTTTTAACTTTCAATATGCCATCTCTAAGCATTCTCATATGCCATTCTTTGTATGCTTACATATTCATCTATGCATGTCCACTTTGAACTCTTGTTTTATCCATGTTTAAGTGTTGTCATAACTTTCACATGTTAACTTGAACTTTGAATCTTATCATGTCTAAGTATTGTAATGACTTATCCATGCTTTGAAATGTTAAATTGTATTCATGATTAAGTGGTGTTAGTAAACCCTAAAGTATGTTTGCATTAATCAAGTACTTGAACTTTCATCCATGATACTTTAGTCTTGTTAGAAGTATATCTCATGTTTGTTTAGATGTTGTAACTTCTTTTTTTGATTGAGCTTACTTTGGTTGTCACCATGTTGATATTCAACTTCCTTGAATCTTTGAACTTACTAGGTAGTTACCTTGTTTGGTTCTTGACTTTGTCAAGTCCTTACCCTTAATGTTGTCACATTTATCATTATGCTTTGGTTGTAACCATATGCTTTACCTTTGCCATCTTAAAATCATGTTTGAATGTTACTTTTTCATGCTTTCATTAACATCATGTTTGAATGTTACTTTGATACCTTCCATTGATATCATGCTTGAATATCATGTTTGTCCATACCATCCATACTTATCATCCTTCATTTAACTTTGTCATCTTGTTAGCTTGTTAGCTTCCATCCTCAACTTGACCTATTCCTTTAATCCAAGCTAAAGCCTCTCTATTGACTCTATGTCATAGATAACTCATCTTTACCTGCCCTTTGACCTTGTTAGAGTCATTAGGTTTTTGAGTCTTAGACTTAGATTAGAAACTACAACTTTGGTGACTTTGTCAAGTCAAGTGAGTGTTAAGACCTTAACAATTAATCCCCTTGAATCTTGATCACAATCAAGCATTCATCCATACCTATTTAGGTGAACTACAATTGCTCTGATTCCATCCTTGTAAGGATATGTAGGCACAAGACCGCGAAGTTTTGGCAAGCATACTTAGTGACAAAACCCTTAGGTTCCTATCTCTCACCATATAACCCAAACACAAAACAATAGCAAACAAAAATCACAAATACAAGTAAGAGGTTCCTATAGAATACTATAGATACTTAGGGTGCTAATACCTTACCTTTGTATAACCAATCCCCGACCCCCAAAATCTATTAGCATTGTTGTTACATTGCAAACCTAGGGTTGTTTACGATCTTTACCCTTTCCTTTGGATAAACTAAAGCTCGGTGGTGAATCTTTAAAAGATTTGTGATTCAAGTTTAATCAATAGCTTGATATCATATTTTCACCGCAACAGAAAAATGGCGACTTTACTGGGGAAATATAATCTTTGAAGAGGATTAAGCCTAACTATTTGTATTTGCTATATTCTTATTTGCTTGTGTGTTTGTTGTTCCATTGGGTTGTTACCTTGTGTTGAGATAAGTCCCAACCTTGGACTTGAGAGCAAATTAAGATAGGAAGGTGGTATATTCAAGAAGGCTTATAGGGAGTTAAATCCTAACTAAGCTAACTTGAGAAATCACCACTCAGTGGAGGCACTTTTAAGAATAAGTATTGTTGATCATGAGATTGTGAAGACAATACTATTTCTTGATTGAGTCTGCGAAGCTGAGAACTTTTAGTTACCTTTAACCCCACTTGGCCTTGTTAGGAACGTATTGCAATGACTATGAGGGAGTAATTCCAAAATAGTTGATACGCGATACTACACTCAAAAGAGGTTCTCTTGAGAATATTTTTAACTACCGAGTAAATTGGGATATTGATAATATCCGAAAGATGAACTGATGACTTTGGGAACTTGTTAGAACTCGTTGTACATGTACAAAAGCCCTAGTATATACCAAATGAGAGGGGTAAACCTTTGACTTTATGCAAGCCTTACACCATGTTTGAGTGTGATCTTGTTATGTTTGTGCATGCATACATTCATAAACATCATTTTTCATAAAAAAGTTTTGCGTAACTTAAATTGTTGTTTGTAGACATTAGAGGATAATCATGGATAAGGACAGAAGAAAAAATATTAAGTACACTTTCAAGAGCCCTGATTGGGTGACCTAAGGAGATTAAGAGCTTTGGTTAAAGATCGAGAAGGGTACAAGGACAAATATGGAAAGCTGTTATCACTGTTGAAGGTCAAGATAGAAGATGGTCTTCTCTCCACGCTCCTTCAGTTTTATGATCTAGTATACCATTGTTTTACCTTTTCTGACTACCAACTTGTGCCTACATTGGAGGAGTATTTCTATTTGGTTGGGTTTCCTATTTTTGACAAATCTCCCTTTCATTTCTTGGAAAAAGATCCTAAAGAGCAAGACATTGCCAAAGCCACACATTTAGAGTTGTCTGAAATTCAAGGTAACATGACCACCAAAGGAGGAGTCTTTGGTCTAACTACAGAATTTATGATTGGGAAAGCTCAGTATTATGCAGATCACATGAGTATGGATGCTTTTGAGGCTATTCTTGCCTTACTCATCAATATAGTGTTTCTCTTGCCAAGCTTTGAAGACATTATTGACCTCAATGCTATCAAGATTTTCCTAAAGAAGAATCTAGTGCCTACCTTGTTAGGAGATACTTATCACTCAATCCACTTGAGGAACTTCCATGGGAAAGGGATGATCACCTGCTGTGTGCCATTACTGTACAAGTGGTTTATTTCTCACTTGCCCAAATCAATCTTGTTTTGGGATATCAAGAATAGCTGGTGGTCACAGAAGGTTATGGCTCTCACACACTCTGATATTGATTGGTACAATCGTGTCTATGATGGAGTCATGATCATTGATAGCTGTGGGGACTTTGCCAATGTACCTCTTCTTGGTACCAATGGAGGAATCAGCTACAATCCTGTATTAGCTCGCTGTCAGTTAGGATATCCTTTGAAGGACAAACCCAATAGTGTACATGTTAAGAGTATCTTCTTCAAAGATAGTGAAGATAGCAAAGGGCCTAAAGAGCAGATTGTGATCGCTTGGAGCCATTTGCATAAAAAAGGGAAGAAAGACATAGGGAAGCCCAACTGTGTCTCTTTGGAACCCTATCTCCAATGGGTCCGAGATAGGGTCATTGAGCTGAAGATGCCTTATTCTCGTCAAGAGCCCATAACTCTGAAGAAGGAACCTACTCTGATCTTTATGTCTGAAGCAGAGAAATTGAAGATTGCTTTAAGCAAAGCACTTCTAGAAAAGGATGCTTGGGAGAACAAATACCAAATAGTCGTCAGCGAGAACGCAAAACTCCAAAGAAAACTAAAGACGAAGACTGAAGAAGTACTCTCTTGTAAGAAGAGGAAGGTGAAAGTAAATTTATTTTCCTCTAGCACTCAGTCGACTCCTTGGAAGTTGATCGTGGATAGGCTTACTCTCGAGAAGACTCAAATGGAGGAGTAAATCAAGAAGCTCAAAACAAGCCTGCTAGGAGAATCTCCTTAGGGCTTTTGT
Organism: Lathyrus tuberosus; assembly: GCA_022829125.1. Lineage (NCBI taxonomy): Eukaryota > Viridiplantae > Streptophyta > Magnoliopsida > Fabales > Fabaceae > Lathyrus > Lathyrus tuberosus. Next base: position 11,665,235 of record JALAZF010000117.1, read on the forward strand.
AGCTTTTATTTAGCTTTTAGTTTAGGACTTTTGTAAGAAGTACTAAACATTTTGTAATCCTCTTTTGAAATTAATGAAATTAGTTCCTTTGATGTATTCTTGATGTTTTTCTTTTCTTAAAACTCATTTATGTCTTGTCATCTCTAGTTTCCACGTTGAATCCTCCACACCGGTATAACACCCGTGCTCAAGCCAAGAAACGAATGGAAAATCAAGAGCACGAGATTGATCACATCAACAACGAACTAGAAGACCTCCATGGAAATATGGGACAGATCATGGAGATGCTTCAGGCTATCCGTGCCAAGATGGATACTCAAGCAACTGTTGTTTCCGAGATTGTAAGCCCTGTGGTAGACCCTATGCCAATTACTATTCCTGCAACTCTACTTCCTCTTGGACTACCGCCAAATTTTGTTCCTAGACAACAAGTTCATGTCTCTGCTCAACAGACAGTTCAGTTAACAGCTGATGCTCCTAACATAGTTCCAATTTTCACACCCTACTGTACACACTCATGTAAATCAACCATTTTATGATGACCACCATCAAGTTTATGACATACCCGATGGGTCTGAATATGAGGATGAGAAACACGATAAGCTGAAATAGAATGTGGAGTTGGTGGAAAAAAGACTCAGAGCTATGGAAGAGGATCAAGTATTTGGAGCCGCTGCTCGTGAAATATGCTTGGTATCTGGGTTAGTGATTCCCAACAAATTCAAGACGCCCATCTTTGACAAGTATGAAAGGGCATCTTGCCCTAAAAATCATTTGATTATGTATTATCGTAAGATGGCAGCCCACGTCGATAATGACAAACTGATGATCCATTGTTTCCAAGATAGTCTGAAAGGAGCATCCTCAAAATGGTATATGGGTTTGGATCAGTCAAGGATCCATTGTTTTCAAGATCTCTCCGATGCTTTTATGAAACATTATAAGTATAATATGGATCTTGCACCAGACAGAAGGCAACTGCTCAGCATGTCACAAAAAAGCTCTGAATCTTTTAAAGAATACGCCCAAAGATAGAGGGAAACAAACTCTCAAGTAGAGCCTCCTCTATCAGAAAAAGAGCTTGCATACTGGTTTGTTAACACGGTACGACCAGAATTTTATGAAAGAATGGTGGGTAGCGTCACTGCTAACTTTTCCGACTTTGTGGCTGTAGGAGTAAAAATTGAGCTGGGTCTAAAGAATGGGAAGATGAGTGGTTCTGTAGGAAGTTCTAAGGACACAGTTATAAGACCTTCTAGTGGTTTCCAAAAGAAGAAGGAAGGAGAAATCAACACCATCACAACTGGTCGTAGAAGAAATTTTTCTTGGAAGGATCAACAACAACAACAGTTTGTTCAACAATCGATTTATCAGTATGCCCCTCAACCATATGTTGCAGCTGTTACTCCCGCTTTCAATCAACAACAACCTATTTTTCAACAAGTTCCTCAACATCAGCAAGCGCCCAACGCTCCTCAACAAAATCTTGTTCAGCGCCCTAACAATCAAAATCAGAATAGAAGACAGGGAGGGAGGCCACTAATACCTCCTATCCCTATGACTTATACAAAGCTGTATCTGTTTCTCATTGAGCAAGGTCTGGAAACTCAAAGACCATTGGGTCCTTCGCCAGACAAATTGCCACCATTTTACAATCCCATTGCCCATTGTCCTTTTCATGAGGACGCTCCTGGTCATGATCTTGAGGGTTGCTACGCCTTAAAGCATATTATGAGGGAATTGATCAAGAAAAAGATTTTGTCTTTCAATGATACAAATCCAAATCTGAAGAGTAATCCTCTACCTGCCATGGGGCATCTGTCAATGCAATTGAAGAAGGAGTTGATGAAGTGTTGATCTGTGATGTAAAAGACATCAAAACTCCGCTGCCAGAATTCCATGCTAAGTTGTTTGAAATCAGTTTAGCTAAGGAGTGTCACATGCATTTTTCCAAGTGTGTTGTTCAACCAAAGGGTTGTGAAGGGGTCCAAAAGGATCTTCAAGCTTTAATTGATCAAGGTATGCTTCAAATAAGCAAACATGTGAAAAAGAACAAGGTATAAGTAATTGAAACAATATTTAATCTGCCTAATCCTGTGTTTAAAAGGGTTGATTCCGCTTTCAAAGAGGTGGAAGCTGTTTTTAATCTCCCTAAACCAGTTTCTAAACTTCCAGGTCCAGTTGTGACTACTGTTCAAGGGAAGAAGATGATGTATGTGCCAAAACAAAGACCTTTCAAAGTTGTGCCTTAGAACTATGGAGCAACTAATGAAATTGTGAGTTCAGAAAAGAAGCCAAAGGTTGTGAATGATGAGGTAATTAATATAGCTAGGACAAGCAAAATGACCCATAGTGGTCGAATCTACAACCCTCATATTCATGTTGTACCTCAGGCGCAAAAAGAAACTACTATCAATTCCAAGAACAAGGAGGTTGTTCCCATCAATGAAGATGAAGAGTTCCTAAGAATTATCAAAAGGAATGACTATAAGGTTATTGATTAGTTGCATCGAACACCTTCGAAGATCTCCTGCTATCTCTCCTCATGAGTTCTCCCGCACACCGCAATGCTTTACAAAGGCTTCTTGCCCAAGCTCATATGACGCAGGATGTTACTGTCGAGCAATTTCATAACGTGATAGCCAACATCACTGCCTGCAATACTTTGAGTTTTGATGGGGGAAAATTGCCTAAAGAAGGGAATAATCATAATCGTGCCTTGCACATTTCCATTAAATGCGAAGAAAATATCTTGGCTAGAGTGTTGGTGGACACAGGATCTTCCCTCAACGTGCTGCCTAAAAGGATTCTTGCAAAACTAGCATGTGAAGGGGCAGAAATGAAGCCCAGTTCCCTTGTTGTAAAGGCTTTTGAGTGCTCTAGGAGGTCTCTGATCGGAGAGGGAGAGTTACCTATCCTCATTGGTCCCCATGTGTTTGACATAACTTTTCAGGTAATGGACATCAACCCCAACTATAGCTGTCTGTTGGGAAGACCATGGATTCATGTCGTTGGGGCAATCACATCTACTATTCCTCAAAAGATGATATTTATGGTCGACGACAAGCTGGTAACCATATTTGGAGAAGAAGACCTCATGGTGAGTAATCTTTCTTCCTTCAAATACATTGAAACAGATGAAGACGCGCTGGAAACTTCTTTCTAAGAATTGGAAATCGTAAACGTAGTCATGTGTGAGGCGGAGAAGCCTGAGTAGAGGTTCTTTCTGTCTTTTGCATATTTGAAAGGTGTCATTTCTGCCATTGAGGATGGCAAAGCCACAGGTTAGGGGTTAAGTAATCAACGTCAAGATAAAAAAGGACCGTTTGGGGTTGGGTTACAAACCAACTAAGAAAGCGCCAACTCCTAATCGAAGATGACCAAGAGAAATCCAAGAAGTATTCGTCAGTGTTAGCTTCCAAGTGAATGCAATTGTCGAAGACTTTGAAGATGAAGACCTAAGCCATTTGGTGTACCATTCCGATGTGGCCTTGAGCAATTGGGATTCTGTGGAAATTCCCGAAATTCTCCCATTGTCAAAGTAATCTTTGTTTGTTTTGTTTTAATGTTTTCAAAAATCCTTAGCCGTGCCCAAGACTACATAATCATTTTGTAAGGGCCCTTTTCTGTTTTTCAAAGATTAATGAATGAAGGCGTTTTGTTAAATTCCTATTTTGTTCATTTACTTTTGTTGTTTTTCACTTTTAAAATGAAAAAGGTAATCTTTCATAAGTACTAAAAAGAACAAAGAGCATTCCCTAATTGCATCACTTATGTTTCATTTTTAATAATAACAATCATTTAAAATATACAGAATCATTGATACCCACATTGAATTCAATGACTCTCCGATTTCTCTTAACTTTGATGAACCCATTAATCAAGCTGAAGATGAGGGTGAGGAAGATTGTGACATTCTAGATGAATTGGCTAAGATGTTTGAATACGAATACACAAATCTTCAACCACACCAAGAGCAGGTCGAAACCATCAACTTGGGCAGTGAAGAAGAGAAAAGGGAAATCAAGATCGGCACCACACTTAGGGCAGATGTTAGAGCAAAATTGGTAAAGCTACTCCAAGAGTATGTGGACGTGTTTGCGCGGTCGTATCAAGATATGCCCGGTTTGGACACAAACATTGTCGTTCACAAGCTACCACTCAAGCCTGATTGTCCTCCTGTTAAACAGAAACTCCGAAGAGCAAGACCAGACATGGCCTTGAAAATCAGAGAAGAAGTTAAAAGACAGATTAACGTCAGATTTCTTGCTGTTGTAAAGTATCCGCAATGGGTGGCCAATATTGTTCTTGTACCAAAGAAAGATGGAAAAGTTCGAATGTGTGTTGACTATAGGGATTTAAACAAAGCCAGTCTGAATGATGACTTCCCTCTTCCGCACATCGATACTTTAGTGGATAATACCGCTAAATTCTCTGTCTTCTCTTTCATGGATGGTTTCTCAGGATACAATCAGATCAAAATGGATCCTGATGATATGGAGAAAACTACCTTTATCACACCTTGGGGGACCTATTGTTATAAGGTCATGCCATTTGGACTCAAAAATGCAGTTGCTACTTACCAAAGGGCGATGGTCACACTCTTCCATGACATGATCGCTAAATCCCGGAGCGAAGAGGACCATTTGGACCACATTTTCAAACTATTCGAGCGTCTCAGAAAGTTCAGATTATGACTTAACCCAGCTAAGTGTACTTTTGGAGTTTGGTCGGGAAAACTACTTGGATTCATTGTTAGCCAACGAGGAATTGAAGTTGATCCAGATAAGGTGAGAGCAATTCAAGAAATGCCCTCTCCGCAAACCGAAAAGCAAGTCAGAGGGTTTCTTGGTAGACTTAACTACATCTCCAGATTCATCTTCAACATAACTGCTACTTGTGAGCCCATCTTCAAACTACTTCGAATGGATCAGGTAGTTAAGTGAAATTCTGATTTCCAAGGTTATCTCCAAGAACCTCCAATTATGATTCCGCCTGTGCCTGGAAAACCTCTCTTTATATATCTGACTGTGCTAGAAGGGTCCATGGGTTGCATACTTGGGCAACATGACGAGACTGGAAGGAAAGAGCACGCTATCTACTATCTAAGCAAGAAGTTTTCCAATTGTGAAAACAAAGACTCGTTTTTAGAGAAGGCTTGTTGTGCTCTAGCTTGGGCTGCCAAATGCCTCAGGCAATACATGATATGCCATACTACTTTATTGATCTCCAAAATGGATCCAATAAAGTATATCTTTGAAAAGCCTACTCAGACTGGAAGGCTTGCCCGATGGCATATGCTTTTGTCCGAATACGACATCCAATACATAGCGTAAAAGTTCATTAAGGGGAGTATCTTGTCAGAATACCTCGCAGAGCAACCAGTTAAGGAGTACGAGCCTCTTAAGCTTGATTTTCCTAATGAGGACATTATGTTGATTAGGAAAGATTGTGAAGAGCCTGGTCCAGACGAGGTTCCCGAGCCTGGTTCCCGTTGGAAAATGATATTTCATGGTTCCTCCAACTACAATGGGCATGGTGTGGGTGCTATCTTGAAAAATCCAGATGGTGGTTACACTCCATTTACAGCCAGACTGGACTTTGAGTGTACAAACAACATTTCCGAGTATGAAGCATGCATTCTAGGTCTTGAAGCAACCATTGACCTTCGCATCAAAATTCTTGAAGTAAACGGAGATTCAACTTTGGTGATATACCAAGTTAAGGGTGAACGGGAAACCCGAAACAAAAAGTGGATTCCTTACCAAGCTTATATTGTGGAAATGATCAAGTACTTTGATGAGGTCACTTTCCGACATGTTCCGAAGTCTAAAAATCATGTTGCTGATGCTTTGGCTATGTTGGCCTCCATGTGAAAGGTTAGATTTGTCAACGAAGCGCCACTCATCCGGATTGAGAGGAAGACTGAGCCTGCTTATTGCCAATTAGTGGAAGAGGAAACAGATGAAAAACTTGGTTCCACGACATCAAGTTATATCTGCGAAATCGAGAATATCCAGCGAATGCTACTGCTTTTGACAAGAAAACTTTGAGAAGACTGGCATCTAAGTTTTTTCTCAGCAACGACGTGTTGTATAAAAGAAATCATAACATGGTTTTGCTAAGATGCGTCGACAAGCGCTAAGAAAACCTTTTAATGCAAGAAATCCATGAGGGACAATTCGGAACTCACACCAACGACCATGCTATGTCCAAGAAGTGTTTGAGAGCTGGATATTATTGGTTGACTATGGAATTTGAATGCATCCAGTATGCCAGTAAATGCCATAAATTCCAAATACAGACTGATAAGGTGCACGTACCTCCGACATTGTTGAATCTTTTGACATCTCTGTGGCCTTTCTCAATGTGGGGCATTGACATGATTGGAGCCATCGAGCCCAAGGCTTCCAACGGCCGTCGTTTCATCTTGGTTGTTATTGACTACTTTACAAAATGGGTAGAAGATGCTTCATATGCCAACGTGACCAGACAAGTGGTTGCTCGCTTCATCAAGAAGGACATTATCTGTCGTTACGAAATTCCAAGTAGAATTATCATAGATAATGGTACTAATCTGAACAACAAGACGCTGAAGGAGTTATGTGAGTCCTTCAAGATCGGATATCATAATTCTTCGCCCTACCACCCGAAGATGAATGGAGCTGTTAAAGCTTCCAACAAAAACATTAAGAGAATCATTCAAAAGATGGTTGTAACCTACAAGGATTGGCATGAGATGCTACCCTTTGTTCTTCACGATTATCACACATCTATCCGTACTTCAACAACGGCAACCCCTTTCTCTTTAGTTTATGGCACGAAAGCAGTTCTCCTAATGGAAGTGGAGATACCATCCTTGAGAATTCTGATGGAAACTAAGTTGGAAGAAGCAGAATGGATCCGAAGCAGCTACGACGAGTTGAACCTCATCTACGAAAAGCGGATGACAGCCATGTGCCATGGGCAGCTATACCAATGGAGGCTCAAGAGAGCATTTGACAAGAAGGTTTTCCTGCATGAATTCAAAGAGGGAGATCCGGTACTCAAGAAATTATTGCCATCGCAAAGAGATGCACGAGGAAAGTGGGCTCCTAATTATGAAGGCCCGTTTGTTGTGAAGACAATCTTCTCAGAAGGATCCCTCATCCTCGCAACAATGGATGATGAGCAGATTGCACATCCTGTAAATGCCGATGCAGTCAAAAAATATTATGCCTAAATAAAACCCGCTAGGTCGAAAACCAGAAATGGCGACTTAGGAAATAATGGATATCCCGGTGGATCTAAGCCTATGAAGGAGATCCAAGGAAAAGTTAGGGATGAAAACAAAAAATAATAAGAGCTCGCTAAGTTGAAAATCCGAAAGGGCGGCTTTGGCAAAAATGAGCGTCCCGGTGGACTGAAAAACCCGAAAGGGCGGTGTAGTACCCTAAATTTTGACCCGTTTTATATGATTTCTAGTGCCACTTTATTTCGAATAAGTGAAATGACACTATTGGTAGAAAGAGGGGTATAAGGGCTATAAGAGTGAGAGGTTGTGAGTTCGAATCCCACATTTTCCTTCTTTTTGCTTTTTTCTATTTTTCTTAATTATTTGCTTTTTTTTTATTTTTTATTTTAATTTCTATTTGGCTTATTTTCAAAATTTACGAAAACTATATTTTATTATTAATTTTTGTTTTTTATCATTAGGCATTTTAAAAAAAAAATATTATGAAAAGCATGATTTTAGACATAGAACAGTAAAAAAAATGTTTTTGTTTAAATGCATTAGATTTAATTAGGTTAATTGCATTCTAGTTAATTTGATTCCATTTTAACTTAGTTAATTTGATTTTATTCGATTATTACTAAAAATATAAAAAAATCTCTTTTACTATAATTATTAAAAAAAAAAAAATCTTTTGTTATAGTTTGTCATTAGTTACTGTAAAACTAAATATATGTATGTATGTACCGTTAGTTAGTTATATATAAAAAAAATCATCAATCAAAATCTTTGGTTAATCATATTAATTAAATTAATGGGTTAGACAATTTCATACATGTTATTATTAATTAGAAATTAAAGTTTATTATTCAGTGTTGTTAGCATTAAGTAGTGATCCAAGCATTCCCAAATCAATACACGTTACTACATTTTAAAAGTTACAAATTCAGTCCCAATTCTCGTGTTTATATCTTTTCATTCCAAAACAAAATCAAATCAAAAGATCGGTCCCAATTAATTATCCAAATCAACATTGAAGACATTCAAAACAAAATGGGAACAAATCATCAAACTTTAAAATCGGAACCCTCCTGATCGAAGCAAATCGGAAAGCGGATTCCGTCGCCGCCATAGACCCACTTCCGTTGCCCACCGTCGCCGATCGCCACACGACTGCCACCCCAAGACGAATCGCCGAAAGCGGCCCCTAAGCGTCGTCATCCTCCGCGTGTTTCTCAATCATCAAACCGTCGATGTCAATCGAGGATTGCTCATATGCATTGACCTTGGAGTTGTTGGTTTTTTTCATTTACCCTTTGTATATTGTTGAAGTCTGATTGTGATTATTTTTTTAGTTGTTGTTAGCAGAGAAAGAAGAGACAATTGAATGGGAAAGGGATTCACGGTTCTGCTATAAAAAAGGCAAGTTCTTTCTATTTTTTTTCTTAACATCTTGTTGGAAAAAGTAAATTAGCTATGCTCTGGTTATCCTCTTTTTACAATGTGAAATTGTGAGAGGTAGATATAATTGTACGTGGATGTAATGTTGGTCTGGCCTCACACGTAAGGTTAAGTGTTTTGATATAATATTAACATATTAATTATTAATTAGGATTTAAATAGTTATTTAGGCTTTACAAAAAATAGGTTTTTAGGATATTAGTATAAATATAAGTAGGTTTTTTTAATTTTTTGGGTTTAGTTTTTTAATTTACATTTTATATATATATTCAAAATAACTGGGTTGTTTTTCAAAATAGGAATTTAATTTTTATTAGGAATTTTATTTAGGATTTTTAGGGTTAATTTTGGGTTTGGGTTTTTAATTTACATAAAATATTTGGTTTATTCTTTTGTTGAGAAATAAGAAGTTAATTTTATTTAGGAATTCTATTTAGGACTTTTAGGGTTAATTTTGGGTTTGGGTCTTTAAATTTATAATTTATATATTTAAAATAATTGGTTTATCTTTTTTGTTAAAAAAAAATAATAAAGATATTTTCTAGGGGATTTTGTTTTTAGTTTTTGGATAAGGTATTTTGGGTAATTGGGGATTTTTACTAAAAGTTATTTTAGGGTTTTTTAATAATTAAATTAATAACTTAATTTAATTACTTAATTAGGATTTAAATTTTAATTAGGTTTTTTTAATAATTAAATTAATAACTTAATTTAATTATTTAATTAGGTTAAATTTTAAGTAGGGTTTAGAAATAGGGTTTTAGGGTTTTTTAATTAAATTAATAACTTAATTTAATTATTTAATTAGGTAGGGTTTAGAAATAGGGTTTTAGGGTTTTTTAATTAAATTAATAACTTAATTTAATTACTTAATTAGGATTTAAATTTTAATTAGGGTTTAGAAATAAGGTTTTAGGGTTTTTTTAATTAAATTAATAACTGAATTTAATTATTTAATTAGGTGTTAATTGGGGTTTAGAAATAGGGTTTTTGGGTTTTTATTTAATTAAATTAATAATTTAATTTAATTGTTTAATTAAGTTTGATATTAATTGGGGATTAAAATATTATTTTTTTGGGATTTATTGAAAATCTAGAAATCACTTTGTAATAATTTGGGATTTATTTTCTTTAGCACTAAATGACATTTTGGGGTTTTTATGTTATTTATGGAATTTTGATTTTTGTTGGTAAATATAAAAATAAAGAAAAGGAGTTCTTTTTGGGATATAAAATCAAGGGATAATGCTCTTAGTCTGAGAGCCTAAATAAAGGATGGGAATTAGGGATAAAACTCTTAGGTTCCAAGAGTTTAAATATAGGCCAAGGGATAAGGGATTTTAGGGATAAAACTCTCTATCCGACAGTATAAACAATGGATAAAGGATTTTGGGATAAAACTCTCCATCCGAGAGTATAAACAAGGGATAAGGGATAGAACTCTCCAACCGAGAGTATAAACAAGGGATAAGGGATTTTGGGATAAAACTCTTTCTCCGGGAGTATAAATAAACGGATCAGGATTTAAGGGATAAAACTCCTTATCTAGGAGTATAAATAATAGATTAAGGGATATAACTCCTTGTCTAGGAGTATAAATAAAAGATTAAGGGATAAAACTCCATATCTAGGAGTATAAACAATAGATTTGAGGATAAAACTCTTTATCCAAGAGTATAAATAGTGGATTAATTTTGGGATTAGGGTTAGGAACAGGATTAGGGGGTAGGAATAGGGGAGGTGAACTACGGTTACTCTGATCCTTCAAATTAAAGGTACGTAGGCATAGGTTGTAAACCCTAGCGTGTATAATAATAAAAAACTTAGGATTCTTTTGTAAATAAATAAAATTAGACGACAAACAAACAAACCCTAGAATCTAAGGAGGATCCCATTGAGTACAATGGAAGTGAGGGGTGCCTAACACCTTCCCCTCACTTAACCGACTCCCGAACCTTAGGAATCTCTACCCTTGGGATTAAGGATTTTTAGGTTTATCATTATTTCCCTTAAAAAAATATGATGGCGACTCGAGTATTTTTTCCGGCCGCGACAGCTGGCGACTCTGCTGGGGATTCCTCCCTAAAGAGAGTCCCTCCTAACCTTAGGCTTTAGGGTTTTGTTTGTTTGTCTTGGGTGTTTATTGTTTTTTATTATTCTCATGTTTTTTATTTGTTATATATTTTGTTTTTTTATTTTATTATATTTGTTATATTTTTATTTTGTCATCATGCATTGGATTGGGGCATATGATGTGTGAAGCTAAAGCCCAAGCTTGGAGTATAACCCTAGATTCGGACGTGGAACGGAAATGTTTTGGGGGGATGTGACATCCCCAATAATTCATTGATGCCACACTCAGAATAGATCCTTCTAAAGGTGTCCTAAGGGCTATCCCCTAACGTAGAGGATGATTTGGATGTGGTCCGAGACTTTGAGAACTTTTAGCCCACCCCTTGCTAACTCATGGAGACCCTATGTATTCAACCCTCAAGGGCTGTTACTAGGATCCTACCCAGATGAGACTTATCCCGAAGGATTACCATAGGAAGGCTTGCTCCTTCTCATGGTAAAACAAGGGTATAGTCTGTACTTTATAGGGTGGTTACGCTGTCAAAACTATATATCCTACATGTGAAGGGATTGGGTAGATAAGCTTTAGATCTAAACCTATTATAGGGAGCCTACCTAGTTAGGGTCATGCTTGCATTTTCACCTTACCCTAACCAAGTAAAAAACAAAAAAAACAAAGTGCTCATGTCATCATGCATTTAAATTTTTTTTTTTGGATATATGTATTTTTGTGGGGAATTTCAAAATGTGTTGTAGGATTATTGGAAAGAGGAATTCAAGCAAAAGGGCTACCCTACGCATTAGAGTTCTAAGTGTTGATTTATAAAGTCTCAAAGACCTTTGAGACTTAATGTCAAATCTGCTCAAAGGATGTTTACACACAAGTATGGAAGGATCCTCGATCTCTTAGGGATCCCTATGAAGGTAGGGGTCGTAATTGCTTTTACGCAATCTTAGGATCCTCCTCTATGTGACTTCCTCCTCAAGGATTTTCAACTAGCTCTTACGCTGGAACAATTGGGACTACTTGGATTTACAAGGAAAGGGAAAAACCTTACAAGGGGCATGGGGGCAAAAAAAAGGGGAAGGAAAAAAATAACGAAAAAGAAAAAAGGAATAAAAAAAGGGAAAAAGGAAAGAAAAACAGAAAAAAGGAAAAGGGTCAAACCTAAAGGCTTAGCTGTGCCTGTTGAGGATCTATTATCTCACCGCAAGGAGGATAGGGAAGTGCAAGGGCTCAAGAAAGGATACTTGGAGGAGTTTAAAGCTCATTTGAAGAAGGCATTGGGGGCATCTACGTAGTTTACGCCTTCTTAAGTTCAGGATTTTCCATTTTTTGGATTTGTTATGGGTTATTCCTGAGGAATTATTGTTATAAGTTTGGAAGTCATTTTGGGATTTGGGATTGGCTAATGGATTTGGATTTTATATTTTATGTGTACGAGTTTCATCCTTTGGATATATTCATCTCTAACTACAATGGATTTTGGAATTTCCCCCAAATAAAATTTTAAAATTATTTAGCATACATCATGCATATTCATACATTCATCGTCAACATGCATTCAAAATAAGGAAAAAGGAATAAGAAAAATCATATTTAAAAAAAAAAACTTCGTCTCAGGTTCATTGAGCATAACAATCCGACTTCCCGACCTCACACTCGAGCATACCAAAGGGAAGCTATGGATCAGATGGAGAAGGATATGGTTACTCTAAGAGGAGAAATGGATACTGTTAAGGAGAACGTGGAAGGTATGAAAAGCCAGATTGATCAACTGACACTTGCCATCCAGCATTTGATAGCCAGAGGAACCAATTCAAGTCGTCAAAGGAAGGTTCCTAATCCTATCCCCCATGTTGAAGACAATAACCCTCCACTAGGGTTTGTCCATGATCTGGAACGTGAGGAGGCCAAAACTGCTAAGCACAAAACTGTTAACCAACCTCTCGAGGGAACCGTCTCTCCACTTATTTCCAATGGGGCACCTTGTACTACTTACATACCTATTCCACGTGAAGATCGCGCAGATTTGAACCTCCAATACGAGGTTAAAAATCCAAGACAAGTGGCCCTCGAAAATAAAGGAACCACTGTTAAGGAAAGTAGAGGGGCTGCTGATAAGTATAAATCACTTGAGTAAAGGTTGAATGTCATGGAGGGATTCAATATTTTTGGAATGGATGCCTTGGAAATGTGTCTGGTGCCCGATGTGGCCATACCTCCCAAGTTTAAGGCTCCGAACTTCGAGAAATACAAGGGTGTCAGTTGTCCTAAGAATCACCTTAGGATGTTTGCTCGAAAAATGGGTACCCATGCTACTAATAAGAAGCTGATGATGCACACTTTCCAAGACAGCCTTAGTGGGGCATCCTTGGACTGGCACATGCAATTAGAGAGGATTCACATTAAGACTTGGGAAGACCTTGCAAGCGCCTTTCTGAAGCAATACCGGTACAACGTGGACATGGCTCATAACTGCACGCACTTGCAAAACATGTCTCAACAAGGGAATGAGTCCTTCAAAGAATATGCCCAAAGATGGAGGGAACTAGCTTCTCGTGTGCAACCTCTATTATTGGAAAATGAACTGGTGGATATGTTTATGGATACCCTACAAGGAACGTACTACAAAAGGATGATTGGGGCAGTCTCAACAGGATTTACTGACTTGGTTATCATTGGATAGAGGATTGATAACGGTTTAAAGACAGAAAAGATTGGGCAGTCATCCTCCGATCAACATAACAATAAAAGGTATCCCGAAAACAATTCAAAGAAAAACGATGTCAGTGTGGTAGACCCTGAAGGTCCAAATCTGGGAGATAATGCATTACTGGGGCAACAGTCAACGCCATGGAAGGGATGGAAGTTGAATTCCTTATTAAGAAGGGAGACATAACAAACTGGGGAAAACATTGGGAGTCACCTGAGGAGAAGGGTTTGTTCGGGCTGGGTTACAAACCGGCTAATAAAGGGTCAGAAGATGATTTTCATAGTTTTGGGTTCCAGGATAAGAATCAAGTGGCTGCAATGGAAGAGGAAGAAAGGAATGCCTAATCTCGACAATTGGAGAACCATCGAGATTTCTGAGATGATTTCTGTTTCGAAGTAATTTACTTTTTTCTTAAAATAATAATAAGTCCCTTGCCATGCCCAAGGCAAGTGGACAAAGCTCTGTAGGGCCACCTTTTATTTCATTGGACTATTTCTATCAATAAAATTGCATTTTGTTTTCAATCAAGATCTTTTCTTCTTTCATTTTCTGTTTGTTCAAAATGGCAATATACATTCTTTCAATATTTTCATGTCTAGCACTTCATCCCAAAAAGGGATACTGATAAAAAAAATCTTCCTCGTGCAAATTTAAAAATGAACCTATTAAAAATGACATCGCTATAATCTCGAATGACTTCGAATTACCGATTAACCAAGCGAAAGAGGGTGATGAGGATGATTGTGAGCTTCCCGAAGAGTTAGCCAGACTGTTGAGGCAAGAGGACAAGGAAATAAAACCTCACCAGGAACCAGTGGATGTGATCAATCTGGGAACTGAGGAAGATAAGAAGAGGTCAAAGTCGGTGCTTCGCCGAATAAGGATATAAAGGAAAGGTTGATCGAGCTATTGCAAGGGTACACAGATATGCTTGGACATGATACGAACATCGTCGAGCTTGAATTACTACTCAAACTAGGACGTACGCCAATCAAGCAAAAGGCTGAGGAGGACTAGACCAGGCATGACCCTCCAGATCAGGGAAGAAGTCAAGAAACAGTTTGACCTTTTGTCACAAGGTAACGCCTGTGGGGTTAAGAAATGTAGGAGTAACTTATCAAAGGACTATGGTAATATGGTGCATAAGGAGATAGAGGTCCATGTGGATGATATGATTACCAAGTCACAAAAAAGGGAAGATCACCTAACTAACTCACAAAAGTTGTTGGATCAATTAAGGAAATTCAAGTTACGACTAAATCCTACAAGGTGTACTTATAGAATCAGATCTGGGAAAATATTAGGGTCCATGGTCAGTCAGAAGGGAATAAAGGACAAAATGAAAGCCATTCAAGGGATGCCAACAAAGGACAAAAAAAGGAAGTTCATGGATTTTTGGGGAGATTAAAGTATATTACGAGGTTCATCTCACACCTTACAGCTACTTGTGAGCCAATCTTCAAATTACTCAGAAAAAGATCAAATCATTTAATGGAATGAAGATTGTCAAAAGGATTTTGATTGGATCAAGGAAAATTTGCAAAAGCCACCTACATTGGTGCCACCAGTCCCAAGGAGACCGCTCATAATGAGAATCCAATGGATTGTGAAACTTCGGACTCCTATGAAGGACCTAGACCTGGATCTCGAGGGAAACTTATATAGTTGCATAAGGATATGGGCTATCAATCGGAGTTTAGGATCATAAAGGAAGCTAAACTGGATAAGGAAAAATGGATGCAAACTAGACTCGATCAGCTTAGCAGGGAATTAAGAGAGCGTTCGACAAGAAAATTCGTCCTCGCCTACTCGAAGAGGGAGACTGGGTGTTAAGGAAGATATTACCCATCCATAAGGACCACTACGGAAAATGGACCCCACACTATGAAGGGCCATAGGACGTGAAGAGTGTCTCCTCTGGCGGAGCTCTAATATTAACAACCATGGATGGAGCGAATTTACCACAACTGGTGAACTCCGATTCGGTCAAAAAATGCTATGCCTAGAAAAAGAGGATGAAAGCCCGCTAAGTTGAAAATCCTAAAGGGCGACTTAGGCAAAAATTAGGGCGTCCTGGTGGATTGAAAACTCGAAAGCCCAATCCAGGCAAAAATTAGGGACATGAATAAAAATGATACCCGATAAGTCGAAAACCCTAAAGGCCGGCTTAGTCGAAAAAAATGGTATATCATCCCGGTGGACTAAGACTCTAAAAAGAGAGGTCCAGGCAAAAGTTAGGGATATCCAAAAGGCATATGACTGAAAACACTCAAGTCACCCCGTAACAGGAATTCAGAAGTGAGCGATCATTCCATCCGTCATCTTCAGAAGCGAAGTGTCGTGATCTTGGAGACTTAGGGATATTAGCTCATGTTACATTTAATAGGGACATAAATAAATTTGTTTTCTTATTGCCATTTTACATTTTCCTGGATTTATGGTAATATCTCCTTATGAGAATTACCCTCCTTACTTATCATTGCCCATTTTCGGGCCAATCTCAATAAATTTGCTTTCCAAATACATTTCTTTGCCTCCTAAATTATTCCGCTTGATTACAAGGTGTCGATTAATTGTGAAATAATGCATTGAAATATCGGGTATAAATAAAAGCTTTGAAAAGGGAAAATAGATTTTACTTCGATTTTTAGAATCATCAAAGGGATCATATTTGTCCAAAGCAGGATATAGGGTCTATACACTGACAGGAATATACGTTACAATCTAACTAACATGGGAGGTTCTTTAACGACATGTTAAACATGAATCAAGGATATCATGGCTTACTATAATTATCAAAGTTTCAAGGGTCAGGGAGTCAGGAAGTTATGAAAAGCATTATTTCAGACAAATCCATGCATTGCATATCATAAAAAAGGCGTTAGCCCAAATAGTGCACCATACATAACATCACATACATACATCACATATATACATAAACATACATACATGCACTCATACATACATGCATAGGGTTCATAATTACTATTAGGGGTTTAATCCCCAACCTTATCATTGAAGCATTGCTTCAATAAGGGATTTTACAGGATTATCATCCAGCTGTGAGTAGTCTAAGAACAAGATTTGGTTCTGCAATATTATCTCTAAGTTTTGATGATAACAGATGAATATTTGTATGAACAATTTTGTGCAACTAATGTTGTTATTCGTGAGAACCTAGCAAACAGATTCTGCTTCCGTGAATTGGCGCAATGCTTAATGAAAGATGCTTCGATGAACTGAACTCAATTCGAAGATAAGACAAGATTCACATAACTCTGATACGAAAGGAAAAGAGAATGAATTCTGAAGATCAAGAGACAAGGGTTCTGATGGGACGAAGTCCAAATGCTGAAGCCTCACGATTTTCTATCAAGGTTCTGAAGACCTACCCAAAGTCGACTCTCATGCTTCAATCAAATATTATCAGAAGCCTCTGAAGATATGAAGAAAGTGGATTTAGAGAACAAGGTTCAAAAGACAAGTTCTAAAGATTCTGGAAGCGCAAAGCTGATGATTCGAAGACTTGATAATCACAAGAACCATACAATGTTTTCCCTTTCCTACTCACGCTCACAAAAAGCCTCTAAAGTTTAGAAGCCAAGAAAAACCTGTCACACTGTACAGTTGTACCACATTACAATGTTAAAATTCTCGAAGACTGTGTGAAATACAAACAAGGCAATCTGACACAGACAGGACGCGCTGTATGCAGAAGATTTTGTACCTGTCCTCACGCTTCTAGCCATAAGCCTACTTAGCTATCATGATTTCATTTCAACGGCTCTTTTCACTTGGCTATAAAAGGAAGCTCAAAGACATGAAGAAAGACACATATGCGAACTGCTACAATACATTTTTGAGTTTGTTCCTTCTGAAGTCAGTCTTGGTCTAAAATCTTATTTACGTTATCAGCTTGATAAGAAGCAATTCTCTGTAAACTCATTGTGTTTGAATTCCAAGTTGTATTCCTTAAGAGAGTCTTAGTGATTAGATCTCTTGAGAAGTCTAGGACGTGTGTCTTAGAGGTTGTGCCTTGAGTAATACATGTGTGGTTGGATTACTTGAGAAGTCTAGAACGTGTGAGTTCTAGAGGTTGTTGTTAGTCACCAGCTGTGTAGCTCGTGCAGTGTACTATTTTGTTGAATAGTAGATTAATACCTCGTTGAGAGAGGCAAAATTACCTTGGCGGGTGGACGAGACTATCTTGAGAGATTCTCAAGTGAACTAGTATAAACATAACGTGTTTATATCTTTTTGTTTAACTAAGCTGCTGTTCTTTAGAAAAGGGAAAAAGTTTTAACAAGAAAGTCATTCAAAAGAAACGATTATTTTGAAAAACCAATTCAAACCCCCCCTTTCTTGTGTTTTTCACACCTTCAATTAGCATCAGAGCTCCGGTTCTGAGGTGATAAAAAGATTGAATTTTTATCAAGCACTTAACAGTGTTCAGTACCGATCTAAGTGTGAAAAACAATAACTACACCACCACCAACAACTTCTGAAACAAATGTTATTGAGAGAGAATCTTACACTGCAAAACCTCCTATCTTTGATGGCGAAAAATTTGATTATTGGAAAGACAGAATTGAAAGTTATTTCTTATCATTTGATCTAGATCTATGGGATCTAGTACTTGATGGCTATAGTCATCCAATAGATTCTGTAGGTAAAAAAATGAAAGAAGTGAGTTTACAGATGCTTAGAAGAAAACCTACAAAAATCATCACAAAAAGCAAGAACCATTCTGTTGAACGCAATTTCTTATACCGAGTATGAGAAAATCACAAACAAAGAAACTGCAAAGTCCATCTTTGACTCTCTGCGTATGACTCATGAAGGAAATGCTCAAGTCAAGGAGACGAAGGCTCTTGCGCTAATCCAAAAATACGAAGTCTTCAAAATGGAAGATGATAAGTCTGTTGAAACCATGTTCTCAAGGTTTCAAATGCTTGTTGCCAGACTCAGAGTTCTGAACAAAGGCTACTCTACTGCTGATCATGTCAAGAAAACCATCAGAAGTCTTCCAGCAAAATGGAGACCAATGGTGACTGCCTTGAAAGTTACAAAGGATTTGAATAATATCAGTCTTGAAGAACTTATCAGTTGTTTAAGAAGTCATGAAATAGAGCTTCAAGGAGATGAACCTCAGAAGAAAAACAAATCCATTGCATTAAAGGTAAAGCCAGAAAAGAAGAAGGCGTATCCGGCATAAGAGGAAATGGAAGAATCTGAAGAAGATTCAGAAGAAGATGACATATCACTCATATCAAGAAAGATAAGTCAACTTTGGAAATACAGAAGGAACAAGTTCAAAGGACCAAGGAGAAGATTCGAATCTACATCTGGTCAAAGAAGAAACTATGGAAAAGATGTTACGTGCTTTGAATGCAAAGAACCTGGACATCTCAAAAATGACTGTCCAAAGGCCAAGAAAGAAGAAAGACCTAGGAAAACCAAGAAGGGTCTCATGGAAACCTGGGATGATTCGGAATCTGAAGATGATACTGATGAAGGTCGGGTCAACATGGCTTTCATGGCAAAAACTAGAAGTGACTCATCAAAGGAAGAACCATCAGACTCCGACGATGAAAAAGAGGTACTTTCTTCCTTATCACGATCTGAACTTGAAATAGGATTAACTGAACTTATAAAAAGATATCAAAACCTTCAAAGCAAATTCAAAATCTTGAAAAAGAATTTTATAGTTTCTTCAGATGATCTCACTAAAAACAAGAACACCATTTCTGAACAAAATGAGAAAATATTTGTCTTAGAAAATTCAAACACTGTCCTGAAATGTAAATTATCTAAGTTAGAAGAAGAAATTATTTTAAACTCAGCTAACACTAGTAAAGAAGACAAATATGATAACGCATTTAAAAAATTTCTTTCCAGAAGCGTAGATAGAAGCAAAATGGCTTCACTGATCTATGGAGTCAGTAAAAATGGCAGTAGAGGTCTAGGATATTCAGGACCATCTCAACCATATGACGAAACCAGAAACATCAAAATAATACCTCTATTCAAACAGTTTATTCCCGCTGATACTGGCCTTGAGCATTCAGAACTAAAAGGCTCAAACACTGGGATTAAACAAACACACACACTAAGGAAATATCCTAAACACGAACACTATGCACAAACTACACACTGTTCCAATAACATACAGAAATCTAAAGGGATCAGAACCTTTAGAAGAACTAATGTGAAAGGACCCACAAAATAGGTACCTAAAAACAAGATAATTTATGTTGCAGATATCCTTAGTAGCTCCATTGAAACACCAGTCATGGTACCTCGACAGTGGGTGCTCGCGACACATGACGGGAGAAAGGCTTATGTTCCAAGATCTGAAACTTAAACCTGAAGGCGTTGTCGGTTTTGGAGGAAATCAGAAAGGAAGAATCATTGGCTCCGAAACTGTTGGAAATGGTAAGCTTCCTTCCATAAAAAATGTTCTGTTAGTAGAAGGTCTAATGCATAATCTATTGTAAATAAGTCAACTTAGCGACAGTGGTTATGATCTCATTTTTAATCAAACATCTTGTAAAGCTATAAGTCAGAAGGATGGATCTGTCCTATTCAATGGAAAGAGGAAAAACAACACTTACAAAATTAAGTTATCTGATTTAAAACATCAAAATGTAAAATGTCTTATTTCTGTAAACGAAGAGCAATGGGTCTGGCACAAACGTCTTGGCCATGTCAGTCTGAGAAGAATTTGAAAATATTCAAAGTCAGAAGTGATCATGGTGGAGAATTTGAAAATAAAAACTTTGAAGAACTTTTTGATTCACATGGAATATCTCATGATTTTTCTTGCCCTAGAACTCCACAACAAAACGGAGTTGTAGAAAGAAAGAATCGAACTTTGCAAGAAATGGCTCGCACCATGATCCAAGAAATTGACATAGCTAAGCATTTCTGGGCAGAAGCGATCACCACAGCATGCTATATTCAAAATAGAATCTCTATAAGACCTATATTGAATAAAACTCCATATGAATTGTGGAAGAATAAATTACCCAACATTTCTTACTTTCATCCATTTGGATGTGTCTGTTTTATGCTTAACACTAAAGAGAATCTTAGCAAGTTTGATTCCAAAGCACAGAAGTGTCTGTTGTTGGGATACTCTGAACGCTCGAAAGGCTACAGAGTTTACAACACAGAATCAAGAATTGTGGAGGAATCCATTCATGTTAGATTCAATGACAAGCCTGACTCAGAAAAGTCAGAGCTAGTTGAGAAACTTGCAAATTTAGAAATCAGATTCTCCGAATCTAAGGAAGAGGTAGAGGAAGTCAAAGAACAACATGATCCTACACCAGAAACCACTTAAGTAACTCCAAATACCCCATCTCAACGAAGAAGAAGATTGTCCACATCCCATCCTGAGGAACTAATTATGGGTAACAAAGATGCTCCTATCAGAACCAGATCAGCCTTTAGACCATCAGAAGAAACACTTGTAGGACTATTATCATTGATAGAACCAGCTACAATTGAAGAAGCTCTCATGGACAAAGACTGGGTTCTGGCTATGGAAGAAGAACTTAACCAGTTCTCCAAAAATGATGTTTGGGATCTAGTTCCTAAACCTAAGGATGTTCATGTAATAGGAACTAAGTGGGTATTTAGGAACAAGCTGAATGAAAAGGGGGAAGTTGTCAGAAACAAAGCACGACTCGTTGCTCAAGGTTACAGTCAACAAGAAGGAATTGACTACAAAGAAACATTTGCTTCAGTTGCTAGACTTGAAGCAATACGTTTACTAATATCCTTTTCAGTAAATCATGACGTCACTCTATATCAAATGGATGTTAAGAGTCCATTCTTAAATGGCTATATATCAGAAGAAGTTTATGTCAAACAACCTCCTGGGTTTGAAAATTCAGAAAAATCAGACTTTGTTTTTAAACTTAAAAAATCACTCTATGGTTTAAAGCAAGCTCCCAGAGCTTGGTATGATAGATTGAGCAAATTTTTATTAGAAAACAATTTCACCAGAGGAAAGGTTGACACAACTCTTTTCTGCAAAACATATAAGAATGACATTCTTATTGTTCAAATCTATGTTGATGACATTATTTTTGGTTCTGCTAACTCTTTTCTATGTGAAGAATTTTCAAAGTTAATGCAGGCCGAATTTGAAATGAGCCTCATGGGAGAACTAAAGTTCTTCCTTGGAATTCAGATTGATAAAAAATTAGAAGGCACTTACATTCATCAAACCAAGTACACGAATGAACTCCTAAAGAAATTCAATATGACGGATTACAACATTGCTAAAACACCAATGCATCCAACTTGTGTCATGGTTTGTCAAAAACTCTATCGTGGTTTGATAGGTTCTCTCTTATATCTAAATGCTTCTAGACCTGATATATTATTCAGTGTACATCTATGTGCTAGATTCCAATAAGATCCAAGAGAATCACATCTAACCGTTGTCAAGCGAATCTTAAGGTATCTGAAAGGAACAACTAACCTCGGCCTGATGTATATGAAAACATCAGAGTATACTCTCTCTGGTTACTGTGATACAGATTATGCCGGAGACAGATTAGAAAGAGAGCACATCGGGAAACTGTCAGTTCTTAGGAAGCAATCTAATCTCATGGTCAAGCAAGAGACAATCTACAATTGCTCTCTCAACAGCTGAAGCAGAATACATATCGGCTTCCCTATGCAGTACTCAAATGATATGGATGAAAAATCATCTGGAAGACTATCAAATATATGAGAGTAACATTCCTATCTTCTGTGATAATACTGCTGCTATCTGCTTAAGTAAATATCCAATTTTGCATTCTAGGGCTAAACACATGGAAATAAAACATCACTTTATTAGGGACTATGTTCAGAAGGGAACTCTATGCTTAAAATTCATTGATACAGACCATCAGTGGGCTGACATTTTCACAAAACCCTTAGCTGAAGATAGATTTCTAATCATTTTAAAACAACTGAATATGAAGTACTGTTCAGAATAAAAACCTTTTCAGAACCTCATGTGTTTAGTCAGAGAAAAGTATTTTTTTTAATCATCAGAACCAATTCCTTAACATTTTTCAAGTTCTGATAATTATGTGACATGTCATATTTTCATAAAAATTGTTTATGCACGTGATTTAAATAAAACTAAGTCACTTTAACTATTCAAATTAAACAAACAGCATTTCTCTCGAGATTGTCTCTACTTTATCACATTTATTAGCTTATCCCTTCAAGAATGTATCTGTCCTTTAAAACCCTCAGAAATTTTTTAACCCTAAAAAGTTAATCGAATCTCATCTATTTCTCTCTCTATCTATCATTCCCTCAAAATCAACTCAAAGTTCAATCCTCATTCCTTCTCACCGCTACAAGGATAAATACTCATCAACAAGATACTGTTCAGATCTCCCAAGAACTACCATCCTCATCCATCACACCATCTACTACTCTCTCAACGACTGAACCAGTTGCTTCAGATCCATTAAATCTTCCCTCAATTGATGCAAACCATGTCACCTAGAAAACTCGCTCTGTGACATGTGTGACACATGTAAACGATCTAACTGTTCTGAAAGAGCTAGACGTCAATTTCAACAATCTCTCTGATAATGGTTTTAACCTAATCGATCAATTAGATGCTCAAGAATGGAAGAATTACTTTGATAGACTAAGAGATCCATGCTTTGATGATCTAGTAAAAGAATTCTGAAGATATGCAGATACAGACGATTTCCATGTGGTATCCTTTGTTCTAGGTCAGAAGATTATCATCTCTGAGAAATCTATTTCCGAGTTGCTGGGAATGAAGTTCTTGAAAGGAAAGAGGGTGTACGAAAAAACTGAGAAATCTGAGTCAATCATCAACAAAGCCATCTTCAAAAGCTGTCAATCAGGAACAACGGATTACAAGAGTAAAAACTTGCGTGACAACCTAAGGATCTGGCACAAGATCATTCTTGGATGCATCAATCCAAGATCGACGAAGAGTGCTACAGATTTTGCCAACGCAAATAAAAAACACATGTTGTACTACTTGCACAAACACGAGAAAATGTGCCTTCCCTCCATCATGTTCTACTATTTAAGCGATATGGTGCGTAAAACAAGAACAACGGCCTCACCAGAAAAGAAGATTGTCAACTACATCCCTTTTGGAATGCTGATATCTGACATTCTGGTTGAAAGCGGATTAGTGGACTATCTGACCAAGGAAGCAAAGTTTGCGGATTATCTGAATGAAAAAGTTGGAGAAGCTTTCAATGCTGTAAACCTTAAACATATGAAGATGATTGCAAGTGTAGAGGTGAAACCAACACCTATTTCCTCCGACACGGTGAAAAAGATCAGGAATTCAGTGGAAAACTATCCATTCTACCTCAAAGAGGATAATCCAACAACCATTGCCTCTTACATTACCATTATGAGAGAAGCAGAATCTAAAATTGAAGAAGTTGTCCCTCAGTCAAAGCATATTACCAGAAGTAAGAGGAAGCTTGCTGAAGAAGATGCGGAGTGTAAAAAGAAGAAAAAGGATGAAACTGAAATCTTTAGAAAAGAAGCCCTTCTTCTTGAGAAAATCAATAAAAGTTAATGCAAATCCATATGTTGCTGTACCATCTTCGTCAATCACCTCTACCTCCATTCCACAAGTAAGGTTTAAACCTCCATCTTTCTCTATTCTATTACCAACCACTGATCAATCAACCAACAATCCATCAATAACTACCCTGATCTTGTCTGAGATTGTCTTTTCCCATACTTCAACAACAACTACCTCAATAATTCATCCAAATGAACTAGAACCAACAAATCAAATCTCTGAATCCCATGCTCCCAATACTGAATCCAGTTCTGAGGGAACTTCCTATGAATCTCTAGAAATTGTCTTACCTAAAAACCTCATGATCTCTGACAATCTAGAAGTAACCTCTCCTAACAATCAACAACAACCATCTGAATCGGCGGCTACTGAGATTAACTTATCTCAGCAACCACCACATGAAACCAACTCTGCTGAATCTAATCTCGCTCTGGTTGTCTACAATGCTCCACCTCCAACATCCTTTGAAGAATGTACAAGTCAATTTCATGACAAAGCAATTGAGATGTTTGCTAAGCTGAGAGTAGAACTTTGTACAAGCACAGAGCTCATAGAACTTGAGAATGCCTGTCAAAGTTTTCAAAAATGGCTAGACATGGAACTTACAAGAATTGTAAGTTTCTCCAACACAACCATAACTACTGAACTAGCAAAAGCTAAGGAGAGAGTAGGAGCTGAAGCAAGGATCAAAGTACTCAAGTTCTTGGCTGCCAAACAGAGAGAAGCTGAAGAAAAGGCTGCTAAAGAAGCAGAAAATCAAGCTGCTAGAAAGGCACAAGAAGTTGCTGAAGCTGAAAGAACCAGAGAAAGTACTATGATTGCTTCCACCTCTGATCCTGTCATCAAACGTCTGGGAGACGCCATCGATGAAATCAGAATTGAACAGAAGAACTTCAGAGAAAGGTTTGACAAGCAAGATACTGTCAATGAAAATCTTCAGATCATGATTAAGAAGATTTGGGACAAGATGTCCTCTGACAGCAAATAAACCTCTATTTTTTCTTTTAAGCTTTAGTTCTGTGTTTTTCACCCTTGGACATCCCTGTTTTAATCTTTTTGATTTATGACAAAAAGGGGGAGAAAGTATGAATGTGATAATTTTGATCCTATAGTCATTCTCTGAAAAAAATGCTGCTTACATGCTAACAGATAAATCTGTCATCTCTATTAGATTGTTTTTCTGTATTTTTCTTCCATGCAGATAACTCAGAACTCAAAAGGTTAATGAAGTCAGGGGGAGCCCGAGCACGAACCTTAATCAAATCCAACACTCAGGGGGAGCACTTCATAAAAAGGATAAGCTATCCTAAAAACTTTTTTTCCCATATTCTCTGTGCTATATATTTATATATCAAAATTCCGTCATCAAATACATAGTTTTGTCATCATCAAAAAGGGGGAGATTGTGAGAACAAGATTTTGTTCTGCAATATTATCTCTAAGTTTTGATGATAACAGATGATTATTTGTATGAACAATTTTGTGCAACTAATGTTGTTATTCGTGAGAACCTAGAAAACAAATTATGCTTCCGTGAATTGGCGCAATGCTTAATGAAAGATGCTTCGAAGAACTAAACTCAATTCGAAGATAAGACAAGATTCACATAACTCTGATACGAAAGGAAAAGAGAATGAATTCTGAAGATCAAGAGACAAAGGTTCTGATGGGACGAAGTCCAAATGCTGAAGCTTTACGATTTTCTATCAAGGTTCTGAAGACCTACCCAAAGTCGACTCTCATGCTTCAATCAAATATTATCAGAAGCCTCTGAAGATATGAAGAAAGTGGATTTAGAGAACAAGGTTCAAAAGACAAGTTCTGAAGATTCTGGAAGCGCAGAGCTGATGATTCGAAGACTTGATAATCACAAGAACCATACAATGTTTTCCCTTTCCTACTCACGCTCACAAAAAGCCTCTGAAGTTGAGAAGCCAAGAAAAACCTACCACACTGTACAGCTGTACCACATTACAACGTTAAAATTCTTGAAGACTGTGCAAAATACAAACAAGGCAATCTGACACAGACAGGACGCGCTGCATGCAGAAGATTTTGTACCTGTCCTCACGCTTCTAGCCGTAAGTCTACTTAGCTATCATGATTTCATTTCAACGGCTCTTTTCACTCGGCTATAAAAGGAAGCTCAAAGACTTGAAGAAAGACACATATGCGAACTGCTAAAATACATTTTTAAGTTTGTTCCTTCTGAAGTCAGTCTTGGTCTAAAATCTTGTTTACGTTATCAGCTTGATAAGAAGCAATTCTCTGTAAACTCATTGTGTTTGAATTCAAAGTTATATTCCATAAGAGAGTCTTAGTGATTAGATCTCTTGAGAAGTCTAGGATGTGTGTCTTAGAGGTTGTACCTTGAGTAAGACCTGTGTGGTTGGATTACTTGAGAAGTCTAGAACGTGTGAGTTCTAGAGGTTGTTGTTAGTCACCAGCTGTGTAGCTTGTGCAGTGTACTATTTTGTTAAATAGTGGATTAAGACCTCGTTGAGAGAGGCAAAATCACCTTGGTGGGTGGACTAGACTAATTTGAGAGATTCTCAAGTGAACTAGTATAAACATAACGTGTTTATATCTGTTTATTTAACTAAGATGTTGTTCTTTAGAAAAGGGAAAAAGTTTTAACAAGAAAGTCATTCAAAAGAAACAATTATTTTGAAAAACCAATTCAAACCCCCCCTTTCTTGCGTTTTTCACACCTTCAAGTAGGTCTTCATCTCTCACATCCCTAGCTTGGCAACATGGTCTTCATAAGGGATAGGTTTCATCAAGTACCTAAGGATTTTCATCAAGGGTTCCACTGAGGGTTTTTTTCAAGGGTTCTATTAGGGGTGTTACCAGAGATTTATCAAAGGGATTCCACCAAGGTTTCATTTGAAAAGATTCGTCTCAGGGTTTCACATAAGGGATACATCTAAGGGTTTTATCAAGGAGTGTTATCAGGGGTTCAACCGGATTTTATCTAAGGGGTTATGTCGGAATTGTATACTAGGGGTTATATCAAAAAAGGGTCTTACCAGATTAAAGGGATTTTCAAGGGATTGTATCAAGGAGTTCTACCGGACTCCTAGGGATTCATTATGGGGTTTTAATTAGGAAGTCTAAAGGGTTCCATTCAGGGGTTCCATCAAAGGGTTCTACCATATTTTAACAAAAGGGATTGATCAAAAGGATTTCACCAGGATATTTTATCAAGGGGTTGGATCCAGGTTTATCAAAGGGGTCTTACTAAGGAATTAATCAGAAGGGGTTCTACAAAATTTTCTATTAAGGGATTTTCGCCCAAGGGATTTCGTCGAGGAGTTGTATCAGGGGTTCTACTAGATTTTGTTCAAGGGGTTCCATCTAGGGATTTTCATCCAAAAAGGGTTTTTGTTTAGAATTAAAAAAGACAAAAGAAGAGGGTTTATTGGGTTTGTCATCAAAGGATTCTATCTAGGGGTGTCACTGTTGCATCAATAAGTTTTATCAAAAGGGGTTTCTCGAAAAGGTATTTATCAAGGGGTTCAATCGGATATTTCACTACTGGATTATTGCTAAGGACCTTAGGATAATCAACGTAGTACCTATCTGACTCTGCGGTCAAAATTAGGGTCCTTTTTGTATTTAATCGTCTCCTCTTCAAAGGAGGAAGGCTCATCGACTTCATCCTTCTAATTCGAAGACGATTAAATAGGGGCAGTTGTAGTACCCTAAATTTTGACCCGTTTTATATGATTTTTAGTGCCACTTTATTTTGAATAAGTAAAATGGCACAATTGGTAGAAAGAGGGGTATAAGGGCTATAAGAGTGAGAGGTTGTGAGTTCGAATCCCACATTTTCCTTCTTTTTGCTTTTTTCTTTTTTTCTTAATTATTTGTTTTTTTTTATTTTTTATTTTTATTTCTATTTGGCTTATTTTCAAAATTTACAAAAACTATATTTTATTATTAATTTTCGTTTTTTATCATTAGGCATTTAAAAAAAAAAAATATTATGAAAAGCATGATTTTAGACATAGAATAGTAAAAAAAAATGTTTTTGTTTAAATGCATTAGATTTAATTAGGTTAATTGCATTCTAGTTAATTTGATTCCATTTTAATTTAGTTAATTTGATTTTATTCGATTATTACTAAAAATATAAAAAAATCTCTTTTACTATAATTATTAAAAAAAATATCTTTTGTTATAGTTTGTCATTAGTTACTGTAAAACTAAATATATGTATGTATGTACCGTTAGTTAGTTATATATAAAAAAAATCATCAATCAAAATTTTTGGTTAATCATATTAATTAAATTAATGGGTTAGATAATTTCATACATGTTATTATTAATTAGAAATTAAAGTTTATTATTCAGTGTTGTTAGCATTAAGTAGTGATCCAAGCATTCCTAAATCAATACACGTTACTACATTTTAAAAGTTACAAATTCAGTTCTAATTCTCGTGTTTATATCTTTTCATTCCAAAACAAAATAATATCAAAAGACCGGTCCCAATTAATTATCCAAATCAACATTGAAGACATTCAAAACAAAATGGGAACAAATCATCAAACTTTAATTCCACAATTCAATTCCTTCCCATCGTAAATGATTCTAAAATCTCTATAAAACCAAGAATAATAATTTCAGAAAGGGGGTGTGGGGGGTGGGGGGTGGGAATTGCAAAATCACACACACTGACATATGCATAAACATTGAAAATTTAGAAGACGAAAAAAAGAGGCAACAGCATATCGGAACCCTCCTGATCAAAGCAAATCGGAAAGCGGATTCCGCCGCCTCCACAGACCCACTTCCGTTGCCCACCATCGCCGATCGCCACACGGCAACCACCCCAAGACGAATCGCAGAAAGTGGCCCCTAAACGCCGTCATCCTCCACGTGTTTCTCAATCATCAAACCGTCGATGTCAATCGAGAATTGCTCATATGCATTGACCTTGGAGTTGTTGATTTTTTTTCATTTACCATTTGTATATTGTTGAAGTCTGATTGTGATTATTTTTTTAGTTGTTGTTAGCAGAGAAAGAAGAGACAATTGAATGGGAAAGGGATTCACGGTTCTGCTCTAAAAAAGGCAAGTTCTTTCTATTTTTTTTCCTTAACATCTTGTTTGAAAAAGTAAATTAGCTATGCTGTGGTTATCCTCTTTTTACAATATGAAATTTTGAGAGGTAGATATAATTGTACGTGGATGTAATATTGGCCTCACACGTAAGGTTAAGTGTTTTGATATAATATTAACATATTAATTATTAATTAGGATTTAAATAGTTAATTAGGATTTACAAAAAATAGGTTTTTAAGATATTAGGATAAATATAAGTAGGTTTTTTTAATTTTTTGGGTTTGGTTTTTAATTTACATTTTATATGTATTCAAAATAACTGGTTTGTTTTTCAAAATAGGAATTTAATTTTTATTAGGAATTTTATTTAGGATTTTTAGGGTTAATTTTGGGTATGGGTTTTTAATTTACATAAAATATTTGGTTTATTCTTTTGTTGAGAAATAAGAAGTTAATTTTATTTAGGAATTTTATTTAGGACTTTTAGGGTTAATTTTGGGTTTGGGTCTTTAAATTTATAATTTATATATTTAAAATAATTAGTTTATCTTTTTTGTTAAAAAATAATAATAATAAAGATACTTTTTAGGGGATTTTGTTCTTAGTTTTTGGATAAGGTATTTTGGGTAATTGGGGATTTTTACTAAAAGTTGTTTTAGGGTTTTTTAATAATTAAATTAATAACTTAATTTAATTACTTAATTAGGATTTAAATTTTAATTAGGTTTTTTTAATAATTAAATTAATAACTTAATTTAATTATTTAATTAGGTTAAATTTTAAGCAGGGTTTAGAAATAGGGTTTTAGGGTTTTTTTAATTAAATTAATAACTTAATTTAATTATTTAATTAGGTAGGGTTTAGAAATAGGGTTTTAGGGTTTTTTTAATTAAATTAATAACTTAATTTAATTACTTAATTAGGATTTAAATTTTAATTAGGGTTTAGAAATAGGGTTTTAGGGTTTTTTTAATTAAATTAATAACTTAATTTAATTATTTAATTAGGTGTTAATTGAGGTTTAGAAATAGGGTTTTTGGATTTTTAATTAATTAGATTAATAACTTAATTTAATTATTTAATTAGGTTTGATATTAATTGGGGATTAAAATATTATTTTTTTGGGATTTATTGAAAATCTAGAAATCACTTTGGAATAATTTGGGATTTATTTTCTTTAGCACTAAATGACATTTTGGGTTTTTTATGTTATTTATGGAATTTTGTTTTTTGTTGGTAAATATAAAAATAAAGAAAAGGAGTTCTTTTTGGGATATAAAATCAAGGGATAATGCTCTTGGTCCGAGAGCCTAAATAAAGGATGGGAATTTGGGATAAAACTCTTAGGTTCCAAGAGTATAAATATAGGCCAAGGGATAAGGGATTTTAGGGATAAAACTCTCCATCCGAGAGTATAAACAATGGATAAAGGATTTTGGGATAAAACTCTCCTTGCGAGAGTATAAACAAGGGATAAGGGATAGAACTCTCTATCCGAGAGTATAAACAAGGGATAAGGGATTTTGGGATAAAACTCTTACTCCGAGAGTATAAATAAACGGATCGGGATTTAAGGGATATAACTCCTTATCTAGGAGTTTAAATAATAGATTAAGGGATAGAACTCCTTGTCTAGGAGTATAAATAAAAGATTAAGGGATAGAACTCCATATCTAGGAGTATAAACAATAGATTTGAGGATAAAACTCTTTATCTAAGAGTATAAATAGTGGATTAATTTTGGGATTAGGGTTAGGAACAGGATTAGGGGGTAGGAATATGGGAGGTGAACTACGGTTACTCTGATCCTTCAAATTGAAGGTACGTAGGCATAGGGTTGTAAACCCTAGCGAGTATAATAATAAAAAACTTAGGATTCTTTTGTAAATAAATAAAATTAGACGACAAACAAACAAACCATAGAATCTAAGGAGGATCCCATTGATTACAATGGAAGTGAGGGGTGCCTAACACCTTCCTCTCACTTAACCGATTCCGGAACCTTAGGAATCTCTACCCTTGGGATTAAGGATTTTTAGGTTTATCATTATTTCCCTTAAAAAATATGATGGCGACTCGAATAATTTTGCCAGCCGCGACAGGCGGTCCAGGAAAAAGTTAGGGACAAATGCATTTTACTGTATCAAAAATCGCTTACCAACACTGAAGAATCAGCGAAAGATCAATCTAGTCACTCTCATCAGAAGCAAGGATATGAGGCATCTTAGTTACTAGGGATTGTAGTGGTTGTTGGATTCAATGTAAACCTTTCCCTATTGCTTTTTTCACAATTGTAATACTCTATGGAGCTTTTTCCATTTGAAAGCTACCATTCTTTAATAAATACAAATTTTGCCAATCAATTTACTGTCATTTGTGCTTTCCTTTACCTTTTGCTTGTTATGCAAAACGCCATCTATTTGTTGATAATGGGCTTTGAACATAAAAAGGTTTTTTTAAAGAAAATGTTTTGAAAACGTTTTGATGAAACATTAAATCTCTTTGATACACGGGAGAATCAAAAGGAAGTATCCATATATCCCCAAAGGCTTTTAAGTTGCAAAGGCATTGTCATACTAGTTGCAATATCCCACTAAAGTTGAAAACTGACTATAATATTGAATTAACCTGTTGATTATAACCACCGAGTTTGAAGGAGTTATCAATACTCATCCCATTGTTACTCGCTTAAGCTGCTAATGTGGAGGATTCATTTCCCTTCGTGAAAGTCTTCCCATTAAATTTTGTCTCTTCCTGAGTCAGCATTTTGCATGCCATGATCATACTCACCATGTTCAACATATGCATTTTTTTATTATGTTTTAGTTTGGGTTTAGTTATCACCTGCTTGTCCTCCCCATGAAGTCCGGTCATCACTTTGCTTCATGATTAGTGAATCTTTTCTGTGGTTGTCATCATGTGTGATTATATTTTCCCCGGTCGTCACTGGCATTCACCAGCCTGCTTTGTCCATAGTGTCTCAGAATGCTTGTTTGTTAATAGTACTTCCTCCCCAGTAAGTCTGTCCAAAGTCCATTTGACAATATTAAGTATACTCTGGTCATCACCAATATTCCTTTGAAGTCTAGTAATTACTAGCATCAATGCATTAAGAGTCGGTTGTTACCTTTGCTTGCATGCCAAGTCCATTATCATGGCACGTACAGAAGAGTCGTTACCCTGTACCTTTCTTGATGGTTCCTGAAGATCCCGTTTGAACTCTTCATTTTAAAGAATTTCCAAAAGATTGGATGTTTTCATGTGTTGGTAGTCCTATGGTTATAAGGACCTCTTTCGGCTCAGTAATCCTATTGTTATGAGGATTTTCACCGTCAGCCATCCCTGTTGTTACGAGGGTATAATCAACACTTTCCTTTTAAGAATTTCATCCTATTGTTATAAGGATCTAGTTTGCAGATTCTATTGAGAGTCTATGACCTCTATTGTTATGCGGAGTCTTTGCACGATTCTTTCGTTATGAGAATCTATTATATATCCTATTGTCATGAGTGTAGCGAGCGAAACTGGACGTGTTTCTTAAGCACTGTCGCTCTTTTGGGGGTACTACAGGTCGATTCATTTTTATCCTATTGAAGCTGATGAAGGAAGGGAAATAGATGTCTCCAATTAACCCTGCTTGCATACCGAGTTTAAACAACGGTCTGTTAGGTTACGGATCCGATATGGAAGTGGGGCCTCTTTCTTCTTACTTTGTTTAGAACGGAACACCGGGAATGTTCATGGGTAGGGGGTTAGGACTGATACTTTTTAATTGATGTATATGGGTATAAGATTGTGGGTTTTTGTTGAGTGTGCTCGCTAAGATTTTTCTTTCAATCTTATGCCTACGTATTCCCGTTTACCGAAATAGGGAAATCAGAGCGATCGTAGTTCCTCCTATTCTATGGGAGGAAATGGTGTTTTGGTGTCTTGTTCAAAGCACAAGACGTGAAGCTAAAGGTGGTTTGTATCTTGTTCAAAGCCCAAGATATGAAGCTAAAGAGTCTATTTGTATCTTGTTCAAAGCCCAAGATGTGAAGCTAAAAGTTTCGTCTTCAGAGAGAATTTGTCATCTCTAAAGAGGGTCTGTTTGTCACAACTGTTGGGTGACTGGTTTATAAAGGAGGATTACTTTAACTGGAATATGTGAATCCAACAATGCCATAATTTCCTTTATAAGGGTTTTTGACCTGAAGGAGAAGACTTTAACTCAGTGTAGAGCAATGCCATCTTTCCTTAGGAATTTCTCATGCTAAAAGAGGGACAGTGGCATGGATGTAGATGATCCAGAGGCTTGCCGCTTACATCAATTAGATGAAGGAAAAGGAGTTGTTGATGTTTGTTTACTATGAACGAGGCACGACTTTGATGCTAAAAGGTTGATTGGTTCAACCAGGGTTTTCTTATACAAAGCCTAAGAGGAGGCTATTGACCCAACAAGAGGGTGTTTTTATGTGTCTCGTACGAAGCCCGAGAGAGAGGCTAAAAGGGTTGACTCAACAAGAGAGTGCTTTGTATCTCGTACGAAGCCCGAGATGGAGGCTAAAAGGGATGACTCAACAAGAGAGTCTTTGTATCTCGTACGAAGCCCGAGATGGAGGCTAAAAGAGATGAGTCAACAAGAGAGTCTTTGTATCTCGTACGAAGCCCGAGATGGAGGCTATGGTTACTGTTTCAGTTGAGTGATAGATCCAATATGCTGATTTAAAGAGAAAATCAGTTCTTATATGAGTACTGTTTGCACTCAGGGATTTGATTCGAGGACCAGGGTTATTTCCTGTTCTTTAAGGAAATGGGAAATCCAAAGGGTATTGAGACTGTCCGAGTCTACGGGTTTCATCTCCTAGCTTTGAAAGGAACTTGAGAATGTCTTTGAGACTCAAGGGAATTAGACTGTCCAAGTCTAGAGTTTCATCTTTTGTACTACGTTTAAGAAACAGTAGTAGCAAGATCTAGACTTTTTGAAAGACTGTTCTATTAAGATGACTAATTTCTGTTCCTATACCTCTAGGAGGTCGTCGGGACAATTTGTACGAAGCCCAAGAGGAGGCTGGAATCTTTTAAGAAGCCGAGGGACAATTTGTACGAAGCCCAAGAGGAGGCAATCATTTCCGGAGGAAGAAAGCATTTATACGAAGCCTAAGAGGAGGCTGTGAATACTTCTAAGAAGCCGACGGGTCCTTGTACAACGCCCAAGAGGAGGCAGGGATGCTTTTAAGAAGCCTGTGGGTCCCCAAACCCTGAGAAATTCAAGACAGGCTATTCACAGAGAATAGATCAAGCCAGAAAACTTCGAGAATTTGGAAGAAACTCAAGAGATGCCACTCACGGAGAAAAGATCATCTCTGGGGAATAGAGTTTCTTTGACGATTTCTAAAGGTGACAGTCTGTGAAAGGGTTCACCGGGAATGCTGCCTTTCACGTCTCCATATTGTTTAACCCCAAGAGGAGGGAAGACTGTATCTGGTAATCCTATGGGGATCTAGTTTTGTCTATTTTAAGAGTAATCAATAGGGCCTAGTGCTAGACGTAGTTGCCGGGGAAACTCTAAATATCTATACTATTATTACACAGTCGATATGAGTTTATGAAAGAAGACTTACAGTGAAACAACCCCACAATACAGATATATGTATATGAAAGCGGATAAAGAGAGCATATAACCACTTACTCGGTTGTAGAGCTTCCATGCTGTTTAGTTAGTTGTTCAACAAAGAAAGATTGAAAACAACAATATATTCAAGATTAAAGGAGAAAGTGCTTTGAAATGAAAGATTGGGGCTTACAGCTCAAGGAGAGGCCCATGTTTTTATCAGTGATCGCACTATCCTTTTGTACAGAGGGACTTATACAAGTGACTGAGGCCCGAGAAAGATTTTCTGTACAAAGGGATGGGTCTTACACTCTCTCAAGAGGCCCAAAAGGTTTAAAGAAAAAGAATGGGGCTTATAACACGAGGGTAGGCCCATATGATTTTTCGTTTGAAATGGCGATCGCACCGAGATTTTTGAAAACGTAGTGGGTCTTATACAATGACTGAGGCCCAAGATAATTTGGTTTCCAAAAGGGGTTAGGTCTTACACTCTAATAGAGGCCCAAAACTTTTGAATGGGTCTTATAGCTCGAGGAGAGGCCCAGATGGTTTATTTTTAAACGGGTGACGATCGCGCCGAACTTTTCTTTTAACGCAGAGGGACTTATACAATATCTGAGGCCCAAAATTGTTTTGGTTAAAAGGGGATTGGGTCTTACACTCTATTAGAGGCCCATGAGTGTTTGAAAATGATTTGTGAGGGTGAAAATCAAAGAAACCCTAATTTGTTTTCTTTTAAAAGTAAATATTAAAAGAAAATCAATGAAAAATACCAAATGAATTTGAATAAACCACTTGTGATTTTTGTTTAAGGTTTGAAAAATGAAGTTTTAATCACAAGAGATATTAAAACCCATTTGATCTTGATTTTTCAAGATGAATGTTCATTTTAAAATGTTTAAAACAAATAAAAAATGAAGTTATTCACAAAATTACTAATTATATTAAATAAATAATATAAACTTAATTTTTTTGTGGAATAAAATATTTCAACATTTTTGTGATTTTTTGCAAAAAGAACCAATAAAAAATAATTAAAATTGAGTGAGTTATTAATTTTCCAATTAATTAATAAAACATGGAATATTGGAAAAAATGGCAAAATGTGAAAAAACACAAAATGGCATGGGTGGGGTTTGAACCCACGACCTCAAGGTCACAAGGCGCGTGCCTTACCACTGGGGTGGTGATACATCCATTGTTTTGAGTGAAAACACAAATATACAAGTCATGTCTTGGTTTTAGGCCTGGCCCAAGGCAAGGCAAGGCAAGTTTTGGCTCAGAAACGTGAAGGTCATAACTTTCTCAATTCTTAATGGTTTGAGACAAAATTTATATGCATCTGGACCAGAA
Source organism: Lathyrus tuberosus (assembly GCA_022829125.1). Lineage (NCBI taxonomy): Eukaryota > Viridiplantae > Streptophyta > Magnoliopsida > Fabales > Fabaceae > Lathyrus > Lathyrus tuberosus. Next base: position 11,701,318 of record JALAZF010000117.1, read on the forward strand.
TTTCACAAGGAATCCAATGGTGGTGATAGTTTTTTCAGATCACACAACCTCCTCAAAACTCGATAGTGGTTTTGAAAAAGGCCTATAGTTGCATTTTCTATGCTACACTTTGATACAAGCATGAATTACATGATCAATTGGTCCAAACACAACATATATAACATGTATGAGGTGTGCATGATCAGTGGACTTCAAAGCATTGCATATTTTGGAAAGTTCAAGTCATGAGGCTTACCTCTTTTTGAGCTTTTTGGAGTTTTTGTGCAATTTGTCAAGCCTCTTGTTCCAGAAATGATTTGATGCTTTAGACACACTCAAATGATCCCTTAGAAGCTTTTAGGATGATTGGAATCAACTGGTACCTGCAAAAACACAAACTGGCCCTTTCTTGCAAAAGGGGTTAAAAGTGACCAAAATAGCAACTCTCTCAAATGGTGTTCCAGATGGGGGGGACCATTTGGGACAGTTCAAGGATGATATTTGGAGTGTGTTTGAGGTTTTATCTGGTTTGGAAAGGGACTGAATCAAGACATGGCTTGAAAAATGCACAAAGAGCCCATTTTGAGGTTTTGAGAGGTGACTTTGTGATTTTGTGATTACAGGTCACTTGTGAGAGTTTGGATCACCTACATATGATGTTTATGAGGTGTGTGTGTGATTGGTTTGATTGAAAAAGCTCTCAAACTCAAAAACTCAGAGTTACCTTGCTAAAGAAGGCATTTTTGCCAAGAGAAAGGGATTTTGAGGAAAACATCTGTTTGATGGCTTTAATGTACTCAAACTGAGCACAAATGAGCTCTATTTATAGTAGGGCAAGTTTGTTTTAGGATCAATAGTGAATGGCAACTGCAGTAGAGGTTTGGCCAATGTTGGCAAATGAAAATCCAAGTCTCCTCTAGCCATTGACTAGAGGTTAGAGCACAGAGCTTTGGTTCCCTACTTGTTGGAGGAATCTTGACTGAATTCAGTTGCAAATGTGTCAGTCCATGCCACCTCTAAGCATCTATTAAATGCTCCAATCCAAAATTGGAGTCTTGTCCCTCTTTTAGGCAATTCTAGGTTTGGCATGCTACTTCTTGTTCCAAGGACTTTGGAGGCTTGGCTCAGTGATTGTCCCCTTTAGATTTGATCCTCAGATGTGTCCAAGATGATCGCAAGGCTTAAAATTGGCTGATTTTGGCAAATCGACCAAAAATGCAAAATCTGCCTTGCCTTGGCAGTTTTCAGAAAGGCATTTTGCCACTACCATAACTCTTAGCTCAAATTGAATTTGGTGATGTTCTTGGCCATTTTGGAAAGCCCTTATATGATACAACAACTGTTTGATCATATTTGGTTTTGATACTTTTTGGATCCAAGTGAAAAATGTCCCTACATTTGGAAAAAAGTGATGGCAGATTCTGACTTAGTGAAAATTTCACTAAGTGTTGGAAAAAAGTGACATTTTCACTCTTTGTGATTTTGATCAATCCATAACTCAAAATCCATGAAGAATTGGAATGAGGTCTAGTTGAAGTTTTTGTAGAGGGCCATGAGATCTACAAATCAAGCTTTGGATTGGGAGAAATGGCTTTGTGGTTTAGGAGTTATGATCCTCCAAAGTTGGTACCCTTGCCACTTTGTTCATAACTTAGAAAATTTTCTAAGTTTTTATGGTTACCCCTTTTACAAGTTATCCTACATTCTTTGATTTTTTTTGATTAATGATGATTCAAATCATACATTAACATCATTTTAGGGTTAAAAATCCATAATTGTGAAAATTCTCAAAAAGTCAAAGTTGACTTTTGTGCACAGTTGACTTTTTATCCGATGAATTCCAAACTGTGCAATCCTTTAGGAAATCAAGTCCTTGACCTAAATCAAACTTGATGGACATGTTCCATGGGTGTTATAGGGTGTATTGAATCATGTCTTAGGGTTTGGGAGCATGTCTTGGTCAAAAGTCAAAGTTATAGTTGACTTTTCTCGCGAAACCCTAACTGTGGTTCAGATGAAATTGAGACTTGTTGCTCAAGCTTCCTGGATCAATCTATTGTTGCAAATGGATCAATTTAGTGTATTAGAGACCCTCAAATCCTCTCTTGAGGTCTTGGCTCATGATTTGTCCCAAAAGTCAACTTAGGGGTGAATTAGGTCAAGAAACCCTAATTCCTGATTTTTGATGTATGCATCCCCTGAGGTCAAATTGACTTGATACTTGGGCCCATGAGGTTCCATGGAGTATATTAGGTTATTCTTTGCAGCATTGGCTCATGCCCAGAGGAAAATTCCCAACTGGAGGCCCTGGTCGACCAAAACCCTAATTTGGTGACACTGGCGATCTTGAGGCTTGATCCACCTAGAAGGGAGCAACCTTGTGCTTAATCCTTGAAGTGGGAGCCCTTTTGATCCATTGTGGATGTTTGACAGGTTTAGACAAGTTGAAGATCATGTCATTCCTTGATTGATCCTTTGTCTAAGAACTCTGAGAGGGCTTGAAACCCTAAGTTTGATTGTAGTGGATGCTTACCCATCTTCGGGGAGACGGATGAAGCATAATGATACACCCATATTATGACCATGATTTGCACAATGATGGGTGTTGCGGTGAGAATTGGATACCATAGTTATTAATGAACTAGGATCACACTTCTTTAAATGTTCACCACCGTCTTTGATTTATCCAAAGGAAAGGTTCAAAAGCGAAAAAACCTAAAGATCTAAGGTTCGGGGGTTGGTTACGCCTAGGGAAGGTATTAGCATCCTAAACGTCCGTAGTACTCTACGGGAACCTCTCGTTAGTATTATGTTATCTCTCATTCGCTTGCTAAGGGTGCTATGCTAAAGGTTGAACCCTAGGGGTTAATATCTAAGTATACTCGATAAGGTATCGCACCTTACGCCTACGTATCCTCGGGTGTAGAATCAGAGTATGCGTAGTTCTGCAAAGAGGAACTTCTTGACGGGGTCAAGGTTCCAAGGGGAAGTAAAGTCTTTGGCAAGACCTTACATAGAGTGCGGCGACTCTAAAGTTGTAGGATGGTTCAAGAGGGGTAGGATTGTAAATGTTCGCGGCGGAGCATTTACTTGGAGTTCGGCAACTCCAATCCTAAGGCTAAGGTTCTAAGTGTCTACGGCGAGACGTGGAGTACGGCGACTCCGAATCCTAAGGCCAAGGGTTCTAAGAGTTAGTCTTATGACGGTTTAGTCAATTTTAGGGTGAACCTTCCTTTGGAATGTCGAGGGACCCAACTAACTGATTATTAGTGCATACTAGCAAAGTGGGCTAGTTTAAGTGTACTGTGACCCAAAGGTTGAATGCGAGGCCCAAAGGCACTCGACTTACATAGGTATAAAATTGGCTCGACGTTGGATCGAGAGTTTTTAGTTTTTGAAAAGGTTTTAGACATAGTAACCATAATGCATAAACATCCAACAACAGTAAACAAAGATCAATCATGAAATATCACCACACATACGCTTCACTCACGTGAGGGGGGTCTAACGAGAGTTTATTAGGAAGAGTTGATTTTAAGGTTTATTGTGAAAAAGTTGTTAGGGATTCCTTAGTTAGAGTTTTCTTATAAAAGGGTTAAATTTATTTGAGGATTATTCTAAAAAAGTTTTAAATTAGAATTACTTAAAGATTTATTAACTTAGAGCTAGGGGTTTATTTGTGAAAGATTTTTAATCTTATTAAAAAGTTATTGATATGAAGGTTTGTTTATTATGGGAAATTGTTAATAATTATTTTAAAAGAGCTCTAATTAGAGCAGATTTTAGTTTTACTCTTAGTAAAAGAATTAATTATTTTAAGAAAAGTTGCTAACAAAAAAAAAGATTTAGAATCGGTTTATTAGACTTAACAGTTTTATTAGTTATGAAAACAAGTTAATTATAAGAGATTAGAAGTTAGATTAAAAGGGTTTATTTTAAATTAATAAACATTACGATTTTTCTTTTTAAAAAAAGGTTTAGTGTAAAAAAAAAGTTTGATTTGGTTTAACAAAAGATTAAGTGTCGGAGGGATCTCACACGGAATCACTCATCTCTCTCGCCGCTCTATGCATTCGCTCAGAAATTAGGGTTGAACCCTAATCACGCCGCCACCGTCATCTTCACTTCCTCTCTCTCGATTCCTCACATACTCTCTCGATTTCTCTCTCGGCCTCTCACGATCGATCCAACAAAATAACCCTTTTCCCCTGGTTCCCCGTCCCCGATTTTCACTATTGATTGTTACAGTTACATATTACAATGATATCAAAGCGAGAAAAGAGTAAAAAAGGCACGGATGGCCGGCGACGCTGTGAACGGCTCCAGGAATGGCTTTCAGGGAAGTCTTTCTTCTCCTTCTTTACCTCTTTTGCGCGATTTTGAAACGTGCTTTAGGCTTCTTTGCTGTTGTGATCTTGGAGACGATGATGAGCCGCCGCGCTTCTGAGTCTGTACTTGGTGGGTTTGGAAATAGTTTGGTATTTGCTGATTTGGGATTTTTGCGATTTTCCTTTTGATGCCTTTAGGTTTTTTTCAGTGTATGATTCTCTCTGTCTCTTTCTCTTCATCTCGATCCCCTTTTATAGACCTGGCCAATGATGAGGTTTATTTGTGGAAATGTTTTAATGCTGCGTTTAATCTCTTGCTGATTTGATTTGGTTTTCAAAATTTGGACGTTTGGAACTCGTTTTGGCAAGTTCTGGTACGGTTTGATGGTATTTTTCTGAACGGTTGGAAACTTGATTTCACACGTTGTCCCGTTTAACTCCCATCTCTTCTGGTTTTGGAAATTTGGCTGGCGGTACCTATTTTTTAGGATATTGCCCAAAATTTCCTTACTTGAACGTGAAGAACATTTCTGATCCATAATATCTGAGGCCTAATAGGAAAATTTTCAAAAACCGTGTCTGAACATGTTTTACTGATTTGGAAAGAAAACACGTTGCTTGATAAGAAATTTTTGTGGTGTTCTTTTATGGTGTTGCCCATTCATTCCTTATTTTGAAAATGATGAAGTATCTGATTCAAAAAACCAAATCCCTGAGGCCAAAATAGGAAGATTGATATTTCTGCACTTGTTTTGGAAATGGTTTGATGATACGATATGTTTCTTAAATTGCCGTAATTATTCTTATGACTCTGAATTGATAGGCTAATGATTTTTCTCTTATTTGCGAATATTGACCGATTCTCTTTTTTTTCACAGGTTTGATAAGTGCTTTGGAAAGAGCCTGAACCCATCTTGAGCGCCTTGAACATGCTGTATAATGTCGCTACATGCTCTGAATGTGATAACGATTCTTATGCGTGTCGGTGCTACTTCTCAACATTCAACTCAAACTTCTTCATTCAGTACTTTTAAAATGCTCTAGTGTTTTCATGGAGCTGAAAAGGTAGCCCTATTCTATTTTCGTTAACCCCAAATTTCAAGAATAACATCTCTGATATGTGGATTTTCTGAACTTCCATTTCACTCCTTTTGTAGGTGGATGAGGAAATTACGACTTCAAGCCATCATAGGTTGATGGTCGTCTCATTTGGCTCAACCATGCTCTTCACGAACGCGAGGTTTTAACTTCCCAAGCTTCAATGGTTACGTTGACCTTCAGGTATTAATCATAACCATGAGTCCCTTTTGAAATATTCTGAAGTTGTTGTTTTAGGATCCTTTTATGAAACAGTCTCACTGCTCTTTTATAATCAACTTGATGTTATCTGGGTTTTCAATGGATTGCGTAACCTGTGGTAATTTGCTGAATTTCCTTTTAGGTACCGACGCCTTTAGAGAAAGCTATCAGCATTTTGCGAAGTGATATTACGATTACTCATTGTTTCCTTTCGAACGAAACCCTTGGTTTTGCTTTAAATTGATGCTTGTCTGAAGCGTGTTCGGCTACTTGTTCATTTGAAGTCTTACCTAGAGTCTTCTGCAGGATAACGTAAAACGCCATGGCCACCGAGACTGATGAGGATGCCGAATCGAGAAGGACTCTGCACGTTGTTACTAATTTATAGACAAAGATCTCTCCCTTGCATTGCAATACAGGACTCCTGAATTTTGCATGTTACTCTTGCATTTTCTTCTATATCTCTGTTATTTGTAAAACTTATTGCAAATGATTTTCATATCTGTATGCAGGCTCATGATTTGAAAAGGTGAATTGGAGATTTCCATCCAAACTTGTGGTAAAGCTAAGGCAGTGGTATTTGCAACTTCTGCCAGCTTTTTGGTTGCAGTGTCAAACATTTTCCCGTTCATGTGATATGCTTCTGGACTGTTTGGGAAGGCGATGACAGTTACTCTGATTTTAGTTCAATATGTTTGACTTTTCCTTATGCACATCAATGCTAGATGGATTTTGAATTATTACCATGGATCAATAGTAAGTTCACCTTCCTTTATTTCTTACAAAATTCCAACATGAATCGACTTCGTAGATGCGCTAACTTGTGTTTTTGTTAACATCCAGTATCCGAGATTAAACTCCATTATTGATGAGTAGATGATCCAAGTTTGGTGCGGGTGTGTCGAATGATCAAGTCAAATGCTACACAACTGTCGATAGTGTTACTACTTGGCAAAATAAATTATGCGTGGGTTTCGACTATACCGCAGGAATGGCACAAGGCACCGCGGACAAGCAGCTTGTAACCAAGTGGATCAATAGGGTCAGACGGCGTGATAGCGGCCCGGCTGATGCATAGCAGAAAAAAAACTAATGAGCATTTAACTTGTACTTAGCAGTAAGATTCGCGTCATGTAGTGTATTGTAAATTGGCCCCTTTTCTTGAGTAGTTAATCTGATATCGCAATTGTAATAGTAAGTAGGCGGTCACCACGTGCTGGCGGTTTAATTCTAGTACACTCTTCTTTATAATGATGAGGACGTCTCCATACTGGATTCTAACAGCTTCATTATTAGTACTATTTTGTCGGCTTGTATTTTATCCGGAATGGCTTGTATGAATCACATGAAACCTGGAACTCTTTATATTTTGTAATCTTGCATTCTTTGCTTGAATTCAGATTGAGCTTGTTTTCTCCTGTCTCCAATAAAACTTCTTGCGATGGTTTGAGGTGAACGTTAACTTGTAGTGCTACAAAATCCTTAGGCCTTGATTTGAATTTCGACAAGCACGCTCTTAAATTCCATCTTGAGGGCTCTTTGCTAAAACTTGTTCCACGTCATTTTATCCAAATTTCAACCCTTTCAGCATATACTTGCAATGCAACACCACAAAAATTCCAACCAATCTTCACGTGATCACAACCAATGGGACATGAATCCTAATCCTCCTTGAAATTTTGAGAAGTCCTTCAACGGGCACACACATGGTCTCCATGAATTTTAAGCCTTCGCAGTATCATCTAACTTCACAAATGAAACAAACAACAAAGTCTAGATAAAACGGTTAGCCATGCACGAATGATTGACCTAATATGTTATGCAGACGAATCAATGAATCTAAGGGAAAAATTTGGGGTACAACAGTTGCCCCTATTTAAATATCGTCGCCGGATGACATGACCGATGAAAATCGTCAGTAGGTCACGGTGAGAGATATTTAAATATAGATAACCGAAAATTTTGCCCTTAGATGCAATGATAATGCAATGCTATGGACAAAACTAGACCTAATGCAGACATGCTATGAACTCTAGCATGATGAAAATGATGGAATGGTAAAATGCAAGAGATGCAGACAAAAACAAAACAGACACAGAGCGGAAGATGAACGCCCCGAGCGACGAACTCACTGGGGACGGCCAGACGCGCCGGGGAACAGAAACAACACTGGGGAAAAGAGAACGACGACTCAGCAGGTTCAAGCGTGACCAGTTGATATCCAAGATACGAAAAGATAAGATAGGACCTACACGGCGGTAGGATCATGCAAACAAAAACAAATAAAAACCTGAAAATTCCTTCAAATGAAGAGATCAAACGGGATCTTCAGGAACCACCAAGGAAAAGAACAGGGTTATAAAAAAAACTTCTGTATGCCAAGTAAATGGACTTCGTAGGGAAGATGCCCTGTGACTTATCGTTGCACGGGACTTACACACCACTAAGAAAAAAACATGGAGCTCGACGGCTCGAAACACCAAAAACAAGGAACGCGGCGGTTCGAAACCAGAAAAGAAAACAAGGAGCACGGCGGCTCGACGCCAAAAGAAAAACAAGGAGCACGGCGGCTCGACGCCAAAAGGAAAACAAGGAGCACGGCGGCTCGACGCCAAAAAGAAAAAACAAGGAGCACGGCGGCTCGACACCAAAAAAGAAAAACAAGGAGCATGGCGGCTCGACACCAGAAAAGAAAACAAGGAGCACGGCGGCTCGACGCCAAAAAGAAAACAAGGAGCACGGCGGCTCGACACCAGAAAAGAAAACAAGGAGCACGGCGGCTCGACGCCAAAAGGAAAAACAAGGAGCACGGCGGCTCGACGCCAAAAAGAAAAACAAGGAGCACGGCGGCTCGACGCCAAAAAGAAAACAAGGAGCACGGCGGCTCGACGCCAAAAAGAAAACAAGGAGCGCGGCGGCTCGCCAAAAGGAAAACAAGGAGCACGGCGGCTCGACGCCAAAAAGAAAAACAAGGAGCACGGCGGCTCGACACCAAAAGGAAAACAAGGAGCACGGCGGCTCGACGCCAAAAAGAAAAACAAGGAGCATGGCGGCTCGACGCCAAAAGAAAAAACAAGGAGCACGGCGGCTCGACGCCAAAAAGAAAAACAAGGAGCACGGCGGCTCGACGCCAAAAAGAAAACAAGGAGCACGGTGGCTCGACACAAAAAGGAAAAACAAGGAGCACGGCGGCTCGAAACCCGAAAGAAAAACAAGGAGCGCGGCGGCTCGAAACAGAAAAGCAAAACAAGGAGCGCGGCGGCTTGAAAAAGCAAAACAAGGAGCGCGGCGGCTCGACACCAAAAGAAAAACAAGGAGCACGGCGGCTCGACGCCAAAAAGAAAAACAAGGAGCACGGCGGCTCGACGCCAAAAAGAAAAACAAGGAGCACGGCGGCTCGACGCCAGAAAGAAAACAAGGAGCACGGCGGCTCGACACCAAAAAAGAAAAACAAGGAGCGCGGCGGCTCGACACAGAAAAGCAAAGCAAGGTGACGCAAAATTAAAATGTAAAGCACAACGACTCAAAATGTACACAGCAAGGTGCACGCTTGAACTTTGCTAGGCGCCTAGAAGGCAAGTTGTCAAAGACCAAAGTTCAATCTAGGATCAAACTAGAATGAAACGGTCAAACAAGACCTGTCATTGAGAAATGAACTCATGCGACGATTTTATCTTATCCAAGCAAGGAAAAGATAGCTGAAATAACCATCATCCACGAGGGTTGAGCTCTGTGGGAGACTTAGGAATAGATAGCACTTTCTGCCTAAGGCCGACGACCTACTTGGATAGATCAGACAAACCCAACTGGCGCAAACACAAACAAATATCGAGATAAAGCGACAAGAAGCAGACGAAAGAACACACACACGGAGGCGGATGCAAACGGATGCCATGCGATGCTTATGCTCATGCTGACAAAACAGGCGAAGAAAGCAAGAGGTGAAAGAAAACAATGAGGAAGCCCGTCCATCCTCTGCACGAAAGGTACGTCTGTCAAGCTTGTATAGGAATCCAAAGATGGAACCCAATAGTTGAACTTCAAAGTCCAAACTTCTCTGGGGAAATAGCGCTCCACTTGGGGACACGACCTCATGACTTCACTTAGAGGACCGTCAAGATGAATCCGATTATTAGTATGAGAAAGATCCATTGGGCACGGATCGCTCGTATTCATAGAGACTTTGGATGGGGATAAAATAAATATCCACTGCTTTATTAACGAAGATTGATGATCGAGGAAGTTCACTGGGGATCTTTGAGTCAACCAGATGCTGCATTCTTGTACTGATCTGCCATTCTTGCCTAAAACAATGATTCACTGGGGAATCGTCGTGAATTCCTGCAGTGACGACTTGCTGGGGAGCAATGACTTCCTTCGGATCATTTCATGAGTCAAAGCAATTTATCTTACCGGAAATTTCGGAGAAAGTTAAGTTTGAAAATTTCCCACTTTCAAAATTATTATCAATGAATAGGGGTCAAAACGAGAAGACAAAAGTAAAAGTCTGATTTTATTCAAAATAATAGCTTGTACACAGCGAAAAGCTTCATAGATCATTACAAATGAAATTGGCAATAGAGTAAGGTTACATTGGATCCCACGCCACTTATTAACCCTACAACTAAGACCCCAAAACTAAGTTCTGGTCACGGCGGACTCTTCATGCATAATACTTCCGGACGGCATCAGAATTGACTGGATGGGCAAGCTCTTCCCCATCCATTGTGGTGAGCATCAACGATCCTCCTGAGAAGACTGTCTTCACGACAAATGGGCCTTCATAATTGGGTGCCCATTTCCCACGCATATCTTTATGAACAGGCAAAATCTTCTTAAGTACCAGTTCTCCTTCTCGGAACTCCCTGACTCGAACCTTCTTGTCAAAGGCTCTCTTCATCCGTTTCTGGTATAACTGACCATGGCACATCGCAGTTAAGCGCCTTTCGTCAATGAGATTCAAATGGTCAAGTCTTTCTTGGATCCACTCTGCCTCATCCAGTTTGGCTTCCCTCATTACCCTTAAAGATGGTAACTCTACTTCAAACGGGAGGACTGCATCCATTCCATAAACTAGCGAGAAAGGGGTAGCCCCTGTTGAGGTTCGCACTGAGGTTCTGTATCCATGCAATGCGAAAGGTAGCATTTCGTGCCAGTCTTTGTATGTCTTCACCATCTTGTCGCTCCTGGGATTTTCATCCAAGTACAAACGCGAAAGTGGCACCGAAACAGAGTCGCCAGCAATGTGTATTTATCCCAAGAGAGGGAAAGGAAACACCGCGTAAACCTGAGAGAAAGGAAAAGCATGGTCTTACGACCAAGAGAACTGGGTTCGGGAGTCGGTTACGCACGGGGAAGGTATTAGCACCCCCACGCGTCCATCGTACCCGATGGGATCCACGCTTGCTGCTTCAATCAAAGGGTGTAAAGAAAGGATACCTGAAAAGGAACTGAAAGAAAGAAAGGAGAAAGAAAAGAAAAGGAACGGGAAACAAATGTAGGGAAAATAAAAGAAGTGCTCGCATGGGCCCTACCCCATTGCCTACGTATCTCATCGGGAACATGAGAATCAGAGCGACGTAGTTCCCCTCACTAGGGATGGATTATTTGCATTTTTTAAGGAACGGCTAACGTTCTAGCTCAGGTGTTGCAGGCTCGCTGGTCCGAGTGCGTTACCATCTTGCAAGAGAACGAGTAGAAGCACGTTCGTACGCTGAGACTGAGTGAGGTGAGAAAAGAATTCCCGAAGGAAAGACGTTATTGTTGGTTTTTGTCTTTTAAGAGTCTTTTCATTTGTTTGCATATGACAGTGTATCTGGATCTTAGCCATTGGAATGTGTACGTTCTCACATTCCAAGATGGAATGGGTAAGAATGCACACTAAGAGTGAAGAAGACCCCCACACTTAGTTCCAATTGTCAAGGTTCAAACACACTAGCATACTTGTGTTTATTAAGTGTTTTGTTGATTATGAAGTGAAGAAGTGTTTTTTATTATTTGCACCTTCAACAAGTATTGCATTTAAGTCCCTCATACAAGATCAAATATGTAACACATTGACCTAAGATGGGCCATATGCTACACATCTTAAGATTATAAGAGAAGACCCCTTATAATCTTTTCTTTATATGAAAGGCCTAAATGCAATAAGTGCCTACCTTTATTAGATATTTTGAATTTTCTTTGAGATGAGAAAAGAGACTCAAGGGAGGATAAAGGTAAAAATCTATATGGACTAAGACTCAATCCTAATTGATTAGTTAAGGGAGTGATCCTAAGGTTTGTGAGGTTTCAACCTAAAGTCTAAAGAAAGAATGAATTAAACAATTCACTTCTAAAGTAGAAGATGAATTGTAATTCACAAGGGGAAAGTGATGAGTTATTAAAAGAAAGCACATAAGTGCTTAGCAAAACACAAAATGGAATTGTAAAAGAGAAAGGATAGAAGTTGAATGTGGATTCGTTATCCACACTCAATTGAAACTTACCAAAGCCCCTACATGGTTAGTAAACATGTATAAGAAGTATAAGAAGTAAAAGAACATGTAATGCATCATAAAACTCAAAAGAATTAAATGAGAAAACAAATCCTAGAACCACAACCAGAATGGGCATCATATGGACAACAAGTGAATATCATCATACAAGTGCAAGTGAATAAGCAAAAATCAACACCCATTAGCATTTAAACATGTTACAAGAAGAAGGGATAGATGAAAGATGGAAAGAAATGAAGAGGACATGCATAAATGGAACATGTAAATCAACAACCAGAATTGAAACTAAATGGAAAATGGTTTATAAACATCTCAAAAGTATTTATGAATCAACTTCAAGACATTCAAGAAGTAATATAAGAAGAATTGAAATGAAAGTTCAAAAAGAAAGTGCAAACAATACATGTTAATGATGCACAAAGTTCAAATTGAAATGAACATGTAAAGATGACCTATAATGTGTATCAAAGACCTATAATATCATATGAATGGCTCATAACATATGCAAATGCTCATACAAATGTGCACAAAAGAATTCATGTAAACATGCACTAAAGTTGTAATGACATGCCATGGATTATACTTCCAATGTAATGCATCAAACAAAGACCAAATGGATTCATGAAAATTATGCCAGCATATTATTGGAATGCCTAGGTCAGAAATGCATCATACATCAAGATAGCATGTAAAAATTCATAGCAAAATGACTTCAAACAAAGCAATTAGGTCAAATTGAAACATCATGCAAAGTGGTGCAAATATAGGCATCAAAACATGTCATAAAGTGACTTAAAAAATCAAATAAAATCACTTAACATACCTCAAGATGATAATGACTCAATGCAAAAAGAAGAGCATCAAAACAATTTTTAATGATCAAGAACAAAATTAAACAAATTCATGTATCATGCTTAGAATGCATCTAAATGGAAATTCAAAGAAAATTATGGACCAGGGGTAAAAAGGTCATAAAATCAGAAAATAAAATCATCAAAAATTTCCTAAATGTTTTAGTGATACTCATGAATTTTTGTAGAATTTTCCAATCTGTTTTGGTATTTTTAAAAATTGGAAATGAAACATGTATAAAAAATAAGAAAAATGAAAATGAAATGCAAAGGGAAGGGGGTATGAACATAGCAATAATGCAGTGCAAATTCATTGGGCTTCCAAACAGAGGGGTGTAAATATCAATCTGGTTAAGTCCAATTATGCGCAAAACATGATAATTAACATGCACAATCAGTCAACAAGAGTCAAAGCAATAGACACCATAGGATCAAGTCCAAGTCAACCCCTGGTCAAAGTAACCTAATCTCACGCATGTGCATGAATGTTCACCATAGCTACCATGTACCATGCCACACAATGTTTAAAAATGAAATCAGAAGAATCACGTGACATGCACATGAATTTTTATGTGTTGGCAGCATGGTAGTCATTAGATCACACTCATCCAACGGATCACATTCAAACTGGTCATAAAACCCTAACATGAAGCCATCGGCCGGAGAGGGACCTCCGGTCACCTTCTCCGGTCACTTACCACCGTCTGCAACTCACATTTCTCCAGAAAATCACAATACATACATCAATTGAAAGCTAAACTCATGTACATTATGAATATGCTAATGAAAATCACCAAACACATACGCACAGCAAGAACAGAGTCAATCAAATTAAGCCCTAGGTTTGAAACTATGCCTCTAAGAAGCCTATCAACTAGCCGGAGTAAGCAGAGCTTCTATCAAGCTTAAATTAACAAAAAACAAGCTAAAATTAATGAAAATCAACTGAAGCAAAGTTGAATGATGAAACCTGAAAATGTGGAGCAATTGGAGATGTTGAGAAAAACCAGAGGAAAGCTTGATATGCTGAGCTTCTAGATCTTCAAACTTAGCAAAATAAATGCTATGGATTCGTAAATAGATGAAGGATGTTGAAGCTTGCAATGATGCTGAACTTGCAGAAATGGAGTTGTTCTTGTTGCTCTTGATTCAACCACACCAAGCAATGATTAATGGAAGCACAATGGAGTTGAAATCGTGGAGAAGAAGATGAGCAAAATCAGAGAGAGTGAGAGGAGAATTCTGAAGTGAATGTGAGAAAGTGAGTCTTGAAAAAATGAATTTTGAGAGTGAAGTTTTGATTTATAGTGTGCTCTAACCATGGTTAAACCGAGTGAGTTAACTGAGTTGAAATGGTTTAGGTGAGTCATCCCTAACTAACTGAGTCAAGTTAGTTAGGGAGAGCAATGATATGGTGATGGCAACTTATGGTAAGCTATGGTGAAGGTGAAAGTGAAATGAATGGCATGGTTGTGTATTAGAAACTTTCTCAGCAAGTTTTCTCTTTCCATTTTCATGCAAGGCACGTGCTATAGCAGTGTATGTGATGTTCATGGTGTGCTCAAATAAGGGAAAGAATTTTTTGATGGATGTCTGAACCAAGTTATGCAGCAAAGCCATCAATGTATCAGTGAAACATAGGGAGGTTTGGTGATGTTTTTCTCTCTACTCAATGAATAGTTTGGTGAGTTTTTGGGTTCATTGGAAAGAGGGAGTATAATGCAACAAGTTTGGTTTGAGATTGGAGTTGATATGATACTTCAAACATGCTCCAAAATGACTATAACCTTAAGCACACAAGACTGGATGATGGGCGCATCAGGTGGTCGGTTGGCAAGGCTGGCATGGCACAAAATTTCAGCATAACCACCCTAACTTGAGGCCACTATTTCTCCATCATACCTTGATCAGATGAAATTTTGTCCAACATGAAACTTGAAGAAGACATTACAAGGAACATTTTTGATGTTGACAAGTTTTGAGAATGAAGCCTCTAACCATGCGAAAAATAGGTGTACATTTGGCCCACCAACTGTTTGTTAAAATGACTGCGCGCGTGCCCTGAAAATCTTGGTCATGACCTAGTTTTGAACCTACTTTGCTCAGACTTTGATCAATCATATCTCACTCAATTTTTATCCAATGGAGATGTTCCACACATGGATTTGAAGCTTAAAACAAGATCTTTTGTTGTGGCCGAGTGGAATTTTCATTTGGTGCTTCAATTTTAAATGGCCTTGGTTCAAACTCTGATGCAAAATGGCCAAAACTTGCTATTTTTAGTAACCCTTCCTCTTCCAAAAATGGCAACTTTCCACATCTTGATTTTTTCATGATTCCTTTGGAGTTTATTGACCAAATTTTGTACATTGGACATATGTAACATGAATTTCATGATTTTGGGCTCAAAAAGTCAAGAGTTGACTTTTTCCTCTGATTATTTGACTTTGCCCCAATTTCTCTGATTCTTGATCTTTCTTCCAATTGAACCACTTCTAAAACCAATTGAGATGCAATTTTCCACATACATACACTTAGGGACATATGGAATACCATGACATCAAGTTTTGTTCAAAAAAACAGAGATACCCTGATTTAATTGGAAACCCTAATCTTGACCCCCTCTGGTTAGGAGGAAATTGCACCTCTTCCAAATCCAAATTCCTCAGAGTATGTTGTGTATCCTCTTAAAGGATGATGAGAAATGCCACTTGAGAATGATTTTGAATCAATGAGCTATCTCTTTTGAGGATTTTCCTTCAATTTTTGGACTTCTTGCATAGTGTAGGATGTAATGCTTCAATCTCCTATTGAATCTCACCTTCTTGAGGTTGTGGAAGATCAATTGGGATAGTATGAGACATGAGAGACCTCTTGGCTTGCCTAGAGCCAACTTGATTGACCTTTTGTGCTTTGAATGATCTCTTGATTGTCCACCTCCCACCTGACCACATGCCCTGATGGTAAGAAGGATGCCATGCTTCATTTTTCTATGTTAAATGCAATGTAATGTTAATGAGGTGGATATGATATGATAAATGATAATGCCATGCTATGATGACAAAGGGGAGAGCAAATTTTGGGGTATTACACATCTTCCTCAGAATCTTCTTGATGTTCTTGTTTGCAGCTTCCACGGCCCCATTCATCTTAGGACGGTAAGGAGAGGAATTGTGGTGAGTAATCTTGAAAGTTTCACATAACTCCTTCATAGTCTTGTTGTTCAGATTGGTTCCATTGTCTGTTATGATTCGGCTTGGCATCCCATAACGGCAGATAATGTTGTTCTTGATGAAGCGGGCTACCACCTGCTTGGTCACATTGGCATAAGAAGCGGCCTCTACCCACTTAGTGAAATAGTCGATAGCGACCAGAATGAAACGGTGACCATTGGAGGCTTTAGGTTCTATTGCCCCAATCATGTCGATGCCCCACATTGAGAACGGCCATGGCGACGATAAGACATTCAATTGTGTTGGGGACACATGCATCTTGTCTGCATGGACCTGACACTTGTGGCATTTTCTGGCATACTGTATACAATCAGACTCCATAGTTAACCAATAATACCCAGCTCTCAGAAGTTTCTTTGACATAGCATAGCCGTTGGCGTGAGTCCCGAATGTCCCCTCATGAATCTCTTGAAGTAACAGATCTGCTTCATGTTTATCAACACATCTAAGTAGGACCATATCGTAGTTCCTCTTATACAATACATCATTACTGATAAAGAACTTGGATGCTAGTCCTCTTAGAGTCTTCCTGTCAAGGTTTGTAGCGTCAGCAGGATATTCTTGCTTCAGCAAGTAGTTCTTAATGTCATGGAACCAGGGTTTGTCGTCAGTTTCTTCTTCCACTAGCTGACAGTAGGCAGGCTCAGTCTTTCGCTCGATTCGAATGAGAGTAGCTTCATTAACAAATCTGACCTTCCACATTGAGGCTAACATGGCTAAAGCATCAGCCACGTGATTTTCAGATCTCGGAACATGTCGGAAAGTGACTTCATCGAAGTATTGGATCATATCCACAATGTAAGCTCGGTAGGGAATTAACTTCTCGTCTCGAGTTTCCCATTCACCCTTGACTTGATAGATCACTAGAGCTGAATCCCCAATTACCTCGAGGATTTTGATCCGGAGGTCGATAGCTGCTTCAAGACCTAGAATACATGCTTCATACTCTGCGATATTGTTTGTACATTCAAAATCCAACCTTGCTGTGAATGGGGTGTATCCACCATCTGGGTTCTCCAAAACTGCGCCTATGCCATGTCCACTATAATTGGAGGAGCCATCAAACATCATCTTCCAACGGGAGCCTGGCTCAGGACCTTCATCGGGACCGGGCTCTTCATAATCTTTTACCAACATGATGTCTTCGTCAGGAAAGTCAAACTTCAGAGGTTCATAGTCTTCAACCGGTTGGTCAGCAAGATAGTCCGATAGAATGCTTCCTTTAATAGCCTTCTGAGTCACATACTGTATGTCATATTCAGATAATAACATATGCCAACGTGCCAATCTTCCAGTCTGAGCAGGCTTCTCAAAAATATACTTTATGGGATCCATTTTTGATATCAACAGGGTGGTATGACAGATCATATATTGTCTAAGACGTCTAGCAGCCCATGCCAGCGCGCAACAAGTTTTTTCAAACAGCGAATACCGGCTTTCACAGTCCGTGAACTTCTTACTTAAATAGTAAATGGCGTGTTCTTTTCGTCCAGTCTCATCATGTTGCCCCAAGACGCAACTCATGGACTTCTCAAGAACAGTCAGATACATAAACAGAGGTCGTCCAGGCACAGGAGGAATCAAAATAGGAGGTTCTCGCAAATAACCCTTGATCTTCTCAAATGCTTGCTGACAATCAGCATTCCATTCAATGGTCTGATCTTTACGGAGTAGTTTGAATAATGGTTCACAGGTAGCCGTCATATTAGAAATGAATCTGGAGATGTAGTTCAGACGCCCAAGAAATCCTCTGACTTGCAATTCAGTTTGTGGAGCAGGCATCTCCTGGATAGCTCTGACCTTATCGGGATCCACTTCAATTCCTCTTTGGCTAACAATAAATCCAAGCAACTTCCCAGATCTGACACCAAAAGTACACTTAGCGGGATTCAACTTCAATTGATATTTCCTTAATCGTTCAAACAGTTTCAACAAATGATCCAAATGGTCTTCTTCATTCTGGAATTTGGCGATCATATCATCCACATATACCTCGATCTCTTTATGCATCATGTCATGAAAGAGAGCGACCATCGCTCTTTGATATGTTGCCCCGGCGTTCTTCAGACCGAAAGGCATGACTTTATAACAATAAGTACCCCAAGGAGTAATAAAAGCAGTCTTTTCTCTATCTGCAGGGTCCATCTTGATCTGATTGTAACCGAAAAAACCATCCATAAAAGAGAACACTCCGAAACGGGCCGTGTTATCCACAAGTGTATCGATGTGCGGCAAAGGGAAATCGTCCTTTGGGCTTGCTTTGTTCAAATCCCTGTAATCCACACACATTCTAACTTTACCGTCCTTTTTTGGCACCGGTACAATGTTGGCTAACCACTCTAGATATCTTGCTACTGTCAGGAAACCTGCATCAAGTTGTCTCTTAACCTCATCTCGAATCTTCAGAGCCATGTCGGGTCTAGTCTTCCGAAGCTTCTGCTTTACAGGTGGGCACTCTGGTTTAAGTGGCAATTTGTGAACAACAATATCTGTGTCTAGGCCAGGCATGTCCTGATATGACCAGGCGAATACGTCCACATACTCTCCTAGTAACTTGACCAATCTCTGTCTGACATCTGCCCCCAGTGTAGTACCAATCTTAACTTCTTTCTTGTCTTCCTCGGAGCCGATATTAATCAAGACCACTTGCTCTTTGTGTGGTTGAAGTTCAGTGTACTCATACTCTGCCCACTTGACCAGTTCATTGGGAACTTCGAGATCTTCTTCATCCTCGTCCTCAGCGTGATAGATGGGTGAGTCAAAGTTAGGGATAACGATAGGGTCGTCGGATTCAATGTGATTTAAATTCAATCTGCAAGTTTTAAAATAATTTGTCTTATTAAGATGCACAAAGGACAGTGCAGATTAAACCTTTTTACTTATTGCCAATTTCTTAAAGTAATGACTCATGAATAACACAAACACAAATGATAAAATGCATTCATTGATATTTATTCGAAAGTGGAAATGGTGGCCCACAAACATGATCCAATAGCCTTGGGCGGAGCTATGGATTTATTAAAATAACAAAATAAAAGGTGACAAGTTACTTTGACAAAGGAATGATCACTGGGATTTCTACTGCTTCCCAATTGTTAAGAGCAGCAGCATTTTTGAACACAAAGTCACTTGAGTCTCCATCTTCATGATTATCTCCAATAGCGTTAACTTGATAACCTCCGCTGATGAACACTTCCCGAATTGTTCTCGGATAACTGGCGACAAATGTTGATTGTTGACCTTTAGTTGGTTTGTAACCCAACCCTTGATGATCTGGATTTGCTGTAGCTTCTATGATCTGGCCCCAACCTTCAGGCACACCTTCTTCAATGGTAGACTTGATGCTCTTGAAAGATGCGAAATATGGATTACCCTTACCAGTTGTTTCCTCAACTTCCAACATAACAGCGTTTGATATCTCGAGTGCTTGGAAAGAAGTTTCCAAGGCATCCTCATCAGCCTCTATATAGCGAAATGAAGACAAATTACTGACCATAAGGTCTTCTTCACCATGAACGATTACCAGTTTATCATCAATCACGAACTTCATTCTTTGATGTAGGGTCGAAGTTACGGCACCGGCGGCATGGATCCAGGGTCTTCCAAGTAGGCAACTATAACCGGGGTTAATATCCAACACCTGGAAGGTAATATTGAAAACATGTGGTCCCACCAAGATTGGTAAATCAACTTCTCCCATTACAGTCCTTCGGGAGCCATCGAAAGCTTTGACTATAAGAGATGTAGGTCTCAATTCTGCCCCTTTGTAAGCCAACTTGTTAAGAGTCCTCTTGGGTATCACATTTAAGGAAGAACCAGTGTCTACAAGCACTCTTGCCAGCGTATCTTCCTGATATTTCACAGATACATGCAAAGCTCGATTATGGCTCCGACCTTCTCTCGGCAGCTCCTCGTTACTGAAACTGAGGGTGTTACAAGCAGTAATGTTAGCAATCACGCTATCAAATTGGCCAGTGGTGATGTCTTGTGCAACATGAGCCTGAGCTAACAATTTCTGCAATGAAGCTCGGTGAGCAGGTGAATGCATCAACAAAGACAAAATAGAGATTTTTGAAGGAGTATGATGGAGCTGGTCAACAACTTTATAATCACTTCTTTTGATGATTCTCAAGAACTCAGCGTCTTCGTCATTAGTAACGACTTCTTGTTCTTTGCCCTTGTTGTTGGCAGGAACGGTTGTGACTACTTCTTTTGGTGGAGCTTCACTGAAATGGGGTGTGTAAATACGACCACTCCGTGTCATCCTGCTTGCCCCAGCTATATTAGTTACTTCTCTGTCAGCACTCTTCACTTCTTCTTTCGGACAAACCTTTCTGAAATCCTTACCGTATTTCCAGGGTACTGCTGTAAAATCTTTGAGAGGGGAAGGGCAAGGCTTTTGAATAATCACAGTCTTTGGCGACCCAACTAAAACTGTAGTAGCAGAGTTCGGTATGCTGAAGATTGGCTTTGACTTGCTGGAAACAACCACTGTAGGACTTGATTCAGGCAAGTTAAAAACGGGAACTTTGGCACTTTGGTCTGGTAGATTGAATATAGGCTCAACCACAGCGACCTCATTCTTCTTATGCTTACCACTCACCCGTAAGAACCCATCGTCGATCAGAGTCTGAATATCATCTTGAACCGTCTGACATCCCCGGACACTAGTCTCACAATCTTCACAATCTCTATGGCAAACCTTCACGATACCGGCTTCAAACAACTTTGAATGAAAGACTTGGAGAGGGGTTTTAATTTCTGTCACATCCAGAATTAGATTTTCCTCAGATGCTTCTTCAATAGCATTGGCACTTTCGTGGTTGGGTAAAGGATTACTCTTAACATTCGGCTGAGCGTCGTCGAAGGCTAAAATCTTCTTTTCCATTAAATCTCTTACGAGATTTTTCAGAGCATAACAACCTTCCAAATCGTGGCCGGGAGCTCCTTCATGAAACAAACAGTGGGCATTGGGATTATAGTTAGGTGGAAGTGGATTTGGAGGTGGACCCAAAGCTCTGGTAGTTATCAAGCCTTTCTGGACCAAAGAAGGGTACAACTCTGTATAGGTCATCGGGATGGGAGGATGAGGTCGGTGAGGTCTTCTGGCTGGAGTATTCTGACGAGGAGCGTTGTGCGCTCGTTGATAATTGGGAGCGTCGGGCGCTCGTTGATACTTTGGTGGAGTTTGGGCTGGCTGATAAGCGGGAATCGGCTGATACGCAGGGACTGGCTGATATGCAGGGACTGGCTGATATGCAGGAGGCTGTTGATTAACAAAAGGTTGGTAGACCGGAGCTGGTTGAATCGTCTGGTAGGTAGGGGTGACAGCGGCCACATAGGGTTGTTGTGCAAACTGGACAGGGTAACCTTGTTGTGGATTAAAAACTGGTTGATGTTTCCGAGGTTGACTTCTCTTTCCGTCAGTCATCACAACATTGGTCTCACCTTCTTTCTTTTTGTGAGGACTACTGAAAACTTTTCTAACATGCTCCTTATTGGCACTTGGGCTACTAGCAGGGGTAGGCATCTTCCCACTTTTCATACCAGCTTCTATTCTCACACCTACAGCAACAATGTCAGAGAAATTGGCCGTTATGCTCCCGACCATCCTTTCAAAGAATTCTGGGCGAACTGTGTCGACAAACCACTCAGCTAGCTCTTTATCAGACAAGGGGGGTTCTACCTGTGAAGCAACTTCCCTCCACCTCTGGGCATATTCCTTAAACGATTCAGTGTTCTTCTGTGACATGTTTAGGAGTTGCCTTCGATCAGGGGCTAGATCGATGTTATACTTGTAATGCTTGACAAAAGCATCTGACACATCCTGAAAACACTTCACGCGAGACTGATCTAAACTCATATACCACTTTGATGAAACACCCTTCAAACTATCCTGAAAACAATGGATCATTAGCTTATCATTTTTGACGTGCGCAACCATTTTTCGATAATACATGATTAAGTGGCTCTTTGGGCACGTGGTTCCATCATACAGGTCGAATCTCGGAGTCTTGAATTTCTGAGGGATGACCAAACCAGATACCAGACATGCTTCTCTGGCGAGAGTGCCAAATACTTGATCACCTTCTACTGCCCTTAATCTCTTGTCAAGAGTAACCATATTCTCCCTGAGTTTCTCATGGTTCTCGTCCCCATCTTCAGACATGTCAGGGCCATCATAAACTTGCTGATTCTCATTAAAATAAGGTTGTACACGAGTGTGCACAGCAGCTGGAGCAAATGTAGGGATCACCTGAGGAGCTTCAGTGATTACAGGAATGGCCTGGTGCACTTGTTGAACGACAGGACCGACGGTTGGTGGAGGCACGAATCCGAACGGTAAGCCGTATGGGGGTACATTTGTAGTAGTAACAGCAGTAGGTTGAGCATCCACAACTGTGTTGGTAATCTCAGAGACAACGGTGGCTTGGGTATCCATCTTCGCACGTATGACATTCAGCACTTCCATAATCTGTCCTACATTCCCGCGTAGGTCTTCCAACTCGTTACTGACACGATCAAGCTCCTGATTGTGTTCCATAATCCTTCTTCGAGCTTGAGCTCTAGTGTTGTATCGGTGCAGAGGACTCAGGGTGACGAGACTGAAGAGGAAAACAAAGGACATAAGAAAAAGGACGAAACATGCACATGCAGCTGATATGGAATGCGAATGCAATGCAACTATCAAGGAACTAAAACCGTATTACGTTCATTGTAGATATTGCAAATAAACATTTTATTTAAAATTTCAAGGGCTGGTACACCTCCAGAGTTTTATTACATAGGCAACATAACACAAAAGGAACTAGGAGTCTAATCCACTGGATGATGCCCCTTGTCTTCTGCAAAGTTCTTCCATCAGCCTGTCGATCTGGTCCTGCATCCTTGCTTTGTCCAGGGTAAGCTTCTCTATTTCAGCCTTCAGCTTCAAAACTTCATCTGATTGGACCACGGGAAGCTTGGGACGGGGATAAGGCATCCTCAAGGTCAGAGCCCTTTCGCGCGCCCATGCTAGACATTCTTCGGTAACTGAGCAATCAGGATTTGTTGTCACTGTCATTCCTTGTCGATTGATGCAACGCCAAGCAAACACAATTCTAGTCTTCAATCCAAGATTCTCTCCTTGATAGAGGAAAATTCTGGTCAGGTTTTCTGGATCGGGTACTTCTTCCATGGGGTGCCCCAGTTGACGACGGGCGAGTACAGGATTATAGCTGATACATCCCTTTGTACCAAGAAGAGGTACATTGGGAAAACCTCCACAGCTATGAATCATGGGGATTCCTCCATACATCGGGTCATGCCAAACGATATCCAAGTGAGTAAGAGCCATGAGCCTCACAGGCCATTCTGAACCATCTTTCACGTCCCAGAAATTAGTAGACCTCGGTAGGTGCGAAATAAACCACCTATAGAGGATAGCGGTGCAACAAGTAATCCGACCTTCTGCCTTCAGGGTCTTCGAGTGAATAGCGTGGTAGGCATCGGCTAACAACGTCGGAACTGGATTTTTGAGCATAAAAATCTTTATGGCATGGACGTCGACAAAGTCTTCAACATTCGGAAACAAGAATAAACCGTAGGCCAGCAACGCGAAGGTGTGCTCGAACGCTCCAGTGTTCCCTACACTAGCAAAATGACGAGCCTTCTCGAACAAGAATTGGGCCGGTAAGCCATCAATTCCTCCTCTGAACGTCATATGAGTTTGGATCTCTAACAACTTTATGCGGGTTGCTCTTGCGATGTCTTCCTGGCTGGGTCTCCCTTCTCCACCAGAGAACGGAGGTGAGTCTTTGACTGGGATCCCCAACAGAGCAGAGTATTCTTCCAACGTAGGCATCAGCTGGAAATCTTGGAAGATAAAGCAATGGTAAATCAAGCTGTAAAGTTGAACCAACGTTTCCAATAAACCAGCGGCTACTCGAGTCTGCAACAACGGGAGGATATTTCCATACTTCTCAGCGAACGCCTCGGGATCCTTGATCTGATCTCCTAGTTCCCTCAGTTGTTCAATATCCGAAACTTCGAAGGTGTACGGCACAACTCCCTTTTTTCCGTAATCCATCATACAATGCCTGCAATACAAGATTTCAAGTTCCTTGATAGAGAGAGATGCAAAATGCAAATGCTATGCAACAAGATTCATGGAAATTCGACTATTTATAATCATCGTGGGATAATGAAACGCGCATTTTATTAATCATAAAAGTCGGTTACAAAAAGAAATTAATGTCTGGGATACCGAAAGATGAAACTGTAAATTAGAACAGAAATTTATTATAAAGCAACAGCACACTTTTCCAGATTCGTAACGAAAAAGCTAAATAAAAGCTAATAAAGAAAGATCTAAGGAGATTCTCCAAAAAGCCTTGTCTTGAGCTTCCTGATTTCTGCCTCCTTCTGACTATTCTCCAAAATGAGCTTGTTGACGACCGAATTCTGATGTGTTGATTGGGAGCTAGAGGAAGGTAACTCTTCTCGTGTTTTCCTCTTTTTGTAAGAAGTGATTTCCTCATCCTTTGCTTTGAGTTGCTGTTGAAGCTCCGCATTTTCCTCCACAACTATCTGATACTTGTTCTTCCAAGCCTCTTCCATTTGCTGAGACTTTTCCAAAGCAATTTTCAACTTTTCCGCGTCAGATGAGAAGTATAAGACCGACCTCGCCTTTAGAACCATTGGATCTTGGCGCTTATAAGGCATCTTCCACTCGATAGCTCTTTTCCGGACCCATTGGAGATAGGGTTCTAAAGAAACACAATTAGGCTTCCCTAAATTACTCTTGTCCTTCTTGATCTTTTGACCCCATGCGTCCAAAACCTGATCTCTTAACTCCTTACTTAATTTTTCTCCTTCAAAGTAGATGGCTTCCACATGGGCGCTGGCAGGCTTGTCTTTCAGAGGGAAACCCAACTGTCTACGGGCCAAGACCGGATTATAGCTGATTAATCCATTAATGCTGAGGAGAGGTACATTACCGAAATTCCCACAACTGTCTATGATGACCACCTTATCATAAACATGGCTATACCAGACGATGTCAGAATGGGTGAGAGACATTATCTTTTGCGACCACCAGCCCTTATTGATATCCCAAAAATCATGTGCTTTGGGCAAGTGCGAAATAAACCACTTGTACAATAGAGGGACACAACAAGTAATCATTCCCTTCCCACGGGCGCTCCTTGAATGAACAAAATAGTAGGCTTCAGCTAACAAGGTCGGTACAGGATTCTTCTTCAAGAAAATTTTAATGGCATTGAGGTCCACAAAATTTTTGAAACTTGGAAATAGGAAAACACCATAGATGAGTAAAGCGAAAACCGCTTCGAAAGCGTTCTTATTCTGTTGAGTGGCATAGTGTCGGGCTTTGGCCACCAGAAAGTCCGTAGTAAAACCGGAAGTTCCTCCTTTTGAAACCATATTGGCTTGAATGTCAGCTAAATCCAGGTGGGTATGTTTAGCGATTTCTTTTTCATCAGGTTTATTTGCGAAGATAGGGAAAGGATACTTATCCTGAATAGGTAACCCAATTATTTGAGAGTACTCTTCAAGTGTAGGTACCAGCTGATAATCTGGAAAGGTGAAGCAGTGATACAGCGGGTCATAGAACTGGAGTAAGGTAGAAAGTAGTCCTTCATCAACCTTTGTATTCATCACATATAGAAGTCTTCCATATTTGCCTCTGAAACTATCCTCATCTTTTACCAAAGCTCCTAACCTCCTTAGATCATCCAAGTTAGGAATCTGAAAAGTGTACTTCTTTGTGTTCCTTCTTTCGGTATCCATAGTATCCCTACAAAGGTTATAAATATAGTCAAGTTCCATGAATCTTTATGATATGATGCTTATGAATGTATGAAACACACAGGGCACACAACACAAAGCACACACAAGCAAAAGAGTCCTAGGTTTGAAAGGTCACATCATGGAGCCAAGGGTCTACCCTCCCATAAGGTATGTACTATGGTTTCAAATGTACCTGCCGAACGGGTTCTAAAAATTCCCAGAGTCTACAATCCATCTTTCGGATATTATCGATTTTCCAGATCACTTGGTAGTCAATAATATTCTCAAGAGAATCTCGTCCGAGTGTAGTATCGCGTAGCGACTATTGCAGAAATAGACTCCCGCATAGTCCCCGCACTACATCCTAATAGGCCAAGTTGGGTTAAGGGTAACTACGGTCCCCAGTCTCGATGGCCTTTAGTTCGAAATAATAGTGTCTTCACGAATTGACTCGTTGGACAAAATTAAATTCGAGAGGGCCTAGACTGAGTGGTGAAGTCTCAATTCAACTTTTTCAGGAATCGACTCCCTCAAAGTATCCTTGAATTCTCACCGTTCCTATCATAATTGTTACTCTAGTCCGGGTGTAGGACTTTGTCTCACCACATAAGCACCCAGCACAACAGATAATAAGCAAATATAATAAAGAAAGATAACATAATAAAAACAAGATAGGGGAAACCCTCGACAGTCCCCAGTGAAGTCGCCATTTTCTGTTGCGGTGAGAATTGGATACCATAGTTATTAATGAACTAGGATCACACTTCTTTAAATGTTCACCACCGTCTTTGATTTATCCAAAGGAAAGGTTCAAAAGCGAAAAAACCTAAAGATCTAAGGTTCGGGGGTTGGTTACGCCTAGGGAAGGTATTAGCATCCTAAACGTCCGTAGTACTCTACGGGAACCTCTCGTTAGTATTATGTTATCTCTCATTCGCTTGCTAAGGGTGCTATGCTAAAGGTTGAACCCTAGGGGTTAATATCTAAGTATACTCGATAAGGTATCGCACCTTACGCCTACGTATCCTCGGGTGTAGAATCAGAGTATGCGTAGTTCTGCAAAGAGGAACTTCTTGACGGGGTCAAGGTTCCAAGGGGAAGTAAAGTCTTTGGCAAGACCTTACATAGAGTGCGGCGACTCTAAAGTTGTAGGATGGTTCAAGAGGGGTAGGATTGTAAATGTTTGCGGCGGAGCATTTACTTGGAGTTCGGCAACTCCAATCCTAAGGCTAAGGTTCTAAGTGTCTACGGCGAGACGTGGAGTACGGCGACTCCGAATCCTAAGGCCAAGGGTTCTAAGAGTTAGTCTTATGACGGTTTAGTCAATTTTAGGGTGAACCTTCCTTTGGAATGTCGAGGGACCCAACTAACTGATTATTAGTGCATACTAGCAAAGTGGGCTAGTTTAAGTGTACTGTGACCCAAAGGTTGAATGCGAGGCCCAAAGGCACTCGACTTACATAGGTATAAAATTGGCTCGACGTTGGATCGAGAGTTTTTAGTTTTTGAAAAGGTTTTAGACATAGTAACCATAATGCATAAACATCCAACAACAGTAAACAAAGATCAATCATGAAATATCACCACACATACGCTTCACTCACGTGAGGGGGGTCTAACGAGAGTTTATTAGGAAGAGTTGATTTTAAGGTTTATTGTGAAAAAGTTGTTAGGGATTCCTTAGTTAGAGTTTTCTTATAAAAGGGTTAAATTTATTTGAGGATTATTCTAAAAAAGTTTTAAATTAGAATTACTTAAAGATTTATTAACTTAGAGCTAGGGGTTTATTTGTGAAAGATTTTTAATCTTATTAAAAAGTTATTGATATGAAGGTTTGTTTATTATGGGAAATTGTTAATAATTATTTTAAAAGAGCTCTAATTAGAGCAGATTTTAGTTTTACTCTTAGTAAAAGAATTAATTATTTTAAGAAAAGTTGCTAACAAAAAAAAAGATTTAGAATCGGTTTATTAGACTTAACAGTTTTATTAGTTATGAAAACAAGTTAATTATAAGAGATTAGAAGTTAGATTAAAAGGGTTTATTTTAAATTAATAAACATTACGATTTTTCATTTTAAAAAAAGGTTTAGTGTAAAAAAAAAGTTTGATTTGGTTTAACAAAAGATTAAGTGTCGGAGGGATCTCACACGGAATCACTCATCTCTCTCGCCGCTCTATGCATTCGCTCAGAAATTAGGGTTGAACCCTAATCACGCCGCCACCGTCATCTTCACTTCCTCTCTCTCGATTCCTCACATACTCTCTCGATTTCTCTCTCGGCCTCTCACGATCGATCAAACAAAATAACCCTTTTCCCCTGGTTCCCAGTCCCCGATTTTCACTATTGATTGTTACAGTTACATATTACAATGATATCAAAGCGAGAAAAGAGTAAAAAAGGCACAGATGGCCGGCGACGCTGTGAACGGCTCCAGGAATGGCTTTCAGGGAAGTCTTTCTTCTCCTTCTTTACCTCTTTTGCGCGATTTTGAAACGTGCTTTAGGCTTCTTTGCTGTTGTGATCTTGGAGACGATGATGAGCCGCCGCGCCTCTGAGTCTGTACTTGGTGGGTTTGGAAATAGTTTGGTATTTGCTGATTTGGGATTTTTGCGATTTTCCTTTTGATGCCTTTAGGTTTTTTTCAGTGTATGATTCTCTCTGTCTCTTTCTCTTCATCTCGATCCCCTTTTATAGACCTGGCCAATGATGAGGTTTATTTGTGGAAATGTTTTAATGCTGCGTTTAATCTCTTGCTGATTTGATTTGGTTTTCAAAATTTGGACGTTTAGAACTCGTTTTGGCAAGTTCTGGTACGGTTTGATGGTATTTTTCTGAACGGTTGGAAACTTGATTTCACACGTTGTCCCGTTTAACTCCCATCTCTTCTGGTTTTGGAAATTTGGCTGGCGGTACCTATTTTTTAGGATATTGCCCAAAATTTCCTTACTTGAACGTGAAGAACATTTCTGATCCATAATATCTGAGGCCTAATAGGAAAATTTTCAAAAACCGTGTCTGAACATGTTTTACTGATTTGGAAAGAAAACACGTTGCTTGATAAGAAATTTTTGTGGTGTTCTTTTATGGTGTTGCCCATTCATTCCTTATTTTGAAAATGATGAAGTATCGGATTCAAAAAACCAAATCCCTGAGGCCAAAATAGGAAGATTGATATTTCTGCACTTGTTTTGGAAATGGTTTGATGATACGATATGTTTCTTAAATTGCCGTAATTATTCTTATGACTCTGAATTGATAGGCTAATGATTTTTCTCTTATTTGCGAATATTGACCGATTCTCTTTTTTTTCACAGGTTTGATAAGTGCTTTGGAAAGAGCCTGAACCCATCTTGAGCGCCTTGAACATGCTGTATAATGTCGCTACATGCTCTGAATGTGATAACGATTCTTATGCGTGTCGGTGCTACTTCTCAACATTCAACTCAAACTTCTTCATTCAGTACTTTTAAAATGCTCTAGTGTTTTCATGGAGCTGAAAAGGTAGCCCTATTCTATTTTCGTTAACCCCAAATTTCAAGAATAACATCTCTGATATGTGGATTTTCTGAACTTCCATTTCACTCCTTTTGTAGGTGGATGAGGAAATTACGACTTCAAGCCATCATAGGTTGATGGTCGTCTCATTTGGCTCAACCATGCTCTTCACGAACGCGAGGTTTTAACTTCCCAAGCTTCAATGGTTACGTTGACCTTCAGGTATTAATCATAACCATGAGTCCCTTTTGAAATATTCTGAAGTTGTTGTTTTAGGATCCTTTTATGAAACAGTCTCACTGCTCTTTTATAATCAACTTGATGTTATCTGGGTTTTCAATGGATTGCGTAACCTGTGGTAATTTGCTGAATTTCCTTTTAGGTACCGACGCCTTTAGAGAAAGCTATCAGCATTTTGCGAAGTGATATTACGATTACTCATTGTTTCCTTTCGAACGAAACCCTTGGTTTTGCTTTAAATTGATGCTTGTCTGAAGCGTGTTCGGCTACTTGTTCATTTGAAGTCTTACCTAGAGTCTTCTGCAGGATAACGTAAAACGCCATGGCCACCGAGACTGATGAGGATGCCGAATCGAGAAGGACTCTGCACGTTGTTACTAATTTATAGACAAAGATCTCTCCCTTGCATTGCAATACAGGACTCCTGAATTTTGCATGTTACTCTTGCATTTTCTTCTATATCTCTGTTATTTGTAAAACTTATTGCAAATGATTTTCATATCTGTATGCAGGCTCATGATTTGAAAAGGTGAATTGGAGATTTCCATCCAAACTTGTGGTAAAGCTAAGGCAGTGGTATTTGCAACTTCTGCCAGCTTTTTGGTTGCAGTGTCAAACATTTTCCCGTTCATGTGATATGCTTCTGGACTGTTTGGGAAGGCGATGACAGTTACTCTGATTTTAGTTCAATATGTTTGACTTTTCCTTATGCACATCAATGCTAGATGGATTTTGAATTATTACCATGGATCAATAGTAAGTTCACGTTCCTTTATTTCTTACAAAATTACAACATGAATCGACTTCGTAGATGCGCTAACTTGTGTTTTTGTTAACATCCAGTATCCGAGATTAAACTCCACTATTGATGAGTAGATGATCCAAGTTTGGTGCGGGTGTGTCGAATGATCAAGTCAAATGCTACACAACTGTCGATAGTGTTACTACTTGGCAAAATAAATTATGCGTGGGTTTCGACTATACCGCAGGAATGGCACAAGGCACCGCGGACAAGCAGCTTGTAACCAAGTGGATCAATAGGGTCAGACGGCGTGATAGCGGCCCGGCTGATGCATAGCAGAAAAAAAACTAATGAGCATTTAACTTGTACTTAGCAGTAAGATTCGCGTCATGTTGTGTATTGTAAATTGGCCCCTTTTCTTGAGTAGTTAATCTGATATCGCAATTGTAATAGTAAGTAGGCGGTCACCACGTGCTGGCGGTTTAATTCTAGTACACTCTTCTTTATAATGATGAGGACGTCTCCATACTGGATTCTAACAGCTTCATTATTAGTACTATTTTGTCGGCTTGTATTTTATCCGGAATGGCTTGTATGAATCACATGAAACCTGGAACTCTTTATATTTTGTAATCTTGCATTCTTTGCTTGAATTCAGATTGAGCTTGTTTTCTCCTGTCTCCAATAAAACTTCTTGCGATGGTTTGAGGTGAACGTTAACTTGTAGTGCTACAAAATCCTTAGGCCTTGATTTGAATTTCGACAAGAACGCTCTTAAATTCCATCTTGAGGGCTCTTTGCTAAAACTTGTTCCACGTCATTTTATCCAAATTTCAACCCTTTCAGCATATACTTGCAATGCAACACCACAAAAATTCCAACCAATCTTCACGTGATCACAACCAATGGGACATGAATCCTAATCCTCCTTGAAATTTTGAGAAGTCCTTCAATGGGCACACACATGGTCTCCATGAATTTTAAGCCTTCGCAGTATCATCTAACTTCACAAATGAAACAAACAACAAAGTCTAGATAAAACGGTTAGCCATGCACGAATGATTGACCTAATATGTTATGCAGACGAATCAATGAATCTAAGGGAAAAATTTGGGGTACAACAATGGGAATCTTAGTGGTCAAAATTTGGGGTATGATAGATGCCCCTATTTAATCTTCTTGGACCCGAAGGTGCGAATGACGAAGGTGTTCGGCCATTCAGGGTGCAAGAGGATTAAATATCAGAATACCCGAAATTTTGATGGTGTTTATGAATGGTAGCTTACGCATTCATCTTCTTTTGCTAAGCAATGATGCTTAGAAAAGGTAAACTTCCCCTCGATCCTGGTTTCCAGCCAAGGAACTGGTCTTAGTTTCTGAAATAAACTTCCCCTCGATCCTGGTTTCCTACCAAGGAACTGGTCTAAGTTTCTGAAATAAACTTCCCCTCAATCCTGGTTTCCAACTATTGCGGTGAAAATCGGATAACAAGCTATTTAATTAACTTGCATCACATTTCTTTTACAACCGACTTTGATTTATCCAAAGGAAAGGTTCAAGATCGAAGAAAACCTAAAAGGGGGGGGGGGGGAGATCTAAGGTTCGGGGGTTGGTTATACTAAGGGAAGGTATTAGCACCCTTAATATCTGTAGTACTCTACAGGAACCTCTTGTTTAGTTTGTGTTATGTTATGTTTGGTTGCTAAGGATAAGATATCTGTCCTAAGGCTAAGGTTAGGACCTACGAGTATGTACACTAAGTTTGCTCGCCAAGACGTCGCGTCT
Organism: Lathyrus tuberosus; assembly: GCA_022829125.1. Lineage (NCBI taxonomy): Eukaryota > Viridiplantae > Streptophyta > Magnoliopsida > Fabales > Fabaceae > Lathyrus > Lathyrus tuberosus. The sequence goes on from JALAZF010000117.1 coordinate 11,733,559, forward strand.
TGTGCCTACGTATCTGACTAATGAATCACAGCAACCGTAGTTCACCTCACTAAGGGTGGATTGAGGAACCATTGGCTATGGCCAAAGTTCCAAGGGGGAATGAGTATGAGCTCATTTAGTGTTTAAGAAACTCTCTAAGTCTAAGTTGTGAGATTGAATGGCTATGAGGCCTAGAGAATATGCTAACTATAACTATGTGGTAAGATGACTATGAGGTCAAGATGGTAGGATGACTATGAGGTCAAGATGGTAATGAGCTATCTATGACTATGAGGTCAATAGAGAGACTTTTTAGGACTATGAGGTCAAGGTTGGAAGATGGCTATGAGGCCAAGGTGATATCCTATAACTATGAGGTCAAAGGTAAGATGGCTATGAGGCCAAGATGATATCATATGACTATGAGGTCAAAGGTTGGATAGTTTACTCTATGACTATGAGGTCAAGAGGGGATCCTATTGACTATGAGGCCAAAGGATGGTAATGAGCTATCTATGACTATGAGGTCAATAGAGAGTCTTTTCCATGACTATGAGGTCAATGGAGGATGTCTATGACTATGAGGTCAAAGCTTAACCTATGACTATGAGGCCAAAGGCTGCCTATGACTATGAGGTCTAGGTTAAAGATGTAACTCTATGACTATGAGGCCATGAGAGATTCCTATGACTATGAGGTCAAAGGCTAAACATCCCATGACTATGAGGCCAAGGAAGAAGTAATGAGCTCTCTATGACTATGAGGTCAAGAGAGACTTTGGCTATGAGGCCAAGAATGGGGTGAAAACCTAAGACTATGAGGTCAAGGTAAAATGAGCTTTCTATGACCTTGAAGTCAATAGAAAAACTTTTCCTTTGGAAGGAAGGGGGATATAACATCTTGTAAACAAGAGTTATAGTGGGGTTGAAATATGATGAAACATATGAGTTCAATAATTCCAAACAGTAAGCATTTAGTCAACATATGAAGTGAATTTTTAAATGTGAACATAGCAAACAGTAAGTACAAGTGATCATGTAACTGTGACAATTATGGCGGAAGAGGCATTCACAATCGGAACCGAATGCATTTGAAATCATATAACTTATCAACAGATATCAAAACAAACAACATTGCATGATAAGATTTATTAAAGCTAGGACACAAGACTTTACAAATCAAGTACATTTCACAGAAAACTCAATTCAACAATCTGTAGTCACATGAATATGTCAAGCATGGTGGGAAAAGGCATTCTCACAGTTTGAAAACCAATGCATTTGGAATCATGCAACATAACATTCAGAAGCCAGAAACCAGGACAACATTCTCATGATAAAGTTTCATTCAAAGTCAGGAAGCCAAGTTCAAACAAACTTCACAAATTATAGCACACTTTAAAGAAATGCTTCTAACATTTTAAAGAACACAGTTGATTCTAAAAAAGAAAGAAGTCTAAAGAATTAAGTGGAGTTGTGGGTATTTCGTTGTTTTTGTTTGAAATTATTAGGAAAAAACATAGAAAGGAAATGGGAAATAAATAATTGAAATAAAATAAAATAAAAAGAAATTGAATGCCAATAGTAAGGGTGGCTTGCGCCACATCCATCCCTTAAAAGGGTGGCTTGCGCCATGCCCCAACATGGCTGGCGCCATGTGCTCCTTTTCCTTTTCTTTTTGTTTTTCTTTAAATGTGTGTGTTATTTTATTATTTTATTATTTATTTTGTGTATTTGTGATGTGTGGAGGGAGCCACTATGTTAGCATGGCGAACGCCACTTTAACTCTTTTATTTTTTGTTCAGTTTTCGAATACGAATACAAATCCAGTTAACGATTAACAACACGATACTAATATGTTAATGATTTCATCACAGCAACAAGTAATACTCAGACAGTAATGAACATAACAACATGATAATCAACATGGAGCAAAATGATCACAGAATCATACAGTAATGAAACAATGAATATGATAACAACATGGTGCAAACATGTAACGTATGATCATCGAGTACAAAAATTAGAGTGAGGTAGAGTGATACCCAGTGGAGAAAGTCCACTGCTTCTTCACAGGTGAGTGTTTTTGGAAATGGTGGATAAGCTTCCCTCTCTCAACTGCTACAGAGCCAACCTCTCAAAAAGAAACACGAGCTTTGGTGGTTAAGATAATGGAGGTTTGAAGTGTTTACAGAGGGTATAAAGGGATAAGTTTCTTGCAAGCTTTGAAGGTTACTTGCAGAACTTAAAAATGGAAAAGTGGAGAGATTTTGAGAGAGTTTCTTGGTATTTTTCTCGGTGCCTTTTTTTGGTGGTGTTTCTGTGTGTTACAGAGGGAATGGAAAATGATGAATTCCTTGCAAGTTTGAGGATTACTTGCAGGATTATGGGAAGGAGAAGTAGAGAGAAATTCTTGGCAATTTCTGGTGTGCTTGAACAACGGAGAAGTGATTTCCTTTTATAGGCAAAGCAAGTTAATCCGGGTATTGGAGACACAGTGGATAATTGGTTTGTCCACGGGAGAAAAAATTAGGGTTTGCATGGCCTGCTGGGTAAGGAATTAGGGTTTGTGTATCACTCCCCTCAGCCGTTGATCTTAGTTAATCCTTTGAGATCATCATGCCGAACAAGTGCAGCGGAGGAGGTGGTGGTGCAGTCTGTTATTTTCACTTTTTTAATGGTTATTCCAAAACCTCTTTTTAATGTGCCATGAGAGAGAAAGCAAAAAGGAGTAATAATTTGAATTGAAAATACAGATTCTCTACTCATGAATACATGCCTCTTGTGCTGAGCCACCTTATTTCACTAATCCAACATGATATCGCAGTAAACTTTTGGCTTCATCAGGAATGGGTGACCTCAAATAGGTAACATTTAGTGAATCCACGAAACTTATTTTTGAAGTAAAGCATCTTCAGATTTTTTCAAATGACAAGTGGCACAAGAATTATCTAGATGCATGGGGCCTTGTTGCTTAACCAATACGGGAGCACCACCTTGAATGGCCTTGATCCAAATGACATATTTTGGGCCCATTAGAAGTTTGAGACAAAAGAAATGTCACGGGAACAAATTTAAGAATTGGCAAAATTAAATCTTCCCATGGCACTACTTTGAGATATTGCACTTTGATGAATATTTTATCTTCATGAAAAATTCTTGCACTTAAGAGAAAAATCTTTAAGGCTCAAAAGTGGATTCCAAGGATGTTTATTAACACATGGCACATTTTCTCAAGATTTAGGATCACACTTTGCTTGACATGAAAGGCAATGGTTGATTTGTCTTGGCGAAATATTTGATTTCTTGTCGAAAAAGTCTTCTTGGATGCATGTAGATTCAAATGGTTGCATTTGGCCAAAAGATGTCTTAGGGAGACCTTGTTCTCTTTATGTAAACCCTATCTTCCACAATAAAAAGAAACAACTTGCCAAATGAAGTGGTTAGTTAACAATGCATACATGATTAAGGTTTAAATGCGGGTGCAAGAAAAATATGACATCTAAGGGGTAAAATTTGGGGTACAACAGTTGCTCCTATTTAAATAGCTTCACCGGATGGCACGAGGAATGGAAATCCTCGGGACGTCAAGGTGGAAGATATTTAAATATAGCAAACCGAAAATTTTGCCCTTAGATGGAATGCAGATACTAAAGACATGCAACAAACATGCATATGCGATGAACTCTAGTATGGTGATATGATGCCAAGACAGTGCAGAAATGCAGACAAAACATGACACCAAAGAGCTACCAAACACAGGTGAGCTTTACTGGGGAAGGATAAAGGAAGTATCCACAAGAAAGACTCACTGGGGAGACAAACTAACCAACAAAAGAGACTCATTAGGGAGATCCCAAAGAAACACTGGGGATAAAGAAATAAAGGGGAAACCCTACAGATCCTTACTGGAGATAGGAGCCCGAAAGGTGTTCTCCAGTGGGGAAATGAAGACATACTCTTACTGGGCATGAAACCAGAAAGAAGACATGATCTCCGCTGGTGATCATTTTGAAATAAGATGATAGACATATCCTGGGAATTTCTTATACTGAAGAGTTCAAACGGGATCTTCAAGAACAGCCAGGAAAGACAGAAATAAACTCTGCGTGCCAGATGAAAAGATGATTGGACTTTAGTTGGGAATAAGGTTAATGAATCATGAATGAGTTGGATTTTAAATTTTGGTTTAGGTTCATATTTGACCTGGGTTCAAACAACAGGTTTATATTTGACTCGAAGTTTGGGTTCATATTTGACCTGGGTGATGTTTTAGAAGGGAAAGATCCTCACTGGTGGTAAAATCAAGAGATGATCTCAACTGAGGGATATCCAGAGTAGTGGATTAACAAGTCCGCATATGACTGGCCGACACTCTAGGACCGAAAAGCAACCTTATTGGAAGTAGAACCAAAAGATGGGCTCTAGAATGATTGATCATCAAGTCTAAACGCGACTAGATGGCATTCTAGAAATAAAGATCATCAATGAAGGTTGAACCAGAAAGACGATCTTCACTGGGAAAATACATCCAAAGTGATGGAACAATAGGTTCAAGTATGACTGATTGGCACTTCAGAAGAGAAACAACCTTATTGGAAGTAGAACGAAGAGATGGGCTCCAATAAAGGTATCTAGAATGATTAATCATCAAGTCTAAACGCGGCTAGATGACATTCTTGAAATAAAGATCCTCAATGAAGGTTGAACCAGAAAGATGGTCTTCACTGGGCAAATACATCCAAAGTGATGGAACAACAGGTTCAAGTATGACCGATTGGCACTTTAGAAGATAAACATAACCTCATTGGAGATAGAACCAAAGGATGGGCCCCAATAAAGGTATCTTCAATGATTGATCATCAGACACGATGACATTCCAGAAATAAAGATCCTCAATGAAGGTTGAACCAGAAAGACGGTCTTCACTGGGAAAATACATCCAAAGTGATGGAACAACAAGTTCAAGTATGACTGATTGGCACTTTAGAAGAGAAACAACCTTATTGGAAGTAGAACCAAGAGATGGGCTCCAATAAAGGTATCTAGAATGATTGATCATCAAGTCTAAACGCGACTAGATGATATTCTAGAAATAAAGATCCTCAATGAAGGTTGAACCGGAAAGACGGTCTTCACTGGGCAAATACATCCAAAGTGATGGAACAACAGGTTCAAGTATGACCGATTGGCACTTTAGAAGAGAAACAACCTTATTAGAAGTAGAACCAAAAGATGGGCCCCAATAAAGGTATCTAGAATGATTGATCCTCAATGAAGGTTGAACCAGAAAGACGGTCTTCACTGGGAAAATGCATCCAAAGTGATGGAACAACAGGTTCAAGTATGACCGATTGGCACTTTAGAAGAAGAACAACCTTATTGGAAATATAACCAAGAGATGGGCTCCAATAAAGGTATCTAGAATGATAGGTTAGTACCGGGGTTGCATAAGCCTTCCCGGGGGATACCAATTATGGTTTCAAAAAGGTTGAATAGTACCAAAGATAGATAAGCTTCTCAGGAGAGACTGCCACTTATCGCCACAGAAAAACAAGCTTCTTCAAGAGATTGCTACTTGTTGTCGGTTAAAAATTCCAAAGATATGTTGATATCATAACACTATTAGAGAATAAATTATGTCTTCAATGAGGATCTGTAAAAGATTCTTCTTGCGAGACACAGTGCAAAATAAATGCACATTCAAAGATAGGTTTAAAACCACACCTGCCAGGGACCAAAGTTCAATCTAGGGACAAGCTAGAAAGAAATGGTCAAAAAAGACTACAATTGATGAAAGAACTCAAATGGGGATTTATCTTATCCAAATATGGAAAAGGTAACTGAACCAACCATCATCCACGAGAGTTAAAATCGGCGGGGAATTCAGAAAGGATGAGAACTTTATGCCTAGGGCTGACAACTCTATTGGAGAGGATAGGAAAAACCAGTCACTTGGGGAGATAAACGCCAAAGTGAACGAAGCAGGTAAACACCAGGGTGAAGCAAAATGCTAAGATGCTATGCATATTAGTGCTTATGCCATGCTTATGCTTATGCTGACAAAACAGACAAAAGGAAGCAAGACTGGAGATGAAATAAACATCTCGACAAGGATACCCAGCCAACCTCATCAGATTGGAGATGAAATAAACATCTCGACAAGGATACCCAGCCAACCTCATCAGATTGGACCCTTGTTGGGGATGAATAAGTAGGATCAGTAGTTCTTCTTCAAGATTAAGACCTTCTCCGGTAAAATGAGTACTCCACCTGGTATAGCGTCATGACTTCACTAGGATTGCCATCATGAGCTTGATTTCTTTACTGGAGGAGGAAATCCATGTAGAAAGATTAAAGCAGCAATTTACTGGGGAGCTGTCAAAGGATATCACAAAAATAGAGTCATTCTGCGTCCTGACTTGCATGATGATCACCATGACGAACAACGGATCTTGCAACAGGTACTCTTCAAATCTTCTCTACCCTAGATTACATGGTCCAAGAGGATTTTACAGAAGAATCATCATGCAAAAATGCCTCAATATCTTCAAACTCTTTGATTCATGAATCTCGACATAACTGCCCCAGATTGACGGCGCTTGTACAACAAAGTCTTTGAGCCTGCTCTTTGGACTGTGGGAGTAACAACGGGGAAACAAACTTGTCCCATGCTAAGTAGATGCCCCAGACTAACTGACCTTTGAGAGATTTGTCTAATCTCGACCTGACTGCTTCTGATTAACGGGTCTGCGAGGATAAGTCATCAAAAAGATTTTTGCGAAAGAATTGGCATACCATATACTCCAATGTCTTCGGATTCCTGGATCCTGAAATAACTAGTGACAACAAGGGAACAAACTTGCCCCTGTCATTGGAGTTCTCCCCTTGAAACACTTACCTTAAGAAAGATTGCCCCAATGTTCTGAACTTGAAGAGATTCTGCCCCTGATTCAGCAGCTCTTGAGATGCTGGATCTATGGAGGAGATGCCCCAGACTGGACCCTTTATCAAGTCAAATTCCCTAGCTGGCTGCATTTGTTGGGATTCCTTTGACATTGAATTCGTTTTGCAAACAAGTATTGTTCATTTGAAATTGGCAATTTTAATGCAAAATTCATGCAAGCTTTTGAAAACAAAATTTATTGATGAAACACACATGGTGGGATGATCAAATACTTAAAACAAAGTGGATCTAATCAGTTATGGAATGACAGATGAAGTGATCTACACACGCAAATAGCAAAGATCATTAGGAGACAGGTTAATCAACCTTGCTGTAGTATGCTTTCAAAACAACCTTACCTCAATTAGGTCTTTTAAGGGTTGTAACGTGGTCTGGTTCACGGTTTTATGAAACAAAAGATAAAGGCTCAAAGTTTATTTGTCCCCGCCCCATCTTCGTGATGAACTCCAATCCTACACTCAGTTAACTCAAGTTATACATCCAAGTTCCTATAGGCTAGGAATTAACTGATGATAGCTGATGATGATTCAGACACCTTTATAGCCATTACTCTCTTGCAGAATTTGGTTATCCTTTATTGCTGAGGTTTTAAGACCTCTTCTTGTCTTTGATTGCGGTTTTGAGACCTCTTCTTTGTCTTTGTTAAGGTTTTGATACCTCTTCTTTGTCTTTGCTAAGGTTTTGATACCTCTTCTTTGTCTTTGTTAAGGTTTTGATACCTCTTCTTTGTCTTTGTTAAGGTTTTGAGACCTCTTCTTTGTCTTTGCTGAGGTTTTGAGACCTCTTCTTTGTCTTTGCTGAGGTTTTGAGACCTCTTCTTTGTCTTTGCTGAGGTTTTGAGACCTCTTTTGATTGTCACTTGATTTGAGAGAGCTGACTTGATGTCTTGCAAGAAGCGCTTGCATTAGAACGCATAACCAAGTTAAACTGAGAACTACCCTGCCCCAAGGTTAAGATTTAAGGGTTTTTTGTGTAAGAAAACAAAACTCCTACTTTTAGGCTCGAAGGGGTTAACGAAGGATTATCTTCCTTATTTCTCTGGTGTTTGGGAATTGAAATAATGCCTTACATCCTCGGTGAGGTTTAATCGAAAGCATACCACAATAGTTAAGGATTTTTCATCATCCTCCCCAATCTTTGCTTCAAACAAATAGTTTGATAAGTGGAAAGAAACAATATAAAGATGAACACAAAAGTAGATGAGTGAAATGAATGGACATAATCAAAAGATGCACAAACATTTTATTAATCATGCCAATTTGAAAGTACAACAAAGCTTGTTAGTTCTGCAGCTATGCGGTATTTGTGTTGGCTAAATTTTGTTAAAACCTATATGATAGCTTTATGTCACTAAAGTTGTTTTAACATGCTATTTTGTGTATCTGCCATAATAGTTTAGTTGCAGGTTGTGGAGATGTCAACTGTGATGTCTTGACATGTTGTGCTGCACTAAGCTGGTATGAGTGCATGGTTGTTTTAAGGTGTTGCTGTGTTGCTGTCATGTGCTGATTAATCAAGATGTTCTAATGTACTGCATTCAACATGTCGGATAAAGATGTTCCATCCTGGATCATAGGACATCGCGTCTGTTTTAGTTTAAAAGGAAGATTCCGTTGTTGTTTTTTTTGTTACTGAATATTCTGTGAATACTTAGTTATCCTATGTGGCATCCAGGTTAATTGAGTTGAGTTTTTGTGTTGTTTTTCGGATTTTCACTACTTTCTAAATATGGAGACATATTAGGAAATATTTTATTGAAGACCTATTATATAGAAGAAGTTTCTGCTGATTTGTAGCAGCTGATATGCTGTGATTTGAAGCCCAAATCCAGTTGGGATGTAGGTTATAAATAGGAGTGTTTGTAACCTATTTTAATAACGATTCCAAGATGTAAAATTATTAGGGTTTCATTCTTGTGAACCACTCTCTAGGAGAGTTGGTATGTGTGAACCACTCGGATTGTGAGATGGTCACTGTACTCCTCGAAGCTTTTAAGAAAGAGTGAGTGTTGTTCTTGGAGGAAGCTGTTAAGCAACTCTAAGTATTGTTCTTAGTCATGTGTGTCATGTCTAGGTATTGTCATGGAAGTATGTCTTCTACTTTTCTGTGATTGAAGAGCTGTTGGAAATCAAGCTGTTGATGCAGTGGCTGAGGTGTTGACTGCTAGACATCATTGCGATGATTGGAAGTGAGGGGGAGTCTCTTACCTAGGGAGGACTTAGGTAGAAGGGTCATTGGGTAGTTATTAAGTTAGGAGATTGTCAACTGGGTTTGTTGAGTCTGTAATTTGATACTACTAATAGTGGACTTCCTTCCAGGCTTGGTATGCCCCCAGATGTAGGTTGTTAGACCGAACTGGGTGAACAAATTCTGTGTGTGGTTTATACTTTTTGGTACTGTTATTGTTTATACCTTGCCATGTTTTCTGTAACAGGCCAGATGTCGCGACATCCTGTAGGACATCTGGGATCTGTCTTACCAGAATTTCAAAGCTTATAAGCAAATACAAATTCAAAGGAAATATAAAAACACTAAAATGAACAAAAGGCAGCCAGCTTTGGCGAATTGATTTCAGAAGATTTCATTCTTCAGGCCCAAACGGGGAAACATCCTCGCCACTGATCATTGGTTCTTTGTGATACAGAATCTTGAGAGGCCTTGCAATTCTTTTGCCTTTTGCTTCAGAAGTGGAGACATTGTCATCTAGTGTACCTTCCCGAGGTTGCAGTTGTTGTACCCCAAAATTTGTTCGCCCTATTTCTAACATTTAATTTATTTTTAACTTTGACTTTATAAGTTTTTGGTTCAATTTCACTAATATTTTAACAGTAATTTTTATTCAAAAATAGGTAACAGTTTACTTTAAATTGTTTAAATAACAAATAGTTGTTTGACCTTCATATGCTTTCAAGTGCATTTTTATTTCGAATAAATAAGATAGCACAATTGGTAAAGAGTAAAAGCTTGCAAGCATAAGGTCACGGGTTCGAATCCCATTATCTGACTTTTTTGTTATTTTTTTTGTTTTGTTACTAACTTTATTTCCATTTTAAAACACCAAAATTGTTTTTTTTAAATTATTTATTTTTAATTTTCGTTTTTTATCTTAAGGCATTTTTAAAAATATTTATTTATTTGATTTTATGCACTCTTTACCAAAAAGGATAAAAAAATCATAATAAATACAAAAAATATTTCCTTTCTTGAGTACTTGTTTCCTATTGGTCAATCTGTGTCAGTTTGTGTCATACTCAGCTTCTGATTGGTCAGCTTGCTAACCAAGGAAGATCTTTTGTCAATTTTATTCCCTTTTTGCCCTTTAACCTAATTTTCCCATGCTATAAATAGCCCTCTATTTTCACAGTTTTAAGGGGAACCAAATCCACAGTCTCACAATTTCACTCACACATACAACAACACTTTTCACTTTCAATTGTTCATCAAAACTCATATATCCTTCATCAATATTCATCACAACTCTCCAACAAAAAAGTAAAAAATCACAAAACCTCTCAAGATCAACTCTATCCTTCCGATCCGCCGCTCACCGGACTACCTCCGATCGCCGCTCCTCCACTGTCCGTACAGTCCGTACAACCGTACGAGATCCGCCGCTCCTTCACCGTCCGTACACAACCACACGAGATCCGCCTCCTCTCTCCGTTTTTAACTAATAAGGGTTTGTATCAAGTTTTTCTAACATGTTTTTCTTTTCACTTATTTATTTATTTGTTATTTAAATTCCTAGAAAAATTGTATAGGTCGCACAGTTTTTCTTTTTGTAATAGCCGTAGTTTTATTTCCCGCAAGGTTTGTTGTACTTATGTATCTCTCCCAAAGCCTTGTAATAGCGTAGGGATTTTTACTTTCCGCACTTTACTTTCCGCACTTTACTTTCCACTATTTTATTTTACAACTGTGTAGTAATTAGGGTTTGTATGGCAAAACTAAAAAAACAATCTAGAAAACCCTAATTCAAGATAAATAATTAAAACTAATCCACTCAATCACACTTGCACCTCTAGGGTAGCCTCTCTCAGTTGCTTTACGAACATTGGTCATGTCCCTCGAAAGTAAGGGTACTTTAGCAAAAGACGCTTACGAATAATATCATCATAGTCCCTTCGATTAAAGATCATAGTCCCTAGATGACCCTTCGAGTTGCCTACGAAAAAAATAATCTTGTCCCTCGATGACCCTACGGAAAAATGATGGTAGTCCCTTCGAATTGCTAAGGTATCCTTACATGTTGCCTTCTATGACCATTCGATGACCCTTCGCTGTCCCTTCACATCCAATAGATAGGACTACCTACCCATTAATGGTATGGATAGTACTATCTCTCAAGGAAAAGGATAAATACATGAAAGGCCTTATAAATTAAGGGAAGTAACTTTTAAATTCTTTCTCACAACTAAAAAAAAAACAAACACTTTTCACACCTCACACTTTCAAAAATATTTTCAAAAACAAACACTTTGTATACATTCTTACACGAATTATTACAAAGTCAACTTTTACAAAAATATTTACTGAACACACACCACATTTAAAAAAAAAAGCAAGTTAAAGTGAGCAAGCAATTAAGAGCCCGTAGATAACTACAGATGAAAAGGGGTGCTAACACCTTCCCTTTTCATAACTTACCCCCGAACTCAAAATCTTTCCAAAAAGGTCTTTCCTGTTCTTTTCACCTTTCCTAAATAAATTGGATAAAAGAAAAGTCGGTGGCGACTCTTGCTAACCGCAACATGTTTTGCGAAAACAAAATTAAAAAGTCAGTTCTCCACCGTATCACAGAACTGGCGACTCTGCTGGGGATTCTTTTAAAATAGGGGTTACCTTAGAGTTAGATCACTTTACCACTTGCTTAAAATTGTTTGACTTATGTACTTTATTTTTAATGGGCTTTCTTTTGGGGTTACTTGTGTGAAAGGTCCTACACCCAGACCTAGTGATTCCTTAGGTAAGTGACAATAGATCACGGAGACTGTACGACATGTACCGATATGGTTGATATGATGGTCACAGTCTTTAGAACCCTAGTTAACTCATCTTTTGCCATTTGAAGGTAGCGAGATGGCCGACTTAGGATTTAGACCGAAGTTGGTTGATACTCGAGGCTACGCTCATTGAGATCAGACTTTCGGGATGTTTTGGTCGGCCACTCGAGTGTCGCACTAAAATAAAGCCTTTGAGAAAGATCCGTGATATGAGTCCTTTAGAACCCAGTTACTATTCTAGGACAGGTTGAGCCAACTAAACCTCAGTGGGGAAGGGTACTTACCTATGGACTTCATACAAGCCTTTAAACCTAAGGCTATTGTATGACTTGTTTGTGTGTACTACTTATTTACTATTAACATGTACATGACATCATAACATCATAACATATCATTTTCACTAACCATTTCAAGGACCAAGGAATTTATCTTTATTCGTCGTTGCAGGCCATGGCTTCCGTTCCTAGAAATTTCATCCGAGTCAACTTTGTAAGGGTTCCTTCCCAGCTTAAAGAATTGGTCTCAAAGGTTCCCGATGGCTCTCGATTCACCAAAAGACAGGGTTTTCTACTCGACTTGGTTACCTCAGGTTTTGAAGAAGACATGATGAGAGTCCTATTCCAGTTCGTCGATCCTAAGCACCACTGTTTCACCTTCCCGGATTACCAATTGGTGCCCACGATGGAGGAGTTCTCTAAGTTACTTGGAATACCTATTCTCGATCAGATGCCTTTTAACGGTCTAGAAGACGTTCCAAACCCTGAAGTCATTGCAGTTGCTTTACATCTGAAGAGGTCAGACATTGTGTCTAATTGGGAAACAAGGAGTGGAGTCAAAGGGTTTCTTGCTAAGTTTCTGATTGAGAAGGCTCAATTGTTCCTAAGCACTATGAGTTACCATGCTTTTGAGGAGGTATTGGCTTTGTTGATCTATTGGTTGGTGTTGTTCCCTAATCCAGACCAACTCATAGACGTGCATGCTATCAAAATATTTCTGACTCATAACCCGGTACCTACCTTGCTCGGGGATATTCTGAACTCTCTTCACACTCGCACTATCAAGGAGCAAGGGACTCTCATGTGTTATGTACCCTTACTATCCAGGTGGTTTATTTCGCACCTTTCCTGGTCAGTGTTGAAGAATGAACAAAGGTTGTAGTGGTCTCGAAGGATAATGTCACTCTCCCATTCAGATATCTATTGGTGTGCCCGATCTCTTGAAGACTTCACTCTTATTGATCATTATGGGGAATTCCCTAATGTACCACTCCTTGGAATTAGGGGAGGCATCACCTGTAATCCTTCGCTAGCCTTGCACCAGTTTGGTTATGCTCGGAGGGATGGTCCTCATGATATGCTTATTCAGGGTATTGTGTTTGATTATGAAGATGATCCTCAAGGTTACCGTCAAAGGTTTATACGCGCGTGGAATAAGGTGTATAAGATTGAAAGCAGGACCTTGGGACAGAAAAACTCCATTCCTTTGGAGCCTTACCTCAGATGGGTACGCACTCGTGCTCGAGATCTTATTATGCCATATCCAGCTGTCAGACCAGTGATTGTTGAACCTGAGTTTGAGGGAGATGTTCCTTAAGTCATTCTCCATCTAGATATGCCTACCGATCTTGAAGAGCTGCAGAAGTCCTGGGTTCAGATGAAAGAAGAAAGGGACACCTTTGAGACTCAGTTCTATGCTAGTGAGAAGAAGGTGTTGGAGTTGACAAAATTACTTCATGAGGAGCAGAGCATCAATGCTTACATCGGCACAAAGAGGAAGCGCCCGTGGGAGACTTGAGTCTTGAGTCCTAGGTCTTAGGCGTTTTTGAATTTGCTTTTCGAAATTTCCTTTCATTGTAGCCCAAGAGGCATAAAAAAATGAATTTTGAGTTTACTAATAAAATTTTTCCTTTTGTTTCTGTGTGTTTGCAAAGATAAACTCTAAAGTTCTTGAAATCATTGCATATGCATCTACATCTCATAATCATTGCATAGCAGGTTTCTATGACAGGTCTCTCATCTTCTCACTGTTTATTTCAGAGGAAATGGCTCTTGAGCAAACCGTCAAAGATCTCCAGGCCCAGAACACCCCCTCCATGATCTCTATGCTATCTCTGTTGTTGTGCTCCGAGGCCCATGATAAGGCTTTGGTGAAGTTTTTGAAATCTGCGCATGTGCCGCAGGAAATCTCTGTTGACCAATTTGAAAATTGTGTCGCTAGCCTGACAACTGATAATGGTCTAGGATTTTCTGACGCTGATCTGACTCCCGCCGGAAGGAACCACAATAAGGCCCTGCACGTCTCTATTGAGTGTAGGGGCACTACTCTATCTCATGTACTGGTGGACACGGGTTCCTCATTGAATGTATTGCCGAAGATTGCTCTAGACAAGCTTGACTATGAAGGGGTTACGCTGAGACCCAACGATGTTGTGGTGAGAGCTTTTGATGGTTCAAAGAGATTAGTGCACGGAGAGGTTGATCTTCCAATCAGAGTGGGTTCTCAAGTCTTTGTTTCTACTTTCTATGTAATGGACATTCGTCCTGCCTATTCCTGTCTGCTTGGGCGCCCTTGGATATATGGGGCAGGCGCTGTGACTTCTACCTTACATCAGAAGCTGAAGTATCCCGTGAAAGGCAAGATTGTCACCGTCTATGGTGAAGAAGAGTACACGGTTAGTCATTTGAATACTTTCAAGTATGTTGAGATGGATGGTGAATTCCTCGAGACTCCTTGTCAAAAATTTGAATTGGTTCCTCAGACTGTTCCTATTGCTAAACCAGTTCCTACTGTCCCCAAAGTCACTAGAGTATCTCCTGCAATGGCTTCCCTATAGGATGCTAGAGTTGTGGTCGAAGAAGGTGGTGGCACCATTTGGGGTCAGCTTCCTTACATCCCTTACAAGTCTGAAAAATTTGGTTTGGGCTTCACTTCAGAGGCTCGGAGAGTTGTACATCGTGCTCGTGCTATTCGTATCACCAACAAAGGAGTTCATAAAGATCAGGTCAACGCTGTGGAAGATGCTGATAGTGACTGTGATCTAGACAGTTGGATCTTTCCTACCATTGGCAGTGGGTTCAACAATTGGAAGACTGAAGATATTATTCATATCTCCTTTAGTCATGAGTAAATGCGATTTTCTGTTTTTCTTATTTTCGAAGTTTGGTTTTGTAATTTGAACAATAAAACTTTTAAGCCTTATGCCTTTCCCGGGGCACAATGGCCCATTTGTTAGGGTTGTCATTTCATCGCATATTTTGATTCAATAAATCAATGGATGTTTTGCATTCAAATTTTACGCTCTTTGTCTTTTCTTTTACTTTATATTCATCAAAATAGCTATGTGTTCTTACACACGCCCACGCGATAAATTGCAGATCCACATCCACTCTGGATCCCATTGATAACGGTTCTGCTATCGTCAATTATGACTTCCAAAATATGATCTACCAAGCCGAGGACGAAGGTGAGGAAGATTGTGAAGTGCCTAGAGAGCTTGCTAGACTATTAGAGCAAGAAGAAAAGATCATACAACCGCATGAAGAGCCAGTCGAGGTCGTAAATCTAGGTACTGAGGAGGATAAGAAAGAAATCAAGATAGGTGCTGGATTAGAAAACCGTGTCAAGAAAAGACTGATTCAGATGCTATGTGATTATGCTGAGATTTTCGCTTGGTCTTATGAAGATATGCCAGGACTTGATATCGATATCGTGGTTCACCATTTACCGATGAAGGAAGGTTGTCCTCCGATAAAGCAGAAGGTTCGTCGTATGCGCCCTGAGATGTCTGAAAAGATCAAAGCCGAGGTTATGAAGCAGTTCAATGCAGGTTTCCTAGCTGTCACATCATATCCTCAGTGGGTTGCAAATGTGGTACCAGTGCCTAAGAAGGATGGTAAAGTTCATATGTGTGTGGACTACAGGGATCTGAACAGGGCAAGCCCCAAAGATGACTTCCCTCTCCCACGTATTGATGTTCTGGTAGACAACACTGCTCAGCACAAGATATTCTCATTCATGGATGGTTTCTCAGGTTATAATCTAATCAAGATGGCACCTGAAGATATGAAGAAGACTACATTCGTTACACAGTGAGGCACCTTTTGTTACAAGGTAATGCCATTTGGTTTGAAGAACGCAGGGGCAACATACCAGCGCGCTATGGTTGCTTTATTCCATGATATGGTCCATCACGAGATAGAGGTATACGTTGATGATATGATAGCCAAATCTCAGAATGAAGAAGAGCACCTTGACCACCTACACAAGCTGTTTGAGAGGTTGAAGAAGTACAAGTTGAGATTGAATCCAAACAAATGCACCTTTGGGGTTAGATCCGGTAAACTTTTGGGTTTCGTCGTCAGTGGTAAAGGTATTGAAGTCGACCCTGCAAAGGTAAAAGCTATACAAGATATGCCCGCTCCCCGTACTGAGAGGGAAGTCAGAGGTTTCTTGGGACGTTTAAACTATATTGCCAGATTTATCTCCCATTTGACCGCCACTTGTGAGCCAATCTTCAAATTACTGAGGAAAGATCGAGTAGTGAAGTGGAACGACGAATGTCAGATAGCTTTTGATAAGATCAAGGAGTATCTCCAAGAACCTCCGATTTTGATGCCACTAGTTGAAGGAAGACCTCTAATCATGTACTCAACAGTGCAAGAGAATTCAATGGGGTGTGTGTTGGGGCAACATGACGAGTCTGGTCGAAAAGAGCATGCAATATACTACCTTAGCAAAAAGTTTACCGACTGTGAAACAAGATATTCACTGCTTGAGAAAACTTGCTGCCCTTTGGCATGGGTTGCTCGCCGACTAAGACAATATATGTTGACTCATACCACTTTATTGATCTCTAAAATGGATCCTATCAAATACATATTTGAGAAACATGCTCTCTCCGGACGAATAGCAAGATGGAAGATGGTCTTCACAGAATACGACATCCAGTACACTACACAGAAAACAATCAAAGGAAGTGTACTAGCTGATCATTTGGCTCATCAAGCGGTGGATGACTACCAGCCTATGAATTTTGAGTTCCTAGATGAGGATGTTATGCTTGTTACTGATTATGAAGAACCTGGACCATATGAAGGTCCATTTGTAATCAAGAAAATATTTTATGGCGGACATAGTCAAAAGATACTACGCATAAAAAGAGACCCGCTAGGTTGACTGGCCTAGGCAAAAATAAGGGCATCCCGGCGAACCAAAAGGGTTCGGGCAAAAATTAGGGATATATATACAAAAGAACTGTACACCCGGGAAGTCGAAAACCTGAAAAGACGGCTTGGGCAAAAGTTAGGGATTAAAGCATACGACTATGTCCCGCTGGATCACTTATCTGATTCCAGCTTAGTTTTATCAAGTTCGAATGGGGCAGATCAATCCAGTCATCTTCCTTCCGACAGCAAGGGATGAGATGCTTGAAGATATAGTGGCAATAGCAGAGTTGAAACTCAATGGGATCATTTCCACATAGCTGTTTTTCTTTGTTTATCACTTTGTACCCTTTCAATTTTTACGACAATTTCCTCTTACTAGGATTTCTGTCTCCTTGTACAAAACTGCCTGTTTATAGGCCAATTTCAAAATCAATACAAGTCTATTTTCAAATTCAAAATTGCTTTTACTTTCCCTGTTTTGTTTGCGTAAACGTCCAATGGGTACTTTGAATGAACATATGCACTTGAATATGATTGAAGTTTACCAAAAATATACGTGAAAACAGGAATATCATTTACTAAGGACTCTAGGAGTTGGGATAATGTTCAAGATGTCCACGAACCCCCATAGAGCCAGTTGCATGAAAATATCCCCACAGAGCAGTCTCCATGGAACTATCTCTATAAAGCTATCTTCACAAGTTCATCCCCAACAGAGATATATTCCCCGACAGAATTAGTATGCCCTCAGACAGAAATTGAGGCATCTTCCAGCGGTCCACTTCCATATATTTGATGGACAGCTTGGCATGATCGTCTCCCCCAATGGGTCCCCTAGCAGATAAAGAAGTTGATCACTTCCCCAACATACAGCAGAAATTTCCTCAACGCAGCCTATGAAATTCTAATCCCCATCGGAGATTATTCCCTCTATGTAGTATATAGAATTCAATTCCCCAGATGAGTTTATTTCTCTAACACTATAGAATTCTCTCCCCCAGTAGAATTTATTCAAGGATGCTATCCCCAGAAGAGTTAACACTCGTATCTGAAACCTGGTCAGATAGTGCATCGGAGAATTATCCATCTCTTTTATTCCCAGTCAGAATACATACAATCAATTTCCATAGTAAAAGAACAACGGACTACCGACTCTCCTGACAGAATACTTCTATCCCCAAGCGGAAGTCAAAGATCCCCAGCGGAATATTCCTAAACGAAAAGTATGAATCCCCAGTAGAGTATTTCCAAACATGATCTGAAGATTTATTTTCTCCATCCCCAACAACAGTCAGGGATTTATTTTCCCCAATCAGACGTTACTATTCAAAGCCACCACTACCTTCAGCGACATTTCATACCCATACATCATTTACAATACATCATAGCATATGCATACAAAACGCATATAACATTCTCATTTATTTGAAGAGCATCATTATGCAATGCATTACATATATCATGACATTGCATAAAACTAACTTGGTTTTTTCAGGTTAGTTCTCAAACGGACAAATATCGTCAACAGTTTATCATCCTTCAGATACAATCAGTTGAATATTCATTCTGATACTCCTTTGGATACAGTCAGGAGTAGACTCATTCCAGTACATCTTCTAGACACAGTTCAGATACAATCAAGACAAAGATTCATTCTGATACTTATTCCAGTACATCTTTTAGATACAGTCGGTCAAAGACTCACTCTAATACTAATTTTTTAGATACAGTCAGATGTAGACTCATTCTAATACGACTCTCAGATACAGTTAGGCAAAGACTCATTCTGATTTCCTTATAGATACGGTCAAGACATAGACTCATTCTAGAACATCATACAGATACAATCAAGGCATAAGAATCATTCTGGCATTCCCAAGCACGTCTGCTAGATACCGTTGGACACAGACTCATTCTAATATATTTCTTAGATACAATCAAACCTAGACTCATTCTGATACTCCTATCAGCAGTTACTTTGGATGGCGTCTATAAGACCATCTCCATCCTGTCATCTTTCTGAGTGGCATCTTTAAGCCCATTCAAGCAATACAATCAACCAACAAGCGTTACTTCGTGCACCCGTGAGTGCAAATTTCTGGGCACTTAAGTGTTCAATCCTCTTCTACCTTCAGATCACGAATGGCAGACATGCCAATCTAACTCCTCAGGTTTAAGAAGATTGAACAGGGGCAGCTGTTGTACCCCAAAATTTGCCCGCCCTATTTCTAACATTTAATTTATTTTTAACTTTGATTTTATTAGTTTTTGGTTCAATTTCACTAATATTTTAACAGTAATTTTTATTCAAAAATAGGTTACAATTTACTTTAAATTGTTTATATAACAAATAGTTGTTTGACCTTCATATGCTTTCAAGTGCATTTTTATTTCGAATAAACAAGATAGCACAATTGGTAAAGAGTAAAAGCTTGCAAGCATAAGGTCACGGGTTCGAATTCCATTATCTTACTTTTTTGTTTTTTGTTTTTTGTTTTGTTACTAACTTTATTTCCATTTTAAAACACCAAAATTGTATTTTTTATTATTTATTTTTAATTTTCGTTTTTTATCTTAAGGCATTTTTAAAAATATTTATTTATTTGATTTTATGCACTTTTTACCAAAAAGGATAAAAAAAATCATAATAAATACAAAAAATATTTCCTTTCTTGAGTACTTGTTTCCTATTGGTCAATCTGTGTCAGTTTGTGTCATACTCAGCTTCTGATTGGTCAGCTTGCTAACCAAGGAAGATCTTTTGTCAATTTTATTCCCCTTTTTGCCCTTTAACCTGATTTTCCCATGCTATAAATAGCCCTCTATTTTCACAGTTTTGAGGGGAACCAAATCCACAGTCTCACAATTTCATTCACACATACAACAACACTTTTCTCTTTCAATTGTTCATCAAAACTCATATATCCTTCATCAATATTCATCACAACTCTCCAACAAAAAAGTAAAAAATCACAAAACCTCGCAAGATCAACTCTATCCTTCTGATCCGCTGCTCACCGGACTACCTCCGGTCGCCGCTCCTCCGCTGTCCGTACAGTCCGTACAACCGTACGAGATCCGCCGCTCCTTCGTCGTCCGTACGCAACCGCACGAGATCCGCCTCCTCTCTCTGTTTTTTAACTAATAAGGGTTTGTATCAAGTTTTTCTGACATGTTTTTCTTTTCACTTATTTATTTATTTGTTATTTAAATTCCTAGAAAAATTGTATAGGTCGCACAGTTTTTCTTTTTGTAATAGCCGTAGTTTTATTTCCCGCAAGGTTTGTTGTACTTATGTATCTCTCCCAAAGCCTTGTAATAGCGTAGGGATTTTTACTTTCCGCACTTTACTTTCCGCTATTTTATTTTACAACTGTGTAGTAGTTAGGGTTTGTATGGAAAAACTAAAAAAACAATCTAGAAAAGCCTAATTCAAGATAAATAATTAAAACTAATCCACTCAATCACACTTGCACCTCTAGGGTAGCCTCTCTCAGTTGCCTTACGAACATTGGTCATGTCCCTCGAAAGTAAGGGTACTTTAGCAAAAGACGCTTACGAATAATATTATCATAGTCCCTTCGATTAAAGATCATAGTCCCTAGATGACCCTTCGAGTTGCCTACGAAAAAAATGATCTTGTCCCTCGATGACCCTACGGAAAAATGATGGTAGTCCCTTCAAATTGCAAAGGTATCCTTACATGTTGCCTTCTATGACCATTCGATGACCCTTCGCTGTCCCTTCACATCCAATAGATAGGACTACCTACCCATTAATGGTATGGATAACACTATCTCTCAAGGAAAAGGATAAATACATGAATGGCCTTATAAATTAAGGGTAAGTAACTTTTAAATTCTTGCTCACAACTAAAAAAAAACAAACACTTTTCACACCTCACACTTTCAAAAATATTTTCAAAAACAAACACTTTGTATACATTCTTACACTAATTATTACAAAGTCAACTTTTACAAAAATATTTTCTGAACACACACCACATTTCAAAAAAAAAAAGCAAGTTAAAGTGAGCAAGCAATTAAGAGCCCGTAGATAACTACGGATGAAAAGGGGTGCTAACACCTTCCCTTTTCATAACTTACCCCCCGAACTCAAAATCTTTCCAAAAAGGTCTTTCCTATTCTTTTCACCTTTCATAAATAAATTGGATAAAAGAAAAGTCGGTGGCGACTCTTGCTAACCGCAACATGTTTTGTGAAAACAAAATTAAAAAGTCAGTTCTCCACCATATCACAACAGTGTTCTTAGCAGGTTTAGCAGTCTTGCTTCAAACTCTTTGCATTCTTCAATGGGATGCCCTATCGTTCCAGTGTGGAACTTGCATTCCATCTCTGGATGATCTTCTTCAAAGATCAAATCCTTGTTGTGGATCAGATTTTGCACGGTAGCTTCTAAAACCAGGCAACCATCCAAACTATGTCCTTCACTCCCTTTATGAAAGTCGCAAGTTAGATTTGCATTGTGCCAAGGTCCTGGCACAGGATTGTAAGGTTGAGGAGTCACCAACTTGTTCTGAATTAGCAGTGGGAATAGTTTGCTTATTGGCACCGGGATAGGTGTGTAGTGAACTTTGCCCCTTTTGATAGAGCACCTCTTTTTATCTTGGTGAGGAAAAACAACAGTTGGAGGCTGAGACACCCTTTCGGTGGACACCTGATGACGATTACATTCTGGTGCAAGATCAAGACCAAAGATTATTTGGCGTGAAGTTTTCACAGGAGATGGAAAATACTGGTTGATTTGAATGCCTTGAGGAGTAAATGAGATCCTTTCAGAGTCCAACAGGTTCTGAACCTTACTCGGGAGCACCTTACAGTCTTCAGTTGAATGCCCCTGTGCCCCAGCATGGTAGTCACATCGAGCATTGGCGTTAAAGCCCGGCGGGTATGGAAATGGTACTGGCTTTAATTCTTTTGGCACTATCAATCATTCTTTGATCAAAACCGGCAGTAATTGACTGTACGACATTGGCAGCTTAGTGAAATTTCTTTCTGACTTTCTTGGCCTTGGTCGTACATGCTGGCGTGGTTGACGGTGGTTCAGAACCCAATTCATCTGGCATCTGAGGATTCTGACTTCCTCTTTCAAGTCTTCTTGGTTCTTCAGAATTTCATTCATTGTTGCCATCATCTTGAATAGGAGCTAGGTATCCTTCAGGAATAGAGGAAGAGACTCAAGACTAAGAGATGCAAATGAGATGCGAATGCGACAACATGCGCATGGGATGAAAATGCAAGCCAAGTGGTTTCAAAGAACTCAAAAGAAAGTTGCAAAAACTTTTGTGGAAAAACTGAAGATGTTTTTTTTTGTTTTTAAATCCAAGCCCTGCGAATCTTTTGGAGAGGAAATGAATGTCTGAATTCCTTGAAACCAACAATGGATGCAATGAGATGTATACAATGTACAAACACGGGTACACATAAACACATGCATATGTACATATAACGAAACACACATCCTAGGTTTAGAGGTCTCATGAATGGAGCCATGGTCTACCCAACCCAACAAGGTGTGGACTATAGGTTCATCAACTGTAGAACAAGGTTCTAAAAGTTCCTAGAGTCTACGTAAATCCTTCGGATATTATCGGCCCATGTAACTACTTACACGGGTTAATAATATTCTCAAGATAAACTCGTCTGAGTGTAGTATCGCATGACAACTACTTAGGACTTGCTCCCTTGTAGCCACCGCACTACGTCTTAAAAGGCCGAGTGGGGTGAAGGTAACTATGGTCCTCAGAATCCCTAGCTCCCCTTTGAAAAAGTAATATCAATGCGACTGCTCACATCAGACATCAACAATCCCAAAGGGCCTCATCTGAGTGTGGTCATCATATGCCATAAATTGTTAGGACTACTCCCAACAACCGACTATTGATTACACCACGATCCTATCATATATGTGCTCTCATGTCCGGGTTAGGACTTATCTCACCACTCAATAGTACCATGCCCACAAAAGATCTCAAACAAGGCATATATACAAGAAATATGTACAAATATAGCAAACAAGTATGAATAACATAAGCAAAAGCAAGGTGGGTTTAACCCTCAAAATTTATCCCCAGTGAAGTCGCCATTTCTGTTACGGTGAAAATCGGATAACAAGCTATTTAATTAACTTGCATCACATTTCTTTTACAACCGACTTTGATTTATCCAAAGGAAAGGTTCAAGATCGAAGAAAACCTAAAAGGGGGGGAGATATAAGGTTCGGGGGTTGGTTATACTAAGGGAAGGTATTAGCACCCTTAATATCTGTAGTACTCTACAGGAACCTCTTGTTTAGTTTGTGTTATGTTATGTTTGCTTGCTAAGGATAAGATATCTGTACTAAGGCTAAGGTTAGGACCTACGAGTATGTACACTAAGTTTGCTCGCCAAGACGTCGCGTCTTGTGCCTACGTATCTGACTAATGAATCAGAGCAACCGTAGTCCACCTTACTAAGGGTGGATTGAGGAACCATTGGCTATGGCCAAAGTTCCAAGGGGGAATGAGTATGAGCTCATTTAGAGTTTAAGAAACTCTCTAAGTCTAAGTTGTGAGATTGAATGGCTATGAGACCTAGAGAATATGCTAACTATAACTATGTGGTAAGATGACTATGAGGTCAAGATGGTAGGATGACTATGAGGTCAAGATGGTAATGAGCTATCTATGACTATGAGGTCAATAGAGAGACTTTTTAGAACTATGAGGTCAAGGCTGGAAGATGGCTATGAGGCCAAGGTGATATCCTATGACTATGAGGTCAAAGGTAAGATGGCTATGAGGCCAAGATTATATCATATGACTATGAGGTCAAAGGTTGGATAGTTTACTCTATGACTATGAGGTCAAGAGGGGATCCTATTGACTATGAGGCCAAAGGACGGTAATGAGCTATCTATGACTATGAGGTCAATAGAGAGACTTTTCCATGACTATGAGGTCAATAGAGGATGGCTATGACTATGAGGTCAAAGCTTAACCTATGACTATGAGGCCAAAGGCTGCCTATGACTATGAGGTCTAGGTTAAAGATGTAACTCTATGACTATGAGGCCATGAGAGATTCCTATGACTATGAGGTCAAAGGCTAAACATCCCATGACTATGAGGCCAAGGAAGAGGTAATGAGCTCTCTATGACTATGAGGTCAAGAGAGACTTTGGCTATGAGGCCAAGAATGGGGTGAAAACCTAAGACTATGAGGTCAAGGTAAAATGAGCTTTCTATGACCTTGAAGTCAATAGAAAAACTTTTCCTTTGGAAGGAATGGGGATATAACATCTTGTAAACAAGAGTTATAGTGGGGTTGAAATATGATGAAACATATGAGTTTAATAATTCCAAACAGTAAGCATTTAGTCAACATATGAAGTGAATTTTTAAATGTGAACATAGCAAATAGTAAGTACAAGTGATCATGTAACTGTGATAATTATGGCGGAAGAGGCATTCACAATCGGAACCAAATGCATTTGAAATCATATAACTTATCAACAGATAGCAAAACAAACAACATTGCATGGTAAGATTTATTAAAGCTAGGACATAAGACTTTACAAATCAAGTACATTTCACAGAAAACTCAATTCAACAATCTGTAGTCACATGAATATGTCAAGCATGGTGGGAAAAGGCATTCTCACAGTTTGAAAACCAATGCATTTGGAATCATGCAACATAACATTCAGAAGCCAGAAACCAGGACAACATTCTCATGATAAAGTTTCATTCAAAGTCAGGAAGCCAAGTTCAAACAAACTTCACAAATTATAGCATACTTTAAAGAAATGCTTCTAACATTTTCAAGAACACAGTTGATTCTAAAAAAGAAAGAAGTCTAAAGAATTAAGTGGAGTTGTGGGTATTTCGTTGTTTTTGTTTGAAATTATTAGGAAAAAACATAGAAAGGAAATGGGAAATAAATAATTGAAATAAAATAAAATAAAAAGAAATTGAATGCCAACAATAACGGTGGCTTGCGCCACCTCCATCCCTTGAAAGGGTGGCATGCGCCACATTCATCCCTTAAAAGGGTGGCTTGCGCCATGCTCCAACATGGCTGGCGCCATGTGCTCCTTTTCCTTTTCTTTTTGTTTTTTTAAATGTGTGTGTTATTTTATTATTTTATTATTTGTTTTGTGTATTTGAGATGTGTGGCGGGAGCCACTATGTTAGCATGGCGAACGCCACTTTAACTCTTTTATTTTTTGTTCAGTTTTTGAATACGAATACAAATCCAGTTAGCGATTAACAACACGATACTAATATGTTAATGATTTCATCACATCAACAAGTAATACTTAGACAGTAATGAACATAACAGCATGATAATCAACACGAAGCAAAATGATCACAGAATCAGACAGTAATGAAACAATGAATATGATAATAGCATGGTGCAAACATGAAACGTATAATCATCGTGTACAAAAAATAGAGTGAGGTAGAGTGATACCTAGTGGAGAAAGTCCACTGCTTCTTCACAGGTGAGTGTTTCTGGAAATGGTGGATAAGCTTCCCTCTCTCAACTGCTACAGAGCCAACCTCTCAGAAAGAAACACGAGCTTTGGTGGTTAAGATAATGGAGGTTTGAAGTGTTTACAGAGGGTATAAAAGGATAAGTTTCTTGCAAGCTTTAAAGGTTACTTGAAAAACTTAAAAATGGAAAAGTGGAGAGATTTTGAGAGAGTTTCTTGGTATTTTTCTCGGTGCCTTTTTTTGGTGGTGTTTCTGTGTGTTACAGAGGGAATGGAAAGTGATGAATTCCTTGCAAGTTTGAGGATTACTTGCAGGATTATGGGAGGGAGAAGTAGAGAGAAATTCTTGGCAATTTCTGGTGTGCTTTAACAACGGAGAAGTGATATCCTTTTATAGGAAAAGCAAGTTGATCCGAGTATTGGAGACACAGTGGATAATTGGTTTGTCCACGGGAGAAAAAATTAGGGTTTGCATGGCCTGCTGGGTAAGGAATTAGGGTTTGTGTATCACTCCCCTCAGCCGTTGATCTTAGTTAATCCTTGGAGATCATCATGCCGAACAAGTGCAGCGGAGGAGGTGGTGGTGCAGTATGTTATTTTCACTTTTTTAATGGTTATTCCAAAACCTATTTTTAATGTGCCATGAGAGAGAAAGAAAAAAGGAGTAATAATTTGA
The DNA here is from genome assembly GCA_022829125.1 of Lathyrus tuberosus. Lineage (NCBI taxonomy): Eukaryota > Viridiplantae > Streptophyta > Magnoliopsida > Fabales > Fabaceae > Lathyrus > Lathyrus tuberosus. The sequence goes on from JALAZF010000117.1 coordinate 11,759,844, forward strand.
ATTGAAAATACGGATTCTCTGCTCATGAATACAGGCCTCTTGTGCTGAGCCACCTTATTTCACTAATCCAACATGATATCGCAGTAACCTTTTGGCTTCATCAGGAATGGGTGAGCTCAAATAGGTAACATTTAGTGAATCCACGAAACTTATTTTTGAAGCAAAGCATCTTCATATTTTTTCAAATGACAAGTGGCACAAGAATTATCTAGATGCATGGGGCTTTGTTGCTTAACCAATACGGGAGCACCACCTTGAATGGCCTTTGATCCAAATGACATATTTTGGGCCCATTAGAAGTTTGAGACAAAAGAAATGTCACGGGAACAAATTTAAGAATTGGTAAAATTAAATCTTCCCATGGCACTACTTTGAGATGTTGCACTTTGATGAATATTTTATCTCCATGAAAAATTCTTGCACTTAAGAGAAAAATCTTTAAGGCTCAAAAGTGGATTCCAAGGATGTTTATTAACACATGGCACATTTTCTCAAGATTTAGGACCACACTTTGCTTGACATGAAAGGCAATGGTTGATTTGTCTTGGCGAAATATTTGATTTCTTGTCGAAAAAGTCTTCTTGGATGCATGTAGATTCAAATGGTTGCATTTGGCCAAAAGATGTCTTAGGGAGACCTTGTCCTCTTTATGTAAACCCTATCTTCCACAATAAAAAGAAACAACTTGCCAAATGAAGTGGTTAGTTAACAATGCATACATGATTAAGGTTTAAATGCAGGTGCAAGAAAAATATGACATCTAAGGGGTAAAATTTGGGGTACAGCACCTACCAAGGAACTGGTCTAAGTTTCTGAAATAAACTTCCCCTCGATCCTGGTTTCCTACCAAGGAACTGGTCTAAGTTTCTGAAAAATGACCTTCCCCTCGATCCTGGTTTCCTACCAAGGAACTGGTCTCAGTTTCTTTTGTCAATAAACTTTATAGAGAAGGGACGCTATTCGTAGCGGTTTTCCTCAAACTTCTCGCCAAATTTTCCTGGGGAGATGCCATTTGATGCGAAAAAGAATGATGTCAGACTTGCTGGGGAACCCAATCGTCTGAGTTGTAGAGGTACACAAACTTCTCTATTGGAGACGCCATTTGTTTCTACTGGGGAAAGCGAGTTTCTTGAGAGGCTGCTTCCGTTAGGGGTCTTACATCATACTTTTCTCGGGGTCTTCCTGGAGAAATGCCATATGATGGGATCCAATTTTGAGGTGCCGATGACCTTTTCATCAGTGGTTTTTCAGAGCAAAACTGCTGTATTGCCGAATCTCTGATTAAGAGGCTTTCTCTGGGGATTTTCCTTAATCCGGGAAAGCGAAAATATCATCTTCAATGGCGAAGAGTGACATCGGTTGAAGGTTCTCTGGTCTTTCAGAGGTTCAAGTTATCAAAGTGGTCAAGGACCCAACTTCAATCTAGAAATAAACTGGAGGAGAGATTGTTCAAACGTAACATTTCCTAATCGAGAAAAGAACTGACAACTCGACTGAGAAGACAGCTATCACTAGGGATAAGACCGTCTGGAGTGATAGTGATGTAATATGAATGAGAATGCAAATAGAATGCATGATGTATGTATGTATATGCTGACAAAACTGACGCGACATACAGACTAAAAGATGAACATGACAGGATACTCGGCCATCGCGGGGCGAAGTCGTACCGTTGATCCAAAAGTATCAATTCTGCCTTGCTTAGGAGAGACAGTCTCTGTGGGGAATACCATTGGTCGGGCTTAGGAGATAAGAACTCGGCCGAGGGTATCAGATGGGAAAGTCGCATCTGATACAGCTGATCCTTCATTCAGGCGCACTGGCTTAGTAAGTGTACTTCGATTCTGTACTTTGAAGCTCGCTTATTTATGGAGTAGCGAGCGACGTTATCTCGATGCTCAATAGTCAAAAGAAATTGTCATCTTTAGTTTAAAAGCAGAAAAAGTTTTAACAAGTAAATTCATTTTTGTTTCATTTCAAGAACCGTTGATCATGTTAAAATGTCGTTCTATAAAGCTTAAAACAAATGAGAATTATAAACAAAAGCACAAGGGCTCAAATTTTATTGATAGGATGGAAATCAGCCAAGCGCGTGATTCCATAGAGTATTTACAAAGTTAGAAAATGGTAATTTAAGGGAAAAGGGCTACATTGAAACATGACGACCGCCCTCCTTCTACCAACTTTGAATTTCGGACATCCTGAGCTTCCGTCGAAGATGACCTTGATTGGAGTTTTCTGATGGACGACGTAACTGCTGCTGAGGGATTTGCCCCTTTGCTGAACGTAGTTACTTGCCATTATCCCTAATTTTTGCCTGGATTGTACTTTGAGGTTTCTAATCCAACGGGATGATTTTTTATCATGTCTCTAATTTTTTCCTGGACCGCCCTTTCGGGTTTTCAATCCACCGAGACGTTTTTTTTAGGCGAAGTATTTCTTGACTACATCAACATTCGTGGGGTAGGCAAATTCCTCTCCGTCCATAGTTGCAAGTCTTAAGGCGCCGCCTGAGAAAGCTTTCTTGACCACATAGGGGCCATCATAATTCGGAGTCCACTTGCCCCGAGAATCAGTGAGAAATGATTGTATTTTCTTGAGCACGAGATCTCCTTTCCTGAAGATGCGAGGTCGGACCTTTTTGTCAAAGGCCTTCTTCATTCTCTGTTGATACAACTGACCGTGGCATAGTGCTGTTATTCTCTTTTCTTCGATCAGATTGAGTTCGTCGTGTCGACTTTGACACCATTCAGCCTCTGTAAGCTTAGCTTCCATCAATACCCGGATTGATGGGATCTCTACTTCTATGGGGAGCACTGCTTCCATGCCATATACTAGAGAGAAAGGGGTTGCCCCTGTTGAAGTACGGACAGATGTACGATAACTGTGAAGAGCAAAGGGTAGCATCTCGTGCCAATCTTTGTAAGTTACAACCATCTTTTGAACAATCTTCTTGATGTTCTTGTTAGCCGCTTCTACCGCTCCGTTCATCTTAGGTCGGTAGGGAGATGAGTTATGGTGTTCGATCTTGAACTCTGCGCACAACTCCTTCATCATCTTATTGTTCAAGTTAGATCCATTATCAGTAATGATCTGGCCCGGAACACCATAACAGCAAATGATATTGTTTTTGATAAATCGGACCACCACTTGTCGGGTTACATTAGCGTATGACGCTGCTTCGACCCACTTGGTGAAGTAGTCAATGGCTACCAGGATGAACCGACGTCTGTTCGAAGCCTTGGGCTCAATCATGCCAATCATGTCAATTCCCCATATGGAAAAAGGCCATGGGGAAGAAAGAACTTTGAGATGCGCTGACGGTACATGAATTTTGTCAGAGTATATCTGACACTTGTGACACCTCCTCATGTACTTGCAGCAGTCGGATTCCATGGTCAACCAATAATACCCTGCTCTTAGATGTTCTTATTAGCCGCTTCTACCGCTCCGTTCCTCTTGGGTTGGTAGGGAGATGAGTTATGGTGTTCGGTCTTGAACTCAGCGCGCAACTCGTTCATCATCTTATTGTTCAAGTTAGATCCATTATCCGTAATGATCTGGCTTGGAACACCATAACGACAGATGAGATTGTTTTTTATAAATCGGACCACGACTTGTTGGGTTACATTGGCGTATGACGCTGCTTCGACCCACTTGGTGAAGTATTCAATGGCTACCAAGATGAACTGATGTCCGTTTAAAGCCTTGGGCTCAATCATGCCAATCATATCAATTCCCCATATGAAAAAAGGCCATGGGGAAGAGAGAACTTTGAGATGTGTTGGCGGTACATGGATTTTGTCTGAGTATATCTGACACTTGTGACATCTCCTCATGTACTTGTAGCAACCGGATTCCATGGTCAACCAATAGTACCCGACTCTTAGAATTTTTCTCGCCATTGTGTGTCCGTTGGCATGAGTGCCAAAGGATCCTTCGTGAATTTCTTTTATCAGCATGTCTGCTTCTGGTCTGTCGATGCATCGGAGAAAGACCATGTCAAAGTTCCGCTTATAAAGTGTATCACCGCTCAGAAAGAAGTTTCCAGCCAGTCTTCTGAGGGTTTTTCTATCCTTTCTAGACGCCCCATGTGGGTACTCTCGTTTCTGAAGGAAGCATTTGATATCGTGATACCAAGGTTTGTCGTCTATGACTGCTTCAATCGCGAAGATGTAAGCGGGCCGCTCAAGGTGCATTATGTCGATCTTAGGTATGCCATTCCATTGACCTACGCTAATCATGGAAGAGAGAGTGGCTAAAGCATCAGCCATGTGATTCTCATTACGAGGGATGTGATGAAACTCGATTCTGTTGAAGAAGGGTAACAACCTTCTCATGTAATCTTTGTAAGGGATCAATCCTGATTGGTATGTGTTCCAATCTCCTTTGATCTGATTGATAACCAGGGCTGAGTCGCCATATACATCCAAGTTCTTGATCCTTAAGTCGATCGCTTCTTCGAGACCCATAATACAAGCTTCGTATTCGGCCTCGTTGTTTGTGCACTTGAACGTAAGTCTGGCAGTGAAAGGAATATGGGTACCCTGAGGTGTTATGATAATTGCCCCAATTCCGTTTCCGTAATGATTGACAGCTCCGTCAAAAATAAGTCCCCATTGGGAATCTGGTTCTGGCCCTTCACTGGGTAGCGGTTCATCGCAATCTTTCATTTTTAGATACATGACATCTTTGTTTGGGAAGTCAAACCCGATTGATTCTTGATCTTCAATCTGTTGATGAGCCAAATGATCGGCTAAAACACTCCCCTTAACGGCTTTCTGAGTGTGGTACTCTATGTCATATTCTGATAGCAACATCTGCCAACGGGCAATCCTTCCCATGAGAGCAGGTTTTTCAAATACATACTTGATTGGATCCATTTCGGAGATTAACCCAGTAGTGTGACGAATCATGTACTGGCGCAGACGTTTGGCTGCCCAAGCCAAAGCACAACAAGTTTTCTTGAGCATCGTGTACCGAGTTTCACAGTCGGTGAATTTCTTGCTCAAATAGTAGATGGCAGACTCCTTCCTTTTAGTTTTGTCTTGTTGGCCAAGTACACACCCCATTGAGTCTTCCAAGAAAGTTAAGTAAATGATCAGTGGTATTCCTTCCACTTGAGGGGATAGAATCATTGGGTTCAACAGATATTCCTTGATATTGTCGAAGGCGGTTTGACAATCTTCTGTCCAAATGCAGTCCTGATTTTTTTTAGCAGTTTGAAAATCGACACACATGTCGCGGTCATGAGGAATATAAATCTAGAGATGTAGTTCAAACGTCCCAGGAATCCTCTGACTTGTTTTTCAGTCTTCGGAGAAGGAATTTCTTGAATGGCCTTGACCTTGTCAAGATCAACCTCAATTCCTTTCTGGATAATGATGAACCCTGAGAGTTTCCCTGAACACACACCAAAGTGCACTTGTTGGGATTTAAGCGGAGTTTGTACTGTCTCAAACACTCAAATAGTTTTGACAGGTGGGTCACATGCTCCTTTTCTGTCTTAGATTTTGCAATCATATCATCGACATATACCTCGATCTCTTTGTGTATCATATCATAAAACAGAGTAGTCATGGCCCTTTGATAGGTTGCCCCGGCGTTCTTCAAACCGAACAACATTACCTTGTAATAGAAGGTACCCCATGGGGTAATGAACGAAGTTTTCTCCATGTCTTTCGGTGCCATTTTGATTTGATTATAGCCCGAGAATCCATCCATGAAGGAGAAAACTTTGAATTTTGCTGTACTGTCTACCAGCATGTCGATGTGTGGTAAAGGAAAGTCGTCCTTTAGACTAGCCTTATTTAGATCTCTGTAATCCACACACATTCTGACCTTTCCGTCCTTTTTTGGAACAGGTACGATGTTGGCTAACCATTGAGGATATTCTGATGTAGCGAGGAAACCTGCGTCAATCTATTTATGTACCTCCTCTTTGATTTTGATGGCCATGGCTGGATGAGTCCGTCTCAACCGTTGTTTTACTGGCGGACATTCCGATCTTAATGGTAAATGGTGTTCCACGATGCTGGTATCCAACCCTGGCGTATCCTGATTGGACCAAGCGAATACATCGGGGAATTCTTTGAGAAGCTTTAACAAACCCTCTCTGGTAGTTGGACTGAGCAGTGCCCCAATCCTGATTTCTTTTCTCTCTTTTTCCGAACCTAAGTTTACCGTTTCCAACGGTTCTTTATGAGGTTCAATGGACCTTTCCTCTTGTCTGAGTAGTCGAGAGACCTCTTCTGGAATTTCTTCGTCATTTTATTCAACAGGGTTTAAGACAAGCAATCTGCATGACGTGATGATTCTTGTTTAGAAGAGATAGAGAAAATGCAAGTGTGTGCAGTGCATTTCTTTGAAAAACTATTTCTTTTTATTATTTGAGATGTTTTTTAGGATTACCATTTTCTAAGAAAAGCAAAAAGAGAAAACAGCAATTAACGCAAAAATTACAGAACGACGTTATTTTATTAATGAACAACTCGATTCTTGAAACTACAACCCTATAAAACAAAACTCTGTCACTTTGGACGAAGCGAAGAGGGAAAATTTACAGAAAGCAAGCCCTATCAAAACATCCGTTTCACCTGGGCAGGGTGAAAGGTTAAGATAAAAATGGAAATTACTTTGACTTATGAATAATCTTCGGAACATCGACAGCAACCCATTGGCGGAAAACTCCTCGGTGAATCACAAAGTCTGGTACTTTCCTTGATTTTTCTTCAGAAATGACGCTGATTTCTGGTGGAGCAGGATCATTGGAATCTTTCTCCCAGGCAGAATTGTCGTAGAAGGATTCCTCTGTTGCCTTTTGCATAGCATTCGTGCTCTCAAGTAGATCTCCTCATCCAGTTGGCTGGATGTCTTCGAGCCTGATACGAGAGCTTTCGGGAGCGGTGTACTTGACGAAGTAGTCGAACTTACCACTCGGTTGTCCCAAGGTGTCCCATACTTCTTTGGAACTGGAGGAGTCATCTCTCTCGATGACGTTGACCTCGGGAAAAGCATAGTTGATGAACTCTAATCCTAAGAACGTTACGAATTCATCGTCGTGCGGGGTATTTTCAGGATACCCTGGGTGTTGATCCCATGACATAATGGGGACACAGGTATTCTGTTCAATGATGCTTAGCTGATTTCATTGTTCGGCTGATTCTCTTGCCCCAAGTCTCCTGGATACGGCTGCCATATTGGCAGGCCATCCATCGGGCCATAATAGTTGTGGTCAAAGTTGTCTTTCATCGGAGTGTCTTCCTCTAATGAGTTTGGTGCAGCACGACATCCTTCCAAATCACAATCTCCATATATCATTTCGACATCCGACCGGGGTATAAATCTCGGGCTCTGTGTAGGAAAGAAAAATGGAATCTACGTTTCGCCCTGAGACATATAACCGTCCTTGTCAAGATAGGACTTCCATTCCTCATCTGTGTCGGAGGGATCCTCCTCATTGATAGTGTGTACTTCTTGGGTCACCGGTCGAAGGAAACCTCCACTGTGAAAGAAGTTCCGAATGGGATGAAGACTTTCATCGCTGGTAGTAGCTGTCTGGGTACAGGTTGCAGAAAAACCAAGACCCTTCTTTGTTTTATTATCGATAGGAATGACTACCTGTCCTCATCTTGTTGTATTGGTACTCTCAACTGCTTTGATAGCGTCTTTGTATGAGGAAACGGAAGTTCCCTCTTCGGATTGATTGTCCTTGCTCATTGAAAGCATTTGGAATTGAGTTCCAATAACCTCCTCGGGTTCTACACCAGTAGATGATGATAAGTTGCTTACGAGCAAGGCTTGTTCTCCGCAGACCGTGATGAGCTGGTTATTTTGGACGAACTTTAACTTTTGGTGGAGGGTCAGGTGACCGCCCCAGCCTGATGTATCCAAGGTCTTCCTAATAAACAACTGTACGTTGCCCGGATATCCATGACCTGGAAAGTGACTTGGAAAGTGTGAGGACCGATGGTTATGGGAAGGTCGACTTCGCCAAAAACCGTTTTTCTGGATCCGTCGAATGCTCTGACGACGACCTCGCTGGTTCTCATCGGAGGGCCTTTGAATGATAATTGCATCAAAGTGGACTTTGGCATGACATTCAGGGCTGACACTGTGTCTACCAGTACGCTGGCTAAAGCATCGTCCTGGCAGTTGACTGTAATGTTGAGCGCCATGTTATGACGGCGAACTTCTTCATGTAATTCCTCATCACTAAATCCCAAGTTATTGCAGGAAGTGATGTTAGAGACAATGTTATTGAACTGTCTGATTGTTACATCCTGTCCTACAAAGGCTTGCTCCAAGACTTTCTATAGAGCCTCCCTGTGCGCTTCTGAACTGAGTAAAAGTGACAGCACGGATATCTTTGAAGGAGTTTGTAATAGCTGATCAACAATGTTGTATTCACTCCTTTGGATGAGTTTCAGCATCTCATCATTGTTTTTTGAAAGGTTGGGATTACTGGACTGACTCACCGGTGGATTGGGAACTCCTGTTTGAGGTTCCTTTTCTCTGCTGGACTCTCCAACTCCTCTGTTGAAGATTCTACCACTCTGCGTTACACGACTGATGTCCGCGATATTTACGACGGAGGGTAATGGAATTTCCTTTCCATTTTCAATTATCGTCGCACCGTATTTGTAAGAGATTGCCCTAGTTGATTCATACGGTAGTTGTCCTGGTAGATAGATGACTATGGGAGCCTTCTGATTTTTCTGACTGTCATAAGCAATTTCGATCCGTTCCTGGTTGGGAACTCTTGATTTGTCAAGTAGAGGAATGATGGTACAAACATCCTTGTTCCTCTCATGATTGGAGATTACGACAACGTCCTCAATTTGATCAGCGAGGTAGTCCGGCGCCCAGTTGATTGGTCCGGAACCCGGATATGGGCGAATCTCTCTACGATCCACCTGACCCTGAAGAGCTGCTCGCACAAGGTAGCACCCTTGGTTATCTTCTGAACAGACTCTACAACGTTCGTAGTTGTGTGGCGGAACCTGGCCACGCCCGCTTTGAATGCAATGTAACCTCACTAGGTTAGCTACCACAGATCGGACATCCTGACTTTGACGCCGAGTAGGGTTCCTGTTATTGATACTAATTTGCTGAGTATCTTCATCCATATAGATTGGCATCCACCAGTGATTTAATAAGTGCTGAAGTGCCTCCTGGACAAGGGCACAACCTTGATTGTTTTCGCAACCCGCCTTACAGCTTTGATAGTTATGTGAAACCAGGAACCCGATTCGGACCTGCTCAACATGTAACTCTACCAGGCTAGTATTCATCAAGCGAATATCGAAGATCTGAACCATGTTGATCTGATAGTGGTTCCTATCATGGTAGTCCTGGATCCATCCAAGATCCATCTGACGCTAGAGGGCCTCCTATACAAAAGAGCATCTCTGTTCGTTTACCGAGCAAGTCAGACAAGAACTGTAATCGTGCCGTGGCAGATTATGATACTGGCTTTGCCTTGAGTGCATTGCCACCAAATTGACATTCATCGCACGGATGTCGTGGTTTTGAATGACGTTGGAATTCGTATAAACCATGTTAACTCCATGAACTCGGTGCTCTTGGATCCATCCGAGATCCATCTGTTCCTGTGGAGCTGATTGCACCACAGAACATCCCTGATTATTTTTAGAGCAGATATCACACTGGTGATAATTATGAGGTGGCACATGGCCATACCCACTCTGTCTACAATGCATCTTGACCAGATTGGTCCTTAACAAGAGTACATCGTGAATTTGATAGACATTGTTAGACTCTCCCTCTATCAGGTTGACTGCAGCTTTCTCATGTTGAGGCAGCGGGTTCGTGAGAACATTCGGATTCGTATCTTTGAAAGATAAGACCCCGCTCATAACAAGCTTTTGCACGTCAGATTTAAAACTGAGACAGTTCTCTATGTTATGCCCTGATCCTCCTTGATGATAAGGGCAAGTCTGGTCCACCTTAAACCAAAAAGGTGGATTTTCCGGTACTGCAAGAGGGGATTTAGTCTAGATGTGCCCCTTGGCTAGTAGTAACGGAAATAGTTCTGTGTATGATTTGGGGATAGGATTAAATCCTGGTGGCCGCGTTGTACGGTTGTTGTTGTATGGAGGACGAGCCTGCTGAAGAGGCTGTTGTGTCCCTTGCTGAAATTGTTGTTGATTAGGTTGGCTCTGTGCAACCTGAGGTTGATACGTAGGCGCGGGATTGATAGCAGGAGTCAAAGCTGCTACTGGTTGATAACGTCGACTTTGCTTTCCGAGAGAGATATTCCCAATATCTTGCTCTTATTTCTTAGGGAGAGCACTACCATATCGTTTTGTACTACTTGATGATCCAGCGTCTTTTACTAGACGTCCTTCTCGAACAGCTTCCTCGAGATGTACCCCCATACCGACCATTTCGATGAAGTCACTGGGCGCACTAGCAACCATTCTGTCATAGTAAAATGAGCTTAACGTCTTTAAGAATATTTTTGTCATCTCTTTTTCCTCAAGAGGTGGACAAATTTGAGCAACAATTTCACGCCATCTCTGAGCGTATTCCTTAAAGGTTTCTTTGTCCTTTTGCGACATTGATCTGAGCTGATCTCTGTCTGGTGCCATGTCCAGATTGTATTTATATTGTTGGACGGAGGCAGTGCCAAGATCTCTGAACGTGCTGATCGTAGCACGGTTTAAACCCATGTACCATTTGAGTGCGGCACCGGTTAAACTATCTTAGAAGTAATGAATCAGTAGGTCCTGATTCTCTGTCTGAGCCGACATTCGCCGAGCATACATTACCAAGTGACTCTGAGGGCAAGATTTACCCTTGTATTTTTCAAAGTCTGGCACTTGGAACTTGTGCGGAACTTTCACATTGGGGACCAGACAAAGGTCTGCGGCGTCCTTTCCAAATAAATCTTGACCGCGGATGGCTTGCAGTTCCTTTTGCATCTCCAGGAACTGTTCCTGGAACTCGTCCATCCTGTCGAACATAGTTTCCTTTCTACTAGAAGGTATCTATGGAATCTGTCCTTCTGGGATAGTGTGCACCACAGGGGGTGGTACCGTGAGTACGGCCTTGAATCTTGGCGTTTCCCGAAGTTTGTAACCTTCAGGAGTCCTCAATATGGCTCTGGCATCTTTGCTTTCCCGAAGTTTGTAACCTTCAGGCCCAGCGGCTTCTGCTGAAGTTTCCAGATCTCCAGTGATAGGTGGAACATATCCTTCCGGGATATAGTTAACAGGCATGCCCCAGGGACGATCTTTCGGCATTTTGTACCTAGGATCATACTTCTCCACTATGGGCGTTGAGGTGACCTCTGAGATCACAGTTCTTTGTAGCTGAGCTTCTGCCATGGCTTGCATGTCGTTACGAAGCTTTCTCATATCCTCTCTCAGAGCGTCGATCTCTTCTTTCAACTCTCTGTTCTCTTCCTCAAGATCATCCATCTTTTTCTGATGATTGGCCTGAGTATTGTATGAATGAGATAGTTTGACTCTAGAATCGAGACACAAACGTGAGATTCATAGGTAAGAAGAATATGTTGCGTGAGAATGATGAATGCAATGATTATATTAAGTGTTTTTTGGTTTAATCAAAATAAACTTCGACAATCAGATTGCAAATATCAAACAGTGGGGAAACCCCATTTTAATGAATTCAAAGGATTGCGATAATAGAAATACAGTAGATTACAAGGTGCGGAAATAGAAACCTAAGCTAAGGGGTCCCGAGTCCTCTCTGAGGAGAAACCGGGTGCTGATTCTGGTACTTTCCTTTTCTTGGACCGGGGCTCTTGGGCCGTTGTCGGGTTGTCATTCCTTTGCCAGGTGAAACGAGCGAGCAAATTCCTTTGGTCATCCTGATTATCCATAGCATGCTGCTCCAAAATTTCAATCAGGGCATCTTTATCCTTCAGTAGTTGCTGTATTTTGATACACTCCACATTGAGGGTGCGGTACTTGTTATTCCAAGACCTCCTCTCCCGCTGAACTTGGTTGAGCGTAACCTGAAGTTTTTCCGCTTCAGTCATGAAGTACATGACAGACTCCCTTGGCGGAAGAACTCTGTGACGAGGATAAGGCATCTTTAGCTTGAGAGCTCTAGTTTGTACCCAGTGGCGATAAGGCTCCACCGAGACACAGTCCGATTTTCCTAGAGACTCTCGTCCTTTCTTATGAACATGTTTCCAAGCGTGCACTATTTCCATCTTTAGTGCTCTGTCATTTTCCCCTTCTTTGAAGAAAAGACCTTCCAAATGAACATTCCGCTGGACATACCTCATCGGGTATCCAAATTGACTTCGAACCAATATTAGATGGTAATTGATTCCTCCCTTAGTTCCTATGAGGGGTACATTGGGGAAGTTTCCACAACGGTAAATGATCCTGATTCCCTCATAAATCCTATTGCACCAATCTATGTCAGAGTTGGTAAGAGACATGATTCTCTACGACCAACATAAAGTATTCTTTTGATCCCAAAAAGCAGCAGACTTAGGCAAATGGGAGATAAACCATTTGTATAGCAAAGGTACACAACATGTGGTCTCCCCTCCGTTGTACAAATTCCCTAAGGGGGTGCTTGTTTCAAGTTTAGAAATAAGATTCCTGGGAATATATGGATAAGAAATGAGTATACCCATGTTTGTTACAAGATTGAAAATAATTATTCCTGGGCATAAAGATTCCAAGGAAGAAAATAACTTCTCATAACTTCCCATATTCCCATGAAATTATTCCCAAGTAAAAGGATGGGAATGTGGATTCCCATGAAATTTTATAAACTTTTTTTAAAAAATTAATTTAAACCTCATTTTTTCCAAGGAATGTCAAAATGTTTGCCAAACAATTTTTCGAAAAATTCCTTAGAATAAATTTCCTATCTTTATTTTCCCGGGTAAATAATTCATGGGAATAAATTTTTGATTCTACGAAACAAACACCCCCTAAGTGTACAGAATGATATGCGTCTGCGAGTAAAGTCGGCACAGGATTTCCAATGATAAAAACCTTAATGGAGCAGATATCGAAGAAGTTATTGATGTTGGGAAACAGAAATAACCCGTAAGTGAGTAAGACAAAGATGCTTCCAAAAGCAGTCACGTTCCCTATACTAGCGAAGTACAGGGCCTTCTTTGTCAAGAACTGGGCTGGCAAACCTTGTATGCCACCCTTAGTGGTCATGTGAGTCCTGACCTCTGACTCGTCCAAATAAATTTCTCTTGCAATGGTCTGATCCTTTGGAATTTCTTCCAGTCCAGAAAAATGAGCTAGATCAGTGACGTGTAAATCAATTAGATGAGAATATTCCTCCAGCGTTGGTGCGAGCTGATAATCGGGAATGTGAAACAGTGATAGACCGGGACTGAACGAGTGCATCCATGATTCTTTCAATTACTTGGACCCTTAACAGAGGTAGCAGACCTCCGTACTTGGCTCTGAAAGCTTCAGGGTTAGTGACCATTCTCTCCAAACCTCTCAAATCCTCCAACTTTGGAACCTTGAAAGTGTACTTATGAGTTCTCCTTCTACCGAAATCCATGAGCGCAGTCTTTTTCTCTGACATTTGCAATCATTGTCTTAGTTTAATTTGAAAAAAAAGAGAGACTAGAAGAGAAGATTTTCTTTGATGTAATGTTTTTTAAATGAATGCATGAATGCAGCACACAAAAACATAGAAAAAACATGGGGTCAAAGAGTCGGTGTCATGGAGTCAAGGCTCTACCCGTCCCAAAGGTTTATACTAGTGATTTTTGTACCTGTCTCTCAACATCATCAACTCTTGTCGAGAAAAACACCAGCGGGCCGGGAACCGTGCTAGGTGGTGTTTTTTTGAAGAGTCCTCAAAAGAGGGTGGTATCGCGTGACAACTATTTGCGATAGCTTCCGCACCACTAAAGGGGTTTTTCCTATGTGTATACTCCATCTTTCCACATGCGACATCACACACATTCCCATTAGCAGAAAAATAAACACAGATATCAATTAGGAAAAACAGTATATATATTTGTCCTAATGTCCTAGACTTTTAAGAGCTATGAATCCTGTGTTCCTGACAGAAAATGGCTCCCCGACGGAGGCGCCACTCTGTGGTTCCTTCCCAATTTAAAGGTTTTGACCTAAGATCCTAGTGAAGGCCGATCCTAGCAATAACGACATCCCCCGATGAAACCGTCATAAAATAATTTGCCAAAGGCTTTTACTTTAAGAAAGAAAGAAAGAAAATCAAAGACTAGGCCCCACGGTGGGCGCCACTTTTTTGTGGCGGCCACTGCCATGAAAATGACTTGTCCAAGGTTTTCTCCTTAAATTGTAAGAAAGAAAGACTGGCCCCACGGTGGGCGCCACTTTTCTGTAGCGAGGGAAACTGGACGTGTTTCTTAAGCATTGTCGCTCATTTGGGGGTACTACATGTCGATTCAGTTTTTATCCTATTGAAGCTGATGAAGGAAGGGAAATAGATGTCTCCAATTAACCCTGCTTGCATACCGAGTTTAAACAGCGGTCTGTTAGGTTACGGATGCAATATGGCAGTGGGGCCTCTTTCTTCTTATTTTGTTTAAAACGGAACACTGAAAATGTTCATGGGTAGGGGGTTAGGACTGATACTTTTTAATTGATGTATGTGGGTATGGGATTATGGGTTTTTATTGAGTGTGCTCGCTAAGATTTTTCTTTCAATCTTATGCCTACGTATTCCCGTTTATCGAAACAGGGAAATCAGAGCGATCGTAGTTCCTCCTATTCTATGGGAGGAAATGGTGTTTTGGTGTCTTGTTCAAAGCCCAAGACGTGAAGCTAAAGGTGGTTTGTATCTTGTTCAAAGCCCAAGATATGAAGCTAAAGAGTCTATTTGTATCTTGTTTAAAGCCCAAGATGTCAAGCTAAAAGTTTCGTCTTTAGAGAGAATTTGTCATCTCTAAAGAGGATTTGTTTGTCACAACTGTTGGGTGACTGGTTTATAAAGGAGGATTACTTTTACTGGGATATGTGAATCCAGCAATGCCATAATTTCCTTTATAAGGGTTTTTGACCTGAAGGAGAAGACTTTAACTCAGTGTAGAGCAATGCCATCTTTCTTTAGGAATTTCTCATGCTAAAAGAGGGACAGTGGCATGGATGTAGATGATCCAGAGGCGTGCCGCTTACAACAATTAGATGAAGGAAAATGAGTTATTGATGTTTATTTACTGTGGACGAGGCACAACTTTGATTCTAAAAGGTTGATTGGTTCAACCGGGCTTTTCTTATACAAAGCCTAAGAGGAGGCTATTGACCCAACAAGAGGGTGTTTTTATGTGTCTCGTACGAAGCCTGAGAGAGAGGCTAAAAGGGTTGATTCAACAAGAGAGTGCTTTGTATCTCGTACGAAGCCCGAGATGGAGGCTAAAAGGGATGACTCAACAAGAGAGTCTTTGTATCTCGTACGAAGCCCGAGATGGAGGCTAAAATGGATGACTCAACAAGAGAGTCTTTGTATCTCGTACGAAGCCCGAGATGGAGGCTATGGTTACTGTTTCAGTTGAGTGACAAATCTAATATGCTGATTTAAAGAGAAAATCAGTTCTTATATGAGTACTGTTTGCACTCAGGGATTTGATTCGAGGATCAGGGTTATTTCCTATTCTTTAAGGAAATGGGAAATCCAAAGGGTATTGAGACTGTCCGAGTCTACGGGTTTCATCTCCTAGTTTTGAAAGGAACTTGAGAATGTCTTTGAGACTCAAGGGAATTAGACTGTCCAAGTCTAGAGTTTCATCTTTTGTACTACGTTTAAGAAACAGCAGTAGAAAGATCTAGACTTTTTGAAAGACGGTTCTATTAAGATGACTAATTTCTGTTCCTATACCTCTAGGAGGTCGTCGGGACAATTTGTACGAAGCCCAAGAGGAGGCTGGAATCTTTTAAGAAGCCGAGGGACAATTTGTACGAAGCCCAAGAGGAGGCTATCATTCCCGGAGGAAGAAATCATTTATACGAAGCCTAAGAGGAGGCTGTGAATACTTCTAAGAAGCCAACGGGTCCTTGTACAACGCCCAAGAGGAGGCGGGGATGCTTTTAAGAAGCCTGTGGGTCCCCAAACCCCTAGAAATTCAAGACAGGCTATTCACAGAGAATAGATCAAGCCAGGAAACTTTGAGAATTTGGAAGAAACTCAAGAGATGCCATTCACGGAGAAAAGATCATCTCTGGGGAATAGAGTTTCTTTGACGATTTCTAAAGGTGACAGTCTGTGAAAGGGTTCACCAAGAATGCTGCCTTTCACGTCTCCATATTGTTTAACCCCAAGAGGAGGGAAGACTGTATCTGGTAATCCTATGGGGATCTAGTTTTGTCTATTTTAAGAGTAATCAATAGGGCTTAGTGCTAGACGTAGTTGCCGGGGAAACTCTAAATATCTATACTATTATTACATAGTCGATATGAGTTTATGAAAGAAGACTTACAGTGAAACAGCCCCACAATACAGTTATATGTATATGAAAGCAGATAAAGAGAGCATATAACCACTTACTCGGTTGTAGAGCTTCCATTCTGTTTGGTTAGTTGTTCAACAAAGAAAGATTGAAAGCAACAGTATATTCAAGATCAAAGGAGAAAGTGCTTTGAAATGAAAGATCGGGGCTTACAGCTCAAGGAGAGGCCCAGGTTTTTATCAGTGATCGCACTATCGTTTTATACAGAGGGACTTATACAAGTGACTGAGGCCCGAGAAAGATTTTTTGTACAAAGGGATGGGTCTTACACTCTCTCAAGAGGCCCAAAAGGTTTAAAGAAAAAGAGTGGGGCTTATAACACGAGGGTAGGCCCATATGATTTTTCGTTTGAAATGGCGATCGCGCCGAGATTTTTGAAAACGTAGTGGGTCTTATACAATGACTGAGGCCCAAGATAATTTGGTTTTCAAAAGGGGTTGGGTCTTACACTCTAATAGAGGCCCAAAAGTTTTGAATGGGTCTTATAGCTCGAGGAGAGGCCCAGATGGTTTATTTTTAAACGGGCGACGATCGCGCCGAACTTTTGTTTTAACGCAGAGGGACTTATACAATACCTGAGGCCCAAAATTGTTTTGGTTAAAAGTGGATTGGGTCTTACACTCTATTAGAGGCCCATGAGTGTTTGAAAATGATTTGTGAGGGTGAAAATCAAAGAAACCCTAATTTGTTTTCTTTTAAAAGTAAATATTAAAAGAAAATCAATGAAAAATACCAAATGAATTTGAATAAACCACTTGTGATTTTTGTTTAAGGTTTGAAAAATGAAGTTTTAATCACAAGAGATATTAAAACCCATTTGGTCTTGATTTTTCAAGATGAATGTTCATTTTAAAATGTTTAAAACAAATAAAAATGAAGTTATTCACAAAGATACTAATTATATTAAATAAATAATATAAACTTAATTTTTTTGTGGAATAAAATATTTCAACATTTTTGTGATTTTTTGCAAAAAGAACCAATAAAAAATAATTAAAATTGAGTGAGTTATTAATTTTCCAATTAATTAATAAAACATGGAATATTGGAAAAAATGGCAAAATGTGAAAAAACACAAAATGGCATGGGTGGGGTTTGAACCCACGACCTCAAGGTCACAAGGCGCGCGCCTTACCACTGGGGTGGTGATACATCCATTATTTTGAGTGCAAACACAAATATACAAGTCATGCCTTGGTTTTAGGCCTGGCCCAAGGCAAGGCAAGACAAGTTTTGGCTCAGAAACGTGAAGGTCATAACTTTCTCAATTCTTAATGGTTTGAGACAAAATTTATATGCATCTGGACCAGAATTTCACAAGGAATCCAATGATGGTGGTAGTTTTTTCAGATCACACTCCCTCCTCAAAACCCTATAGTGGTTTTGAAAAAGGCATATAATTGCATTTTCTATGCTACACTTTGATACAGGCATGAATTACATGATCAATTGGTCCAAACACAACATATATAACATGTATGAGGCGTGCATGGTCAGTGGACTTCAAAGCATTGCATATTTTAGAAAGTTCAAGTCATGAGGCTTACCTCTTTTTGAGCTTTTTGGAATTTTTGTGCAATCTGTCAAGCCTCTTGTTCCAGAAATGATTTGATGCTTTAGACACACTTAAATGATCCCTTATAAGCTTCTAGGATGATTGGAATCAGCTGGTACCTGCAAAAACACAAACTGGCCCTTTCTTGCAAAAGGGGTTAAAAGTGACCAAAATAGCAACTCTCTCAAATGGTGTTCCAGATGGGGGGACCATTTGGGACAGTTCAAGGATGATATTTGGAGTGTGTTTGAGGTTTTATCTGGTTTGGAAAGTGACTGAATCAAGACATGGCTTGAAAAATGCACAAAAAGCCTATTTTGAGGTTTTGAGAGGTGACTTTGTGATTTTGTGATTACAGGTCACTTGTGAGAGTTTGGATCACCTACATATGATGTTTATGAGGTATGTGTGTGTGATTGGTTTGATTGAAAAAGCTCTCAAACTCAAAAACTCAGAGTTACCTTGCTAAAGAAGGCATTTTTACCAAGAGAAAGGGATTTTGAGGAAAGCATCTGTTTGATGGCTTTGGTGTACTCAAACTGAGCACAAATGAGCTCTATTTATAGTAGAGCAAGTTTGTTTTGGGATCAATAGTGAATGGCAACTGCAACAGAGGTTTGGCCAATGTTGGCAAATGAAAATCCAAGTCTCCTCTAGCCATTAACTAGAGGTTAGAGCACAGAGCTTTGGTTCCCTACTTGTTGGAGGAATCTTGACTGAATTCAGTTGCAAATGTGTCAGTCCATGCCACCTTTAAGCATCTATTAAATGCTCCAATCCAAAATTGGAGTCTTGTCCCTCTTTTAGGCAATTCTAGGTTTGGCATGCTACTTCTTGTTCCAAGGACTTTGGAGACTTGGCTCAGTGATTGTCCCCTTTAGATTTGATCCTCAGATGTGTCCAAGATGATGACAAGGCTTAAAATTGGCTGATTTTGGCAAATCGACCAAAAATGCAAAATTCTGCCTTGCCTTGGCAGTTTTCAGCAAGGCATTTTGCCACTACCATAACTCTTAGCTCAAATTGAATTTGGTGATGTTCTTGGCCATTTTGGAAAGCCCTTATATGATACAACAACTGTTTGATCATATTTGGTTTTGCTACTTTTTGGATCCAAGTGAAAAATGTCCCTACATTTGGAAAAAAGTGAAGGCAGATTCTGACTTAGTGAAAATTTCACTAAGTGTTGGAAAAAAGTGACATTTTCACTCTTTGTGATTTTGATCAATCCATAACTCAAAATCCATGAAGAATTGGAATGAGGTCTAGTTGAAGTATTTGTAGAGGGCCATGATATCTACAAATCAAGCTTTGGATAGGGAGAAATGGCTTTGTGGTTTAGGAGTTATGATCCTCCAAAGTTGGTACCCTTGCCACTTTGTTCATAACTTAGAAAATTTTCTAAGTTTTTACGGTTACCCCTTTTACAAGTTATCCCACTTTCTTTGGTTTTTCTTGATGAATGATGATTCAAATCATACATTAACATCATTTTAGGGTTAAAAATCCATAATTGTGAAAAATCTCAAAAAGTCAAAGTTGACTTTTGTGCACAGTTGACTTTTTATCCGATGAATTCCAAACTGTGCAATCCTTTAGGAAATCAAGTCCTTGACCTAAATCAAACTTGATGGACATGTTCCATGGGTGTTATAGGGTGTATTGAATCATGTCTTAGGGTTTGGGAGCATGTCTTGGTCAAAAGTCAAAGTTACAGTTGACTTTTCTCGCGAAACCCTAACTGTGGTTCAGATGAAATTGAGACTTGTTGCTCAAGCTTCCTGGATCAATCCATTGTTGTAAATGGATCAATGTGGTGTATTAGAGACCCTCAAATCCTCTCTTGAGGTCTTGGCTCATGATTTGTCCCAAAAGTCAACTTAGGGGTGAATTAGGTCAAGAAACCCTAATTCCTGATTTTTGATGTATGCATCCCCTGAGGTCAAATTGACTTGATACTTGGGCCCATGAGGTTCCATAGAGTATATTAGGTTATGCTTTGAAGCATTGGCTCATGCCCAGAGGAAAATTCCCAACTGGAGGCCCTAGTCGACCAAAACCCTAATTTGGTGACACTGGCGATCTTGAGGCTTGATCCACCTAGAAGGGAGCAACCTTGTGCTTAATCCTTGAAGTGGGAGTCCTTTTAATCCATTGTGGATGTTTGAGAGGTTTAGACAAGTTGAATATCAGGTCATTCCTTGATTGATCCTTTGTCTAAGAACTCTGAGAGGGCTTGAAACCCTAAGTTTGATTGTAGCGGATGCTTACCCATCTTCGGGGAGACTGATGAAGCATAATGATACACCCATATTGTGATCATGATTTGCAAATGATGGGAATCTTAGTGGTCAAAATTTGGGGTATGACAATGGGGAATATTGAGATTAATCCTATTGCTATGAGGATTGTATCTTGTTGTGCCCATCCTATTGTTATAAAGATTCTTGTTTTTAGAGTATCAGTCGGTCACGTTTGAACCTATTGATCAATGTAGCACCCCAAAATTTGCCCTTTATTTTTTAAACTTTTTCTGGCTTTCGCTTCGCGTTTATCCTGCATATACATTAGGTCATAACTCATTCATTCATTTGCATTGGGCTCCTAAGGCGTGGGATCGAAGATTTTCTTGTTATTGGTGTTTGCCCTATGCTGAGAAGTTTATCAGGTATCAAGTTTATCTTCTTCAAGTTTCTCAAGAGTATCAGTGGTGATCAGGGTTTCCGGTAGAGACATTTTAGGTATTCTTGGAAGAGATCAAGTTATGGACTCATATTGTGGTTAGGATATTATTGTTCTCTCCATTGCTTATTGTTTGTTGCCTGAAATACGGGTTTACGTGGATTTGAAAATGGAACTGGAGGTCCATCAAGGAAGTGAATTCGATCTGGATTTGAAATTTAGTTTGAGGACATTCAAAAGGATCTACATTCTTAAAGGAGAACGTTATGATTGTTCATGCGGATTACCTGGAACTCAAGATACAAGTCCATTCTTTCTAACCAATTAACCATTTTCTTAATAATATCCATTTCACAAATAATCCATATCCACTTCTAAACCCATTATTCATTTCCCTTTTTTCTTTAACCATTTTGGTCCAATTTCCTACCTAAATTTGTCCATATAGGAATCCATATCCATTTTTCTAAATCAATTTATCCACATCATTTTTAATATCCATTTCATTTTCATATTTCTAACTAATTTTTCAATTCCCATTGTTATCCAACTTTTCAAATCCGTATCCGCGTTCAAATCCATTTTAGATACATATCCAATCTTCCATATTTTCCAATATCCATTTTATTTTTATTTCTATTTTTAATACCCACATTTAATTCATATCCATTTTTAGATCCAAATCCAATTCAAAGTCCATTTTAATTCATTTTTATCCAATTCAAACCAATTTCCATTCAATATCCACTTTCCAAGTCTATTTTGCTTAAACCATAACCAGTTTTTAATCCCATTCTAAAGTCCAAATATCCATCACCAATCCTTTGTTTTTCTATCTCTAAGAGGCACATGGTGCACTGTCAAGAGGAGGGACATGGAAATTCAAAGAAATATAACAGCAGCAATTGTAATTGCAACAAAAAAGCTCCACGACATGAAATTCAATACAAGAGGTCGTGACTTCTTCTTTTCACAGAAAATACTCTCAACACAAATTCAGTTGCAAAACCCATAACAGAAAAACAAGAATAAGGCATAGCATTGCAAATAACGCGTGACTAATTTCACCAAAACTCACGTAACAGAATTTCACAAATCCTCAGAATTTCACTGCTCTAACAAACTCTAACAGAATTTCACAGCATAATACCTATACTACCCCCCTGATTTCTGATATAAAACCTGCACCATCTTTATTCTTCAGAGGCTTCATCAACTCTGAAACTCTCATCATTTTCTTTCTCTGCTACACCAGTTCATGAGCAGTTCTTCAATGATCATCACCTTCATCAATCCCTTCAACTCTCATCATAATCAAATCGAAGCTTCTTCGATTCTCACAAATCCTGCAACAAACTCACTTCAACAACTTCAAAATTGAACCTCTGCAACGAATTCAATCATCACCAAGCAGTAAGAAGAAAAAGAACTCGCAACGCACAGAACAACCGTGAGAGAAAAGGAAATCGTGGAATCAGAACGTAAGGAGAAAATTTTGTAAATCAAAGTTAAACACACACTTGAGGGAGCTTCAATTAAGAAGAAGAGAAATCGCTAGTTGCTGGACGAGGAAAAGAGGAATTCAGAGCTTTTGGACTTTCTTGCTTTAGCGTCGTTGTCGAAGGCGCATCGGACGAATACCGATAGGTACGTATTGATATATGTGTTGTTCCGTGTCCTTGTATGTGTATTGCAGTTGCGATTGATTCTTGGCTATTGTACAGTTTCTTTTAAACCTTTATTTCTTAATACTAGATTAGATTTGTTTATATTTTTTGGTTTGGATTCGTCGCGCATTGGAAACCTTTGAGAACGAGATGAGTTTCTGTTGAGCGATTTGCAAGTGTTGAGCGAGAGCGAGAGTGAGGTCGTGTTGTGTGAATCTGAGTCGAGAGATTGAGGTTGAGGAGAGCGCAAGGATTTTAACGAGAGTGAAACAGAGACGTTGATGACGATGATGTTGAAAGATGATGAAGCTGAGAAAGGAGATTTCGGCGTGGCTTTTGTTTCCGGCGATGACTTGTCGCGAACGAATCAAATGAAGGGAGAGGAGGATGGCAGAGAAGAGTGTTGAGGGAATGATGGTGAGGCGAAGGCGATGACGGACTGAACAAAGAGTTGAAGGAGGAGGTGAGCTGAGAAGATCCGGCGATGGAGTTGTTTCCGGCGAGGTTGAGAGGATTGGTGATGCTGGTGGAGAGGTTGCAGCGGCGAGGTTTCGTTGTGAGAGAACAGGGGATTCGCTGTGTGTTTGTTCTGAGATTTCACTGTCTCTTTTCATAATTAGGGTTTTTACCTTCTTTCATTGGGCCGGGTTTTGGAGCCCATATGTTTTTGCCTATCCGCATCTCCCTAGTTCTAACACACCCCCTCCCCTAGCTTCATGAAACGTCTCTAGGCCCTAAGCCCATATAAGATTGTTGTCCACACCCGAGTTACTCTCTGCACTCTCCAGTTTCATGTGATCAAAGGCCATTGGGCCCATAACCAAAAGCCAACACGCCTGCACCTGCCGTTCACACCACCCTGGACCTGTCTGCACCCCACTATTTTTATTTTTTATTTTAGTGTTAGATAATTAGATTAGGTTAATTGAGTTTTACTAATTGAATTTTACTAATAGGATTTAGGGCTTAATTAATTACTAAGTGAATTGGTTAATTGTTCACATTAATTGAATCTTAGTTTAGTTTTGTTGATTAATTGAGACAATTAGCTTAAGTGTGTTTTGACTAATTAGTTAATTTTGAACTTAGATTAGTCTTAATTTTCAATTAAAACTTGACGTTGATTGGTTTTACATGGTTTGATAATTATTTAGTTGTTGACTAATGGTCGATTAATTCCGATTAATTTTCGTTTTGAAACTAATTTCAATTCGATTTAGATATTGACTTTAGACCTTAGTTTTGATAATTATATTTTGCTAATGGTCTTTGAATAATTGTTTTGTTCAATAGTTCATTAATTGATTTTTTTGGCTTGTGCATTAATTGATTTTTTGCTTAATCGCACTAATTGTTCTAGCTTAATTGTTCCATGATCGTTTTTAGCTTAATTGTCTTAATTGATATTTTTTCTTACTAGTTCACTAATGATTTTTTTGGCTTAATTGTCCACTAACTAATTGTTCATTAGAATTAACTTTGAACTAATTGGTCATAAATATAGTTCGGTTTGATTTTGTTCTAACATAGAATATACTTAGAGTTTAATGCTAACTTTGACTAATTTTCATAATAGTTTCATTTGGTAACTTTGTTAATAGTCCTTAACATGTTTTACATAGATTTGTGGCTAATGGTGGTTTACATTTTAGTATACATCTCACATACTTATTATTTGACAATTTCCATTTGAATTTTGACTAACTTTTGAGTTGTTTTGTACTATTTCACATTTGATTAGAAGTTGTTGTAGCATACACTACTGTAATGGACAAAGGGTGCTGTAAAATGTTGTCATCCTGCCTGATTGCAGGTGCTGTAAAATAGCTGTTATAGGTTGTTTTTGCTTGTTGCTGGTTTTTACAGCTATGCAGGTGCTGGACGCTGTTGTTGCTGCTGTTTATGGCTTATGGCCTTGTTTTATTGTTTTTTTGAAGAGCATTTGGTTCCATGCCTTTCACGAATCCGTTTCACTTTCTAACACTCTTGTTCATTTATACTAGGTTACTAGAAGTTGCCGATTTGCTAATACTTTGCTTACGTGGCTACGGATTGATATCCGTTCGGTATTACTTCTCTTCACTTTTACTAATTCCGCATTTTTCCTTTGTTATGCCATGAGAAGTAGGATTGGGAGTCCGTGCCACTTGGCCGGCAATGCTGGAAATCCTCAAAGGAGGCTCTGTTTGTGATTGTTTAATATTGTGCCTAATGTAAAACCCCAAAATTTTCCCTCTTGTTATTGCCTAGCTTATGTTTCATTGCATTGCATTTAGATCTCATTGCATCTCATATATCATACATGTTGCATAAGGGCATATGGTCAGTGGTCTTCAGAGAATTGATCATTCAAAGTCATAGAACAAGAGCCAAGGGTCTTCAAGAAAGCCTCAAGAGTCTCTTACATCTCATATGATCTCAATTGATCCCACAAGTCATTGGAAGAAGAGAATTCACCAAGAAGATTGGACAGTGCATCATCTCCTATCAAAAGCAGTCAAAATTAGGGTTCTAGATTCAAGCAGTCTCCTGATGAAATTTTGGTTCAAACTTGATCTCAATGTTTTCGACATGATGTCAAGTGTCTAAGGATGGAAGATTGCCCATTGGTTCATTTCTGAAGAGGTTCAATTGATCAGTTGCTTGAGAATCAAGAAATTGGGGTAAAAGTCAACTGTGCAAAGGAAAAAGTTAACTCCTGACTTTTCAAGGTCAAATTCATGAAATTCAAGTCACATATGTTCATTGGACTAGATTTGATCAAGAAATGTCAAGATAATCATCAAAAATCAAGAATTGTACAAAGTTGCCAAATTTAGAAACTTAGGGTTTCTAAAAATGGCAAGTTTTGGACCATTTTGCACCACACTTCAAAGCATTCTTTCTCCATGATAAAAGCCTCAAACTTCAGGCCCAAGTTGAGCCAATTAAAGATCACATTATAAGCTTCAAATCCATATAAAGAACTCTTCCATTGGATCAAAATTGAGGGAGTTATGATCAATCAAAGTTTGACAAAATCAAGGCAAATCTCAAGTCATGGCAAGGCAAGTTCAGGCCTCCAGGCCATAATTTCATCAAACACTTGGTGTGCCAAATGTCAAGCCCATTTTCTCCATCAATAAGGCTCCAAATGAAAAATTGTTGAACATCAAAGTTGTTCATCTCCATGTCCTCTTCAACTTTGATGTTAAACATTTTTTCATTTGAGCAAGTTATATGGGTCATATGAGGGTTCAAAGATGGGTTCTCACAACTGAAACTTGCCCAAGAATGCTTGCCCCATGGGCGCATTCTCTTGCCCACCAAAGTCAGTTTTGCACACTTGATTTCTAAGCCATTTTTGATCATTTTCCAAATCTCCATTCAACCTAAAATTAACACCAAACATGTTCTCTTATGTCTCCTCTTTCTAATGACATCAAAAACTCATCAAACCATTCATCATACATAGAGAATTCTATCTCTAAACTTCCACATTTCCATTGTTTTCTTGTTGACCAAACATAGGAAGTATTGGTTTTGTTTGTGCTTGGATTCAGTTCACATTCCCACGCACACAAACACTACACATCAGTCTCATTACTTCATTTGGCTAGACCACCACCTTACACACATATGTATACATGTTGTCTCATGCATTAAAGTGGAAAAGTTCAAATGGAAACTTATTGTGCAAGCCTTGCTGCAAGATCAGAATCATCACCACCTTTCATTTCTCAGCCTCACCATAAAAAGCAAGAGCTTCTCCCCACTCTATTAAAACCTTCCAACTCGTGGCATAACCACCTCACTCATTCTGTTAACTCAAAACTCAGTTAACTTGAGTTCCAACTGTTAACCACACTAGTTAACAACTAACCACAACTATATAAGCTAAACTCTAACACAATTGAAGGGATCTTCATTCATTTTCAAAGGTTTCATAAATCACTCTCACATTTTCTCTCTAAAAATTCTCTCTGCATTCTCTCTCTTTGCACGAGTTGCTTTCACATTTCATCATCATCATCATCCATAGTTCATCATTGATCAAGAATCAGCAAGAACAAGTTCACTTCCTCAAGCACAGTTTCATTGCATATTTGAATTTCTCTCTATTCTCTTCAAGATCCAAGGAATAGGAGCATTTATTTTGCTCCTTGGAAGCTCAAGAACAAGCCTACATCTCTGGTTTTCTTGTAGATTCAAGTCTTTCACAGTGCCAGGTTTGGAATTCATCAACTGAACTTGCTTCCTTTTTGTGTTTAAGATGTTTTTCATGATGATTATAGCTTAATAGAAGCAATATAAATGATCCGGCTAGTGATAGGCACCTTAAGTGCTTAGATCCAAATTCTAGGGCAAAATACTTGTGTTCGATTCTCTGTGTATGTGCATGATCTGTGAAAAATACGTGTGCATTCGTTATCTACGTGAGTTTAGCTTTCGAATGATGTATAGTTTGTGATTTTCTGGAGAATTTGAGGATTGCAGGTGGTGACGCTTCGCCGGAGAAGATGACCGGAGGTCCTTCTCCGGCCGGTGAGAGTTTGTTAGGGCTTTAACCTCAGGTTATATCACAGCCATTAGATCTTGATCATCCTAGGGCCAGAATTATGCCAGCGCATTAATGAATACCATCTCTCTCACGTGCCATTTTATTTGAATCAGATTGCTTGCATGTGTGTGCGTGTGTAGTAATTGTGGTATGCGTGAGTTGTGGTCCATTCGATGCATCTGCTTTTGATGAGTGATTAATTTGACTTGATCATGTGGTTGTGAGTGAGTCAATGATTGACTGATGGTGCATCATACTTCCATGTTCCATGCGTGCATTTGGATTGGGTTTCAAATTACTTTTCACACACCTCTTTTGTGAGCCCAACTCATTTTTAACTACATTTTTGCTTTCGCCACACCCCCTAACTCCTTTGCTTGTATTTTATTTTATTTTTTTTTATATTTGTTTCATTGTCTTTCATTAAAAATACTAATTCAACTCCAAAACTTCTAAATAAATTCACATGTTATCTTAATACATAAAAATAATTTTCTATTATTTTTTAATTCTGATATTCTTGTTGTCATGATTAGGTAATGTCTTGAGGCATATAAAAACATTTTTATTCTATTTTTAAAGTCATTTTATCATGTATTGTGGTGAGCATCTTGGTGCATTCTTTTGCTTTGATTCAATGTGACGTTGATGACTTGTTTGAACATGTTACTTGAGGTATTTTGCCATGAGCTTTTGCTACATGATTTGCTTCTGACTTAGGTAGTTTGTGTGGAATTCCATAATTTTCCTAAGCTCATTTCTATTTTTGCCTTGCTTGTTGGTATAGGTAGCATTATTTGATCTTTTGTTTAACTTCTAAACCCTAATTGTTAGGAGGCACTTGTGCCATCATTTGATAACTTGTGTGTGCATTTTATAGGCCTTCATTAAGACATTATGGGTCAATTATGTAGAATTATAGGTCATGATCATTGTGTTTGTGTTTGGTTTGAGCTTGTGGTCCTAAATGCATCCTATTTGTTCTCCTTTGACCTAAACTTGTTTCTATTCTCTTCTAATCACCAATATGATTTGTGTTTGGATCACCTATGTTCATTCATACATCTCATTTGCATTTCATATTGAGTATGATACTGACCCATAATCATTTTATGCATTCAAATGTCATTCATCTTGTATGCTTGAACATGTTTGACTTAATTGGGATCCTTTCATCAATTAGTTTCAAGTGTGGTTTACATGTGCCTATTGTATGATCATCTTTGCATTCTCATCTCACCTTAAATATTATTTGGTACTGACCTATAATCCATGTTCATTTATCTTTAAGTTTCAACTTTGTCTTGTGTTCCAAGTCATTTCTTTTTCTAATTGAAACTTGTTTCTCTTCTTTTCATTTCTTCTTCATCTAACTTCTTCTAGTTGAGCATTCACTTTCATGTTTTGTATGCTTGTTCATGGGCCTTATATGACATTCAAATATCATGTTTAATTCTGACTTGCATTCACTTGCATTTGTTTTTATATTCTTTTCAACTTTGAATTGTATTACAAGTTTCTTCTTTACTTATTTGAACTTGAACCTTGTTTGTTTCTATTTGCTTTACATTCTTGAATCATCCCATTCATTCCTTGTATGATTTTTCATATACATCCATATGAATTATAATATGATATTCACTTCTGACTTTGACATTTATCCATGCATTTATTCATGTTTATATGCCATACACATTCATATTTCACTTTTGTTTCATAAGTTGAACTTGTGTGATCTTTTGGCACTCTTCTCAACATAGTTTGATCCCATTAGATATCCTAACTCTAATTGAACATCATTGGACATAGCTACTGATTTTAGAAGTCACTTAACATTTAGGATCCCTTCTCTTTAGACTTAGGCTTTGTTTGTTTAGTACTTACTTGTATGATTTCTTTCACTTATGCCTTCATGTTCAACTGTTTAGCTAATCTTTTCATGTAGGGGCTAATGGTGAATTGAATGTGTGGATATGCTTCCACACATAACTTTATTCCCTCATCTTTTTGAAAGCTTTCTCTTTTGTGTTTGTGCAAGGCATGTTAATGTTTCCTTTGTACAACTTCTTTCATCCCTTTGAGTTCTTAACTTAACTTCAATTTTTTGAAGTAAGTTAGAACTCACTCTCTTTCTCTCTTCTTTTAGACTTAGGTTTCTAAACCATAATTAACCATTAGGAACATCCAAGCATGATAACTCCTAGGATTATTAGTCTCCCTTTAGACTTTTACTTTTTTACACCTTTGGGTTTTTCATCTTCTCATCTCAAAACAAAAAAGCAAAAATACTTAATAAAGGCATAACATATATTGCATTTGAGTCTTTCACGTGAGAATAAGATAGTGAGGGGTATTCTCTCACTTTATTAGAATGTTTAGCATACGTCCCGTCTTGGGTCGATATGCGAGGCATTCGATCCTACATGAGAGATTTAAATACAATATGCGTTATACACACCAATAATCAAAATACTTCTTTCTAAAATACAAAAAAACAAACAAATTCTCTTCTCATTCTCTTCATTATTTTCCTTAAGAAATCGTCATGTCTGTTCTACCGCAAATAGGTGACGCCTAAGTCTCCATACAGCAAGCTGCAACACCTAACTGCTGGGACGCGCACTCTGACGTTTCTATTAAAAAACACAAACAAAGCAACCCTTGTTGAGCCGAACTATGTAACGCCCCAGTTTTGTCAGTTTTTATTTAATCGAGTCGTTTTGATTATTTTATTATTATATTATTTTATTTTTGACTTTTATTTGGAAATATGTTATTTTTCAATGTTATGATATTTTATCGGGTTTTGGGAACGTTTGCGAGATAGTAGAGTGTGGGGGTATTTTGGTCATTTCATGATATTTTTCCTTAAGTTAGAAAAAAATAGAAAATAGAAAGAGAGAAAAATATAGAGAAAGAAAAAGAGAAGAAGGAAAAGGGAAAGAAAAGAGAAGAAGAGAAGAAAAAGAGAGAAAAACTTGGAAATCAAGAAATCAATCTCCCGACTTTTCTAAACACGATTAAATCAGGTAAGGGTGCGAAACTCGATTATTATATGCTTGTGTATGATTATGTATGTATGTTTTTGATTGTTATTGGATTGAAATGGAAAATATAGTAAAAACCATATTATGTAGAAATAGATTAGAAATCGATTAAAATGTGTGTGAAATCATGTTTTAGTGTTCCTTATTGTTGATACATGTTAGATACATGTTGTTAGACATTGTATTGGTAATTTTTCTGGTGTTTAGGTGAAAATTGGTTGGTGTTGGGGTGGAAAACGCATAACAAAGTTCTGCAGAATTTTCTGGATTTTCCACAGCCCATACGTGTATCACTCAAGGCAATACGCGTATTGGTCAGGGCAATACGCGTATGGTATTGAAGAAAACTGGGCAATACGCGTATGGAGCTTCATTTTGCTCAGCCATCTGTTCATTTCCGTATGGTGTGGGGCACTACTCGTATTGGACTTTTACACGTGAATTTTAGGGAAAAATGGGTCTCTGCCCATACGCGTATGACCTTGGGCAATACGCGTATGGAATGGCGAGGAATCAGGGCAATACGCGTATGGCTCAGGGAAATACGCGTATAGTCAGGAAAATTGCAAAATGGGGTTTTTTCGCGATGTCTTTTCTTGTTTAGTCCGTAACTTGTGTTCCGTTTATCCGTTTTTAACATTCTTGGTATCATTGTGTAGCTATTGAACTTTACTTTCTTATTATAATAATTTTGAAATTGTTAGCCAATTTAATTATGTCGAGAATTTGGAATTGTGTTGTTTTGTCGACTTTTGTCATTATAATTGTGTGTAATTGGTGTGTATCATGCAATGTGTTGTTGACATGGATATGGTATGACTTGTGTGCTGTTGTGTGGTATAAATGCATTGTTTTGGGATAAAGTGAAAAGTGTGATTTTGTTGATGGAGATGAATGCATTTATATGTGTATTTGAATGTCATGAGTCATTGTATGCCAAGCATCATGATATGCATTCTTGTAATGTCGTGTGCCCATGTGGGGTGTGAGCGACGGTTTGGTTCCAGAGGGAATCCGCTATAACATCGTGTGCCCGTGTGGGGTGTGAGCGATGATTATAGATGATCGTGTGCCCGTGTGAGGTTTGAGCGATCGAATCGTGTGCCCGTGTGGGGTGTGAGTGATCCATAAACGTCGTGTGCCCGTGTGAGGTCTGAGCGACGGGGAACATCGTATGCCCGACGGGGAGTTACAGTGAGTAACGAGCGATGATTCCAGCAGAGTTCCTGAGTGAACTAGTGATGAGAAACATTAGAAGTCGGTACCGCATGTGCATATGCATAGATTCGTTGTGTCGGTATCTTGCATTTGCATAAATCATTAATGGTTTGTTTATGGGTGGAATTATGGATAAAATTGATAAATTGATATATGGATATGTGTTGGTGATACTTGTATTGGGCATGGTTGGTATACCTTGGTGATGGAAATAGGAATTATATATTGTGTTGTCTTGTGTTTTAATACTGGTGTGAGTTATGGTGAGAACCGTATACATGTGTATTTTTGGTGTTATATATAATTGTATGCAATTATATTATGATTGTTTTTCTCACCCTTCTGTTGTTTTATAATGCTCTATGAGGCATTGCAGATTAGATGCTGGAGGTCTTTTTGTGAAGCTTAGGACTTCATTCTTTTGTCGGTCGGCTCTGATATGTGACACCGGGTAGTTAGGGAGGCCGTTTGTGATTATTTGTATTATGTATATATATCCTTTGGCTTGTGCATGTATGACTTGATGTATGACAAACTTTTTATGATATATATATATATATGGGATTCAGTACATATTTTCTGCTTTATTCTGTATTTGAATTGTGGGTAGTAGGAACGAAGTTCCTCTGTTTATTTGCTACCTGCGAGTGTTGCATATCTTTATGGGCAGGTGTTGTATGTTTGTTTCAAATTGATGTGACCCCTCGGTCTATGCTGTGAATTTCTAAATATACTCTGATGAAATTTTGAATTTTCTTTTACTGCTTTAATTGATTGGGGTATAGATTGGAGGTGTTACATTTAGTGGTATCAGAGCCAGTCCGTGTCAGTCCTTGTCGGTCTTGGTGTTTGGATGAGCTGTTTGTTTAACCATAGTTGCTGTTATTGGAAATGAACAGAATATGGCTGGTAGGAATGATGCTGCTTTGGATGCTGTTATGCAAGCTATGGCCCGAGCTGTGCAGGGTGAACCTAATCCTGCTGGCAATGATGAGTTCAGGAAGAACAAACCGCCTGTCTTCAAAGGAAGATATGATCCTGATGGTGCTCAGATATGGCTGAAAGAGATTGAAAGAATTTTCCGAGTGATGGATTGCGCTGAGGATCAGAAGGTGAGACTGGGTACTCACATGTTACTAGAAGAAGCTGATGATTGGTGGGTTAGTACTCGTCATGTGTTGGAAGCTGCAGAGGAGGAGATTACTTGGGCTGTGTTTAGCATTGAGTTTCTGAGGAAGTATTTTCCTGAAGATGTAAGAGGAAAGAAGGAAATCGAGTTCTTGGAACTGAAACAAGGTAATCTGTCTGTTGTTGATTATACTGCTAAGTTTGTGGAGCTTGTGCAATTTTATCCTCATTATGCTGAAGCAACTACGGAATTTTCTAAGTGTGTAAAGTTTGAGAACGGAGTGCGTCCTGAGATAAAGCAGGCAATTGGTTATCAAAGGATTCGGAGGTTTTCTGATTTGGTGGATTGGTGTAGGATTTATGAGGAGGATAGTAAGGCTCGTTCTACTCACTATAAGAGTGTGAGCGAGAGGAAAGGGAAGCAACAGTTCCATGGTGGTCCTTATGTAACGCCAGCTGATAAGGGTAAACAAAGGGGAAATTTTGAGAAAAAGTCAAGTGGAGGAGGAATGTCTGGTCCTCTGAGGTGTTATAAATGTGGTGAGTTGGGGCATCGTCAGTTTGAGTGCAGGAAAGATATGAGGAAGTGTACTAATTGTGGAGGTTTAGGACATGTTGCAGCTGATTGTGCCAGGAAAAATGTGGTGAAATGTTACAACTGTGGTGAACCTGGTCATATTAGTACGAAGTGTCCGAAACCGAAGCAGGCTCAATCTGGTGGGAAAGTGTTTGCATTGGCAGGAACTCAGACTTCAAGTGCAGATCGTCTGATCAGAGGTACTTGTTTTATTAATAGTACTCCTTTAGTTGCTATTATTGATACTGGAGCGACTCATTCATTTATTTCGTCTGAGTGCGCGAAGTGTTTAAATCTTGTGTTGTCTTTGATGGATGGTGAAATGGTTATTGATACTCCAGCAATGGGGTCAGTAACTACTTCTTTGGTTTGTCTAAGTTGTCCTTTGACCTTTTATGGTAAAGAATTTGAGATGGATTTGGTGTGTTTGCTGTTGGAGGGTTTAGATGTGGTTTTGGGAATGAATTGGTTGCAGTTCAATCGGGTTCATATTGATTGTTATCATAAGCTGGTAAGGTTTCCTTCTCTTGAGGAAGACGAAGACTCGAGTTTCTTATCTACCAAAGAGTTGAAGAGACTTTTGGCGGATGAAGCTCAGTTGTTCGGGTTGTTTACTTCGTTATCTGTGGATAGTCAAGTTTCACTTGATGTGTTTCCTGTTGTGTGTGAATTTTTGGAAGTGTTTCCTGAGGATATTTCAGACTTGCTGCCAGAGAGAGAAGTGGAGTTTTCTATAGATCTAGTTCCTGGTACTAGACCTGTTTCTATGGCACCTTATCGTATGTCGGCATCTGAGTTGGTTGAGTTAAAGAAACAGTTGAATGAGTTGTTGGAAAAGAGGTTTGTGAGACCAAGCGTTTCTCCTTGGGGTGCTCCGGTTTTATTGGTGAAAAAGAAAGATGGAAGTATGCGGTTGTGTATTGATTATTGCCAGTTGAATAAGGTGACGATTAAGAATAAGTATCCTCTTCCAAGAATTAATGATCTGATGGATCAGTTAGTTGGTGCTTGTGTGTTCAGTAAGATTGACTTGAGGTCAGGGTATCATCAGATTAGGGTGAAAGAGGAAGATATTCAGAAGACGGCTTTTAGGACACGTTACGGTCATTATGAATATTCTGTGATGCCGTTCGGGGTTTCTAATGCGCCTGGTGTGTTTATGGAGTACATGAATCGTATTTTCACGAGCATTTGGATCGATTTGTTGTTGTGTTTATTGATGACATTTTGATTTATTCTAAGTCTCGGGAGGAGCACGCGGAGCAGTTGCGTATTGTTTTGCAGGTTTTGAAAGAAAGGAAGCTTTTTGCCAAATTGTCTAAGTGTGAGTTCTGGTTGTCGGAGGTGAGTTTTCTTGGGAACGTGATTTCAGGTAATGGTATTTCTGTGGATCCATCTAAAGTAGAAGCAGTTCTACAATGGGAGGCTCCTAGATCTGTTACTGAAATTCGAAGCTTTTTGGGTTTGGCTGGATATTATCGAAGGTTTATTGAGGGGTTTTCTAAGTTAGCACTTCCTTTGACCCAGTTGACTTGTAAAGGGAAAGCGTTCATTTGGGATATTCGGTGCGAGAAAAGTTTTAATGAGCTGAAGAGAAGATTGACGACAGCTCCGATTTTGATTTTTCCGAATCCTAATGAACCATTTGTGGTTTATTGTGATGCGTCTTTGATTGGTTTAGGTGGTGTTATGATGCAAGAAGGTAAGGTCGTGGCTTATGCTTCAAGGCAGTTGAGAGTGCATAAGAAAAATTATCCTACTCATGATCTTGAATTAGCGGCTGTGGTTTTTGTGTTGAAGATTTGGAGGCATTATCTCTACGGTGCAAGGTTTGAAGTCTTTAGTGATCATAAAAGTTTGAAATATTTGTTTGATCAGAAAGAGTTGAATATGAGGCAACGTAGATGGTTGGAATTTTTGAAGGACTACGACTTTGGCTTGAATTACCATCCTGGTAAAGCTAATGTGGTAGCTAATGTGTTGAGTCAGAAATCGTTGCATATGTCCACTTTAATGGTTAAGGAGTGGGAACTTTTGGAAACATTTAGAGACTTGAGTTTGGTTTGTGAAGTGATGTCGGATAGCGTGAGGCTTGGTATGATAACGATTACTAATGATTTTCTGATGTCTGTTAGTGAGAAACAAAAGCTGGATGTGAAATTTGTGGATTTGATGTTGGTGGGAGAAAAAGATGCGAGTAGTGATTTTCAAGTGGATATTAATGGTGTTTTGAGATTCCGAGGTCGAATTTGTATTCCTGATGATGCGGAGTTGAAAAAGATGATTTTGGAGGAAGGACACCAGAGTAATTTGAGTATACATCCGGGAGCGAATAAGATGTACCAAGATTTGAAGAAGATTTTCTGGTGGTCTGGATTGAAAAGAGATGTGGCTCAGTTTGTTTATGCATGTTTAACTTGTCAGAAATCGAAGGTAGAACATCTGAGGCCTAGTGGTTTTTTGCAACCGTTGGATATTCCTGAGTGGAAGTGGGATAGCATCTCCATGGATTTTGTAACAGGGTTACCGAATACACAGCGAGGGCATAATGCTATTTGGGTGGTTGTTGATAGGCTGACTAAATCGGCTCATTTCATTCCGATTGACATCAGTTTTACTGGAGAGGTTGGCGGAGATTTACATCAGTGTGATTGTGAAGTTGCATGGGGTTCCATTGAGTATTGTTTCGGATCGAGATCCTAGGTTTACCTCGAGATTTTGGGAAAGTTTACAGAAGGCTTTGGCTTCTAAATTGAGATTGAGTTCGGCTTATCATCCGCAGACGGATGGTCAGACGGAGAGAACGTTTCAGTCGTTGGAAGATTTGTTGAGAGCGTGTGTTCTTGAACAAGGTGATGCGTGGGATATTTATCTTGCATTGATTGAATTCACGTATAATAACATTTTCCATTCAAGTGTTGGAATGGCACCGTTTGACGCACTGTATGAAAGAAGATGTCGAACACTGTTGTGTTGGCACGAATCTGGCGAGAGTTCGGTGGTTGGACCAGAGTTGGTGCAACAGACTACGAAAAAAGTGAATTTTATTCGTGAGAAAATGAAGGCTTCTCAGAGTAGACAAAAGAGTTATCATGATCGGAGAAGGAAGGATCTTGAGTTCCAAGAGGGCGATCATGTATTTTTGAGAGTTACGCCGGTAACGGGTGTGGGTCGTGCATTGAAATCGAAGAAACTTACTTCTTGGTTTATTGGTCCTTACCAGATATCCGCGATAGTGGGTGCTGTGGCTTATAGGGTGGCGTTACCGCCGAATCTGTCGAATTTGCACGATTTGTTCCATGTTTCACAGCTTCGGAAGTATGTTCCGGATCCGTCACATGTGATTCCGATGGATGAGGTTGAGGTAAGGGAGAACCTTACGGTTGAGGCATTACCAGTTAGGGTTTTGGATCGCGAGGTGAAGCGGTTGAGAGGCAAGGATATTACACTTGTGAAAGTGGCGTGGGGAGGCGCTGCTGAGGGCAATTTGACTTGGTAGTTGGAGAGTCAGATGCGGGAGTCGTATCCAGAGTTGTTCGTCTCAGGTATATTTTCGAGGACGAAAATTTCTAAGTGGGGGAGAGTTGTAACGCCCCAGTTTTGTCAGTTTTTATTTAATCGAGTCGTTTTGATTATTTTATTATTATATTATTTTATTTTCGACTTTTATTTGGAAATATGTTATTTTTCAATGTTATGATATTTTATCGGGTTTTGGGAACGTTTGCGAGATAGTTGAGTGTGGGGGTATTTTGGTCATTTCATGATATTTTTCCTTAAGTTAGAAAAAAATAGAAAATAGAAAGAGAGAAAAATAGAGAGAAAGAAAAAGAGAAGAAGGAAAAGGGAAAGAAAAGAGAAGAAGAGAAGAAAAAGAGAGAAAAACTTGGAAATCAAGAAATCAATCTCCCGACTTTTCTAAACACGATTAAATTGGGGAAGGGTGCGAAACTCGATTATTATATGCTTGTGTATGATTATGTATGTATGTTTTTTATTGTTATTGGATTGAAATGAAAAATATAGTAAAAACCATATTATGTAGAAATTGATTAGAAATCGATTAAAATGTGTGTGAAATCATGTTTTAGTGTTCCTTATTGTTGATACATGTTAGATACATGTTGTTAGACATTGTATTGGTAATTTTTCTGGTGTTTAGGTGAAAATTGGTTGGTGTTGGGGTGGAAAACGCATAACAAAGTTTTGCAGAATTTTCTGGATTTTCCACAGCCCATACGCGTATCACTCAAGGCAATACGCGTATTGGTCGGGGCAATACGCGTATGGCATTGAAGAAAACTGGGCAATACGCGTATGGAGCTTCATTTTTCTCGGCCATCTGTCCATTTGCGTATGGTACGCGTAACACTTTAGGGCAATACGCGTATGGTGTGGGGCACTACGCGTATTGGACTTTTAAACGTGAATTTTGGGGAAAAATGGGTCTCTGCCCATACGCGTATGACCTTGGCCAATACGCGTATGGAATGGCGAGGAATCAGGACAATACGCGTATGGCTTAGGGTAATACGCGTATAGTCAGGAAAATTGCAAAATGGGGTTTTTTCGCGATGTCTTTTCTTGTTTAGTCCGTAACTTGTGTTCCGTTTATCCGTTTTTAACATTCTTGGTATCGTTGTGTAGCTATTGAACTGTACTTTCTTGTTATAATAATTTTGAGATTGTTAGCCGATTTAATTATGTCAAGAATTTGGAATTGTGTCATTTTGTCGACTTTTGTCGTTATAATTGTGTGTAATTGGTGTGTATCATGCAATGTGCTGTTGACATGGATATGGTATGACTTGCATGCTGTTGTGTGGTATAAATGCATTGTTTTGGGCTTAAGTGCAAAGTGTGATTTGGTTGATGGAGATGAATGCATTTATATGTGTATTTGAATGTCATGAGTCATTGTATGCCAAGCATCATGATATGCATTCTTGTAATGTCGTGTGCCCATTTGCGGTGTGAGCGACGGTTTGGTTCCAGAGGGAATCTGCTATAACGTCGTGTGCCCGTGTGGGGTGTGAGCGATGATTATAGACGATCGCGTGCCCGTGTGGGTGTGAGCGATTGGATCGTGTGCATGTGTGGGGTGTGAGCGATCCATAAACGTCGTGTGCCCGTGTGGGGTGTGAGCGACGGGGAACATCGTATGCCCGATGGGGAGTTACAGTGATGTAACGAGCGATGATTCCAGCAGAGTTCCTGAGTGAACTAGTGATGAGAAACATTGGAAGTCGGTACCGCATGTGTATATGCATAGAGTCGTTGTGTCGGTCTGTTGCATTTGCATAAATCATTAATGGTTTGTATATGGGTGGAATTGTGGATAAAATTGATAAATTGATATATGGATATGTGTTGGTGATACTTGAATTAGGCATGGTTGGTATACCTTGGTGATGGAAATAGGAATTATATATTGTGTTGTCTTGTGTTTGAATACTGGTGTGAGTTGTGGTGAGAACGGTATATATGTGTATTTTTGGTGTTATATATAATTGTATGCAATTATATTATGATTGTTTTTCTCACCCTTCTGCTGTTTTATAATGCTCTATGAGGCATTGCAGATTAGATGCTGAAGGTCTTTTTGTGAAGCTTGGGACTTCATTCTTTTGTCGGCCGGCTCTGATATGTGATACCGGGTAGTTAGGGAGGCCGTTTGTGATTATTTGTATTATGTATATATATCCTTTGGCTTGTGCATGTATGACTTGATGTATGACAAAATTTTTATGAAATATATATATATATATATATATATATATATATATTAGATTCAGTACAGATTTTCCGCTTTATTCTGTATTTAAATTGTGGGTAGTAGGAACGAAGTTCCTCTGTTTATTTGCTACCTGCGAGTGTTGCATATCTTTATGGGCAAGTGTTGTATGTTTGTTTCAAATTGATGTGACCCCTCGGTCTATGCTGTGAATTTCTAAATATACTCTAATGAAATTTTGAATTTTCTTTTACTGCTTTAATTGATTGGGGGTATAGATTGGGGGTGTTACAAACTACGTTTGCTCTGATTCTTCTTTCTCGTCTGATTAAAGATACGTAGGTACGAGATGCAATATCTCGACGAGAAACCTTTCCCGGTAGTCCGTCGAACTACGTTGACTCTGACTTTCCCATTACATTGAGGGAATACATAGGCCTAGGACAACGATAATGTCCTATCGGAGTCACTTCTTTCTCCTCTCCCTTCTCCTTTCTACCTTTCATTTTCGGTTCTCCAGTTAGCAGTTCATATCCAGTTTCCTACACCCTTTGATCGAGACAACAAGCGTGGATCCCGTCGAGTACGACGGACGTGAAGGGGCGCGATAACCTTCCCTTCATGTAACCGACTCCCTTACCCATTTCTCTTGGTCACGAGACCTCGTTCTTTCCTTTCTCCCGGGTTTGTACAGCATTACCCTTCCCTTTCTTTGGGATAAAAATGCCTGGATGGCGACTCTTCTTTCTTTCTTATGCGCCACTTTCGCGTTTGTACTTGGATGAAAATCCCGAGAGCGATAGCTGGCGAATCTGCTGGGGACAACTAGGAGACCAAAATCTCTGGTTCCCTAAGCGAGTCAATCCTAGCGCTTG
This sequence comes from Lathyrus tuberosus, assembly GCA_022829125.1. Lineage (NCBI taxonomy): Eukaryota > Viridiplantae > Streptophyta > Magnoliopsida > Fabales > Fabaceae > Lathyrus > Lathyrus tuberosus. Next base: position 11,799,341 of record JALAZF010000117.1, read on the forward strand.
TCTGTTTTTCTTTCATTGGGTGTTTACTGTTGTGCCGTATTTTGCTGTTTTACTGTATTACTATTTACTATATTATTGCTTTACTGTAGTACTGTTTTACCGCACTTATTGCATTTTCATTTCATTATTATACTGGACTGTGTTGTGCTGGTTTTCTGTTTGGCGGGACGGGTATTCTGAGAGATAAGCCCATTACACAGGCTTGAGTACACACATAGGATTAGAGTGGAAAGTAGTGTGGCCTACGTAGCGTCATGTTATGTATAGTTTACACGAAATCCACAACTAGACGATGTTTTCTTGGGAGATGATCTGATTCGCGCGTCTTGTGCATTTCTGAGTGTTAACCTAGAAAGCTGTCGACTCTGGAGACAGATCATTGAGGACCTTAGTGGAAACATCCCTCTTTAGTGGTGACAGTGGCAGACCACATTATGTGGCAAACCCATTCGCACCCGAGGGCCCACTTTGGAACTTGCATAGGGTGCTTTATTTTGAGGTGAATCAGATGACGATCTCTTTGTTTGGCGATAGCATTGTATCCTACGGGCTGAATGTGCTATTGCTTCTCATTCTGGGATCCGAATATGAGGATCCTACCTTTTAGTACCCACATGTGAGTATGGGCGGGTGTTTACAGGTTTGCAGGTGACCATGCCTCCCATATACCCTGATATTCTGGTATGTTCACAGACAGATGATGCAACCTATTACAGTCAGTGGGTTTCTATCTATAGTAATGTTCCAGATTTGTACAGACACCGTTCACACAGTCCAGGACAGACACAGACCACGCTGATACCATGCCCTTTTGCATTGCATTATTGTAGCGAGCGATTTTGGACGCGGTTCTTAAGCGCTGGTCGCTCTCTGTGGTTGAGCTTAAACTACAGGTCGATTCATTTTTTATCCTATTGAAGCTGATGAAGGAAGGGAAATAGATGTCTCCAATTAACCCTGCTTTGCATACGAAGTTTAAACAGCGGTCTGTTAGGTTATGGATGCTATCGATGTGGGGGGCCTTTGTACTAGTTATTTATATTTTTGCCAATACTGGTTTTTATCTAGGCAGAAGTCTTCTGGCGGGGAACAAGGATTAGGATGTTAGGACTGATGTTTTTTGATAGATACATGAGATTATGGGATTTTGGATTTTTGTTTAGTGTGCTCGCTAAGATTTTTCTTTCAATCTTATGCCTACGTATTCCCGTTTACCGAAACAGGGAAATCAGAGCGTTCGTAGTTCCTCGGAAATGGGTGTTTTTGGTGTCTTGTTCAAAGCCCCAGACGTGAAGCGAAAGGTGGTTTGTATCTTGTTCAAAGCCCAAGATGTGAAGCTGAAAAGTCTATTTGTGTCTTGTTCAAAGCCCATGACATGAAGCTGAAGGTTTGACTTTAGAGAATTTGTCATCTCTAAAGAGAGGGTTGTTTGTCACAACTGTTGGGTGACTAACTGTAAAGGAGGATTACTTTAACCGGGATACGCGGATCCTAGCAATGCCATAATTTCCTTTATAGGGGATTTCCAACCTGAAGGAGAAGACTTTAATTCAGTTTAGAGCAATGCTATCTTTCCTTAGGAATTTCTCATACTAAAAGAGGGACAGTGGCATGGATGTAGATGATCCAGAGGCTTGCCGCTTACAACGATTAGATGAAGGGGAAGGAGTTGTTGATGTTTGTGTACTGTGAACGAGGCACAACTTTGATGCTAAAAGGTTGATTGGATCAACCAGTGGTTTTCTTATACAAAGCCTAAGAGGAGGCTAATATGTGTCTCGTACAAAGCCCGAGGGAGAGGCTGTTTGACTCAACAAGAGAGTTTTTTGTATCTCGTACGAAGCCCGAGATGGAGGCTGTTGTTTGTTTGGCTCAATAAGGACCTTTTTGTATCTCATATAAAGCCCGAGATGAAGGCGAAAGGGGTGATTGACTCAGCGAGGGAGTCTTTTATGTGTCTCGTACAAAGCCCGAGAGAGAGGCTAAACGTTGTTTGACTCCGCTGGGGAGAATCATTATACAAAGCCCAAGAGAGAGGCTAGGGTTACTATTTCAGTTAAGTGACAGGTACAGTATACTGATTTTGAAAGATAAAACCAGTTCTTATATGAGCAACACTGTACTCAAGGATTTGATTCAAGGATCCGGGTTATTCCTGTTCTTTAAGGAAGCAGGAAATCCGAAGGGTATTGAGACTGTCCGAGTCTGCGGGTTTCCTTCCTATTTTTGAAGGAGTCACTTGAGAATGTCTTTGAGACTCAAGGAAATTGGACTGTCCAAGTCTAGAGTTTCGTCTTTTTTGCTATGCTTTGAGAAACAGTAGTAGACTCTATGATAGGACTGTTCTATGAAGATGACTAGGTTTTGTTCCCATACCTCTAGGAGGTCGTCGGGACAATTTGTACGAAGCCCAAAAGGAGGCTGGAAACTTTTAAGAAGCCGACGGGTCCTTGTACGAAGCCCAAGAGGAGACGAGGTTGCTTTTAGGAAGCCTGTGGGTCCTTGTACGATGCCAAGAGGAGGCCGATGCTTTTAAGAAACCCGTGGGTCCCCAAACCCCGAGAAACTCAAGGCAATGCTATTCACCGAGAATAGATCAAAGTCAGGAAAGTTCGAGAATTTGGAAGAAACTCAAAGATGCCATTCACAGAGAATACATTCATCTTGGGGAGTATAGTTTCTTGACGATTCCTAATGAGGACAGCCGAAGAGAAGACTGTATCTGGTGATCCTATTGGGGATCTAGTTGTCTATTTCTACGAATAAATGAAACGGCGTCACCTAGTTCTAGACGTAGTTACCGGGGAAACTCTAAATATCTATACTATTATTACACAGTTGATATGAGTTTATGAAAGAAGACTTACAATGAAACAACCCCACAATACAGTTATATGTATATGAAAGCGGTAAATGAAAGCGTATAAACACTTACTCGGTTGTAGAGCTTCCATGCTGTTCGGTTAGTTGTTCAACAAAGAAAGATTGAAAACAACAGTATATTCAAAATCAAAGGATAAAGTGCTTTGAAAAAAAAGATCTGGGGCTTACAGCTCAAGGAGAGGCCCAGGGTTTTATCAGTGAGTGCACTGTTTAAATTTGTACAGAGGGCCTTATACAAGTGACTGAGGCCCAAAAGGTTTTCTGTACAAAGGGATGGGTCTTACACTCTCTCAAGAGGCCCAAAAATTTTTAAAGAAAAAGAGTGGGGCTTATAACACGAGGGTAGGCCCAGATGATTTTTCGTTTACAATGGCGATCGCGCCGAAGTTTTCTTTTAACGCAGAGGGACTTATACAATAAGTGAGGCCCAAAATGTTTTGGTTAAAAGGGGGTTGGGTCTTACACTCTAATAGAGGCCCAAGTGTATTTTAAGAAAAGAAATGGGTCTTACTACTCGAGGGTAGGCCCATGGTTATTTTGAAAAGGCGACGATCGCGCCGTTTGTTTTTGACGGTCTCGGGACTTATACAATAAGTGAGGCCCAAAATGTTTTGTCAAAAAAAAGGATTGGGTCTTACACTATATTAGAGGCCCAAGAGTGTTTGACAATGATTTGTTTGAGTGAAAAATCAAAGAAACCCTAATTTTATTCTTTAAATGTAAATATTTAAAGAAAATCAATGAAAAATACCAAATAGGTTTGAATAAACCACTTGTGATTTTTGTTTAAGGTTTGAAAAATGAGATATAAATCACAAGAGATATTAAAACTCATTTGGCCTTGATTTGTCAAGATGAATATTCATTTTAAAATGCTTAAAAACAAATAAAAATGAATTTATTCACAAAAATACTAATTATATTAAATAAATAATATAAACTCAATTTTTTTGTGGAATAAAATATTTCAACATTTTTGTGATTTTTTGCAAAAAGAACCAATAAAAAATAATTAAAATTGAAAGAGTTATTAATTTCCCAAATAATTAACAAAACATGAAAATAGTTGGAAAAATAGCAAAAAATGTGAAAAATCACAAAATGGCATGGGTGGGGTTTGAACCCACGACCTCAAGCATACAAGGCGCGCGCTTTACCACTGGGATGGTGATAGATCTATTGTTTGAAATGAAACAACAAATATACAAGGTATGACTTGGTTTTGGCTTGCCCAAGGCAAGTTTTGGCTTAAAAACGTGAAGGTCATAACTTTCTCAATTCTTAATGGTTTGAGACAAAATTTATATGTATCTGGGCCAGAATTTTACAAGGAATCCAATGGTGGTGGTGGTTTTTTCAGGTCACACTCCCTCCTCAAAACCCGATAATGGTTTTGAAAATGACCTATAATTGCATTTTCTATGTTACACTTTGATACAGGCATGAATTACATGATCAATTGGCACAAACACAACACACATGACATGTATAATAGATGCATACTCAGTGGACTTCAAATGCACACATGTTTTGGTGAGTGCAAGTTGATAGGCTTACCCTTCTTTGGGATTTTGGAGTTTTCTCTGCAATCTACCAACCCTCTTGCTCCAGATATGATTTTATGCCTTGAACCACCTCAAATGATCCCTTGGATGCTTTTAGGATGGTTGGAATCAGCTGGTACCTGCAAAAACACAAACAGTCCCTTTCTTGCAAAAGGGGTCAAAAGTGACCAAAATAGCAACTCTCTCAAATGGTGTTCCAGATGGGGGGAACCATTTGGGACAGTTCAAGGATGTTATTTGGAGTGTGTTTGAGGTTTTATCTGGTTTGGAAAGTGACTGAATCAAGACATGGCTTGAAAAGTACAAAAAAAAGCCTATTTTGAGGTTTTGAGAGATGACTTTGTGATTTTTGATTACAGGTCACTTGTGATAGTTTGAACAGCTTACATATGATATATATGAGTTGTGTGTGTGTGATTGATTGTGATGGAATTGCTCTCTAGCTCAAAAACTCAAAGTTACTTGCTTTGGAAGGCAAATTTGAGGTGAAAGAAGAGATTTTGAAGAAAGCATATGTTTGATGGCTTTGGTGTACTCAAACTGAACACAATTGAGCTCTATTTATAGTAGAGCAAGTTTGTTTTAGGATCCACAGTGAATGGCAACTGCAGCAGGTGTTTGTTCAATGTTGGCCAATGGAAATCCAAGTCTCCTCTAGCCATTAACTAGAGGTTAGGGCACAGGGCTGTGGTTCTCTTGGTCTTGGATAAGTCTTGACTGATTTCAGATGAGAATGGCTCAGTCCATGCCACCTTGATGCTTCCATTGAATGCTCCAATCCAAATTTGAAGTCTTGTCCCTATTTTGGCCATTCTAGGTTCAACATGCTTTTTCTTGTTCCAAGGACTCTGGAGGCTTGGCTCAGTGATTGTCCCCTTTAGATTCAATCCTCAGATGTGTCCAAGTGAATAGGAGCATTTGAATTTGGCTGATTTTGGCAAATTGACCAAAAATGCAAATTCTGCCTTGCCTTGACAGATTTCAGCAAGGCAACTTTCCAATGTCATATCTCATGACTCAAATGGAATTTGGCAATGTTCTTGGTCATTTTGGAAAGCCCTTACATGATACAACAACTGTTTGAACATGTTTAGTTTTGATCTCTTTTGAATCCAAGTGAAAAATCCCTCTACATTTGGCAAAAAGTGAAGACAGATTTGGACTTAGTGAAAATTTCACTAAGTGTTGGAAAAAGTGACATTTTCAATTTTCAGCCATTTTGATCACTCCATAACTCAAAATCCTTAATGAATTGGACTTAGGTCTAGTTGAAGTTTTTGTAGAGGGTAATGAGGGCTACAAATCCATCTTTGGATGAGGAAAAATGGCCTTGTGGTTTAGGAGTTATGATCCTCCAAAGTTGGTACCCTTGCCACTTTATTTTTAACTTAGAAAATTTTCTAAGTTTTTATGGTTACCCCTTTTACAAGTTATCCAACTTTTCTTGTTTTTTCTTGATGAACGATGATTAAAATCACACATAAACATCATTTTAGGGTTAAAAAACCATTTTGGTGAAAAATCTCAAAAAGTCAAAGTTGACTTTTGTGCACAGTTGACTTTTTATCAGATGAATTCCAAACCGTGCAATTCCTCAGGAAATCATGTCCTTGACCTAAATCAAACTTGATGGACATGTTCCAAGGGTTTCATAGGGTATATTGAGGCATGTCCTAGGAGTTGGGAGCATGTCCTGGTCAAAAGTCAAAGTTACAGTTGACTTTTTCCTTAAAACCCTAATTGTGGTGCAGATGAAATTGAGACTTGTTACTCAAGCTTCTTGGATTAATCCATTGTTCCAAATGGATCAATATAGTTCATTAAAGACCCTCAAATCATGTATTGAGGTCTTGGCTCATGATTTGTCCCAAAAGTCAACTTAGGGGTGAATTAGGTCAAGAAACCCTAATTCCTGATTTTTGATGTATGCATCCCCTGAGGTAAAGTTGACTTGATGATAGGGTCCATGAGGTTCCATGGAGTATATTAGATTATGTTTTGGATCATTGGCTCATGCCCAGATGTAAATTTCCATCTGGGGGCCCTGGTCGACCAAACCCTAATTTGGTGACACTGTCGATCTTGAAGCTTGATCCACCTAGAAGGGAGCAACCTTGTGCTTAATCCTTGAAGTGGGAGTCCTCTTGATCCATTGTGAATGTTTGAGAGGTTAGAGAAGTTGAAGATCATGTCATTCCTTGATTGATCCTTTGTCTAAGCACTCAGAGAGGGCTTGAAACCCTAATTTTGATTGTAGTAAATGCTCAACAACCCTTGAGGTTTTTGATGAGGCATGATGGTTCATCCATATTGTGATGATGATTTGCACAATGATGGGAAATCTTAGTGGTCAAAATTTGGGGTATGACAATTATCATGTCATAACATTCATGTTTGTCATTTACAGGTGCTTATTACACTTTTGATTCCAATCAATGGGCTCGACAGAGACAGTTGCCAAGAGAAAGAACAATGTTGCCTACAAGTTCCCCAAACCTACTTTGGATTTACTGCATAAGGTGATAGCTCTGGCCGACCCGGGTATTCTTGTCAACTTCCAGAAGAAATATGGGTAATTGGTGGAGATGGTCCGCAGAATCACACAGTATGAACATGATGCTCTTCACTCTTTGCTACAGTTTTATGAGCCTTCGTTGAGATTCTTTCTCTTTCCTGATTACATTTTGATGCCTACTTTGGAAGAGTTCTCATTTATTTTGGGAATTCCGGTCGAATCAGTATTGCCATTCTTTTCTGGTAGTCATCCTAACATATAGGAGATTGCAGCTAAGGTACGGGTGAAAGATTCAGTGCTAAAAGGAAATGTGACTATCAAAAATGGGGTCAATGGTTTTCACTTAGCCTTTCTTACCGATCAAGCTCAAGAGGCTGCTGAAGCAAAGGATTGGGCAGTTTACAATTCCATCCTGGCTTTGTGCATATATGGCATTGTTCTTTTCCCTAATCAACAGGATTTTGTGGATATGTAGGCTATAAGAGTTTTTGTTCTCAAAAATCCGGTTCCCACTTTGTTAGGAGATTTTGACTACTCTGTGCACTTCAAGAATGAAAAAAGAAGGGGATGATCGGTCAATTGTTGTACTCCACTTTTATCTCATTGGTTTTTGAAGCATTTACCTCAGACAAGTGCTTTTGTAGACACAAAAGATTCTTTAAAATGGTCCAAGCGGATAATGGGATTAATTGCTAATAACATCGTCTGGTTCGATCGTAAGTTTATGGGAATAGAGATTATCACCACTTGTGGGAATTTTCCCAATGTTCCTCTAATTGGCAGGAAAGGGGGAATCAATTATAACCCGATCATGGCCATTAGACAGTTTGGATACGCTTCCAAGTATCCTCCCGCAGATCGGGATGTTGAGAAATCTTTGTTCTTTACAAGGACTGAAAATGAGGAAATGCTGCGAGAAGTTGTGAATGCTTGGGGCACCCGCGTAAAACAGGAAAAACTGTTTTTGGAAAAATGGATTGCAGATCTTATCCTGATTACGAAAGATGGATTGAAAGGAAGGTAAACGAATTACTCTTGCCTTTTTCGAGGAAACCCCCTTTATATCCCGTAATGCCAGAGCAGCCTACCACGGTAGCCATCGAGGAGTTTGACAAGCTGCAGAAGTTGGTGAAGGAGCTTCAGGTGGAGAATTCAGATCTGAGTAGTCTTCTTCAAAACGCTCTGCATGCCAACAAAGAGTTAGAGCATAAAGCCTAAGACGCCGGAAAAATCTTAGCTGCAAGAAAAAACGATTTCGCCGAAAGAGCTCAACATTTCCAGAAAATTAGTAAGGGTGCCGATGCTTCCACTCAAGCTCATAAGAAGACCAAACAGACTTTAGCCCAGACCAAGGATACGCTAGCCAAGTTTTAGCAAGCCTGGGATGAGGTTAGGATCGAAAACACAGAGTTGCAGGAACAGCTAAAGATCAAGGATGACGAGCTTAAAAAGGCACATGAACAATGGATGAAGTATTGGGAGAACCTTGGCAAAAGCCAAGAGCAATTGGAAAGCACCAGAGAGGAGCTGAAGACTGCCAAGAAGGAGCTTGAAGAGGCTATGGTAGATATGGGGAAACTCAAAATGCAAGTCGGTGTGAAAAGGCATAAAGGAGTTTGTGATGATGAAGCTCTCTTGATGCATATGGGCTCGCTGACTGAAGCTCTCACGAAGAGAGATGTTCTGATTAAGGAGTTAATTGAAAGACCAAATCACCAGCGCACTCGCATACTCTTCGAGGAGGTCAAGTATTCAAGTGAAAAGTTGAAGGATTTAGAGTTATCAGATTGACAGTTTCTCTCTCTTTCTCTTAATGTAGTTTTGTTGATGGATATCATCAGGCCTGTTGATGAATCCACTATTTTGATGTATGTTGTTTGAACTCATTGTTAAACGCTATGCGTATGTCTGGTTCCTTTTTAATTGAAACAAGCAGTTTATTCAGAAATTTTCCTTTAGCAGTTATCTATACACAAGCACATAGTCACGGCACGTTCCTTCATACCATGATTTCTGATCTTCAGATTTCTGTGGTTAAGATTGGAATCAGGGTGTAAGGCACCTCGGAAATGATAAACATGGCATTTGCATTGCATTGCATATCATTTTTGCATGACAGGTACTTGTTGCAGGTCCTCTAACCTTTATTTGGTTTCAGGCACTATAGCTGATATCCACATCCACCGGTACGCAACTCGCAGAAAGCAAGCTAAGATCATGGATCAGGTGCAAACTGAACTGACTGAGCTGAGGAACAGGATGGACCAATTTATAACATTAATGACTTGTATGGTTCAAAATTAGGAAAGACTCGGGGCAATGGTCGAGCGGCCACAAGTAGAGGTGCAAAATGGTAACGGTAATAATGGAGATCACAGAATTGGTGATGAGACTGGTAATCAGACTGTGTTAATGTAGGTGGTGACCCTCCTAGAAATACTGGGGTTCATCATATTGTGGAAGACAACCAGGATGAGCAGTTCACTCTGTTGGATGCTGAAGATGAGAACACTCGCCGATTCGACGAGCTTGCTAAAAAAATCAGGTCTATTGAATCCTAAAACACTCTTGGTTTTGATGTTTCTGACTTGGGATTGGTACCTGGAGTAAGAATTCCCCATAAGTTCAAGCCACCAACATTTGACAAGTACAATGGCACTAATTGTCCTAAAACTCATCTTCAATCCTATGTGGGGAGGATAGCTGCTTATACTGACGATGAGAAATTATGGATGTACTATTTCCAAGACATCCTTACTGGAGCATCTCAAAAATGGTATATGAAGTTGAGCAGGGCTTCTGTGAGGAATTGGAAGGAGTTAGCTCATGCTTTCATCAAGCAGTATCAATACAATATGGATATGGCTCCAAACTGTACTCAGCTGCAGAGTATGGCTCAGAATGCGAAGGAAAGTTTTAAGGAATATGCTCAAAGGTGGCGTCAGTTGGCTGCCATGGTTCAACCTCCACTGCAGGATCGAGAGATGGCTGACATGTTTATGGGTACTCTTCAGGGAACTTATCTTGATAGGTTGGCTGCCTGTCTTTCAACTGGGTTTGCAGACATTGTAATCGCTGGGGAAAGGATTGAAAGTTTGTTGAAGCTCAGCAAAATACAAGATATCAGTGGCGCTAGTTCTTCAGGAGTGAGGAAGCCATTTGCTGGAACTACCAGGAAGAGAGATGGGGAGACCATTACTGTTTATAGGAATAAAGGAAAAGGTAGAGGCTATCAAGATTCCTATGATCAAGTTGCTGCTGTCACCATTCCTAGTCCACAAGTTCAAACACAGCCACAGCAACAGAATGTTCAGCCACAGAATAATCAACAGCCACAGAGATCATATCAGCAGAGACAAACTGACAGGTGTATAGACCCTCTGCCTTTGACTTACACAGCTTTGTTACCTTAATTGTTGAAGCTTAATCTGGTGGAGCTTCGTACGATGGGCCCGGCTCCTGCTGTCTTACCAAAGGGTTATGATGTTAATGCATGCTGTGAGTTTCATTCTGGGGCTCCAGGTCATTCTATTAAAAAGTGTCGGACATTTTAGTATAAGGTACAGGATTTGATTGATGCCAAGGCAATTAATTTCTCTCCTCCACCAAATGTGCTTCAGAATCCCATGCCAGATCATAATGTGCCAAAGGTCAACGCCGTTGAGGATGGGAAAGTTTTGAATTTGGTAACTGATGTGAACAGGGTGAAGACTCCTTTGAGTTTTGTGAAGGCTCGGTTGTTGAAGGGGAAAGTGTTCCCTGGCTGTGAAGAAGGTTGTGTTGATTGCAAGAATCAGAGTAATGGTTGTGATAAACTGAAGGCCGGTATTCAAAATTTGATTGATGAGGGTTGTCTACAGTTCGATCAGGGGGACAAAAAAGATGAGGATGTGTCAGCTGTTACCATTTATTTTACTCCAGCTGAAATTCAAGTGCCATCGCCTGCTGCTATCATTGTGCCTGACGTAGTGAGTCCTTTTACTAACACGGTACCAGGACCAGTTCCTTATACTAGTGAGCGGGCTATCCCATGGCACTACGGTGCAGATGTTTACTACCAAGGGGAAAAGCAAGAGGTGGAAACTCCAGCTGGGGGTAGTTCCAGTATTGATAATGTTGGAGGTCTTGGTGGCTTCACCAGAAGTGGACGTTTATTCGCTCCACAGACTTTGAGAACTAGTGCTGAAACTGAGGCAGCAGCCAAAGCCAAAGGTAAACAGGTGGCTACAGAGGAGGTTGTTGTTCCTGAATCTGTGCAGAAAGGTACTTTTGAGAAAGAGGTCGAGGAGTTCATAAGACTTATCAAAAAGAGTGATTATAAAGTGGTTGATCAGATGAACCAAATGCCCTCAAAGATTTCTATCTTGTCGTTGCTTATGTGTTCTGCAGCTCATCGAGAGGCACTTTTGAAGGTCTTGAATATGGCCTATGTACCTCAAGAGATTAGTGTGAATCAATTGGAGTCTGTTGTTTCTAATGTCAACGCTAGCCATGGGCTAGGTTTTACAGATTATGATTTGACTACGGAGGGTCGCAATCACAACAGGGCATTACACATCACCCTGGAGTGTAAAGGGGCAGTATTATCTCATGTATTGGTAGACACGGGGTCTTCCCTGAATGTGTTACCAAAGAAGGCCTTAATGAAGTTAGACACCGACGAAATTATTTTAAGACCAAGTGATTTGGTAGTAAGGGCTTTCGATGGTTCGAAACATTCTGTATTCAGAGAGGTGAAGCTCCCAGTAAAGATTGGTCCTCGGGTGTTTAAGTGCGTGTTCTACGTGATGGACATTCAGCCCGCATATAGTTGCTTGTTAGGCAGACCGTGGATTCATGCCGCTGGTGCAGTGACATATACGTTGCATCAAAAGTTGAAATATGTGGTTGATGGTCAAGTGGTGACTGTATGTGGAGAGGAAGACATCTTCGTAAGTCAGCTGTCTACCTTTAAGTACCTGGAAATGGATGGAGAGATCCATGAGATGCTGAGTCAAGCATTTGAGGCAGTCAATATTGGGGATTCGTCTTCACAGGCGGTATCTTCTCAGAGCGAAGAACAGGTGGGTACTTCTATTGCTTCTTACAAACAGGCAATGGAAGTAGTCAAAGCAGGTAATGTCCAAGGCTGGGGTAAATTGATTGAAGTCTATGCAAAGGAAGATAAGTTCGGTATAGGCTATAATCTGTATCAAGCTGCTGCAACAGAATGCAAGGGGCCGATTACTTTCTACAGCGGGGGAATCATTAATCCAAATCAGATGTGCGCTGCAAGTGAAGATGGCGTCGACAGTGATTGTGATCTCGACAAGTGGGTGCGCCCGTGTGTATCGGGTCAAGAGCTATGCAATTGGTTTATTGAGGAAATTGTTCAAGTTACTCTTCAAACAGAGTAATTTTCTTTGTTTTTCTTTGTTGCATGTTAAAATCTTGCGCTCTGCCCAAGGCGTGTAGATCCATTTGTAGGGTTTCATAATTGCATTTGCAAGGTTTTTTATCATTAATAAAGGACGTTTTGCATTCAAATTTTGTGTTCCTTGTCTTTCATTTTTATTTTTGCAGAAAAAACAATAAAATGGTAATGTTTTATTTTTGTTGTTCCTTTTTCAAAAGGTCTCATTCTAAAATAAAGCATGACCCTCAATCATGCAGACTTAATCACCTGGATTTCATTGATAACGATTCTGCTATGGCCAAGTATGACTTTGATAGTCCAATCTATCAAGCCGAAGAGGGGGATGAAGAAGACTGTGAAGTTCCCGAGGAATTGACCAGATTGTTGAAGTAGGAGGAGAGGGTCATTCAACCTCACCAAGAGACAATTGAGGTTATCAACATTGGTTCCGAGGACGCCAAGAAAGAGATTAAAATTGGAGCCAGTCTGCAGGCCGAGGTGAAGAAAGAGCTGATCAGTATGCTGCGGGAATATGTTGACATCTTTGTCTGGTCGTATCAAGATATGCCAGGGTTAGATACATACATTGTTGTGCACAGGTTGCCGTTGAAAGAGGGCTATCCTCCTCTCAAACAAAAGCTCCGGAGAACTAAACCAGAAATGGCTCTCAAAATCAAGGAGGAGGTACAAAAATAGTTAGATGCAGGATTTCTGGCAGTCACCAATTACCCACCATGGGTTGCAAATATTGTTCCTGTGCCGAAGAAAGATGGTAAGGTTAGAATGTGCGTTGATTACCGGGATCTAAATAGAGCAAGTCCGAAGGATTACTTTCCTTTACCTCATATTGATGTACTGGTTGACAACACCGCTCAGTTCTCAGTATTCTCCTTCATGGATGGCTTCTCCAGGTACAACCAAATCAAGATGGCACCGGAAGACATGGAAAAGACAACGTTCATTACCCCGTGGGGTACCTTCTGTTATAAGGTGATGCCTTTTGGGTTGAAGAATGTCGGGGCAACGTATCAGCGAGCTATGGTAACATTCTTCCATGACTTGATTCATATGGAGATTGAGTGTTATGTAGATGATATGATTGCCAAGTCTCGAACAGAAGAAGAGCATCTGGTCAACTTGAAGAAACTGTTTGAGAGGTTGAGAAAGTTTTGACTAAGGCTGAATCCGAACAAGTGCACTTTCGGAGTGAGGTCCGGTAAATTGCTGGGTTTCATCGTAAGCGAAAAAGGAATTGAGGTTGATCCCGCCAAAATAAAAGAGATACAAGAAATGCCTGTACCAAGAACATAAAAAGAAGTACGTGGTTTCTTGGGTAGATTGAACTACATTGCACGGTTCATATCTCACCTCACAGCCACTTGTGAACCGATATTTAAGCTGTTAAGAAAAGAGCAAGCGGTCAGGTGGAATGACAATTGCCAAAGGGCTTTCGAGAAAATAAAAGAATATTTGCGGGAACCTCCAATTCTCATGCCTCCAGTTCTAGGGAGACCATTGATCATGTATTTGACTGTGCTTGAAGGATCCATGGGTTGTGTTCTCGGTCAACATGACGAGACAGGTAAAAAGGAGCATGCCATCTATTACTTGAGCAAAAAATTCAATGATTGCGAGTCACGATACTCAATGCTTGAGAGGACATGCTGTGCACTTACATGTGCTGCTAAGCGATTGAGGCAATATATGCTCACTCATACAACCTTGTTAATTTCAAAGATGGATCCTGTCAAGTATATATTTGAGAAACCAGCATTGACCGGACGGGTTGCACGTTGGCAGATGGTGCTGACTGAATATGATATCCAGTATACTCCTTAGAAAGCCATCAAGGGAAGTATTTTGTCAGATTATCTTGCGCAGCAGCCAATTGATGACTATCAACCCATGAAATTTGATTTCCCTGATGAGGACATCATGTTTCTCAAAGCTAAAGATTGCGAGGAACCACTCCCGGAGGAGGGGCCAGACCCTGAATCCAAATGGAGTTTGATGTTTGATGGGGCCGTCAACATGAATGGATGCGGAGTTGGGGCAGTTCTTATCACTCCGAAAGGGTCTCATATACCTTTCACTGCCAGACTAACTTTTGATGTCACCAACAATGAAGCAGAATATGAAGCTTGCATTATAGGCATTGAAGAAGCCATTGACTTAAGGATCAATACTCTTGAAATATTTGGGGACTCTGCTCTAGTGATCAATCAGATCAATGGAGATTGGCATACCCGTCAAGCAAACTTGATTCCTTACAGAGACTATGCGAGGAGGTTATTGACTTTCTTCACAACAGTGAATTTGTACCATATACCTCGAGATGGAAATCAGATGGCTGACGCTTTGGCAACATTATCTTCCATGATTCAAGTGAATGGATGGAACCATGTGCCCAAAATTGAGGTGTCCCATCTTGACAGGCCTGCACATGTATTTGTTGTTGACGCAGTGTCTGATGACAAGCCATGGTTTCATGATATCAAATGCTTCTTGAAGAGTCAAGAGTATCCGGCTGGGGCATCCAACAACGATAAAAAGACTCTGAGGAGGTTAGCTGGTAGCTTCTTCTTGAATGAGGACGTGTTGTACAAACGAAACTTTGACATGGTTTTGCTCAGATGCGTGGATAGACACGAAGCACAAATGTTGATGCAAGAGGTGCACGAAGGCTCTTTCGGTACTCATGCCAGAGGACATGCAATGGCAAAGAAATTGTTGAGATCGGGGTACTACTGGATGACTATGGATGCAGACTATTGTTCATACGCCCGCAAATGCCACAAATGTCAGATTTATGCGGATAAAGTGCATGTACCTCCGAATCCGGTGAATGTCACGTCATCTCCTTGGCCCTTTGCAATGTGGGGCATTGATATGATTGGAAAGATTGAGCCAACTGCTTCCAACGGCCATCGCTTCATCTTGGTCGCTATCGATTACTTTACCAAATGGGTAGAAGCAGCGTCTTATGCTAATGTCACCAAGCAGGTGGTAGCCAGATTTCTGAAGAGAGATATCATCTGTCGCTATGGAGTGCCCGAAAGAATCGTTACTGATAATGGTTCTAATCTCAACAACAAAATGATGGCAGAATTATGTCGGGACTTCAAAATTGAGCATCACAATTCTTCGTCGTACCGTCCAAAGATGAATGGCGTTGTTGAAGCGGCCAACAAGAAAATCAAGAAGATTGTGCAAAAGATGGTGGTGACTTATAAAGATTGGCATGAGATGCTACCGTTTTCCTTGCATGGGTACCAAACATCAATAAGTACATCTACTGGGGTAACACCGTTCTCACTTGTGTATGGTATAGAGGCAGTCCTACTAGTTAAAGTTGAGATTCCCTCGCTGAGAGTTATGATGGATGTCAAACTGGATGAGGCAGAATAGGTTCGCACACAATTCAATGAGCTGAGCTTAGTTAAGGAAAAGAGATTAGCAGCTATTTGCCATGGTCAATTATATCAGAGAAGAATGAAGCAAGCATTTGATCAGAAAGTGCGACCTCGGGAGTATCTAGTTCGTGAATTGGTACTTAAAAAGATCCAACCTCCAAACACAGATCACAGGGGAAAATGGACACCGAACTATGAAGGTACATTTGTGGTTAAAAAGGTTTTCTCTGGCGGAGCCTTAATGCTTACAACCATGGATGGTGAACATTTTCCATCCCCTGTCAACTCAGACGCAGTCAAAACATACTTCGCATAAATAGACCCGCTGGACAAAAAAAAAAGGTCCAGGCAAAAAAGGGCATCCCGGCGAACCATAAAAACAGAATAAATAGGTTCGGGCAAAAATTAGGGATAAAAATAAAAATATTGTACACTCGGTGAGTTGAAAATCCGCAAGGACAACTCAGGCAAGAAAGGGTATCCCGGTGGATTAAAAACCTGAAAAGGGCGGTCCACACAAAAGAGGGATTAAGCGAAGACTGCGATCTGAGTTATCTGTACTGCCTCATCATTTCGCTCAAACTGGCAATCTCCACAGGATAGGAATCAGTCTAATCATCCTCTTCAGAAAGTGAAGATAATCGGAAAGTCTTGAAGACATACTGGTCATAGCAGAATTGAAACTCAGTGAAATGCCATTTCACATTGCCATTAGGATAGTTTCTTTTCTCAATTTTCAGCGATCACCTCTTTCCAGGGATTGCTTCGTGATGTACTTGCCTATTCTGGGCATTCTAATCAATAAAATTGGTTATTCAGTAAAAAAGCTTCGTATCTGTTTTCATTTTACTATTTTGTTTGCAAAAAAAAATGTCCCAGTTTTTGATAAAAAACATTGCATTGTTGAAACGTTGAGGCTTTATAATAACATGCGCAGGGAAAACATCTAAAATTGCTTTGAATGTTGATTAACCCTGGACGGTGGATTCAAACCATGCAGTCTCCGGGACATATGTGTGCATTTCTTTTGTTGCAGGTTTACATGCAGAAGCCTAACAGGAAATCATCTTCAGCACAAAGAGGGGTGCTCTCCCCAACAAGTGATGGTTCATGGTTGGATTTTCTCAGTTGCTGAAGTCATATCCAGCACGGGGCATATGTGCATATTATTTGCTTGTAAGTAGCAACCTCGTATTAGGCTCAAAAGCAATATTAAAGCGATTTCAAAGATATGAGAGCATGGACCGGGTCTTCCCGACAAGTAATCACTTATTCCCATGCAGAAGACTGGGGCAATCATGTTCAGGAAAGGGTTCACATGTCACCCTTTTGTCACAACTTTTACCGACTGAGTCCATTATTCGGCCGACGGTCGCTTACGACGATTCGATGTTGACAATTTATTTTCCACTGGATATCATTGTATCTTATTAAGTTGATTCTCCCATTCAGTACTTCCAACAGCTACAAGCTTTTCTGTGTCGACAACGGTTGCTGATTCCCCGGTAGTGGCTGATTCCCCAGCTGAGTCGGAAGGCTGATTATCTCTAGTAAAGGTTTTTGGGTTAATTCTCCCTAAGCAGAATTTTCAATGACTCTTGGTTCCTCAACAGCACGTCATTCAGAAAGTTCTCATCCCCAACAAAGTTCCATGAGCAGAGTAATCTCCATATAAGGCAGAGTTATTCCAGTGGAAACTACCTCAGCAGGATCATCACACCTCAGTGTATTTGCTAGCCAATTTATTTGTGGCAGTTTGTGGCAGGCGTTATCCCGGCAAAAGGGTTAGTCCCCACAGAGCAATTGAAGGATCGAACAATGATCTTTTCCCCGCGGAGTTGGGTTCCTCGTCCGGAGTCTCTTTTGCATTTGCATATAGTGTACATAACATTTTCTAAAGCATAGCATTCCATTGATATGGAGCATTACGGAAAAACTCAAACATATGCATATGAAACATAAGCCAGGATCAACCATTTACCTGCAAGCCAGAGCAATTCACAGACAAAACATTGTCATGCAATCCCAGCAAATCCTGCTACAACGCTTGATCACACAATGTTAATTCAATACTCGTCTGTATTGTCCTTTCAGCACTCATCTGTGCTTGAACTCTTATTTCAATACTCGTCTGTATTGTCCTTTCAGCACTTGTCCGTGCTTGAACTCTTATTTCAATACTCGTCTGTATTGACCTTTGACACCCGTCCGTGTCCTTTCAGCACTCGTCCGTGTCAGAACTTTTAGCCAATACTCGTCCTTATTGACTTTTGAGATACTGGTCCATATCTTATTAATCATCGTCCGATACTAGTCTGTATCGTCGACCTGGTCACTTGTCGTGTACCTTTGATGATTGTCCGATGCTCATCTGCATCGATGACCTTTGACACTCGTCCGTGTCCGTTCAACACTCGTCCGTGTTAAAACCTTTTAGCCAATACTCGCCCGTATTGACTTTTGAGATACTCGTCCATATCTTATTAATCATCGTCCGATACTCTTCCGTATCGTCGACTTGGTCACTCGTCGGGTACCTTTGATGATTTCCCGATGCTCGGCCGCATCGATGACCTTTGACACTCGTCCGTGTCCGTTCAACACTCGTCAGTGTTTGAACCTTTTAGAGAATACTCGTCCGTATTGACTTTTGAGATAACCGTCCATATCTTATTAATCATCGGCCGATACTCGTCCGTATCGTCGACTTGGTCACTTGTCGTGTACCTTTGATGATTGCCCGATGCTCGTCCGCATCGATGACCTTTGACACTCGTTCGTGTCCATTCAACACTCGTCCGTGTTTGAACCTTTTAGCCAATACTCGTCCGTATTGACTTTTGAGATACTCGTCCGTATCTTATTAATCATCGTCCGATACTCATCCGTGTCGTCGACTTGGTCACTCGTCGTGTACCTTTGATGATTGTCCGATGCTCGTCCGCATCGTTGACCTTTGACACTCGTCTGTGTCCTCTAAATATTCGTCCACATTTTCTGTCCATACTCGTCCGTATGGTCATGGATACTCGTTCGTATCCCTATTTTGATATACTTCAATCTATGCAGTTATTTGCTGATACTTCCATAAGGGTTTATATCCCTTTTCTTCTTCAGTTAGCGTGCAAATTTTCTGGTTGTTTTGGTATTCAATCACAGTTCACCTTGATTGTCTGAATAGCCGTTGCTTTCATCCTGCTCAGGTTAATAGATGATTGAATAGGGGCAGCTGTAACACTCCAAAATTTGCCCTCTTGTTATTTCCTAGCTTATGTTTCATTGCATTGCATTTAGATCTCATTGCATCTCATATATCATACATGTTGCATAAGGGCATGTGGTCAGTGGTCTTCAGAGAATTGATCATTCAAAGCCATAGAACAAGAGCCAAGGGTCTTCAAGCAAGCCTCAAGAGTCTCTTACATCTCATATGATCTCAATTGATCCCACAAGTCATTGGAAGAAGAGAATTCACCAAGAAGATTTGACAGTGCATCATCTCCTATCAAAAGCAGTCAAAATTAGGGTTCTGGATTCAAGCAGTCTCCTGATGAAATTTTGGTTCAAACTTGATCTCAATGTTTTCTACATGATGTCAAGTGTCTAAGAATGGAAGATTGCCCATTGGTTCATTTCAGAAGAGGTTCAATTGATCAGTTGCTTGAGAATCAAGAAGTTGGGGAAAAAGTCAACTGTGCAAAGGAAAAAGTCAACTCCTGACTTTTCAAGGTCAAATTCATGAAATTCAAGTCACATATGTTCATTGGACAAGATTTGATCAAGAAATATCAAGAGAATCATAAAAAATCAAGAATTGTACAAAGTTGCCAAATTTAGAAACTTAGGGTTTCTAAAAATGGCAAGTTTTGGACCATTTTGCACCACACTTCAAAGCATTCTTTCTCCATGATAAAAGCCTCAAAATTCAGGCCCAAGTTGGGCCAATTAAAGATCACATTATAAGCTTCAAATCCATATAAAGAACTCTTCCATTGGATCAAAATTGAGGGAGTTATGATCAATCAATGTTTGACAAAATCAAGGCAAATCTCAAGTCATGGCAAGGCAAGTTCAGGCCTCCAGGCCATAATTTCATCAAACACTTGGTGTTCCAAATGTCAAGCCCATTTTCTCCATCAAGAAGGCTCCAAATGAAAAATTGTTGTATATCAAAATTGTTCATCTCTATGTCCTCTTCAACTTTGATGTTAAACATTTTTTTCATTTGAGCAAGTTATAAGGGTCATATGAGGGTTCAAAGATGGGTGCTCACAACTGAAACTTGCCCAAGAATGCTTGCCCCATGGGCGCATTCTCTTGCCCACCAAAGTCAGTTTTACACACTTGATTTCTAAGCCATTTTTGATCATTTTCCAAATATCCATTCAACCTAAGATTAACACCAAACATGTTCTCTTATGTCTCCTCTTTCTAATGACATCAAAAACTCATCAAACCATTCATCATACATAGAGAATTCCATCTCTAAACTTCCACATTTCCATTGTTTTCTTGCTGACCAAACATAAGAAGTATTGGTTTTGTTTGTACTTAGATTCAGTTCACATTCCCACGCACACAAACACTACACATCAGTCTCATTACTTCATTTGGCTAGACCACCACCTTACACACATATGTATACATGTTGTCTCATGCATTAAAATGGAAATGTTCAAATGGAAACTTGTTGTGCAAGCCTTGCTGCAAGATCAGAATCATCACCACCTTTCATTTCTCAGCCTCACCATAAAAAGCAAGAGCTTCTCCCCACTCTATTAAAACCTTCCAACTCGTGGCATAACCACCTCACTCATTCTGTTAACTCAGAACTCAGTTAACTAACTCAGTTAACTTGAGTTCCAACTGTTAACCACACTAGTTAACAACTAACCACAACTATATAAGCTAAACTCTAACACAATTTAAGGGATCTTCATTCATTTTCAAAGGTTTCACAAATCACTCTCACATTTTCTCTCTGAAAAATCTCTCTGCATTCTCTCTCTTTGCACGAGTTGCTTTCACATTTCATCATCATCATCATCCATAGTTCATCATTGATCAAGAATCAGCAAGAACAAGTTCACTTCCTCAAGCACAGTTTCATTGCATATTTGAATTTCTCTCTATTCTCTTCAAGATCCAAGGAATAGGAGAATTTATTTTGCTCCTTGGAAGCTCAAGAACAAGCCTACATCTCTGGTTTTCTTGTAGATTCAAGTCTTTCACAGTGCTAGGTTTGGAATTCATCAACTGAACTTGCTTCCTTTCTTGTGTTTAAGATGTTTTTCATGATGATTATAGCTTAATAGAAGCAATATAAATGATCCGTCTAGTGATAGGCACCTTAAGTGCTTAGATCTAAATTCTAGGGCAAAATGCTTGTGTTCGATTCTCTGTGTATGTGCATGATCTGTGAAAAATACGTGTGGATTCGTTATCTACGTGAGTTCGGCTTTCGAATGATGTATAGTTTGTGATTTTCTGGAGAATTTGAGGATTGCAAGTGGTGGCGCTTCGCCGGAGAAGATGACCGAAGGTTCTTCTCCGGCCGGTGAGAGTTTCCTAGGGTTTTAACCTCAGGTTTTATCACAGCCATTAGATCTTGATCATCCTAGGGCCAGAATTGTGCCAGCGCATTAATGAATACCATCTCTCTCACGTACCATTTTATTTGAATCAGATTGCTTGCATGTGTGTGCGTGTGTAGTAATTGTTGTATGCGTGAGTTGTGGTCTGTTTGATGCATCTGCTTTTGATGAGTGATTAATTTGACTTGATCATGTGGTTGTGAGTGAGTCAATGATTGACTGATGGTGCATCATACTTCCATGCTCCACGCGTGCATTTGGACTGGGTTTCAAATTACTTTTCACACACCTCTTTTGTGAGCCCAACTCATTTTTAACTACATTTTTGCTTTCGCCACACCCCCTAACTCCTTTGCTTGTATTTTATTTTCTTTTTTTTTTATATATGTTTCATTTTCTTTCATTAAAAATACTAATTCAACTCTAAAAATTCTAAATAAATTCACATGTTATCTTGATACATAAA
Organism: Lathyrus tuberosus; assembly: GCA_022829125.1. Classification (NCBI taxonomy): domain Eukaryota; kingdom Viridiplantae; phylum Streptophyta; class Magnoliopsida; order Fabales; family Fabaceae; genus Lathyrus; species Lathyrus tuberosus. The sequence goes on from JALAZF010000117.1 coordinate 11,821,172, forward strand.
AATAATTTTCTATTATTTTTTAATTCTGATTTTATTAATTTTTTCTTATATTTTCGAAATTTCTTCTTAATTTCTCTTTAAATGATTTTCTATATTGGTAATTGAACTTCTCATTTCATTTCTCTTAACTCACACATTGTTTTGCACTTATTCTTTTTGTCATGATTAGGTAATGTCTTGAGGCATATAAAAACATTTTTCTTCTATTTTTAAAGTCATTTTATCATGTATTGTGGTGAGCATCTTGGTGCATTCTTTTGCTTTGATTCAATTTGATGACTTGTTTGAACATGTTACTTGAGGTATTTTGCCATGAGCTTTTGCTACTTGATTTGCTTCTGACTTAGGTAGTTTGTGTTGGAATTCCATAATTTTCCTAAGCTCATTTCTATTTTTGCCTTGCTTGTTGGTATAGGTAGCATTATTTGATCTTTTGTTTAACTTCTAAACCCTAATTGTTAGGAGGCACTTGTGCCATCATTTGATAACTTGTGTGTGCATTTTATAGGCCTTCATTAAGACATTATGGGTCAATTATGTAGAATTATAGGTCATGATCATTGTGTTTATGTTTGGTTTGAGCTTGTGGTCCTAAATGCATCCTATTTGTTCTCCTTTGACCTAAACTTGTTTCTATTCTCTTCTAATCACCAATATGATTTGTGTTTGGATCACCTATGTTCATTCATACATCTCATTTGCATTTCATATTGAGTATGATACTGACCCATAATCATTTTATGCATTCAAATGTCATTCATCTTGTATGCTTGAACATGTTTGACTTAATTTGCATCCTTTCATCAATTAGTTTCAAGTGTGGTTTACATGTGCCTATTGTATGATCATCTTTGCATTCTCATCTCACCTTAAATATCATTTGGTACTGACCTATAATCCATGTTCATTTATCTTTAAGTTTCAACTTTGTCTTGTGTTCCAAGTCATTTCTTTTTCCAATTGAAACTTGTTTCTCTTCTTTTCATTTATTCTTCATCTAACTTCTTCTACTTGAGCATTCACTTTCATGTTTTGTATGCTTGTTCATGGGCCTTATATGACATTCAAATATCATGTTTAATTCTGACTTGCATCCACTTGCATTTTTTTTATGTTCTTTTCAACTTTGAATTGTATTACAAGTTTCTTCTTTACTTATTTGAACTTGAACCTTGTTTGTTTCTATTTGCTTTACATTCTTGAATCATCCCATTCATGCCTTGTATGATTTTTCATATACATCCATATGCATTATAATATGATATTCACTTCTGACTTTGACATTTATCCATGCATTTATTCATGTTTGTATGCCATACACATTCATATTTCACTTTTGTTTCATAAGTTGAACTTGTGTGATCTTTTGGCACTCTTCTCAACATAGTTTGATCCCATTAGATATCCTAACTCTAATTAAACATCATTGGACATAGGTACTGACTTTAGAAGTCACTTAACATTTAGGATCCCTTCTCTTTAGACTTAGGCTTTGTTTGTTTAGTACTTACTTGTATGATTTCTTTCATTTGTGCCTTCATGTTCAATTGTTTAGCTAACCATTTCATGTAGGGGCTAATGGTAAATTGAATGTGTGGATATGCTTCCACACATAATTTTCTTCCCTCATCTTTTTGAAAGCTTTCTCTTTTGTGTTTGTGCAAGGCATGTTAATGTTTCTGTTGCACCCTAATTTTTGACCCTAAGATCTCCGCCTTGCTCTTTGCATAACATATTAGGCCGATCATTCGTGCATGACTAACCGCTTCATCTAGTTTTTGTCTGCTTGCTTCATTTATGAACACAGGTGTTGCTGCGGAAAGTTCAAAGTTCATGGATGGTTGTGTGCGTGTGCTCATGGTGATTTTGGTACTTACAGTTGGTTGAATTCTCATGGAGATAGAGGGAAGGTTGTATCCTAATTGTGTCCTTGTTCCCAAAGTCTCCTTAAGGCATTGGTTTACGCTAGTGGTTTCATTGGCTTCAAACTCGTTTGAACGACACCAAATTCAAGAGTGATTCTTATTCAGTTTTAAAAGGTTCAAAGTATTTGGAAGAATTGGAAATAATACATTCGGTACAAAATTCAGGAATAGTCAAGACTCATATTTCATTCAACCCAAGTTTGAAAACAATACAAGATGACAACGAGGAATGCTGCCATTTTACACTTGCACCAATTTCGAACAATGTTGTGCGATGTTGTGGGGAATTATACATAAAATACCCTCTAGTAGGAACAATGAGCAATGTTTCAAATATCCATTCATGATTTGCGATTAAGAATCTTAGATTTTATGGAAATAAAGTATAAGTTATCATTCATTGTGAACTTGGGATAACAAGACTAAAGTTTCTCACAAAATGCAGGAAAGTGAAAGTTTTACAAGCTTACAACGTTGCATTTTTTTTAAGACATTACAAGTTTCAAAACTCAAAACCACAAGTACTACCCGAATTCCATGAAATCCTACAAAGTCCTTAAGTTTTTTACATGCTACAAAGCTCTAAAAAAGGGTGCCAATATCTATTGGTACCTCTAGAAGGCCCCGAGACTGATGTATCACGCCTAACCCACAGCCTTATAATCCGCTGCCATGATGAAAACTCAAGACACCATATCCAAGCTAAAGTCCATTTTGTCAAATGAAAGGAATTTGAAATCTCAATAGGATGTTTCACGCAACTGGAATTTTACAAGGATCTAGTGTTTAATTATTTGGCACCACCCCAGTATTTCAAAAAGAGTTGCTTAGAGAGAATAAATCAAAAGCTGCAAAACCAAGCGCCTGGCTTTACTTGAAAGACAGAAATACCGAATCAAATCATTGAAGCTTCTACTTTATGTATAGAGTTAAATCGTGAAATGATTATACAAGACCAAGTGTTGGCTCCTAACATACGCAAGAATAACTCATCCACCAAAGGGTTTACATTATTGAACCATAAGAGGTACACCTAAAGATACATAACCTAAACCTACAGTATTATCCTAATTAATTTATGCAAGAAGAAACGTTATCGCGGTAAATACAAAGCCTTCCTCGTCCCGCCCTCCAGACGGCGCGCCATTAGGATTTACTTCAAGAAATGAAATTGAACCTATGAATTCTAGTCTCCCAAGATTGATATCTGCCGACAAGCTTCCTTCTAGTATTCCCCAGCTAGCTCTATTAGTGACTAGTATTCAGAGGCCTGCTTGCTCATCATGCTTCAATGCACATCCTCATGCACACATGGAAGAGAAAAGTGCCATTAGCTGCTAACAAGCATATAATATCAGCAAGTGCAAAACCAAAAAAAAAAGAAAAGAAAAGCGCATGACAGGCCACAATAAGCAAGATGCCACCTGGAATAATACGCAAGAACTGTAGGGAAGACGAGGCAACAAAGGTGAATTATGGTTACGTTCTCTGCAACTCCTGCCAAGGCACGACATTTTATCATCAGGATGAATGAGGATTGAAAAGCGTAACCAAGTAAAAGAGAAATTTCATTCAAGACACAATCAAGCAGGCCAAGTAGAAAAGAGGAGGAATTCATTGAAATTAACATGCAATCAAGGAGAAAACGAATAAGGAAAGCAACACACCAGACCTCCGTTGAAGACGCGTACGTGAGAGCATTGTCGTTGAAATTGGACCTGAAACATTAAGCAATTTGAACTTAAAGACAGAACTGAATTATGGCAGCCTCAAACATTGGTGCATGGGAATGATTTTCACAGATACATTCCATAGCAGCTATATTACATGGGATAAAGGTACATGGCATATTGGTTTCCAGAAATTTACCTGCTCCAAAGAAGGATATCGTAACATTGAAGGGAAACGAACACGGGCTGTCTGGCATACACGATCAATCTCAACTCAACCACTGTAATGAGGATAATTCCAAACGAAGTACAACCTGCTTCAGCAACACCCTCAAGATATCAGGCGGCAACAACAACATTTGTTTACAAGTATTCACTTGGAGTGCATGACAGACTAAGTTCAGAACCCTGTCTAAAACATTTGACATTGAGTATTACTACAAAAGACTAGAATTGGGACAAGTCTATACCAGTGCTCTCACGCATTGAAGCCCCTCGTTCATCCCTTACCCTTCCAGATAATTCATAGAGAAAGATGGAGAACTTATCTTGCAACCTGATGAAATGAGCAAAATAGTGAGTCGCATAACAAAAAAAAAATATTATCAGTTGTGAAAAAAAAACCAATCTATGATTCCATGACAGAGAGATACGTTGCCATACTTCAAAGAGGAAAAACATTACCACGATGGCGCACACTGTCCATGAGCGTTCCGCATCCAAAAGTATAACACCTATTGATCTTTTAGATGGTTTGATTCAAGTTCTACGTCCCTTTGGCATTGCCTTATGTTTGGCGACTACGCAGTGGTTTGAGGTTATTAGTATGGTGGCCCTACATATATTTTAAACCAAGATCATACATTAACCTTAAAATGGTCAAAAGTTCAAAATTAATATCTCAAAATCACAAGATCAATCACGATATTGGCAAGTTTTCAAATTCACTAAAACTGATTTCAAATAGTCGTATTTGGCCTCAGAGATATTTTTGAATCAGACAGATTTCATCATCTTCAAATTTAAGAATTGAGGGCAACATCGTAAAGACGCCGCCAACTTCAATTCTTTCCAATTAGGATTAATCTAAGATTTCAAATCACTTGATTGCAAGAGATCGCACCCAAAACAGAGATTTTCTTATCAAATATTTCAAATCAAATCGTATCAAATTACCCAAAACAATTCATAACTTTCTAAAACCATTCACCAAAGACACGTTGGAAAACAGTCGGCAACAGGGCATCAGAAAAATTCAAATCACAATCAGATCGTATCAGGCCATTCAAATATTTCAAAAACCTTCTAAATCCAACCAAATCAGATCAAATCATTTAACACGTTATCAATCAGCATTCAAGATTTTCAAGTTCCCTAATTCGTCATTGGCCTATAAAAAGGGACAAGGTCTTGGCAGAACACACATAAAAATTGACAAAAAAACAACGAGAATCCCACGCATTCTGAACAATACGATCGAGGCTCAGAACACCAGAAGTGCTCATCATCGCTCAAAGAACTCAGAGATCACAACAAGCGTATACGAAGGCACAAATAAAGAAGGATACCACCTGGAGCATCACGAGGATCCATCTTCAGCTCACGCGCCGTCGTTAAAGCCCCATCGGAGGGTCTCCGATAGGTAAATCTGAAACTACCCTTTCTTCTTCATGTATCTTGCGTTGATTCTTCATATTTTGTATTCGACATCGTCAATTTGTGATTACCATGTTCGATTGCCATTTGCATGTAACTCTGGGTTTAATTTGGGATTTTGGGGTTCATGGTTTTTTTGGGTAGATTGTGAGGACGGTTGGGATAGAGTAATGATTTAGGGTGATAAATCATTGGGTTTGAACGGATTATAACAAGGAATCGGAGGGTAGGAGAACGAGAGAGAAGAAACGAGAGCGATAGAACGAGAGAGAAAGAGGTGGTTTGATAATGTTTCAGCATTTCTGGTTCTTTATGAGTTTATTGGTTTCCCTGATCCTGTGTGCACACTCATGTTTTTTTGCCATGCGCCCCTTTTTTTTTTTTTAAATCAGTTAATCTTTTTTAAAAGTAATCAATCAATCTGTTTTAAAAGGTAAAACATTAATCTTTTTTTAAAAGTAAAACATTAATCTTTTTTTAAAAGTAAAACATAATCTGTTTTTTTTTTGTTATAAAATAAAATTTAATTTGTTAAAAATAAAATATAAAACATAATTTGTTATAAAAATAAAAGACAATCTGTTTTTTTCTGTTATAAAAATAAAATATAATTTGTTATAAAAGTAAAATATAATTTGTTTTTTGTTATAATAACTTAACATTATGGTTCTTTTTTATATAGCAATCTAATTTAGTTTTTCATAAGATAATTTTAATCTTAGTAATAACTCGTCTTTTTTATATAAGTATATCATCAAAAATATAATTTTCATAATAAATTTTCAGGTGCAAATTCCTTTTATTAATTAGCTTTTAATATAAGGTCATCATCGTTTCAATTTAAAAGATAACAATAATAATAATAATCCTTTGATTTATATCATTTTTCTTTTCCCAATTAAAATAAATTTATAACCTCTTATACCGTATTCGTCTCTAATCTTCTAAATGCATGCTTAAATCTCGTTGATTCCGCAAATACATATATGATGCATGATTTGAATGTCTTGTTTGAATTCTATTTGTTTTCCTTATATGTTGAAGTTTAAATCATGATTTTATGTTTTTTACTTTTATAATATAATTGCATGAATTATTATATCTTAATTTGCCATTAACTCTTAAATTATTTATATCGGTTATATCCCCCTTTAAATCCAAAGGAAAGTCACTAATATTGACTAAACCGTCATAAGACTAACTCTTAGATCCCTTGGCCTTAAATCCATAGTTTTCGTACTCCATGTCTCGTTATAGACACTTAAAAACCTTAGCTTTAGGATCGGAGTTTTTATACTCCGAGTAAATGTCCTCCATGAACATTTACAAAACTACCCCTCTTGGACCATCCTACAACTTTAGAGTCATCGTACTCAATGTAAGGTTTTGCCCAAAATCTTACTTCCCTCTTGGAACCTTGACCCCGTCAAGAAGTTCCTCTTCTTAGAACTACGCATACTCTGATTCTACACCCGAGGATACGTAGGCGTAAGGTGCGATGCCTTATCGAGTATACTTAGATACAAACCCCTAGGGTTCTCAACCTTTAGCATAGTACCCTTAGCAAGCGAAAATATAAAAAATAAAAATAACATAATAAAACGAGAGGTTCCCTTAGAGTACTACGGACGTTTAGGATGCTAATACCTTCCCTAGGCGTAACCAACCCCCGAACCTTAGATCTTCCCCTTTAGGTTTTGACCTTGAACCTTTCCTTTGGATAAATCAAAGTCGGTGTCGAAATAAATGTGATCCTAGTTCATTAATAACTATGGTATCCAATTTTCACCGCGACAGTTTCCTTTGTACAACTTCTTTCATCCCTTTGAGTTCTTAACTTAACTTCAATTTTTTGAAGTAAGTTAGAACTCACTCTCTTTCTCTCTTCTTTTAGACTTAGGTTTCTAAACCACACTTAACCATTAGGAACATCCAAGCATGATAACTCCTAGGATTATTAGTCTCCCTTTAGACTTTTACTTTTTTACACCTTTGGGTTTTTCTTCTTCTCATCTCAAAACAAAAAAGCAAAAACACTTAATAAAGTCATAACATATATTGCATTTGAGCCTTTCACGTGAGAATAAGATAGTGAGGGGTCTTCTCTCACTTTCTTAGAATGTTTAGCATACGTCCCGTCTTGGGTCGATATGCGAGGCATTCGATCCTACATGAGAGACTTAAATACAATATGCGTTATACACACCAATAATCAAAATACTTCTTTATAAAATACAAAAAACAAACAAATTCTCTTCTCATTCTCTTCATTCTTTTCCTTAAGGACTCGTCATGTCCGTTCTACCGCAAACAGGTAACGCCTAAGTCTCCATATAGCGAGCTGCAACACCTAACTGCTGGGACGCGCACTCTGACGTTTCCATTAAAAAACACAAACAAAGCAACCCTTGTTGAGCCGAACTACGTTTGCTCTGATTCTTCTTTCTCGTCTGATTGAAGATACGTAGGCACGAGATGCGATATCTCGACGAGCAACCTTTCCCGGTAGTCCGTCGAACTACGTTGACTCTGACTTTCCTATTGCACTGAGGGAATATGTAGGCCTAGGACAACGATAATGTCCTATCGAGTCACTTCTTTCTCCTCTCCCTTCTCCTTTCTACCTTTCGTTTCTGGTTCTCCAGTTAGCAGTTCATATCCAGTTTCCTACACCCTTTAATCGAGACAACAAGCGTGGATCCCGTCGAGTACGACGGACGTGAAGGGGTACGATAACCTTCCCTTCACGTAACCGACTCCCTTACCCATTTCTCTTGGTCACGAGACCTCGTTCTTTCCTTTCTCCCGGGTTTGTACAGCATTACCCTTCCTTTTCTTTAGGATAAAAATGCATGGATAACGACTCTTCTTTCTTTCTTCCACGCAACTTTCGCGTTTGTACTTGGATGAAAATCCTGGGAGCGACACCTAAGACCTCTAAAGTGGTATCTTATTCCCCTATCCCCTTGTAAGACCTCAAAGAAGGCATCAGGCGGAATGAGAGTCCGCAATCGACTCCCGCCATTTCTAGTCCCAGGTTGTTCTTAGCTCGCATTTCATGTTGATGCTTTGAACATAACTCACCCTTGTTATCGAGTCCGTCAAGTGGAAGAAGGGTTTATCAATCAAACCCCCATGCCTTGTCTATAGCTCGCATTGACCGATTCTGATGCTTATGTGATCTGATTCACATCTTCCCCTTTCTTAGTCTGCTCTCCATGGTTCTCAATACCATTGGATGAGTACCCCTACTTCCCACAGCTAGCTTGTTTGCCTCGGTTGATCTGACCCCTTGGCTAAAGCCTCCTCTTTTTCTTATTTTGATTATGTGACATTATTGTTGACTGACACTGTTTATTCTTTCGCTGCTTTTAGTTCATTTTGTGATTGATTTATCTTGTGTTTACTTGTCTGATGACATGATCCCGTAGGATTCCTCGCTCCACTTAATTTTTGATTAAGTCAGAGGTAGGAGAGACATTAGGATAGCAATCCATGCATGACAACATTAGGTAGACTTCCCTCCTGATCCTGACCTTAGGACCATCATTGCATGCTAACTTGTAGGACCGAGTTTCCATTTAGACCTTCGTCAGTCTCATCTTGTCTCTCGCACCCATGCGATCAAGATTGTTTCCTGTTCACCCGTAGTAGCGTGAACTACGGATGCTCTGATTCCTCCTTCTTTTCAGATTGAGGATACGTAGGCACGAGATGCGATGTCTCGGCGAGCACACTAACAACTAACTTCCCTTTTCTCTCGCACCTGTGCGATCGAGACGAATCACCTAACACATTAACAACTAACTTCCTTTTTTTCTTAACAACTTGAGTCTCTCTTCTCATATCATAACCACTTCTAAAACACTTAATAAGGTTAATGTGTATTGCGCATGAGCCTTGTACATGGGAAATGGAGAATGGGGGGCTTCCTTTCACTTTCCTAGAGTGTTTAGCGCGCGTCCCGTCTTGGGTCAATGTGCGATGCATTCGATCATACGTTGTAGACTTTAGTGCAATGTGTAGCGAGCGATTTTGGACGCGGTTCTTAAGCGCTGGTCGCTCTCTGCGGTTTGAGCTTAAAACTACAGGTCGATTCATTTTTTATCCTATTGTGAGCTGAATAAGGAAGGGAAATAGATTTCTCCAATTAACCCTGCTTTGCATACTGAGTTTAAACAGCGGTCTGTTAGGTTACGGATGCTATCAATGTGGGGGGGGCCTTTGTACTGGTTATTTGTATTTTCGCCAATACTGTTTTCTTTCTTTTTACCTGGGTAGAAGGTTTCTGGCGGGGAACAAGGATTAGGATGTTAGGACTGATGCTTTTGAATTACTGCTTTTGATTGATGGAGATATGGGATTTGGGTTTTTTGTTGATTGCGCTCGCTAAGATCTTTTCTTTCGATCTTATGCCTACGTATTCCCGTTTACCGAAACAAGGAAATCAGAGCGTTTGTAGTTCCTCCTATTCTATGGGAGGAAATGGGTGTTTTTGGTGTCTTGTTTAAATCCCAAGACGTGAAGCGAAAGGTGATTTGTATCTTGTTCAAAGCCCAAGATGTGAAGCTGAAAGGTCTATTTGTGTCTTGTTCAAAGCCCAAGACGTGAAGCGAAAGGATCTCGACTTTAGAGAGAATTTGTCATCTCTAAAGAGGGGGAAGGAGAATTACTTTAACTGGGATACGCGGATCCGAGCAATGCCATAATTTCCGAAGAAAGGGTTTTAACCTGAAGGAGAAGACTTTAACTCAGTGTAAAGCAATGCCATCTTTCCTTAGGAATTTCTCATGCTAAAAGAGGGACAGTGGCATGGATATAGATGATCCAGAGGCTTGCGCTTATAGCGATTAGATGAAGGGAAAGAAGTTGTTGATGTTTGTGTACTATGAACGAGGCACAGCTTTGATGCTAAAAGGTTAATTGGATCAACCAGTGGTTTTCTTATACAAAGCCTAAGAGGAGGCTAATTTCCGCTAGGAAAATCATTATACAAAGCCTAAGAGGAGGCTATTTTGTGTCTCGTACAAAGCCCGAGAGAGAGGCTAAAAGTTTTTGACCCGACGATGGAGTCTTTGTGTCTCGTACGAAGCCCGAGATAGAGGCTATTGTTTGTTTGACTCTACGAGGGAGTCTTTGTGTCTCGTACGAAGCCCGAGATAGAGGCTAAAAGTTTGACTCAATAAGAGAGTCTTTGATACTCAATAAGAGAGTGTTTTTGTATCTCGTACGAAGCCCGAGATGGAGGCTAAAGGTTTGTTTCAGTTGAGTGACAGATCCAATATACTGATTTTAAAAGAGAAAATCAATTCTTATATGAGCAACACTGTACTCAGGGATTTGATTTGAGGATCAGGGATATTTCCTTCTCTTTGAGGAAACGGGAAATCCAAAGGGTATTGAGACTGTCCGAGTCTGCGGGTTTCCTTCCTATTTAACGAAGGGGTCACTTGAGAATGTCTTTGAGACTCAAGGAAGTTAGACTGTCCAAGTCTAGAGTTTTTTTCTTTCGTACTATGCTTTGAGAAATAGTAGTAGACTCTATGAAAGGACTGTTCTATGAAGATGACTAGGTTCTGTTCCTATACCTCTAGGAGGTCGTCGGGACAATTTGTACGAAGCCCAAGAGGAGGCTGGAAACTTTTAAGAAGCCGACGGGTCCTTGTACGAAGCCCAAGAGGAGGCTATCATTCCCGGAGGAAGAGATCATTATACGAAGCCTAAGAGGAGGCTGTGAATACTTCTAAGAAGCCGTAGTGTCCTTGAATAATGCCCAAGAGGAGGCCGATGCTTTTAAGAAGCCCGTGGGTCTATCATCTCCTTTCCAATAGGAGAGATAACTCTTTTAAAGATAAAAACCACTGGTAAACGTGCGAGGTTTACTATCCAGCGACTTTTAACTTTTAAAGAGGGTTCCTTAGTTAAGGTCCAAGATTATGACCGTAGTGGGTACCCAAACCCCGAGACATTCAAGGCAAGCTATCCACAAGGAATAGATCAAGTCAGGAAAGTTTGAGAATTCGGAAGAAACTCAAAGATGCCATTCACGGAGAATACATTCATCTTGGGGAGTAGAGCTTCTTGACGATTCCTAAGGAGGACAGCCGAAGAGAAGACTGTATCTGGTGCTCCTATTGGGGATCTAGGTGTCTATTTCTACGAATAAATGAAATGGCGTCACCTAGTTCTAGACGTAGTTGCCGGGGAAACTCGAAATATCTATACTATTATTACACAGTAGATATGAGTTTATGAAAGGAGACTTACAGTGAGCAGCCCCACAATACAGTTTATAATATGAAAGCAGTAAATGAAAGCGATAACCACTTACTCGGTTGGAGTGCTTCCATGCTGTTTGGTTAGTTGTTCAACAAAGAAAGATTGAAAACAATAGTATATTCAAAATCAAAGGAGAAAGTGCTTTGAAAAAGAAAGATTTGGGGCTTACAGCTCAAGGAGAGGCCCAGGGTTTTATCAGTGAGCGCACTGTTGAATTTGTACAGAGGGACTTATACAAGTGACTGGGGCCCAAAAAGGTTTTCTGTACAAAGGGATGGGTCTTACACTCTCTCAAGAGGCCCAAAAAGGTTTAAAGAAAAGAGTGGGGCTTATAACACGAGGGTAGGCCCAAATGATTTTTCGTTTAGAAATGGCGATCGCGCCGAGGTTTTCTTTTAACGCAGAGGGACTTATACAATAAGTGAGGCCCAAAATGTTTTGGTTAAAAGGGAGATTGGGTCTTACACTCTAATAGAGGCCCAAAGTGTTTTGAATGGGTCTTATAGCTCAAGGAGAGGCCCAGATGATTTTTTTATTTTTAAACGGCCGACGATCGCGCCGTTTACTTGTATAGAGGGACTTATACAATGAGTGAGGCCCAAAAAGTTTTTGTACAAGGGGGGATGGGTCTTACATTCTCTCAAGAGGCCCAAAAAAGTTTGAAAATGATTTATAAGGGTTGAATTAATCCAAAACCCTAATTTCTTTTCAAAATGTATTTAATTGAATAAAAATTCAATTAAAATGATCAAAAATTGTTTAACACATGGAAAACAAATTGTGATCTTGGATTAATGCTTCAAAAATTAAGTATTGACCTACAAAATAATTAGAAAGCATTAAAAGTTGCAAAATCAATGTAGAAAAAATATTTAAAATGTCAAAAACAATTAAAATATTAATTCTTTGCAAAAATATCAATTATATGAAATAAATAATATTTTTGGGAATTTTTGTGAAAATAAAATATTTTAACATTTTTGTGAATTATAAAAAAAAGAATCAACTCAAAATCATTAAAACTCAGAGAGAAATTAATTTTTGAATCAATTAAACAAAATCACAAAATTCAAATATTTGAATATATGAAAATGGCGCCAAGAACAAGCTGAAGAACACGCGCGTGTTCTTGGATTCTCAGATTTGCATTTTCTATCCAATCTCCATGAATACGTAATCATATCATGCAATCCACATATCATTATGCTCGCCTCAACCTCACGATCATGTCTATGTACTTTAATTTCATTTAAATTAAACATACAACAAGAAATCACGAAGAGACCTCAAGAACCCTAATTTCTGCATGAAGGCTGGGATTTTTGATACACGATTCAAACAATGCAATTAATTGAGGGAAAACATTCCATGCATGATTATGAACATATGGCCAAATTATTGTGCGAGGAAATATGCATAGATTGAGAGATGACCAAGTATGTGCTTACCTCCAAGTCGTGACAGCAAGTTCAAAGTGATTTTTAATTTGGAGGTGTTACAGATGAGTGGTGATGATCTAAACAGCTTCCCTACACCCTATGGATTGTGTTTGGATGGTTGGACTTGATTGAAATTGGCTGGATCATTTTGTGGTACCTCAGCTGCACTTTGGTTAAAACCTTGAGCAACCAGCTGGTGATTTTGAGAAATCAGTGTTCCAGATGTTGTTTAAGTGTTTGATTAGCTCATATGTGATGTATGTGACGTGTGTGAGTGATTGGTTTGATTGGAATTGCTCTCAAACTCAAAACCCGATAGTGACTTGCCTTAGAAGGCAAAATTGGAGTGAAAGAAGAGATTTTGAGGAAAGCATCTGTTAGATGGCTTTGGTGTACTCAAACTAACCACAATTGAGCTCTATTTATAGTAGAGCAAGTTTGTTTTGGGATCCACAGTGAATGGCAACTGCAGCAGGTGTTTCCTCAATGTTGGCCAATGTAAATGCAAGTCTCCTCTAGCCATTGACTAGAGGTTAGGGCACAGAGCTATGGTCCCCTTGGTCTTGGATAAGTCTTGACTAATTTCAGATGAGAATGGCTCAGTCCATGCCACCTTGATGGTTCCATTGAATGCCTCATTCCAAATTTGAAGTCTTGTCCCTATTTTGGCCATTCTAGGTTCAACATGCTATTCCTTGTTCCTTGGACCTTGGAGGCTTGGCTCAGTGATTGTCCCCTTTAGATTCAATCCATTGAGGTGTCCAAGTGGATTGGACCAATTGAAATTGGATGATTTTGGCAAATCGAGCCAAAATGCAAATTCTGCCTTGCTTTGACAGATTTCAGCAAGGCAACTTGGCAATGTTGTATCTCATGGTGTAGGTTGAATTTGGCAATGTTCTTGGCCATTTTGGGAAGCTCTTACATGATACAACAACTGTTTGAACAAGTTTGGTTTTGATCTCTTTTGATTCCAAGTGAAAAATCCCCCTACATTTGGCAAAAAGTGAGGCAGAATCTGACTTAGTGAAAATTTCACTAAGTGTTGGAAAAAGTGACATTTTCACTTTTCAGCCACTTTGATCACTCCATAACTCAAAATCCTTAATGAATTGGAATGACTTGTAGTTGAAGTTTTTGTAGGTGATAATGAGGGCTACAAATCCATCTTTGGATGAGAAAAAATGGCCTTGTGGTTTAGGAGTTATGGTTCTCCAAAGTTGGTACCTTTGCCACTTTATTTTTAACTTAGAAAAATTTCTAAGTTTTATGGTTACCCCTTTTACAAGTTATCTCACTTTTCTTGATTTTTCTTGATGAATGATGATTCAAATCATACATTAACATCATTTTAGGATTAAAAATCCATTTTGGTGAAAAATCTCAAAAAGTCAAAGTTGACTTTTGTGCACGGTTGACTTTTTATCAGATGAATTCCAAACTGTGCAATTCTTCAGGAAATCATGTACTTGACCTAAATCAAACTTGATGGACATGTTCCATGGGTGTTATAGGGTGTATTGAATCATGTCCTAGGGTTTGGGAGCATGTCCTGGTCAAAAGTCAAAGCTACAGTTGACTTTTCTCGCAAAACCTAACTGTGGTTCAGATGAAATTGAAACTTGTTGCTCAAGCTTCTTGGATCAATCCATTGTTCCAAATGGATCAATATGGTATATTAGAGACCCTCAAATCATGTCTTGAGTTCTTGGCTCATGGTTTGTCCCAAAAGTCAACTTAGGGGTGAATTAGGTCAAGAAACCCTAATTCCTGATTTTTGAAGAATGCATCCCTTGAGGCAAAATTGACTTGATGCATGGGTTCATGAGGTTCCATGAAGTATATTAGGTCATGTTTTGGATCATTGCCTTGTGCCCAGATGAAAATTTCCATCTGCAGGCCCTGGTCGACCAAAACCCTAATTTGGTGACACTGTCGATCTTGAGACTTGATCCACCTAGAAGGGAGAAGCCTTGTGCTTAATCCTTGAAGTGGGAGTCCTTTTTGATCCATTGTGGATGTTTAAGAGATTAGACAAGTTGAAGATCAAGTTCTTTCTTGATTGAGCCTTTGTCTAAAGCTCAGAGAGGGCTTGAAACCCTAATTTTGATTGTAGTGGATGCTCACCCATCTTTGGGGAGACTGATGAAGTATGATGGTTCTTCCATATTGTGATGATGATTTTCAAAATGATGGGAAATCTAAGTGGTAAAAATTTGGGGTATTACACAATGCAAGTTATGAATTAACTTCAAAACACTTCTTCTTAAAAGACAAAAACAAACAATTCCCTTCTCTTCTCCTTCACTCCCTTTATAAAGGATGTGTCACTTCCGTTCTACCGCAAACAGGTAAATACCTAAGACTCCGTACAACGAGCTGCGACACCTAACTGCTGGAATGTGCACCTTGATTTTTTCAGTTAAAAAACACAAACAAAGCGAAGTCATCCCTAGTGAGGGGAACTACGTCGCTCTGATTCTCGCGTGCGAGCGAGATACGTAGGCAGGAGATCGTGTGAGATCTCCCGAGCACAATCCTTTCACCCTTCCCCAATCTGTAGTCCGAACTACGTTGACTCTGATTCTTCATTGGTTAATGAAGATACGTAGGCATAGGATTGGGACGATCCTTGCGAGTCCTTTGTGTCCTTTTTCTCTTTTTTCCCCGTTTCTCCATTTCACCTTTTTTTTCCAGTTTCCAGTTAGCAGTCGAGTTTCAGATACCCTACACCCTTTGATCAATAACAACAAGCGAGGATCCCATCGAGTACGATGGACGCGAGGGGGTGCTAATACCTTTCTCTCGCGTAACCGACTCTCGAACCCATGCTATGGTTGCGACGACCATTCCTTTCCCTTTGTCGAGGTTTTCTTCGATCGTTTCCTTTCCCTGCATCAGGATAAATAACGTTCGGTGGCGACTCTTCTATTCTTTTCTGCCGGTTGATTTTCGCAGATGCGACAGCTGGCGACTCTACTAGGGAGAGATTGACCTCTTGCTGGTCCATCCCCTAAGCGAGTCAATCCTAGCGCCTGTTGGTTTTTGATTTTAGGGTGTTTATTGTTTACTTTACTCGCTTTATTTATGGCATTGTTGCATGTTTACTGTTTTATTGCATTTACATGCTTTTCATTTACTGTTGTCATAAATTATACTGTGCTGGACTGTGTTGGATTTTTCTGTTTGGTGGCCAGGGTGTTCTGAGAGATAAGCCCACTACCCAGGCTTGAGCATACACGTAGGTATTAGCGTGGGCAGGCGTGTCTCTCTAGTGGTGTTTGGACACGTGTGGGTGTTCACGAGCCCTAAAGCCAGACGAGGATCTATCCGGAGCTATCTACTACTGTATGTTTGATACATGCCAGTAGATATTCTCTGGAGGAATTGTCGACTCTGGTGACCATTTCCCGAGGACTCAGCGTAGGCACTCCTTTAGGGAGCGATAATGGCAGACCAGAAATGGCAAACCCATTACGTATTCTACCGAGGACCCAAAACTGGGAACTTGCTATAGGATGACCTTATTTTTGGGGGAATCAGTGGACGACCTCTTCGTTTGGTGATAGTATTGTACCCCGAGGGATGAATATACTATTGCTTCTCAAATCGAGAATCTGAAACTGAGGAACCTTGGTTTTAGTACCCACATGTGAGAATGGGCGGGTGTTTACAGGTTTGCAGGTAACCATAACCTTCAACAGACCCGATATTCTGGTTTTCCTATTAGCGTGGAGTCATCAGCCTGGTATTATGGTATTCTGATATTCTGACTATCCCGGTATTCTGATTAGGTCGGTACTCTGATTATGCCGATATTCTGGCATTTTGGTATTCTGATTATGCCGATATCCCGGCATTCTGGTATTCTGATTAGTCGGATATTCTGGTGTTCCGGTATTCTCTTCAGGGCAGACCTATGTGCTTATTCAGCCATCAGCACAGTCATTATTCAGACTATATGGAAGCTTTAATCCCATGTTTTATTGCATTCATATTATTGCATTGCATTTGCATCTTGCATCATTTTGCATATCTTTCTCCAGGCCAGACCAGTGAGCTCATCCATCCTTTGCCTCGACCTGCGGTTGGTTTCCCGACTTTCGCATTGCACTTGAATCAGCTTCTGGGGGGAATCTTGAATTCAGGAGAGCAGAATTAATTTGTGACGAGGGCCGATGTTGAATCGATGAAAACTCGGTTGGATCAACTAATGGAAGCTATGGCCGCCATGACAGAAGGAGGGGCCAATGTTTAGAGAACTGAGAATGTCATTCCACTTCCAATGAACGATGTTGCTCAAGCTCAGCGTGTGCAGTCCCTGTTGAGAATCAAGTTTTGCAAGAACATCCTTTTGTCCGACAAAGGCCAAGGAAGCCATAAAGGCATTTCACTCAGGTGCCAATGTCGTACTGTCAGATGTTGCCAGATTTGATCAAAGGTGGATTAATAGTGCCAAAGGAATTGAATCCAATACCTCTTCCGTTCCCACCAGGTTTTGATGCCAACGCCCGTTGTGATTACCATGCTGGGGCACAGGGGCATTCAATTGAAGACTGTAAGGCACTCAATAGTAAGGTTCAGACACTTCTTGACTCCAATATGTTCTCGTTCACGCCTCAGGGTATTCGAATCAACAATTCTCCTTCGTCTAGTCAGGTGGGTTCATTAGTCCAGGTTATGGAAGAAGTCACCGAGAGCATTGGTACAAATGATTATTAGACTGACTTTGACGAGCAATACTGAAAATGGCTAGCTTATTAGCAAATCAAGCTTGGAAAGCCCAGTTCCTCGAAGCTGGCAACCATTTAGATCATGTCATTTCTTTGCATTTGTAGTTTATTTTTTGTTAAAATGTACAAACTCATTTGTAAAACTTGTTGTTTTCGATTGATAATGATAATGAAATAAATATGCATGTTTTGATTAAATCCAGTAGTGTCACTCATACTTTTTATCGATATCATATGCTTGTTTAAGCAGGATCCTAGGGAGGATGATGAAATTGAAAGGCGCAAATCTTCCGATTGTATGCTTTTGAACAAAAACCCTGTTGATGATGTACAGGCATTGTTTCAAATTCCTAAACACCGGAGACATAAGGAAGATAATCCCTTGCAAACCCCGTTGAGCCTAGTAGTAGGAGTTTATTTCTGAAAAAGAAAAACCCTCAATCTTAACCTGGGGCAGGGTAGGTGTCAGCTAATTTGACCGTACATTCAAATTTCAAAAGGAGTGTTCCGTTCGAGGATCAATTACATCTACGGTTATCCCTCACCAACCGAGGAGTGAGACGGTCGCAACCCTTTACAAGTCAGACAAACCTGTGTCACACGATTCGTTTAAAAAAAAGAGAATCAAAAGAAAAATAAAAAGAAAGCCTGCTAAGTCAAAACTTGAAAACAAGTGACTTAGGCAAAAGTTAGGGCATCCCGATGGACTTCAAAATCGAAAAATTCAAAAGAATCAGTCCAGGCAAAAATAAGGGAAATAAAAAAACAAAAGAACAAAAAGCGAAAAGGATTACAAAAAAAAATCCTTGAATAAAGAACAAATCGTGTGAATACAGACACCAAGGACAAAAGGGGTGACTGTCATTCCAAAAATCGTGCGGGTTCCTTCCATCCTCATACCATTCATTAACCTTTTTGAAAGGTGAGCGTATGTGTCGAGTTAACTGAACGTAGGACTGGAGAACATCAAGGAGAATGGGTGGGTTAAAATAAAACTTTGAGCCTTATATCCTTTCTTTCTTAAACCGCGAACCAGACCATGTTACAACCTTCAAAAGACCTAATTGAAGCAGGGTTGTTTCGAAAGCATACTTCGGCAAAGATCGCGTCAGTTCTGACTCCTAAAAGGATCTGCCTTACCATGCATGTTGGTATCGATGTGACAGGCTGAACGTTGATTCATTCACTATATGTCACAACATTTTCCAGCGAACAAACTTGGATTTCAAAACTGCCATATGCGCTGCATCAAAATTATCTTTTCAAAACGAATTATTTTACTTGCGAGTCAGTACTTGACATCAAGAAAGTTTCTACAATGGAAAGATTGATTACTCTAAGGTGCAAAGTGCCCGAGTACTCCGTTGAGCCGGGGCAAGTCATATCAAATGGGCGATCCATTCCAAGATTTAGTTAACCTGGGGTAATCAATTCGAGATTCAACAAATCTTTCAAAGGTCAATTAAAGGTACTCCTTCACAGATCAACCAGATAGGGGCACAAGTCATTTCAAGGCTGGGGCAGGTCACCTCAAAAGCACAAGAAAGTTTCTCTATGGAGAACGATTAATCAAAGTCATGGGGCAAGATATGCCGGATTTTGAAGATAGGTTCCTTTATGGGTTCTGCTGCATTGGGGCACCTCTTTTGGTCATATCACATCTGCAGGGTTCACATTGATAGTTATCACGTGACGTCCCCAATAGAGTTTCTCTCCTCAGCAGAGATGGCTGAAGTTTTATCACTCAGCAGAGCATCATGGAGATCATGATTATTCTCCCCAGCAAGGGATCAGAAGTTCGCTCTTCCTTAGCCAGCTTGGTGAAGTTTATTGCTCATTGTCATACCCCAAATTTTGACCAATAAGATTTTCAATCATTGTGCAAATCATCATCACAATATGGAGGAACCATCATACCTCATCAGTCTCCCCAAAGATGGGTGAGCATCCACTACAATCAAATTTAGGGTTTCCAGCCCTCTCAGAGTTTTTAGACAAATGATCAATTAAGAAATGACATGATCTTCAACTTGTCTAACCTCCCAAACATCTACAAGGGATCAAGAGGACTCCCACTTCAAGGATTAAGCACAAGCTGCTCCCTTCCAGGTGGATCAAGCCTCAAGATCTCTAGTGTCACCAAATTAGGGTTTGGTCGACCAGGGCCTCCAGATGAAAATTTTCCTCTGTGCATGAGCCAATTCTTCAAAGGATATCCTAAAATACTCCATGGAACCTCATGGGACCAAGCATCAAGTCAATTTGACCTCAGGGGATGCATACATCAAAAATCAAGAATTAGGGTTTCTTGACCTAATTCACCCCTAAGTTGACTTTTGGGACAAATCATGAGCTAAGACCTCAAGAGAGGATTTTAGGGTCTCCAATATACCACATTGATCCATTTGTAACAATGGATTGATCCAGGAGGCTTGAGCAGCAAGTCTCAATTTCATCAGTACCACAGTTAGGGTTTTGAGGAAAAAGTCAACTATAGCTTTGACTTTTGACCAGGACATGCTCCCAAACCCTAGGACATGATTCAATATACCCTATAATACCCATGGAACATGTCCATCAAGTTTGATTTAGGTCAAAGACATGATTTCATAGAGGATCGCACAGTTTGGAATTCATTTGATAAAAAGTCAACTATGCACAAAAGTCAACTTTGACTTTTGAAGATTTTTCACAAAAATGGTTTTTTAACCCTAAAATGATGTTAATGTATGATTTGAATCATCATTCATCAAGAAAAATCAATAAAAGTGGGATAACTTGTAAAAGGGGTAACCATAAAAACTTAGAAAATTTTTTAAGTTATGAACAAAGTGGCAAGGGTACCAACTTTGGAGGATCATAACTCCTAAACCACAAAGCCATTTTTCCCCATCCAAAGGTTGATTTGTAGATTTCATTACCCTTTACAAAAGCTTAAAACTGACCTCCATCCAAATTCCTCATGGATTTTGAGTTATGGAATGATCAAAATCACAAAAAGTGAAAATGTCACTTTTTCCAACACTTAGTGAAATTTTCACTAAGTCAGAATCTGCCTTCACTTTTTTCCAAATGTAGGGGGATTTTTCACTTGGATAAAAAAAGGTACCAAGACCAAATATGATCAAACAGTTGTTGTATCATATGAGGGTTTTCCAAAATGGCCAAGAACATCACCAAATTCCACTTGAGCCATGAGATATGACAAGGGCAATATGCCTTGCTGAAAACTGCCAAGGCTAGGCCGAATTTTGCATTTTTTGATCGATTTGGAAAAATCAGATAATTCCAAGCCTTGTCATCATCTTGGACACATCCGAGGATCAAATCTAAAGGGGACAAACACTGAGCCAAGCCTCCAAAGTCCTTTGAACAAGAAGTAGCATGCCAAACCTAGAATTGCCTAAAAGAGGGACAAGACTCCAATTTTGGATTATAGCATTCAATGCATACACCAAGGTGGCATGGACTGAGCCATTTGTAACTGAATTCAGTCAAGACTTATCCAAGACCAATGGAACCACAACCCTGTGCCCTAACCTCTAGTCAATGGCTAGAGGAGGCTTGGATTCCAAAGTGCAACCATTGGCCAAACCTCTGCTGCATTTGCCATTCACTATTGATCCCAAAACAAACTTTCTCTACTATAAATAGAGCTCATTTGTGCTCAGTTTGAGTACACCAAAGCCATCAAACAGATGCTTTCCTCAAATTCCCTCTCTTTAGGCCAAAATTCCTTCTTTAGCAAGGTAACTCTGAGTTTTTGAGTTAGAGAGCATTTCCATCACAACTCATGATTCTAACACCTCATAAACATCATATGTAGGTGATCCAAACTATCAAAAGTGACCTGAACACCAAAATCACAAAGTCACCTCTCAAAACCTCAAAATAGGCCTTTTGTGCATTTTCAAGCCATGTCTTGATTCAGTCACTTTCCAAACCAGATAAAACCTCTAACACACTCCAAATAACATCCTTGAACTGTCCCAAATGGTTCCCCCCATCTGGAACACCATTTGAGGGAGTTGCTATTTTGGTCATTTTAACCCCTTTTGCAAGAAAGGGCCAGTTTGTGTTTTTGCAGGTTCCAGCTGATTCCTACCATCCTCAAAGCTTCTAAGGGATCATTTGAGAGTGCCCAAAGCATCAAACCATTTCTAGAACAAGAAGTTTGGCAGATTACACAGAAAACTCCAAAAGCTCAAAAAGAGGTAAGCATCATGACTTGAACTTTCCAAAATATGCATTACTTTGAAGTCCACTGATCATACACACCTCATACATGTTATATATGTTGTGTTTGAACCAATTCTTCATTTAATTCATGCCTGTATCAAAGTGTAGCATAGAAAATGCAATTATAGGTCTTTTTCAAAACCACTATCGAGTTTTGAGGAGGGAGTATGATCTGGAAAAAATACCACCACCATTGGATTCCTTGTGAAATTCTAGGTCAGGTGCATATAAATTTTGTCCCCAACCATTGAGAAATGAGAAAGTTATGGATCTTCCCGTTTCTTGGCAAAACTTGCCTTGGCCAGGCCTAGAAAACAAGGCATGCCTTGTATATTTGTGGTTTCACTTCAAGCAATGGATGTATCACCACCCCAGTGGTAAGGCGCGCGCCCTATAACCTTGAGGTCATGGATTCAAACCCCACCTATGCCATTTTGTGTTTTCTCACTTTTTTTTTTTTTTTTCCAATATTTTCATGTTTTATTAATTAATTGAAAAATTAATAACTCTTTCAATTTTAATTATTTTTTATTGGGTTTTTTTTGTAAAAAATCACAAAAATGTTGAAATATTTTATTCCACAAAAAAATTAAGTTTATATTATTTATTTAATATAATTAGTATTTTTGTGAATAAATTCCTTTTTAATGTTATTAAACATTTTAAAAGTGAATATTTACTTTGAAAATCCAAACCAAGTGAGTTTTAATTAACCTTGTGATTAATCCCTCATTTCTCAAACCTTAAACAAAAATCACAAATGGTTTATTCAAACTTATTTGGTATTTTATTTGATTTTCTTTAAATATTTACTTTTAAAGAATAAAAATTTTGGGTTTCTTTGATTTTCACCCTCATCAAACAATTTCAAACACTTTTGGGCCTCTAATAGAGTGTAAGACCCAACCCTTTGTAAATACAAACCTATTTTTGGGCCTCATTTATTGTATAAGTCCCGTTGTATTTCAAAAAGTTCGACGCGATCATCGTCCGTTGAAAAACAAACCCTGGGCCTCTCCTCGAGCTATAAGACCCATTCAAAATCTTTTGGGCCTCTATTAGAGTGTAAGATCCAACCCCCTTTGAAAACCAAACCATTTTGGGCCTAAATGCATTGTAAAAGACCCACCGCGTTTTCAAAAATCTCGGCGCGATCGCCATTTTCAAACAAATGACCCTGGGCCTCTCCTTGAGCTGTAAGCCCCACCACTTGTACAAAAATAAATCACTTGGGCCTCTTGAGAGAGTGTAAGACCCATCCCCTTGTACAGAAAACTTCTTGGGCCTCAGTCACTTGCATAATTCCCTCTATACGAAACGACAGTGCGATCACTGAAAAACCTTGGGCCTCTCCTTGAGCTGTAAGCCGCAACATCTTTTCAAAATACTTTCTCCTTTAATTTTGAATATACTGTTGTTTTCAATCTTTCTTTGTTGAACAACTAACCAAACAGCATGGAAGCTCTACAACCGAGTAAGTGTTTATATGCTTTCTTTATCCGCTTTCATATACATATAACTGTATTGTGGGGCTGTTTCACTATAAGTCTTCTTTCATAAACTCATATCAACTGTGTAATACTAGTATAGACATTTAGAGTTTCCCCGGTAACTACATCTAGCACTAAGCCATGTTGGTCATTCTTCAATACAGTCAAAACTTGATCCCCATAGGATTACCAGATACAGTCTTCCCTCCTCTTGGGGTTAAACAATATGGAGACGTGAAAGGCAGCATTCTCGGTGAACCCTTTCTCAGACTGTCACCCTTAGAAATTGTCAAAGAAACTCTACTCCCTAGAGATGATCTTTTCTCCGTGAATGGTATCTCTTGAGTTTCTTCCAAATTCTCGGATTTTCCTGGCTTGATCTATTCTCTTCGAATAGCCTGTCTTGAATTTCTCGGGGTTTGGGGACCCACATGATTCCTAAAAGCATCCCCACCTCCTCTTGGGCGTTGTACAAGGACCCTACGGCTTCTTAGAAGTATTCACAGCCTCCTCTTAGGCTTCGTATAAGGATTCTTCCTTCAGGAAGAGAGCCTCCTCTTGGGCTTCATAGAAATTGTCCCTCGGCTTCTTAAAAGTTTCCAGCCTCCTCTTGGGCTTCGTACAAATTGTCCCGACGACCTCCTAAAGGTATAGGAACAGAAATTAGTCATCTTAATAGAACAATCTTTCAAAGAGTCTAGATATTTCTACTGTGAACGTACTACAACTGTTTCTTTAAGGATAGTACAAAAGATAAAACTCTAGACTTGGACAGTCTAATCTCCTTGAGTCTCGAAGGCATTCTCAAGTAGGGAAAAACACCAGTAGACTCGGACAGTCTCCAATACCCCCTGGATTCCCCATTTCCTTAAAGAATAGGAAATAACCCTGATCCTCTTATCGATTCCAAAGCATAGCCTTACCTTTAATCAGTCTCTTTATAAGAACTGATTTTCTCTTTTAACCAACCTACTGGACCTCTCACTCAACTGAAACAACACTCATTTTAGCCTCCCTCTCGAGCTTCGTACGAGACACAAAAAGACTCTCTTGTTGAGTCAAACCTTTTAGCCTCCCTCTCGGGCTTCGTACGAGATACAAAAACACTCTCTTGTTGAGTATAAAAGACTCTCTTGTTGAGTCAACCTTTAGCCTCTGTCTCGGGCTTCATACAAGACACATCACAAAAGCACCCTCTTCTTGGGCCAATAGCCTCCTCTTAGACTTTGTATAAGAAAAACCCCGGTTGAGTCAATCAACCTTTTAGCATCAAAACTGTGCCTCGTTCACAGGATACAAACATCAATAACTCCTTTCATCTAATCGCTGTAAGCGGAAAGACTCTGGATTATTTACATCCACGCCACTGTCCCTCTTTTAGCTTGAGAAATTCCTAAGGAAAGATAGCATTGTTCTACACTGAGTTAAAGTCTTCTCCTTCAGGTTAAAACCCCCTATAAAGGAAATTATGGAATTGCTAGGTTTCACATATCCCGGTTAAAGTAATCCTTCTTTATAGTCAGTCACCCAATAGTCGTGACAAACAAACCCTCTTTAGAGATGACAAATTCTCTTTAAAGACAACACCCTTTTAGCTTCACATCTTGGGCTTCAAACAAGGTACAAATAGACCCTTCAGCTTCACATCTTGGGCTTTGAACAAGATATAAACCACCTTTTCAGCTTCACGTCTTGGGCTTTGAACAAGACACCAAAACACCATTTCCTCCCGTAGAATAGGAGGAACTACGATCACTCTGATTTCCCTGTTTCGATAAACGGGAATACGTAGGCATAAGATTGAAAAATCTTAGCGAGCACACTAATCCAAAGTCCCAAATCCCATACCTTCACATATCGATCGAAAAGCATCAGTCTTAAACTCCCACCAATCGCCCAGGAATTATTTTAACAAAATAACTTAAGAGAGACCCACAATCTCAATAGCATCTGTAAACCAACAGTCATCTCTTTAAACTCAGTATGCAAGTAGGGTTAATTGGAGACATTTATTTCCCTTCCTTCATCAGCTTCAATAGGATAAAAAATAAATCGAACTGTAGTACCCCAAAAGCGATAGTGCGTCGCAACCACATCCAAAAATTCGCGCTACAGGAAAAATGGCGACTTCCCTGGGGACCACGAGATCTTGTTCTCTTCCCATCTCTTAGGTAGAAACCTAAAAAAAATGCCACAGAAAAGTGCCGCCAACCGTGGGGCCCTTTCTTTTCTTTCTTTCTTTGGGGATTTCACTGGGATAGGACTTTTTTTACTTCACTAGGATCTTAGGTAAAAACCTTTAAAGTTGGGAAGGTACCACAGAATGGCGACTCTGCCGGAGAGCCATTTTTGTCAGGAACATAGGATTCATAGCTCTTTAAAGTCTAGGACTTTAGGACAAATATGTATACTACTTTTACTAATTGATATCTGTGTTTATTTTTCTGCTAATGGGAATGCGTGTGATGCCGCATGTGGAAAGATTGAGTATACACCTAGGAAAAACCTCTTTTAGTAGTGCGGAAACTATTGGAAATGGTTGTCACGCGATACTACTCTCTTCTGATGGTTCTTCGAAAAACATCACCTAGCACGGTTCCCGGCCCACTGGTGTTTTCTCGACAAGAACTGATGATTTTGAGAGACAGGTACAAAAATCACTAGTATAAACCTTTGAGAGGGGGGGGGGGGGGTAGAGCCTTGACTTCATGACACCGACCCTTTGACCCCATGTTTTTTCTATGTTTTTGTGTGCTGCATTCATGCATTCATCTAAAAAACATTACATCAAAGAAAATTTTCTCTTCTAGTCTCTCTTTTTCAAATTAAACTAAGACAATGATTGCAAATGTCAGAGAAAAAGATTGAGCTCATGGATTTTGGTAGAAAGAGAACTCACAAGTATACCTTCAGGGTTCCAAAACTAGAAGATTTGAGAGAATTAGCGAGGATGATCACTAACCCTGAAGCTTTCAGAACCAAGTACGGAGGTCTACTACCTCTGTTAAGAGTCCATGTGATTGAAGGAAGCATAGAGGCACTCATTCAGTTTTACGATTCGGTCTATCACTGTTTCACATTCCCGGATTACCAGCTCGCACCAACGCTGGAGGAGTATTATCACCTAACCGATCTACACATTACTGATCGAGCTCCATTTTCTGGACTGGAAGAAATTCCAAAGGATCAGACCATTGCAAGAGCAATCTATTTGGATGAGTCAGAAATCAAGACTCACATGACCACCAAGGGTGGGCTCCTAGGTTTGTCAGCCAAATTCCTGACAAAGAAGGCTTTGTACTTTGCTAGTATAGGGAACATGACTGCTTTTGAAAGCATCTTTGTCTTACTCACCTACGGGTTATTTCTGTTTCCCAACATTAATAGCTTCATCGATATCAACGCCATTAAGGTTTTTCTCATTGGAAACCCTGTGCCAACTTTGCTCGCGGACGCGTATCATTCTGTACACTTAGGAAATTTGTACAGCGGAGGAATTATCACGTGATGTGTGCCCCTACTATACAAATGGTTTATCTCCCATTTACCCAAGTCTGCTGCGTTTTGGGATCATAATAGTACCTTGCACTGGTCGCAAAAAATCATGTCTCTTTCCAACTCTGACATAGATTGGTGCAATAGGATTTATGACGGGATCAGGATCATTGACCGTTGTGGAAACTTTCCCAACGTACCCCTCATAGGAACTAAGGGAGGAATCAACTACCATCCAGTATTGGTTCATCGTCAATTTGGATACCCGATGAGGCATGTCCCGCGTAATGCTCATCTGGAGGGCCTTTTCTTCAAGGAAGGAGAAAATGACAGGGCACTAAAGACGGAAATGGTGCACGCTTGGAAACATGTTCATAAGAAAGGACGAGAGTCTCTAGGAAAACCGGACTGTGTCTCGGTGGAGCCTTATCTCCACTGGGTACAAACTAGAGCTCTCAAGCTAAAGATGCCTTATCCTCGTCACGGAGTTCTTCCGCCGAGGGAATCTGCCATGTACTTCATGACTGAAACGGAAAAACTTCAGGTTACTCTTAACAGAGTTCAACAGGAGAGGAGGTCTTGGAAGAACAAGTACCGCATTCTCAATGTAGAGTGTACCAAAATACATAGACTGCTAAAAGATAAGGATGCTCTAATCGAGATTTTAGAGCAACATACTGTGGATAATCAGGATGACCAAACGAATTCGCTCGTTCCTTTCACTTGGAAAAGGAATGACAACCCGACAACGGTCCAAGAGCCCCGGTCCAAGAAAATGAAAGTACCAGAGTTAGCACCCCGTTTCTCCCCAGAGAGGACTTGGGACCCCTTATCTTAGGTTTCTGTTTCCGCACCTTGTAATCTACTGTATTTCTATTTTCGCAATCCTTCGAATTCAATAAAACGGGGTTTCCCCACTGTTTGATATTTGCAATCTAATTGTTGAATTTTATTTTGATTAAACAAAAAAAACAATTAATATAATCATTGCATTCATCATTATCACGTCATGTATTCTTCTTACCTACGAATCTCACGTTTGTGTCTCGATTTTAGAGTCAAACTGTCTCATTCGTACAATACTCGGGCCAATCGTCAGAAAAAGATGGATGATCTCGAGGAAGAGAACAGAGAGTTAAGAGAAGAGATTGACGCTCTAAGAGAGGATATGAGAAAGCCTCATAACGACATGCAAGCCATGGCAGAAGCTCAGCTACAAAGGACTGTGCTCTCGGAGATCACCTCAACGCCCATAGTGGAGAAGTCTGATCCTAGGTACAAAATGCCGAAAGATCGTCCCTGGGGCATGCCACTTAACTACATCCCAGAAGGATATGTTCCGCCGATCAATGAGGATCATGGAACCGCAGCAGGAACCGCTGGGCCTGAAGGTTACAAACTTCGGGAAAGCGAAGATGCCAGGGGCATGACAGTAACCCCCGAAGGTTACAAACTTCGGGAGGCACCGAGAGTCTCGGCCATAATGACTATACCACCGCCCGTGGTACACACTGTCCCAGAAGGACAGATTCCACAGATACCTTATGGTGGAAACGACAACATGTTCGAAAGAATGAATGAGTTCCAGGAACAGTTCCTAGGAATGTAGAAAGAACTGCAGGCCCTTCGCGGTCAGGATTTATTTGGAAAGGACGCCGCAGACCTCTGCTTGGTCCCCAATGTGAAAGTCCTGCTCAAATTCCAGGTGCCCGACTTTGAAAAGTACAAGGGTAACTCTTTCCCTCAGAGTCACTTAGTGATGTACGCTCGGCGAATGTCAGCTCAGACAGAGAATCAGGATTTACTGATTCACTCTTTTCAGGATATTTTAACCGGTGCTGCCCTAAAATGGTACATGGGTTTAAACAGTGCTACGATTAGCACTTTCAGAGATCTTGGCACTGCCTTCGTCCAACAATATAAATACAATCTGGACATGGCACCCGACAGAGATCGACTCAGATCAATGTCACAAAAGGACAAAGAAACCTTTAAGGAATACGCTCAGAGATGGCGTGAAATTGCCGCTCAAATCTGTCCACCTCTTGAGGAAAAAGAGATGACAAAGATCTTCTTAAAGACCTTAAGCTCATTTTATTATGACAGAATGGTTGATAGTGCACCCAGTGACTTCACCGAGATGGTCGGTATGGGAGTTCGTCTTGAGGAAGCCGTCCGAGAAGGACGTCTAGTCAAAGACACTGGATCATCAAGTAGTACAAAGCTATACAGTAATGCTCTCCCTAAGAAAAAAGAGCAAGATATTGGGAATATCTCTCTCGGAAAGCAAAGGCGACGTTATCAGACAGTAGCGGCTGTGACTCCTGCTATCAATCCTGTGCCTATTTCTACGTATCAACCTCAGGTTGCGCAGAGCCAACCTAACCAACAAAGGACTCAACAGCCTCTTCAGCAAGCTCATCCTCCATACAATAACAACCGTACAACGCGGCCACCAGGATTTAATCCTATACCCATATTGTACGCAGAACTATTCCCGTTACTACTGGCTAAGGGGCATGTCCAGACTAAGTCCCCTCTTACAGTACCGTAAAATCCGCCTTTTTGGTTTTAGATGGATCAGACTTGCCCTTACCATCAAGAAGGACCAGGGCATAACATAGAGAACTGTCTCAATTTCAAATCCGACGTGCAAAAGCTTGTTAGGAGCGGGGTCTTATCTTTCAAGGATACAAATCCTAATGTTCTCACAAACCCGCAGCCTCAACACGAGAAAACTACGGTCAATTTGGTAGAGGGAGAGACTAACGACGTCTGTCATATTCATGATGTACTCTTGTTAAGGACCAATTTGGTCAAGATGCATTGTAGACAGAGTGGATATGTCCATGTGCCATCTCATAACTATCACCAGTGTGATATCTGCTCTAAAAGCAATCGAGGATGTTCTGTGGTGCAATCAGCTCTACAAGAACAGATGGATCTCGGATGGATCCAAGAGCACCGAGTTCGTGGAGTTAACAAGGTTTACATGAATTCTAACATCATTCAGAACCACGACATCCGTGCAATGAATGTCAGCTTGGTGGCGATGCACTCCAGGCAAAGCCAGCATCATAATCTGCCGCGGCACGATTACAATTCCTATCTGACTTGTTCGGTAAACAAACAGGGATTCTCTTTTGTACAAGAGGCCCTCTAGCGTCAGATGGATCTTGGATGGATCCAGGACCACCATGATAGGAATCCCTATCAGATCAACATGATTCAAATCTTCGATATTCGCTTGATGAATACCAGCCTGGTGGAGTTACATGCTAAACAGGTCCGGCTCGGGTTCCTGGTATCACATGATTATAAGAGCTGTAGGGCGGGTTGTGAAAACGATCAAGGCTGTGCCCTTGTCCAGGAAACCCTTCAGCACTTGTTGAACCACTGGTGGCTTCCAATCTATATGGATGAAGACACCCAGCAAATTAGTATCACTAACGGGAATCCTACTAGACATCAAAGTCGGGACATTCGATATGTGGAAACTGACCTAGTGAGGTTACATTGTATTCAAAGTGGGTGTGTCCAGGTGCCACCACACAACTATGAACGTTGTAGAGTTTGTTCGGAAAGTAACCAAGGATGTTACCTTGTGCGGGAAGCTCTTCAGGGTCAGGTGGATCGTAGAGAGATTCGCCCATATCCAGGTTCCGGACCAATCAACTTGGCGCCGGACTACCTCGCTGATCAAATTAAGGACGTTGTTGTAATCTCTAATCATCAGAAGGCTAGGGATGTTTGTGCCATTATCCCTCTGTTTGACGAGCCAAGAGTTCCCAACCGAGAATGAATCGAAATTACCTACGACAGTCAGAAAAATCAGAAGGCTCCCATAATCATCTATCTACCGGGACCATTATCGTATGAATCAACTAAGGCTATCCCTTACAAATACGGTGCAACAACAGTCGAGAAAGGAAAAGAAATTCCATTACCCTCCGTCGTGAATATTGTAGACATCAGTCGAGTAACATGGAGTGGTCGAATCTTCAACCGAGGAGTTGGAGAACTTAACAAAGAAAAGGAACCTCAGACAAAAGTTCCCAATCCACCAGTCGGTCAATCCAGTAATCCCGACCTTTCAAAAAACGATGAGATGCTGAAGCTCATCCAAAGGAGTGAATACAACATTGTTGATCAGCTGTTACAAACTCCTTCAAAGATCTCTGTGCTGTCCCTTTTACTCAGTTCAGAAGTGCACAGGGAGGCTCTACAGAAAGTCTTAGAGCAAGCCTTTATAGAACAGGATGTAACAATCAGACAGTTCGATAGCATTGTCTCTAACATCACTTCCTGCAATAACTTGGGATTTAGTGATGAGGAATTACCTGAAGAGGGTCGCCGTCATAACATGGCGCTCAATATCACGGTCAGCTGCCAGGGCGATGCTTTAGCCAGCGTACTGGTAGGCATAGGGTCAGCCCTAAATGTTATGCCGAAGTCCACTTTAATGCAATTATCCATCAAAGGACCCCCGATGAGAACCAGTGAGGTCGTCGTCAAAGCATTTGACGGGTCTAGAAAAACGGTTATTGGCGAAGTTGACCTTCCCATAACTATTGGTCCTCACACTTTCCAAGTCGCTTTCCAGGTCATGGACATCCGGGCAACGTACAGTTGTTTATTAGGAAGACCTTGGATACATCAGGCTGGGGCGGTCACCTCGACCCTCCACCAAAAGTTAAAGTTCGTCCAGAACAACCAGCTCATCACGGTCTGTGGAGAACAAGCTTTGCTCGTGAGTAACTTATCATCGTCTGCTGGTGTAGAACCCGAGGAGGTTATTGGAACTCAGTTCCAAACACTGTCGGTGAGCAAGGACAATCAATCCAAAGAGGTAACTTCCATTTCCTCATACAAAGATGATATCAAAGCGGTCTAGAGCACCAATACAACAGGATAGGGACAGCTAGTCATTCCTACTGACAATAAAACAAAGAAGGGTCTTGGTTTTTCTGCAACCTGTACCCAGACAGCTACTACCAGCCATGAAAGTCATCATCCCATTCAAGACTTCTTCCACAGTGGAGGTTTCCTTCACCCAGTGTCTCAAGAAGTGCATACCATCAATAAAGATGATTCCTCTTATATGGAGGAAGAATGAGAGTCCTATCTTAACAAGGACGGTTATATGTCTCAGGATGAAACGCAGACTCCCTTTTGCTTTCCTACACAAAGTCCAAGATTTATACCCAGGTTAGATGTCGAAATGATATACGGAGATTGTGATCCGGAAGGATGCCGTGCTCCACCAAATTCAGTAGAGGAGGACACTCTAATGAAGGACAACTTTGACCACAACTATTATGGCCCGATGGATGGCATGCCAATGTGGCAGCCGTATCCAGGAGACTTGGGCCAAGGAAATCAGCCAAACAATGAAAATCAGCTGAGCATCATTGAACATAATACTTGCGTCCCCACCATGTCATGGGATCAACACTCAGGTCATTCAGAAAACATCCAGTATGACGATGAAATTGTAACGTTTGCAGGACTAGAATTCATCAACTATGCTTTTCCAGAGGTCAACGTCATCGAGAAGGATGACTCCTCCAGTTCCAAAGAAGTGTGGGACAACCAAGTGGGAAATACGACTATATGGTCAAGTACACTGCTCCTGAAAGCTCTCGTATCAGGCTCGAAGACATCCAGCCAACTGGATGGGGAGATCTACCTGAGAGCACAAATTCTATGCAAAATGCAACAGAGGAATTCTCCTACGACAACTCTCCCTGGGAGATAGATTCTAATGATCCTGCTCCACCAGAAATCAGCATTATTTCTGAAGACAAATCAAGGAAGGTCCCAGACTTTGTGATTCACCAAGGAATTCGCAGCCAATGGGTTGTTGTCGATGTTCCGAAGATTGTTCATAAGTCAAAGTAATTGTCGTCTTTAACCTTTCACCCTGCCCAGGTGAAACGAATGTTTTGATAGGGCTCACTTTTTGTAAATTTCCCTCTTCGCTTTGCCCAAAGCGACAAAGTTTTGTTTTATAGGGCTGTAGTTTTAAGAATCGACTTGTTCATTAATAAAATAACGTCGTTCTATAATTTCCGCATTAGTTGTTGTTTTCTCTTTTTGCTTTTCCCAGAAAATGGTAATCCTAAAAAATAACTCACTAATAAAAACAAACAGTTTTTCAAAATAATACACTGCACACACTCTTGCATTCTCTCTATCTCTTCTAAACACAAATCATACCGTCATGCAGATTGCTTGTTTTAAACCCCGTTGAAACATACGATCTGATGCCTTCTCCCAACTTTGAATTCCTAGTATTTGGGCCTGAAGAAGAAAATGACGATGAAATTCCAGAAGAGATCTCCCGACTACTCAGACAAGAGGAAAGGTCCATTGAACCTCATAAAGAGCCATTGGAAACAGTCAACTTGGGTTCGGAAAAAGAGAGAAAAGAAATCAGGATTGGGGCACTGCTCAGTCCAACTGCCAGAGAGGGTTTGGTAAAGCTTCTCAAAGAATTTCCTGATGTATTCGCTTGGTCCTATCAGGATATGCCAGGGTTGGATACCAGCATCGTGGAACATCATCTACCGTTAAGGTTAGAATGTCTGCCAGTAAAACAGAGGTTGAGACGGACCCACCCAGACATGACCATCAAAATAAAAAAGGAGGTACAAAAACAGATTGACGCGGGTTTTCTCGCTACATCAAAATATCCTCAATGGTTAGCCAACATCGTACCCGTTCCAAAAAAGGACGAAAAAGTCAGAATGTGTGTGGATTACAGAGATCTAAACAAGGCTAGTCCAAAGGACGACTTTCCTTTACCACACATTGACATGCTGGTTGACAGTACAGCAAAGTTCAAAGTTTCCTCATTCATGGATGGATTCTCGAGCTATAACCAGATCAAAATGGCGCCGAAAGACATGGAGAAAAATTTGTTCATTACCCCCTGGGGTACCTTTTGTTACAAGGTAATGTCGTTCGGTTTGAAGAACGCCGGGGAAACCTATCAAAGGGCCATGACTACTCTTTTTCATGACATGATACACAAAGAAATCGAGGTATATGTCGATGATATGATTGCCAAATCTAAGACAGAAGAGGAGCTTGTGACCCATCTGTCAAAGCTATTCGAGCGGTTGAGAAAGTACAAACTCCTCTTGAATCCCAACAAATGCACCTTTGGTGTCCGTTCAGGGAAACTCTTAGGGTTCATCGTCATCCAGAAAGGAATTGAGGTTCATCCTGACAAGGTCAAGGCCATTCGAGAAATGCCTTCTCCAAAAACTGAAAAACAAGTCAGAGGATTCCTGGGACGTTTGAACTACATCTCCAGATTCATATTCCTCATGACCGCGACCTGCGCGCCGATTTTCAAGTTACTAAAAAAGAATCAGGACTGCGTTTGGACAGAAGACTGTCAAACCGCCTTCGACAGTATTAAGAAATACCTGTTGAACCCTCCGATTTTATCACCTCCAGTGGAAGAAAGACCACTGATTATCTACCTCAGTCCTAGAGGACTCAATGGGATGTATACTTGGCCAACAAGACGAAACAAAAAGAAAAGAGTCTGCCATCTACTATTTGAGCAAGAAATTCACCGACTGCGAGACTTGGTACACTATGCTTGAGAAAACTTGTTTCGCTTTGGCTTGGGTAGCCAAACGTCTTCGCCAGTACATGATTCGTCACACCACTTGGTTAATCTCTGAAATGGATCCAATCAAGTATGTCTTTGAAAAACCTGCTCTCACGGGAAGAATTTCCCATTGGCAGATGTTGCTGTCAGAATATGACATAGAGTACCACGCTCAGTAAGCCATTAAAGGAAGTGTTTTAGCCGATCATTTGGCCCATCAACCGATTGAAGATCAAGAATCAGTTGGGTTTGACTTCCCAGACGAAGATGTCAGGTATCTAAAAATGAAAGACTGCGATGAACCACTACCCAGTGAAGGGCCAGAACCAGGTTCCCAATGGGGACTAATCTTTGACGGAGCAGTCAATCATTACGGAAACGGAATTGGGGCAATCATCATAACACCTCAGGGTACCCACATTCCTTTCACTGCCAGACTCACGTTCAAGTGCACAAATAACGAGGCCGAATACAAAGCTTGTATTATGGGTCTCGAAGAAGCGATTGATTTGAGGATTAAGAACTTGGATGTATATGGCGACTCGGCTTTGGTCTTCAATCAGATCAAAGGAGATTAGAACACATACCAATCAGGACTGATTCCTTACAAAGATTATGCGAGAAGGTTGTTACCCTTCTTCGACAGAATCGAGTTTCATCACATCCCTCGTGAAGAGAATCACATGGCTGATGTATTAGCCACTCTCTCTTCCGTGATTACAGTAGGTCAATGAAATGACATACCTAAGATTGACATAATGCGCCTTAAACGGCCCGCTTACATCTTCACGATTGAAGCAGTCATAGACGACAAACCTTGGTATTACGATATCAAATGCTTCCTTCAGAAACAAGAGTACCCACCTGGGGCACTAAGGAAAGACTGGAAAACCCTCAGAAGGCTGGCAGGCAGTTTCTTTCTGAGCGGTGATACACTCTATAAGATAAATTTTGACATGGTTTTGCTCCGATGTGTAGACAGACCAGAAGCAGACATGCTGATAAAAGAAATTCACGAAGGGTCCTTTGGCACTCATGCCAACGGACATACAATGGCGAGAAAAATTCTAAGAGCAGGTTACTATTGGTTGACAATGGAATCCAACTGCTACAAGTACATGAGGAAGTGTCACAAGTGTCAGATATACTCCGACAAAATTCATATACCGCCAACACATCTCAAAGTTCTTTCTGCCCCATGGCCTTTTTCCATATGGGGAATCGACATGATTGGCTTGATTGAGCCCAAAGCTACAAATGAACATCGGTTCATTCTAGTAGCCATTGATTACTTCACTAAGTAAGTCGAAGCAGCGTCGTACGCTAATGTAACCCGACAAGTGGTGGTCCGATTTATCAAAAACAATATCATTTGTCGTTATGGTGTTCCAAGCCAGATCATTACGGATAATGGATCTAACTTGAACAATAAGATGATGAAAGAGTTGTGCGCAGAGTTCAAGATCAAACACCATAACTCATATCCCTACCGACCTAAGATGAACGGAGCGGTAGAAGCGGCTAACAAGAACATCAAGAAGATTGTTCAAAAGATGGTTGTAACCTACAAAGATTGGCACGAGATGCTACCCTTTGCTCTTCACGGTTATCGTACATCTATCCGCACTTCAACTGGGGCACCCCCTTTCTCTCTAGTATATGGCATGTAAGAAGTGCTTCCCATAGAAGTAGAGATCCCATCAATCCGGGTATTGATGGAAGATAAGCTTACAGAAGCTGAATGGTGTCAAAGTCGACACGACGAACTCAGCCTGATCGAAGAGAAACGAATAACGACACTATGCTACGGTCAGTTGTATCAGCAAAGAATGAAGATGGCATTTGACAAAAAGGTTCGACCTCGCGTCTTCAGGAAAGGAGACCTTATACTAAAAAAGATACAATCATTTCTCACTGATTCTCAGGGCAAATGGACTCCGAATTATGATGACCCCTACGTGGTCAAGAAAGCTTTCTCGGGCGGTGCCTTGAGACTTGTAACCATGGACGGAGAGGAATTTGCCTACCCCACAAATGTTGATGTAGTCAAGAAATACTTCGCCTAAACTAAAAAAAAAAGAGAAGAAAAAACATCTCGGTGGATTGAAAACCCGAAAGGGCGGTTCAAGCAAAAATTAGAGACATGATCAAAAATCATCCTGATGGATTGGAAACCTCAAAGTACAATCCAGAAAAAAATTAGGGATAATGGCAAGTAACTACTTTTGACAAAGGCGCAAGTCCCTCGGCAGCAGTTACATCATCCGTCAAGAAAGCTCCAGTCACGGTCATCTTCGACAAAAGCTCAGGATGTCCTGAATTCAAAGTTGGTAGAAGGATAGTGGTCGTTATGTTTCAACGTAGCCCCTTTTCCTTGTAAATTACCATTTTCTAACTTTGTATATACTCTTTGGAATCACGCGTTTGGCCGATTTCCATCCTATCAATAAATTTGAGCCCTCGTGCTTTTGTTTGCAATTCTTATTTGTTTTAGCTTTACAGGACAACATTTTTACATGATCAACAATTCTTGGAACGAAACAAAAATTAATTTACTTGTCAAACTTTTTCTGCTTTAAAAAAAATAAAGATGGCAATTTCTTTTGACGATTGAACACCGAAATAACATCGATCGCTTCTCCAAAGGTGTTCGAGCTTCAAAGTGCAGACTCAAAGTACTCCTTCTAAACCAGTATGCCTGAATGAAGGATCAACTATGTCAGATGCGAATGCTCCATCTGACCTCCCCGGCCAAGTTCTCATCTCCTAAGCCCAACCAGCGTCGCTCCCAACAGGGACCGTTTCTCCTAAGCAAGGCATAATTGCTATCTTGAACCAGCGGTACTTCTTCGCCCTGCGATGGCCGAGTATCCAGTCATGATCATCTATTAGTTTGTATGTCGCGTCAGTTTTGTCAGCATATACATACATACATCATGCATTATTGATTTGCATTCACATTCATATTGCATCACTATCACTCCCATCGGTCTTGTCCCGTAGTGGTGATAGTCTTCTCAATCGAGTTGTCAAGTTCTTTCCTCGTCAGGAAACGTTGCATCTAAACAATCTCTCTCCTCCAGTTTATTTCTGGATCAGAATTGGCCCTTGACCACTTTGATAACTTGAACCTCTGAAAAACCAGAGAACCTTCAACCGATGTCACTCTTCGCCATTGAAGATGATATTTTTGCTTTCCCGGATTAAGGAAAATCCCTAGAGGAAGCCTCTTAAGCAGAGATTCGGTAATACATCAGTTTTTCTCAACAAAAAAAAACCGCTGATGAAAAGGTCATCAGCACCTCAAAATTGGATCACATCATATGGCGTTTCTCCGGGAGGATCCTGAGAAAAGTATGATGTAATAACCCCAAGCGTGAAAGCAGTCTCTCAAGAGACTCGTTTTCCCCAGTAGAGTCGGCAAATGGCGTCTCCAAACAGAGAAGTTTGTACACCTCTACAACTCAGACGACTGGGTTCCCCAGCAACTCTGACATCAAAACTTTTTCTATCAAATGGCATCTCTCCAGGAAAATTCTGCGAGAAGTTTGAGGAAAATTGCTATGAATAGCGTCCCTTGTCAAGAAAGTTTATTGACAAAAGAAACTAAGACCAGTTCCTTGGTTAGAAACCAGGATCGAGGGGAAGTTTACTTCAGAAACTTAGACCAGTTCCTTGGTAGGAAACCAGGAACGTGGGGAAGTTTATTTTTGCAACTGAGACCAGTTCCTTGGTGGGAAACCAGGATCGAGGGGAAGTTTATTGCAGAAACTTAGACCGGTTCCTTGGTGGGAAAACAAGATCGAGGGGAAGTTTACATCAGAAACTAAGACCAGTTCCTTGGTAGGAAACCAGGATCGAGGGGAAGTTGACATCAGAAACTAAGACCAGTTCCTTGGTAGGAAACCAGGATCGAGGGGAAGTTTACATCAGAAACTGAGACCAGTTCCTTGGTAGGAAACTAGGAGCGAGGGGAAGTTTATTTCAGCCACTGAGACCAGTTCCTTGGTAGGAAACCAGGATCGAGGGGAAGTTTTTACCTTTTCTAAGCTGCCATTCTTAACCACCATCAAAATTTTGGGTATTCCGATATTTAATCCTCTTGCACCCCGAATGCCCGAATACCTTCGCCATTCACACCTTCGGGTCCAAGAAGATTAAATAAGGGCATCTGTCAAACCCCAAATTTTGACCACTAAGATTTCCCATCATTGTGAAAATCATCATCACAATATGGAGGAACCATCATACCTCATCAGTCTCCCCAAAGATGGGTGAGCATCCACTACAATCAAATTTAGGGTTTCCAGCCCTCTCAGAGTTTTTAGACAAAGGATCAATCAAGAAATAACGTGATCTTCAACTTATCTAACCTCCCAAACATCTACAAGGGATCAAGAGGACTCCCACTTCAAGGAATAAGCAAAAGGCTGCTCCCTTCCAGGTGGATCAAGCCTCAAGATCGCCAGTGTCACCAAATTAGGGTTTGGTCGACCAGTGCCTCCAGATGAAATTTTTCCTCGGGGCATGAGCCAATGCTTCAAAGCATATCCTAAAATACTCCATGGAACCTCATGGGCCCAAGCATCAAGTTAATTTGACCTCAGGGGATGCATACATCAAAAATCAGGAATTAGGGTTTCTTGACCTAATTCACCCCTAAGTTGACTTTTGGGACAAATCATGAGCCAAGACCTCAATAGAGGATTTGAGGGTCTCCAATATACCAAATTGATCCGTTTGTAACAATGGATTGATCCAGGAGGCTTGAGCAGCAAGTCTCAATTTCATCAGTACCACAGTTTGGGTTTTGAGGAAAATGTCAACTGTAGGTTTGACTTTTGACCAGGACATGCTACCAAACCCTAGGACATGATTCAATATACCCTATAATACCCATGGAACATGTCCATCAAGTTTGATTTAGGTCAAAGACATGATTTCATAGAGGATCGCACAGTTTGGAATTCATCTGATAAAAAGTCAACTATGCACAAAAGTCAACTTTGACTTTTTGAGATTTTTCACAAAAATGGTTTTTTAACCCTAAAATGATGTTAATGTATGATTTGAATCATCATTCATCAAGAAAAATCAAGAAAAGTGGGATAACTTGTAAAAGGGGTAACCATAAAAACTTAGAAAATTTTCTAAGTTATGAACAAAGTGGCAAGGGTACCAACTTTGGAGGATCATAACTCCTAAACCACAAAGCCATTTTTCCTCATCCAAAGCTTGATTTGTAAATCTCATTATCCTATACAAAAGCTTAAAACTAACCTCCATCCAAATTCCTCATGGATTTTGAGTTATGGAATGATCAAAATCACAAAAAGTGAAAATGTCACTTTTTCCAACACTTAGTGAAATTTTCACTAAGTCAGAATCTGCCTTCACTTTTTTCCAAATGTAGGGGGATTTTTCACTTGGATCCAAAAGGTATCAAGATCAAATATGATCAAACAGTTGTTGTATCATATGAGGGCTTTCCAAAATGGCTAAGAACATCACCAAATTCCACTTGAGCCATGAGATATGACAAGGGCAATATGCCTTGCTGAAAACTGCCAAGGCTAGTCAGAATTTTACAGTTTTTGCTCGATTTGGCAAAATCAGATAATTCCAAGCCTTGTCATCATCTTGGACACATCTGAGGATCAAATCTAAAGGGGAAAAACACTGAGCCAAGCCTCCAAAGTCCTTGGAACAAGAAGTAGCATGCCAAACCTAGAATTGCCTAAAAGAGGGACAAGACTCCAATTTTGGATTATAGCATTCAATGCATACACCAAGGTGGCATGGACTAAGCCATTTGCAACTGAATTCAGTCAAGACTTATCCAAGACCAAGGGAACCACAGCCCTGTGCCCTAACCTCTAGTCAATGGCAAGAGGAGACTTGGATTCCAAAGTGCAACCATTGGCCAAACCTCTGCTGCAATTGCCATTCACTATTGATCCCAAAACCAACTTGCTCTACTATAAATAGAGCTCATTTGTGCTCAGTTTGAGTACACCCAAGCCATCAAACATATGCTTTCCTCAAAATCCCTATCTTTAGGCCCAAATGCCTTCTTTAGCAAAGTAACTCTGAGTTTTTGAGTTAGAGAGCGTTTCCATCATAACTCATGATCCTAACACCTCATAAACATCATATGTAGGTGATCCAAACTATCAAAAGTGACATGTAACACCAAAATCACAAAGTCACATCTCAAAACCTCAAAATAGGCATTTTGTGCATTTTTCAAGCCATGTCTTAATTCAGTCACTTTCCAAACCAGATAAAACCACAAACACACTCCAAATAACATCCTTGAACTGCCCCAAATGGTTCCCCCCATTTGAAACACCATTTGAGGGAGTTGTTATTTTGGTCATTTTAACCCCTTTTGCAAGAAAGGGCCAGTTTGTGTTTTTGCAGGTTCCAGCTGATTCCAACCATCCTCAAAGCTTCTAAGGGATCATTTGAGAGTGTCCAAAGCATCAAACCATTTCTGGAACAAGATGTTTGGCAGATTACACAGAAAACTCCAAAAGCTGAAAAAGTGGTAAGCATCATGACTTGAACTTTCCAAAATATGCATTGCTTTGAAGTCCACTGATCATACACACCTCATACATGTTATATATGTTGTGTTTGAACCAATTCATCATGTAATTCATGCATGTATCAAAGTGTAGCATAGAAAATGCAATTATAGGCCTTTTTCAAAACCACTATCGGGTTTTGAGGAGGGAGTATGATCTGGAAAAAATACCACCACCATTGGATTCCTTGTGAAATTCTAGGCCAGATGCATATAAATTTTGTCCCCAACCATTGAGAAATGAGAAAGTTATGGACCTTCCCGTTTCTTGGCAAAACTTGCCTTGCCTTGCCTTGGCCAAGCCTAGAAAACAAGGCATGCCTTGTATATTTGTGGTTTCACTTCAAGCAATGGATGTATCACTACTCCAGTGGTAAGGCGCGCGCCCTATAACCTTGAGGTCGTGGGTTCAAACCCCACCCATGCCATTTTGCGTTTTCTCACATTTTTGCTATTTTTTCCAATATTTTCATGTTTTATTAATTAATTGGAAAATTAATAACTCTTTCAATTTTAATTATTTTTTATTGGTTCTTTTTGCAAAAAAATCACAAAAGTGTTGAAATATTTTATTCCACAAAAAAATTAAGTTTATATTATTTATTTAATATAATTACTATTTTTGTGAATAAATTCCTTTTTAATGTTTTTAAACATTTTAAAAGTGAATATTTACTTTGAAAATCCAAACCAAGTGAGTTTTAATTAACCTTGTGATTAATCCCTCATTTCTCAAACCTTAAACAAAAATCACAAATGGTTTATTCAAACTTATTTGGTATTTTATTTGATTTTATTTAAATATTTACTTTTAAAGAATAACAAATTAGGGTTTCTTTGATTTTCACCCTCATCAAACAATTTCAAACACTTTTGGGCCTCTAATAGAGTGTAAGACCCAATCCTTTGTAAATACAAACCTATTTTTGGGCCTCACTTATTGTATAAGTCCCGTTGTATTTCAAAAAGTTCGACGCGATCATCGTCCGTTGAAAAACAAACCCAGGGCCTCTCCTCGTGCTATAAGACCCATTCAAAATCTTTTGGGCCTCTATTAGAGTGTAAGACCCAACCCCCTTTGAAAACCAAACCATTTTAGGCCTCAATGCATTGTATAAGACCCACCGCATTTTCAAAAATCTCGGTGCAATTGCCATTTTCAAACAAATGACCCTGGGCCTCTCCTTGAGCTGTAAGCCCCACCACTTGTACAAAAATAAATAACTTGGGCCTCTTGAGATTGTGTAAGACCCATCCCCTTGTACATAAAACTTCTTGGGCCTCAGTCACTTGCATAAGTCCCTCTGTACGAAACGACAATGCGATCACTGATAAACCTTGGGCCTCTCCTTGAGCTGTAAGCCCCAACATCTTTTCAAAATACTTTCTCCTTTAATTTTGAATATACTGTTGTTTTCAATCTTTCTTTGTTGAACAACTAACCAAACATCATGGAAGCTCTACAACCGAGTAAGTGTTTATATGCTTTCTTTATCCGTTTTCATATACATATAACTGTATTGTGGGTTTGTTTCACTGTAAGTCTTCTTTTATAAACTCATATCAACTGTGTAATACTAGTATAGATATTTAGAGTTTCCCCGACAACTAAGTCTAGCACTAAGCCCTGGTGGTCACTCTTCAATACGGTCAAAACTAAATCCCCATTGGATTACCAGATACAATCTTCCCTCCTCTTGGGGTTAAACAATATGGAGACGTGAAAGGCAGCATTCTCGGTGAACCCTTTCTCAGACTGTCACCCTTAGAAATCGTCAAAGAAACTCTACTCCCCAAAGATGATCTTTTCTCCGTGAATGGAATCTCTTGAGTTTCTTCCAAATTCTCAGACTTTCCTGGCTTGATCTATTCTCTGTGAATAGCCTGTCTTGAATTTCTCGGGGTTTGGGGACCCACAGGCTTCCTAAAAGCATCCCCGCCTCCTCTTGGGCGTTGTACAAGGACCCTACAGCTTCTTAGACGTATTCACAGCCTCCTCTAAGGCTTCGTATAAGGATTCTTCCTTCGAGAATAGAGCCTCCTCTTGGGCTTCGTACAAATTGTCCCTCGGCTTCTTAAAAGTTTCCAGCCTCCTCTTGGGCTTCGTACAAATTGTCCCGACGACCTCCTAAAGGTATAGGAACAGAAATTAGTCATCTTAATAGAACAGTCTTTCAAAGAGTCTAGATCTTTCTACCATGAACGTACTACTACTGTTTCTTTAAGTATAGTACAAAAGATAAAACTCTAGACTTGGACAGTCTAATCTCCTTGAGTCTCGAAGGCATTCTCAAGTAGGGAAAAACACCAGTAGACTCAGACAGTCTCTAATACCCCCTGGATTCCCCATTTCCTTAAAGATCAGGAAATAAACCTGATCCTTTGATCGATTCCAAAGCATAGCCTTACCTTTAATCAGTCTCTTTATAAGAACTGATTTTCTCTTTTAACCAACCTACTGGACTTGTCACTCAACTGAAACAGCACTCCTTTTAGCCTCCATCCCGGGCTTCGTACGAGACACAAAAAGACTCTCTTGTTGAGTCAAACCTTTTAGCCTCCCTCTCGGGCTTCGTACGAGATACAAAAACACTCTCTTGTTGAGTATAAAAGACTCTCTTGTTGAGTCATCATTTAGCCTCCGTCTTGGGCTTCGTACAAGACACATCACAAAAGCACCCTCTTGTTGGGCTAATAGCCTCCTCTTAGGCTTTGTATAAGAAAAACCCCGGTTGAGTCAATCAACCTTTTAGCATTAAAACTGTGCCTCGTTGTCGCTCCCGAAAGATTCGCATCCAACGGTATAAACGCGAGAGTGGCGCGGAAAACACAGAGTCGCCAGCAATGTGTATTTATCCCGAGAGAGGGAAAGGAAACACTGCATAAACCTTAAGAGAAAGGGGGAAAGACATGGTCATCGCAACCATAGTCCGGGTTCAGGAGTCGGTTATGCGAGGGAAAGGTGTTAGCACCCCACACATCCATCGTACTCGATGGGATCCATGCTTGTTGTCTAAACGGAGGGTGAGCTGTCCTACTATCTATGGCTGAACGAAAGAAAACGGGGACGGGGGTGGCTAAGACGGACTCGGTAGGACATATTCGATGCCCTAGGCCTACGTACTCCCTCAGTGCAATGGGAAAGTCAGAGTCAACATAGTTCGGACAGGAACTGTGGAGGAAGGTTGCTCGCCAAGACAATCGTTGTCTTGTGCCTATATATCCTCAATCGGACGAGAGAGAGGAATCAGAGCTAATGTAGTTCGTGGGTACGACCACGAATGGGTAAGTGTTTTTTTACGTGAGCGACGAGCTCTTTTCTGAAAATGAAATTTGAAACCCAACAATCCTGAAGGATAAAAAGATTTGAATTTGTTTTGGTGTTTTTTAGACAGAAGTGTTTTCTTAAGTTAGTTCATAACTTGCATTGCACCAAAGTCTAGGGCACAGGGACGAATACTTAATGAATCGTCCCAAGACAGGACGCCCGCTAAGCACTCTAGAAAGATAAGAGGAAGCCCCTCATTTCTCATTCCCCACGCTTAAGGCTCGTGTGTAATACACTTTATCTTTATTAAGTGTTTTCAAGAAGTTTTGAGATGAGAAGAGAGAAGACACAAAGGAAACTCTAAAGGGAAACTAAGAGTCATAATGTTATCATGCATGGGTAACCTAGGGTTAGTGAGGTTTAGGAGGGACGACTACCTAAAACCTAATGCTAATCCTACTCCAAGCTTAATCAAAAATTAAGTTGGACTAGGTAGCTCTAA
Organism: Lathyrus tuberosus; assembly: GCA_022829125.1. NCBI lineage: Eukaryota > Viridiplantae > Streptophyta > Magnoliopsida > Fabales > Fabaceae > Lathyrus > Lathyrus tuberosus. Next base: position 11,866,084 of record JALAZF010000117.1, read on the forward strand.
AGGGAAAGAATCCAAGACTTAAACAAGTCTTGAGATCCATGGGAGGAAGAGAGTGAAAGAGAAGAATGAGAAAGAGAAGGAGAAGATGAGATACAATAAATGGCAGCAAGCACATCACATCATAAAATTCCAACTCAAATCATCAAAAATGTTTCAAAGATCAATGCAAAACAATTCAAGTAAGAATGCAAAGGTAGTCATGAAAGAATGCAAGCATACTTGTATGAAATGCACAATTAAGCATACATGGCCTTCGTATCAAAATGAAATGAGAAAGGTAAGATGAAGATGAAAACAAGTCAGAACCAAAATCATATTCTCATCAACAATTCACATATTCAAAAGTGATTCATATCATGAAACATTAAGATCCAAAGAAGTTACAAAGAAAATGGTAATGATGTTCATCATACAATTCAAACCAAATGCATTCAACTATGCTCAAGTGAAATGAAATCCAAGTAAGGAGCTCAAGAGGCAGTAGCATATGCATCAATATCATACCAAACCAAACTTAAGTCATACAAGGTTAATTATCGAGCAACACCTTCAAGACATGCACCAAAGTAATCCACAAATGGAAACTCAAAGTCCAAACACTTAGCACATGCCAAACATGATTCATAAATTGCAAAAATAAGTCTCAAAGGACCTCAACCAGGGGAAAACATCATACCAAAAGCTCATGCAAAGAATCACAAAGGAACTCAAGCAAATAGGCATGGCAAGTCAACTTGTGTAAAGAGATGTCAAGATATAATCATGCATAAGTCATTTAAGCACAAATAAACAAACATATATCAAATAACATTCAAAAATTTTGAAATTAAAACTCAAGTGACCTAAGTCAGAGACTAACAATATGTCAAAAGATCACACCAAAATTCAAAGTTAAGTACCTCAAACAATTAGGCAAAGATCACACAGGAACCATGAACCAATATGCAAAAGAGAGGGACTAAAATGCAATATGAAAAGAGTTTAAAAATATGAGAAAAATATTTTTAGCAACCTCAACATGTCCTCTAACAAATGCAAAAATAATGAGATTCAAATCATGTATAGATGATGAGAACAAAAATCAACAAGGTAAGGTGTGCATATATGAAACAATCCAAAAAGAAATTAATTAAACAATTAATTCAGATGCACAAAATAAAATAAAAATGGAAAATAGAATTTTCCAAAATTTTATAAAACCCTAAACATGAATCATGATTTTTTTGGTGATTTTTAGATGCATCAAACTATTTTTAAAAAATAAAAAATCAAAATGCAACAATTAAATGAAATAAAATGAAATAACACAGCCAAGGGTGCAAACTGCAACAAAATCGCGTTTAAAAATGGAATGGGCTCAAAGAGGGGGTGCAGATAGCCATCCTAGTCCACACAAACAAAAATGAGCGCAGTCCAACAAAAAAGGAAACAATTAACTCACACCAGCCATTGGATCAGTCCAACACTCCACATTCAGTTAATCAAAACCAAGGTATACATGATCAAAGGCTAGGATTAAAAGTACATGACAGTAATGATATGCGCGCGCACACCAAATCATTCAGAAATTAAAATAAATCATGTGGGAAGCACATGATAATTTAATGCGCTGGCAAATCAACAACCATTAGATTAAATCAACGCACACAAATAAATCATCAAATCAAAGACGTGTGGCTCAGATCTGCAGCACACGATAACAATCATAGACTAAAAACACATAATCAATAAAATAAGAAAGAAATTTAAATGATATGGCTGCGTATGAACCCTCAGATCTGGACCACCAACTGTCCAGATTTCATCTCCTTCATCCAGCTTCCGATGACCTGCAAAACAAACCAGACGCCGGAGCCCTAGCTCCGGTCGTCTTCTCCGGCAACCTCAACATGAAAAGTCTCCTGAAATCACACATGAGCATACTATCTTAACCAGAATTCAACAAGGATCTCATATATGCAATTATTTTTCACAAACAACCAACACACAAGCCAAATCGAAGAGAAGAAGTTTAGATCCAAAACTTTCAAACTCACAATACACACATGTTACACGTCCAAACTCAAAACAAAATACATCAGCATGTTCAGTACACATCACAGATCATTATGCACACAATAAAATCAAGTTCTATAATGGTGAAAAGTAAGCTTACCTGAAAGTTACAGAGCTCGAATTACACCAAGAACTCCTTCCAAAAGCTGCAGATCTTCCTCTTTTGAGCTCTATTTGCAAAATAAATGCAAATAGAGACTTGAATCTGGCTAGATCTAGGATTTTGAACTTGAATCCTCTTGAAATCAACTTGATGAAAACCTTGCTCTCAGCTCAAAACAATGGTTGATTCTTGTTCTATGGAGTGTGTAGATCAAGAATATGGAAAAAAAATCTTCAGAAACCCTTAAGATGAGAGAGTTTTGAAGGAGAGAAAGTGTGAGAGCAAAAATGAAATTCTGAGCAAGAATGAGTGCATGACCTAGCTTTGTGCGTGTGAGTTAGCTTATATACACCTCATTAGACCTCTGATCATAATTAAAACTTGATTAATCCCTTGGTTAATGAAATTGGATGGTTTATGCAAATTTGCACTTTGTGTTGTACCACTTGATTCACACGTGCATGGGCAATGGAATAAGCATGATTCACTCATATTCCACTTGCTGATCACAATGGAATTGGATTTGGGCTTTGAAATGGTTTAATTTGTGAGATATGAATCAATTTTCAAATTGTTTATTTGTTAAATACACCATGAATAAGGCACGGTTTAGCATGAAACAAGGGTCAAAATTAGTGCTCATGGCTTGTACTTTGATGGTACAATGTGACTTGAAGCAATTGAAGTGATTACAAGCCCTTTTGGATGAAAATGCAAATGGTGGAAAATGGAACCATGTGAAAACCTCAAAATGCACCTTGCCTTTTTTTTATCATAACTTGAGTTTCACAAATGATATGGAGACAAACTAGTACTTTTTGGAAATGGGAGAGAAAGATCTTCAACTTTCATGTTTGAGGAAAATTCATTTTAAGCTTCTTTGATGATGAAAAGTCAAGTTGAATGTGGTGGAAAAACTTCCAAAAATGGAAAGTTCTCATTATAGGTCATTTTCCAAATTTAGTAACTTTTGTACAAACCCTTGATTCTTGATAAATGGTATGAAACTTGACTCTTGAAGACCATATGAGGATGTGAGACCTTAAAAACCCTGAAGAGAACCTCAAAATTCCACAGTTGACTTCCCCTCTCACTGTTGACTTTTCTTGGTCTACAAGCAATTGATCCACTGAACATTTTTCACAATGAAACACTAGCCAAGTCTTCCTCTATGAGCACTTGTGAGCATATGAAACCCATGAGAATGTATTTGAACAAGCAAAACCCATCAAGAAGGCTTTTGGAACCAAAACCCTAATTTGGTCCCTCTGGTTAGAAGGGAAAGATTCACTTGAAATCCTTTGCCATTCTTGACCTTGTGAAGATATGATGAACTCCTAAAACCACCTTGAGGATTGAGACTCCTTTGAGATGAACCAAGTACCTTAATCCCATGCTAAGAACCAATGCCATGCACAAATTCTAATGCGAGAAATGCAAAGAAACATAAGCCAGTTAGCTGAAAACAAGAAGGCAAATTTTGGGGTGTTACACTCGTTCACAGGATACAAACATCAACAACTCCTTTCATCTAATCACTGTAAGCGGCAAGCCTCTGGATTATTTACATCCACGTCACTGTCCCTCTTTTCGCATGAGAAATTCCTAAGGAAATATAGCATTGCTCTACACTGAGTTAAAGTCTTTTCCTTCAGGTTAAAACCCCCTATAAAGGAAATTATGGCATTGCTAGGATTCACATATCCCGGATAAAGTAATCCTTCTTTATAGTCAGTCACCCAACAATTGTGACAAACAAACCCCCTTTAGAGATGGTAAATTCTCTCTAAAGACAACACCCTTTTAGCTTCACATCTTGGGCTTCGAACAAGGTACAAATAGACCCTTCAGCTTCACATCTTGGGCTTTGAACAAGATATAAACCACCTTTTCAGCTTCACGTCTTGGGCTTTCAACAAGACACCAAAACACCATTTCCTCCCATAGAATAAGAGGAACTACGATCGCTCTGATTTCCCTGTTTCGGTAAACAGGAATACGTAGGTATAAGATTGAAAAATCTTAACGAGCACACTAATCCAAAGTCCCAAATCCCATACCTTCACATATCGATCGAAAAACATCAGTCTTAAACTCCCACCAATCGCCCAGGCACTATTTTAACAAAATAACTTAAGAGAGACCCACAATCTCAATAGCATCTGTAAACCAACAGTCATCTGTTTAAACTCAGTATGCAAGCAGGGTTAATTGGAGACATCTATTTCCCTTCCTTCATCAACTTTAATAGGATAAAAAATGAATCAAACAGTAGTACCCCAAAAGCGATAGTGCTTCGCAACCACGTCCAAAAATTCGCGCTACACTCTCCAGCAAGAGTTCATATCCCCGTACAGGCTAAAAGTGTTGGGTCTGTGCTTCCCCAGTTTGTGGCAAAGTTGTTTCCGTCTCCCCGACAGAGTAAGGGTATAAGGTAAATCTCCAACAGAGGAGTAATTCCGATGTTGTTCCCTAGCAGAGTTGATATCGTCAATCATTGTTCCCCGAGCATATTTTTGGATGGTGGTTAGCTTTCCCCAGCAAGTCCAAGTCTGATTGTCATTGGAACTTTTCTTCCGCAAGATTCCTGGGATGTTTCCTCCAGCAGAAGTTTGTTATTCATACTTTTCTGCCGAATGGAGGCTTAGTCGAGATCTAGAGCAGTTATGACCTTGAAGGCGGTTCAGTTTGTTATCCCCAGCGGAGTTGGCCTCGTCTCTTCAACATTTATTTTGATGGAGTGGTTCTGTTGCATATCATAAACCTCATGGCATAATCATTACCACGCATATCATTAGCATTGCATTGCATGAAGCCTTGTAAAATCGAACAGAAAATCTATAGCCCAACCTTGCTCGATGTAGCGAGCGATTTTGGACGCGGTTCTTAAGCGCTGGTCGCTCTCTGCGGTTGATTTTACTACAGGTCGATTCATTTTTTATCCTATTGTGAGCTGAATAAGGAAGGGAAATAGGTGTCTCCAATTAACCCTGCTTTGCATACTGAGTTTAAACAGCGGTCTGTTAGGTTACGAATGCTATCAATGTGGGGGGCCTTTGTACTGGTTATTTGTATTTTTGCCAGTACAGTTTTCTTTCTTTCTAGGAATTTCTAGCGGGGAACAAGGATTAGGATGTTAGGACTGATGCTTTTTGATAGATACATGAGAGTATGGGATTTTGGGTTTTGGTTTAGTGTGCTCGCTAAGATTTTTCTTTCAATCTTATGCCTACGTATTCCCGTTTACCGAAACAGGGAAATCAGAGCGTTCGTAGTTCCTCCTATTCTATGGGAGGAAATGGTTGTTTTGGTGTCTTGTTCAAAGCCCAAGACGTGAAGCGAAAGGTAGTTTGTATCTTGTTCAAAGCCCAAGATGTGAAGCTGAAAAGGCCATTTGTGTCTTGTTCAAAGCCCAAGACGCGAAGCTGAAGGACCTCGACTTTAGAGAGAATTTGTCATCTCTAAAGAAGGGTTTGTCTGTCACAACTGTTGGGTGACTGGCTGTAAAGGAGGATTACTTTAACCGGGATATGCGAATCCGGCAATGCCATAATTTCCTTTATAGGGGATTTTAACCTGAAGGAGAAGACTTTAACTTAGTGTAGAGCAATGCCATCTTTCCTTAGGAATTTCTCATGCTAAAAGAGGGACAGTGGCATGGATGTAGATGATCCAGAGGCTTGCCGCTTACAGCAATTAGATGAAGGGGAAAGAGTTGTTGATGTCTGTGTACTGTGAACGAGGCACAGTTTTGGTGCTAAAAAGTTGATTGGATCAACCAGTGGTTTTCTTATATAAAGCCTAAGAGGAGGCTAATATATGTCTCGTACAAAACCCGAGAGAGAGAGGCTAAAAGGTTTTGACCCGACGATGGAGTCTTTTGGTATCTCGTATAAAGCCCGAGATGGAGGCTAAACATTGGTTGACTCCGCTGGGGAGAATCATTATACAAAGCCCAAGAGAGAGGCTAGGGTTACTGTTTCAGTTGAGTGACAGGTCCAATATACTGATTGTAAAAGAGAAAATCAGTTCTTATATGAGTAACATTGTACTCAAGGATTTGGTTCGAGGACCCGGGTTATTCTTGTTCTTTAAGGAAGCGGGAAATCCGAAGGGTATTGAGACTGTCCGAGTCTACGGGTTTCCTTCCTATTTTTGAAGGGGTCACTTGAGAATGTCTTTGAGACTCAAGAAATTTAGACTGTCCAAGTCTAGAGTTTTATCTTTTGTACTATGCTTTGAGAAACAGTAGTAGACTCTATGACAGGACTGTTCTATGAAGATGACTAAGTTCTGTTCCTATACCTCTAGGAGGTCGTCGGGACAATTTGTACGAAGCCCAAGAGGAGGCTGGAATCTTTTAAGAAGCCGACGGGTCCTTGTACTAAGCCCAAGAGGAGGCTATCATTCCCGGAGGAAGATATCATTATACGAAGCCTAAAAGGAGGCTGTGAATACTTCTAAGAAGCCGTAGGGTCCTTGTACTAAGCCCAAGAGGAGGCGGGGTTGCTTTTTAGGAAGCCTGTGGGTCCTTGTACGATGCCCAAGAGGAGGCCGATGCTTTTAAGAAGCCCGTGGGTCCCTAAACCCCGAGAAATTCAAGGCAATGCTATTCACCGAGAATAGATCAATGTCAGGAAAGTTCGAGAATTTGGAAGAAACTCAAAGATGCCATTCACGAAGAATACATTCATCTTGGGGAGTAGAGTTTCTTGACAATTCCTAATGAGGACAGCCGAAGAGAAGACTGTATCTGGTGATCCTATTGGGGATCTAGTTGTCTATTTCTACGGATAAACGAAACGGCATCACCTAGTTCTAGACGTAGTTGCCGGGGAAACTCGAAATATCTATACTATTATTACACATTTGATATGAGTTTATGAAAGAAGACTTACAGTGAAACAGCCCCACAATACAGTTATATGTATATGAAAGCGGTAAATGAAAGCATTAACCACTTACTCGGTTGTAGAGCTTCCATGCTGTTTGGTTAGTTGTTCAACAAAGAAAGATTGAAAACAACAGTATATTCAAAATCAAAGGAGAAAAGGCTTTGAAAAAGAAAGATTTGGGGCTTACAGCTCAAGGAGAGGCCCAGGGTTTTATCAGTGAGCGCACTGTTTGAATTTGTACAGAGGGACTTATACAAGTGACTGAGCCCCAAAAAAGTTTTCTGTACAAAGGGATGGGTCTTATACTCTCTCAAGAGGCCCAAAAAGTTTTAAAGAAAAAGAGTGGGGCTTATAACACAAGGGTAGGCCCAGATGATTTTTCGTCTAAAATGGCGATCGCGCCGAGGTTTTCTTTTAACGCAAAGGGACTTATACAATAAGTGAGGCCCAAAATGTTTTGGTTAAAAGGGGGTTGGGTCTTACACTCTAATAGAGACCCAAGTGAGTTTTAAGAAAAGAAATGGGTCTTACTACTCGAGGGTAGGCCCAAGGTTATTTTGAAAAGGCGACGATCACGCCGTTTATTTTGACAGTATCGGGACTTATACAACACACTGAGGCCCAAAAAGTTTGGTCAAAAAAGGATTGGGTCTTACACTCTATTAGAGGCCCAAAAAAGGTTTTGAAAATGATTTATGAGGGTTGAATTAATCCAAAACCCTAATTTGTTTTCAAAAATGTATTTAATTGAATAAAAATTCAATTAAAATGATCAAAATTGTTTAACATATGAAAAACAAATTGTGATCTTGGATTAATGCTTCAAAAATTAAGTATTGACCTACAAAATAATTAGAAAGCATTAAAAGTTGCAAAATCAATGTAAAAAAAATATTTAAAATGTCAAAAACAATTAAAATATTAATTTTTTGCAAAAATATCAATTATATGAAATAAATAATATTTTTGGGATTTTTTGGGAAAATAAAATATTTTAACATTTTTTTGAATTATTAAAAAAAGAATCAACTCAAAATCATTAAAACTCGGAGAGAAATTAATTTTTGAATCAATTAAAGAAAATCACAAAATTTAAATATTTGAAAATTCAAAAAAAGGCGCCAAGAATAGCTGAAGAACACGCGCGTGTTCTGGGTTTGGCTGATTTGCATTTTCTATCCAATCTCCTTGAATACTTGATTATAACATGCAATCCACATATCATTATGCTCGTCTCAACCTCACGATCATTTTTATGTCCATTAATTTCATTTAAATTAAACATATAACAAGAAATCATGAAAAATCCTCAAGAACCCTAATTTCTGCATGAAGGCTAGGATTTTTGATACACGATTCAAACAATGCAATTAATTGAGGGGAAACATTCCATGCATGATTATGAACATATGGTCAAATTATTGTGCAGCAAAAATTGTGTGGATCATAGAGTTAGAAGAGCTCATGCTTACCACTTGCAGCTGGTGATCGTGATTTGTTTTGGAGGTGTTACAACTAGGTTCCAATGGTGTGGATAGCTTCCCTAGGTACCAAGTGATGTGTCTGAGTGCTTGGAATGGATTGAAATGGTTTGGAATTGAAGATGGCACCTCAACTGCAAAACTGTCAAGAACTTGAGCAATTGGCTGGTGATTTTATGAAATCTGTGTTCCAGATGTTATGTGAGTGTTTGGATCACTTCTATATGATGTATGTGAGGTGTGTGAGTGATTGGTTTGATTGGAAAAGCTCTCAAACTCAAAACCCGATAGCTACCTTGCTAAGAAAGGCATTTTTGCCAAAAGCGATAGTGCTTCGCAACCACGTCCAAAAATTCGCGCTACACTCTCCAGCAAGAGTTCATATCCCCGTACAGGCTAAAAGTGTTGGGTCTGTGCTTCCCCAGTTTGTGGCAAAGTTGTTTCCGTCTCCCCGACAGAGTAAGGGTATAAGGTAAATCTCCAACAGAGGAGTAATTCCGATGTTGTTCCCTAGCAGAGTTGATATCGTCAATCATTGTTCCCCGAGCATATTTTTGGATGGTGGTTAGCTTTCCCCAGCAAGTCCAAGTCTGATTGTCATTGGAACTTTTCTTCCGCAAGATTCCTGGGATGTTTCCTCCAGCAGAAGTTTGTTATTCATACTTTTCTGCCGAATGGAGGCTTAGTCGAGATCTAGAGCAGTTATGACCTTGAAGGCGGTTCAGTTTGTTATCCCCAGCGGAGTTGGCCTCGTCTCTTCAACATTTATTTTGATGGAGTGGTTCTGTTGCATATCATAAACCTCATGGCATAATCATTACCACGCATATCATTAGCATTGCATTGCATGAAGCCTTGTAAAATCGAACAGAAAATCTATAGCCCAACCTTGCTCGATGTAGCGAGCGATTTTGGACGCGATTCTTAAGCGCTGGTCGCTCTCTGCGGTTGATTTTACTACAGGTCGATTCATTTTTTATCCTATTGTGAGCTGAATAAGGAAGGGAAATAGGTGTCTCCAATTAACCCTGCTTTGCATACTGAGTTTAAACAGCGGTCTGTTAGGTTACGAATGCTATCAATGTGGGGGGCCTTTGTACTGGTTATTTGTATTTTCGCCAGTACAGTTTTCTTTCTTTCTAGGAATTTCTAGCGGGGAACAAGGATTAGGATGTTAGGACTGATGCTTTTTGATAGATACATGAGAGTATGGGATTTTGGGTTTTGGTTTAGTGTGCTCGCTAAGATTTTTCTTTCAATCTTATGCCTACGTATTCCCGTTTACCGAAACAGGGAAATCAGAGCGTTCGTAGTTCCTCCTATTCTATGGGAGGAAATGGTTGTTTTGGTGTCTTGTTCAAAGCCCAAGACGTGAAGCGAAAGGTAGTTTGTATCTTGTTCAAAGCCCAAGATGTGAAGCTGAAAAGGCCATTTGTGTCTTGTTCAAAGCCCAAGACGCGAAGCTGAAGGACCTCGACTTTAGAGAGAATTTGTCATCTCTAAAGAAGGGTTTGTCTGTCACAACTGTTGGGTGACTGGCTGTAAAGGAGGATTACTTTAACCGGGATATGCGAATCCGGCAATGCCATAATTTCCTTTATAGGGGATTTTAACCTGAAGGAGAAGACTTTAACTTAGTGTAGAGCAATGCCATCTTTCCTTAGGAATTTCTCATGCTAAAAGAGGGACAGTGGCATGGATGTAGATGATCCAGAGGCTTGCCGCTTACAACAATTAAATGAAGGGGAAAGAGTTGTTGATGTTTGTGTACTGTGAACGAGGCACAGTTTTGGTTCTAAAAAGTTGATTGGATCAACCAGTGGTTTCTTTATATAAAGCCTAAGAGGAGGCTAATATGTGTCTCGTACAAAGCCCGAGAGAGAGAGGCTAAAAGGTTTTGACCCGACGATGGAGTCTTTTGGTATCTCGTATAAAGCCCGAGATGGAGGCTAAACGTTGGTTGACTCCGCTGGGGAGAATCATTGTACAAAGCCCAAGAGAGAGGCTAGGGTTACTGTTTCAGTTGAGTGACAGGTCCAATATACTGATTGTAAAAGAGAAAATCAGTTCTTATATGAGTAACACTGTACTCAAGGATTTGGTTCGAGGACCCGGGTTATTCTTGTTCTTTAAGGAAACGGGAAATTCGAAGGGTATTGAGACTGTCCGAGTCTACGGGTTTCCTTCCTATTTTTGAAGGGGTCACTTGAGAATGTCTTTGAGACTCAAGAAATTTAGACTGTCCAAGTCTAGAGTTTTATCTTTTGTACTATGCTTTGAGAAACAGTAGTAGACTCTATGACAGGACTGTTCTATGAAGATGACTAAGTTCTGTTCCTATACCTCTAGGAGGTCGTCGGGACAATTTGTACGAAGCCCAAGAGGAGGCTGGAATCTTTTAAGAAGCCGACGGGTCCTTGTACTAAGCCCAAGAGGAGGCTATCATTCCCGGAGGAAGATATCATTATACGAAGCCTAAAAGGAGGCTGTGAATACTTCTAAGAAGTCGTAGGGTCCTTGTACTAAGCCCAAGAGGAGGCGGGGTTGCTTTTTAGGAAGCCTGTGGGTCCTTGTACGATGCCCAAGAGGAGGCCGATGCTTTTAAGAAGCCCGTGGGTCCCCAAACCCCAAGAAATTCAAGGCAATGCTATTCACCGAGAATAGATCAATGTCAGGAAAGTTCGAGAATTTTGAAGAAACTCAAAGATGCCATTCACGGAGAATACATTCATCTTGGGGAGTAGAGTTTCTTGACAATTCCTAATGAGGACATCTGAAGAGAAGACTGTATCTGGTGATCCTATTGGGGATCTAGTTGTCTATTTCTACGGATAAACGAAACGGCGTCACCTAGTTCTAGACGTAGTTGCCGGGGAAACTCGAAATATCTATACTATTATTACACAGTTGATATGAGTTTATGAAAGAAGACTTACAGTGAAACAGCCCCACAATACAGTTATATGTATATGAAAGCGGTAAATGAAAGCATTAACCACTTACTCGGTTGTAGAGCTTCCATGCTGTTAGGTTAGTTGTTCAACAAAGAAAGATTGAAAACAACAGTATATTCAAAATCAAAGGAGAAAAGGCTTCGAAAAAGAAAGATTTGGGGCTTACAGCTCAAGAAGAGGCCCAGGGTTTTATCAGTGAGCGCACTGTTTGAATTTGTACAGGGGGACTTATACAAGTGACTGAGCCCCAAAAAAGTTTTCTGTACAAAGGGATGGGTTTTATACTCTCTCAAGAGGCCCAAAAAGTTTTAAAGAAAAAGAGTGGGGCTTATAACACGAGGGTAGGCCCAGATGATTTTTCGTCTAAAATGGCGATCGCGCCGAGGTTTTCTTTTAACGCAGAGGGACTTATACAATAAGTGAGGCCCAAAATGTTTTGGTTAAAAGGGGGTTGGGTCTTACACTCTAATAGAGGCCCAAGTGAGTTTTAAGAAAAGAAATGGGTCTTACTACTCGAGGGTAGGCCCAAGGTTATTTTGAAAAGGCGACGATCGCGCCGTTTGTTTTGACGGTATCGGGACTTATACAACACACTGAGGCCCAAAAAGTTTGGTCAAAAAAGGATTGGGTCTTACACTCTATTAGAGGCCCAAAAAAGGTTTTGAAAATGATTTATGAGGGTTGAATTAATCCAAAACCCTAATTTGTTTTCAAAAATGTATTTAATTGAATAAAAATTCAATTAAAATGATCAAAATTGTTTAACATATGAAAAACAAATTGTGATCTTGGATTAATGCTTCAAAAATTAAGTATTGACCTACAAAATAATTAGAAAGCATTAAAAGTTTCAAAATCAATGTAAAAAAAATATTTAAAATGTCAAAAACAATTAAAATATTAATTTTTTGCATAAATATCAATTATGTGAAATAAATAATATTTTTGGGATTTTTTGGGAAAATAAAATATTTTAACATTTTTTTGAATTATTAAAAAAAGAATCAACTCAAAATCATAAAAACTCGGAGAGAAATTAATTTTTGAATCAATTAAAGAAAATCACAAAATTTAAATATTTGAAAATTCAAAAAAAGGCGCCAAGAATAGTTGAAGAACACGCGCGTGTTCTGGGTTTGGCTGATTTGCATTTTCTATCCAATCTCCTTGAATACTTGATTATAACATGCAAACCACATATCATTATGCCCGTCTCAACCTCACGATCATGTTTATGTCCATTAATTTCATTTAAATTAAACATATAACAAGAAATCATGAAAAATCCTCAAGAACCCTAATTTCTGCATGAAGGCTAGGATTTTTGATACACGATTCAAACAATGCAATTAATTGAGGGGAAACATTCCATGCATGATTATGAACATATGGTCAAATTATTGTGCAGCAAAAATTGTGTGGATCATAGAGTTAGAAGAGCTCATGCTTACCACTTGCAGCTGGTGATCGTGATTTGTGTCGGAGGTGTTACAACTAGGTTCCAATGGTGTGGATAGCTTCCCTAGGTACCAAGTGATGTGTCTGAGTGCTTGGAATGGATTGAAATGGTTTGGAATTGAAGATGGCACCTCAACTGCAAAACTGTCAAGAACTTGAGCAATTGGCTGGTGATTTTATGAAATCTGTGTTCCAGATGTTATGTGAGTGTTTGGATCACTTCTATATGATGTATGTGAGGTGTGTGAGTGATTGGTTTGATTGGAAAAGCTCTCAAACTCAAAACCCGATAGCTACCTTGCTAAGAAAGGCATTTTTGCCAAGAGAAAGAGATTTTGAGGAAAGCATCTGTTAGATGGCTTTGGTGTACTTAAAGTGATCACAATTGAGCTCTATTTATAGTAGAGCAAGTTTGTTTTGCAAGGAATAGTGAATGGCAGCTGCTAAGTAGGTTTGGCCAATGTTAGCAAATGAAAATCCAAGTCTCCTCTAGCCATTGACTAGAGGTTAGGGCACAGAGCTTTGGTTCCCTTGGTCTTGGATAAGTCTTGACTGATTTCAGATGAGAATGGCTCAGTCCATGCCACCTTGATGCTTCCATTGAATGCTTCAACCCAAATTTGGAGTCTTGTCCCTATTTTGGCCATTCTAGGTTCAACATGCTATTTCTTGTTCCATGGACTTTGGAGGCTTGGCTCAGTGATTGTCCCCTTTAGATTCAATCCTCCGAGGTGGCCAAGTGAATAGGAGCATTTGAATTTGGCTGATTTTGGAAAATCGAGCAAAATTGCAAATTCTGCCTTGCCTTTAACAGATTTCAGCAAGGCAACTTTCCAATGTCATATCTCATGACTCAAATGGAATTTGGCAATGTTCTTGGTCATTTTGGAAAGCCCTTACATGATACAATAACTGTTTGAACATGTTTGGTTTTGATCTCTTTTGAATCCAAGTGAAAAATCCCACTACATTTGGAAAAAAATGCAGATAGATTCTGACTTAGTGAAAATTTCACTAAGTGTTGGAAAAAGTGACATTTTCATTTTTCAGCCATTTTGATCACTCCATAACTCAAAATCCTTAATGAATTGGACTTAGGCCTAGTTGAAGCTTTTGTAGAGGGTAATGAGGGCTACAAATCCATCTTTGGATGAGAAAAAATGGCCTTGTGGTTTAGGAGTTATGATCCTCCAAAGTTGGTACCCTTGTCACTTTATTTTTAACTTAGAAAATTTTCTAAGTTTCTATGGTTACCCCTTTTACAAGTTATCCAACTTTTCTTGATTTTTCTTGATGAATGATGATTCAAATCATACATTAACATCATTTTAGGGTTAAAAATCCATTTTGGTGAAAAATCTCAAAATGTCAAAGTTGACTTTTGTGCACAGTTGATTTTTTTCAGATGAATTCCAAACTGTGCAATTCTTCAGGAAATCATGTCCTTGACCTAAATCAAACTTGATGGACATGTTCCATTGGTGTCATAGGGTATATTGAATCATGTCTTAGGGCTTTGGAGCATGTCCTGGTCAAAAGTCAAAGTTACAGTTGACTTTTTCCTTAAAACCCTAACTGTGGTGCAGATGAAATTGAGACTTGTTGCTCAAGCTTCTTGGATTAATCCATTGTTCCAAATGGATCAATATAGTTCATTAGAGACCTTCAAGCCCTCTCTTGAGGTCTTGGTTCATGATTTGCACCAAAAGTCAACTTAGGGGTGAATTAGGTCAAGAAACCCTAATTCCTGATTTTTGATGTATGCATGCCCTGAGGCAAAATTGACTTGGTGATTGGGTCCATGAGGTTCCATGGAGTATATTAGGTTATGTTTTGGATCATTGGCTCATGCCCAGATGAAAATTTCCATCTGGGGGCCCTGGTCGACCAAAACCCTAATTTGGTGACACTGTCGATCTTGAAGCTTGATCCACCTGGAAGGGAGCAACCTTGTGCTTAATCCTTGAAGTGGGAGTCCTCTTGATCCATTGTGAATTTTTGGGAGGTTAGACAAGTTGAATATCATGTCATTTCTTGATTGATCCTTTGTCTAAGCACTCAGAGAGGGCTTGAAACCCTAATTTTGATTGTAGTGGATGCTCACCCATCTTTGGGGAGACTGACAAGGTAGGATGGTTCCCCCATATTGTGATGATGATTTGCACAATGATGGGAAATCTTAGTGGTCAAAATCTGGGGTATGACAGATGCCCCTATTTAATCTTCTTGGACATGAAGGTGCGAATGACGGAGGTATTCGGGCATTCGGGGCGCAAGAGGATTAAATAATCGGAATACCCGAAATTTTGATGGCTATGAATGGTAGCCTGCGCATTCATCTTCTCTTGCTAAGAAATGATGCTTAGAAAAGGTAAACTTCCCCTCGATCCTGGTTTCCTACCAAGGAACTGGTCTCAGTTTCTGATTTAAACTTCCCCTCGATCCTGGTTTCCTACCAAGGACCTGGTCTTAGTTGCTGAAATAAACTTCCCCTCGATCCTGGTTTCTTACCAAGGAACTGGTCTCAGTTTCTTTTGTCAATAAACTTTCTTGACAAGGAATGCTATTAGTAGCGGTTATCCTTCAAACTTCTCGCTGAATTTTCCTGGGGAGATGCCATTTGAGTGGAAAAAGTTTTGATGTCAGACTTGCTGGGGAATCCAGTCGTCTGAGTTGTAGAGTTGCACAAACTTCTCTGTTGGAGACGCCATTTGTCGATTCTACTAGGGAAAGCGAGTCTCTTGATAGTCTGTTTTCGTTTGGGGTTACATCATACTTTTCTTGGGATCCTCCTGGAGAAACGCCATATAATGGGGTCCAATCTTGAGGTGCTGATGACCTTTTCATCAGTAGTTTTTTTGGAGAATGGCAGCTGTACTGCCAAATCTCTGCTTATGAGGCTTTCTCTGTGGATTTTCCTTAATCCGGGAAAGCAAGGATATCATCTTCAATGGCGAAGAGTGACATTTGTAGAAAGCTTCTCTGGCTTTTCAGAGGTTCAAGTTATCAAAGTGGCCAAAGGCCAACTTCCTCCCAGAAATAAATTGGAGGCGAAGTTGTCCAAACGCAGCGTTTCTTGACGAGGCAAGAAATGACAACTCGATTGAGAGAACTCCTATCACTAGGGGACAGGACCGACTAGTGTGATAGTGATGTAATATGAAATGTGAACGCAAATCAATAATGCATGATGCATGTATGTTTATGCTGACAAAACTGACGCGACACACAAACTAAAAGATGAACATGACTGGATACTCGGCCATCGCGGGGCGTGTAGAGATATCGCTGGTTCAAGATAGCAATTCCACCTTGCTTAGGAGAGATAGTCCCTGCGGGGAATATCGTTGATCAGGCTTAGGAGATAAGAACTCGGCCGAGGTGTGTTAGACGAAACAAGGTCTCTGACACAGTTGATCCCTTCATTCAGGCATACTGGGCCTAGAAGAAATACTTTGATTTTGCACTTTGAGGTTCGAACACCTTTGGAGACGCGATTGATGTTCTTTCGATGTTTAACAGTCAAAAGAAATTGCCATCTCTTATTAAAAAGCAGAAAAAGTTTTAACAAGTAAATTCATTTTTGTTTTATTTCAAGAATCGTTAATCATGTTAACAACGTCGTTCTGTAAAGCTAAAACAAATAAGAATTACAAACAAAAGCACAAGGGCTCAAATTTTATTGATAAGATGGAGATCAGCCAAACACGTGATCCCAAAGAGTATATACAAAGTTTGAAAATGGTAATTTACAGGGAAAAGGGCTACGTTGAAACATAACGACCACTATCCTTCTACCAACCTTGAATTTGGGGCATCCTGAGCTTCTGTCCAAGATGACCTTGACTGGAGTTTTCCTCCGATGGATGGTGTTACTGCTGCTGCTGAGGGACTTGCCTCTGTTGAACATAGTTACTTGCCATTATCCCTAATTTTTGCCTGGATTGTACTTTGATGTTTCCAATCCACCGGGATGATTTTTTTATTTATTTTGTCTCTAACTCTTGCCTGGACCGCCCTTTCGGGTTTTCAATCCACCGAGACATTTTTTTTAGGCGAAGTATTTCTTGACTACATCAACATTTGTGGGGTAGGAAAATTCTTCTCCGTCCATGGTTGCAAGTCTCAAGGCGCCGCCTGAGAAAGCTTTCGTGACCACATAGGGGCCATCATAATTTGGAGTCCATTTACCTCGAGAATCAGTGAGAAATGATTGTATCTTCTTGAGCACAAGGTCTCCTTTCCTGAAGATACGAGGTCGGACCTTTTTGTCAAACGCCCTCTTCATTCTCTGTTGATACAACTGACCGTGGCATAGTGCCGTGATTTGCTTCTCTTCAATTAGATTCAGTTCATTGTGTCGACTTTGACACCATTCAGCTTCGGTGAGCTTAGCTTCCATCAATACCCGGATTGATGGGATCTCTACTTCTATGGGGAGCACTGCTTCCGTGCCATATACTAGAGAGAAAGGGGTAGCCCCTGTTGAAGTGCGAACAGATGTGCGATAACCGTGAAGAGCAAAGGGTAGCATCTCGTTCCAGTCTTTGTAGGTTACAACCATCTTTCGAACGATCTTTTTGATGTTCTTATTGGCCGCTTCTACGGCTCCGTTCATCTTCGGTCGGTAGGGAGATGAGTTATGGTGTTCAATCTTGAACTCTGCGCACAACTCTTTCATCATCTTATTGTTCAAGTTAGATCCATTATCAGTAATGATCTGGCTCGGAACACCATAACGACAAATGATATTATTTTTGATAAATCGGACCACCACTTGTCGGGTTACATTAGCGAATGACGCTGCTTCGACCCACTTGGTGAAGTAGTCAATGGCTACCAGGATGAACCGATGTCCGTTTGAAGCCTTAGGTTCGATCAAGCCAATCATGTCAATTCCCCATATGGAAAAAGGCCACGGGGAAGAAAGAACTTTGAGATGTGAGGGCGGTACATGAATTTTGTTGGAGTATATCTGACACTTGTGACACCTCCTCATGTACTTGTAGCAGTCGGATTCCATGGTCAACCAATAGTACCCTACTCTAAGAATTTTTCTCGCCATTGTGTGTCCATTGGCATGAGTGCCAAAGGATCCTTCATGAATTTCTTTCATAAGCATGTCTGCTTCTGGTCTGTCTACGCATCGGAGCAAAACCATGTCAAAATTTCTCTTATAGAGAGTGTCACCGCTCAGGAAGAAGTTTCCAGCCAGTCTTCTGAGGGTTTTTCTGCCTTTTCTTAGTGCCCCAGGTGGGTACTCTTGTTTCTGAAGGAAGCATTTGATATCGTGATACCAAGGTATGTCGTCTATGACTACTTCAATCGTGAAAATGTAAGCGGGCCTTTCAAGGCGCATTATGTCGATCTTAGGTATGTCATTCCATTGACCTACACTAATCATGGAAGAGATAGTGGCTAATGCATCAACCATGTGATTCTCCTCACGAGGGATGTGATGAAACTCAACTCTGTCGAAGAAAGGTAGCAACCTTCTTGCATAATCTTTGTAAGGAATCAATCCTGATTGGTCTGTGTTCCAATCTCCTTTTATCTGATTGATAACCAAGGCTGAGTTGCCATATACGTCCAAGTTTTTGATCCTTAAATCAATTGCTTCCTCGAGACCCATAATATAAGCTTCGTATTCGGCCTCGTTGTTCGTACATTTGAACGTAAGTCTGGCGGTGAAAGGAATGTGGGTACCCTGAGGGGTAACAATGATTGCCCCGATTCCGTTTCCATAATGATTGACTGTTCCGTCAAAGATTAGTCCCCATTGGGAACCTGATTCTGGCCCTTCACTGGGTAGCGGTTCATCGCAATCTTTCATTTTTAGATACATGACATCTTCGTCTGGGAAGTCAAACCCGACTGATTCTTGATCGTCCATCGGTTGATGAGCCAAATGATCGGCTAAAATACTTCCTTTAATGGCTTTCTGAGCATGGTACTCTATGTCATATTCTGATAACAGCATCTGCCAACGAGCAATCCTTCCCGTAAGAGCAGGTTTTTCGAAAACATACTTAATTGGATCCATTTCGGAGATTAACCAAGTAGTGTGACGAATCATGTATTGGCGAAGACGTTTGGCTGCCCAAGCCAAAGCACAACAAGTTTTCTCGAGCATCGTGTACCGAGTTTCACAGTCGGTGAATTTCTTGTTTAGATAGTAAATGGAAGACTCTTTCTGTTTGGTTTCGTCTTGTTGGCCAAGTACACATCCCATTGAGTCCTCTAGGACTGTGAGGTAAATGATCAGTGGTCTTCCTTCCACTGGAGGTGATAGAATCGGCGAATTCAATAGATATTCCTTAATACTGTCGAAGGCAGTTTGGCAATCTTCTGACCAAACGCAATCCTGGTTCTTTTTAAGTAATTTGAAAATCGGCGCACACGTGGCGGTCATAAGGAATATGAATCTGGAGATGTAATTCAAACGTCCCAGGAATCCTCTGACTTGTTTTTCAGTTTTCGGAGAAGGCATTTCTTGAATGGCCCTGACCTTGTCAGGATTAACTTCAATCCCTTTCTAGCTGATGATGAACCCTAGTAGTTTCCCTGAACGGACACCGAAGGTGCACTTGTTGGGATTCAAGCGGAGCTTGAATTTTCTTAGACGTTCGAACAATTTGGACAGATGTTCAATGTGCTCACTCTCTGTTTTTGATTTGCAATCATGTCATCAACATATACCTCGATTTCTTTGTGTATCATGCCATGAAACAGAGTAGCATGGCCCTTTGATAGGTTGCCCCGGCGTTCTTCAAACCGAACGGCATAACCTTGTAACAAAAGGTGCCCCATGGGGTAATGAACGAAGTTTTCTCCATGTCTTTCAGCGCCATTTTGATCTGGTTATAGCCCGAGAATCCATCCATGAAGGAGAATACTTTGAACTTTGTTGTACTATCTACCAGCATGTCAATGTGTGGTAAAGGAAAGTCGTCCTTTGGACTAGCCTTGTTCAGATCCCTGTAATCAACACACATTCTGACTTTTTCGTCCTTTTTGGGAACGGGTACGATGTTGGCTAACCATTGAGGATATTCAGATGTAGCGAGGAAACTCGCGTCAATCTGATTATGTACCTCTTCTTTGATTTTGATGGCCATGTCCGGGTGAGTGCGTCTCAACCTTTGTTTTACTGGCGGACATTCCAATCTTAACGGTAAGTGATGTTCCACGATGCTGGTATCTAACCTTGGCATATCCTGATAGGACCAAGCGAACACATCGGGGAATTCTCTGAGAAGCTTTATCAAACTCTCTTTGGCAGTTGGACTGAGCAGTGCTCCAATCCTGATTTCTTTTCTCTCCTTTTCTGAACCCAAGTTTACCGTTTCCAACGGCTCTTTGTGAGGTTCAATGTACCTTTCCTCTTGTCTGAGTAATCGGGAGATCTCTTCTGGAATTTTGTTGTCATTTTCTTCTTCAGCCTCGAATACCGGGAACTCAAAGTTGGGCGAAGGCATCGGATCGTATGTTTCAACTGGGTTTAAAACAAGCAATCTGCATAACGTGATGATTCGTGTTTAGAAGAGATAGAGGAAAATGTAAGTGTGTGCAGTGTATTTATTCTATTACTGCTTGTTTTTATTATTGAATTATTTTTTAGGATTACCATTTTCTGAAAAAGCAAAAAGAGAAAACAGCAATTAATGCGGAAATTACAGAACGACGTTATTTTATTAATGAACAAGTTGAACCTTGAAACTACAGCCCTATAAAACAAAACTCTGTCGCTTTGGGCGAAGCGAAGAGGGATATTTACAGAAAGCGAGCCCTATCAAAACATTCGTTTCACCTGGGCAGGGTGAAAGGTTAAAAGATGGCAATTACTTTGACTGATGAATGACCTGCGAAACATCGACAACAATCCATTGGCGGCGAACTCCTCGGTGAATCACAAAGTCTGGCACCTTCCTCGATTTGTCTTCAGAAATAACACTGATTTCTGGTGGAGCAGGATCATTGGAATCTGTCTCCCAGGCAGAGTTGTGGTAGGAGAATTCCTCTGTTGCATTTTTCATAGCATTTGTGCTCTCAGCTGTATCTCCCCATCCGGTTGGCTGGATGTCTTCGAACCTTATACGAGAGCTTTCGGGCGCAGTGTACTTGACCATATAGTCGTATTTTCGACTCGGTTGTTCCAAGATGTCCCACACTTCTTTCGAACTGGAGGAGTCATCCCTCTCGATGACGTTGACCTCGGGAAAAGCATAGTTGATGAACTCAAGTCCTGCAAACGTTGCGAATTCATCTTCATGTTGAGTAGCTTCCGAATGACCTGAGTGTTGACCCCATGACATGGTGGGGACACAGGTATTCTGTTCAATGACGGTCAGCTGAGTTTCATTGTTCGGCTGACTTTCTTGCCTCAATGTTTCCTGGGTAAGGCTGCCACATTGGCAGACCATCCATTGGGCCATAGTAGTTGTAGTCAAAGTTGTCTTTCATCGGAGTGTCCTCCTCTAATGAATTTGGCGAAGCACGACATCCTTCCGGATCACAATCTCCATATATCATTTCGACATCTGATCTTGGTATAAATCTCGGACTTTCTGTAGGAAAGCAAAAAGGCATAGGCACCTCTTCCTGAGACATATAACCGTCCTCGTTAAGATAGGACTTCCATTCTTCATCCGTGTCAGAGGGATCTTCCTCATTAATATCATGTACCGCTTGAGACACTGGGTGAAGGAAACCTCCACTGTGGAAGAAGTTTTGAAGGGGATGAAGACTTTCATCGTTGGCAGTTGTCTGGGTACAGGTTGCAGAAAAACCAAGACCCTTCTTTGTTTTATGGTTAATAGGGATGACAAGCTGTCCCCATCCTGTTGTATTGGTACTCTCAACCGCTTTGATAGCATCATTGTATGAGGAAATCGAGGTTCCTCCTTTGAAATAATTGTCCTTGCTCACCGACAGTGCTTGGAACTGAGTTCCAATAACCTCCTCGGGTTCTATACCAGTAGATGATGATAAGTTTCTTACAAGCAAGGCTTGTTCCCCACAGACTGTGACAAGTTGATCGTTCTTGATGAACTTTAGCTTTTGGTGGAGGGTTGAAGTAACCGCTCCAGCCTGATGTATCCAAGGTCTTCCTAATAAACAACTGTATGTTGCCCGGATGTCCATGACCTGGAAAGTGTGAGGACCAATAGTTATGGGAAGATCAACTTCGCCGATAACCATTTTTCTGGATCCATCGAATGCTTTGACGACGACCTCGCTGATTCTCATCGGAGAGCCCTTGAATGATAACTGCATCAAAGTGGACTTCGGCATAACATTCAGGGCTGACCTTGTGTCAACCAGTACGCTAGCTAAAGCATCGTCCTGGCAGTTAACTGTAATGTTGAGTGCCATGTTATGACAGTGACCCTCTTCGGGTAATTCCTCATCACTAAATCCCAAATTGTTGCAGGAAGTGATGTTAGAGACAATGCTATCGAACTGTCTGATTGTTATATCCTGTTCCACAAAGGCTTGCTCCAAGACTTTCTGTAGAGCCTCCCTGTGGGCTTCTGAACTGAGTAACACTAATAACACCGAGATCTTTGAAGGAGTCTGTAACAGTTGATCAACAATGTTGTATTCACTCCTTTGGATGAGCTTCAGCATCTCATCATTATTTTTCAAAAGGTCGGGATTACTGGATTGACCGACTGGTGGATCGGGAGCTTCCGTCTGAAGTTCCTTTTCTTTGTTATGTTTCCCAACCCCTCGGTTGAAGATTCTACCACTCTGTGTTACTCGACTGATGTCTGTAATATTCACGACGGAGGGTAATGGAATTTCTTTTCCATTTTCAATGGTTGTTGCACCGTATTTGTAAGGGATAGCCTTAGTTGATTCATATGGTAGTGGTCCCGGCAGATAGATGACTATGGGAACCTTCTGATTTTTCTAACCATCGTAAGTAATCTCGATTCGTTCCCGGTTGGGAACTTTAGATTCGTCAAGTAGAGGGATGATGGCAAAAACATCCCTGGTCCTGTGATGACCAGAGATTGTGACAACATCTTCAATTTGATCGGCAAGGTAGTTCGGCGTCCAGTCAATGGGTCCAGAACCCAGATATGGACGAATCTCTCCACGGTCCACCTGCCCCTGGAGAGCTGCTCGCACAAGGTAGCACCCTTGGTTACTTTCCGAACATACGCTACAACGATCATAATTGTGTGGTGGCACCTGGCCACGCCCACTTTGAATACAATGTAACCTCACTAGGTTAGCTTCCATTGATCGGACATCCTGACTTTGACGCCGAGTGGGATTCCCGTTACTGATACTAATTTGCTAAGTATCTTCATCCATATAAATTGGCATCCACCAATGTTTTAACAAGTGCTGAAGTGCCTCCTAGACAAGGGTACAACCTCGATCGTTTTCGTAACCCGCCTTACAGCTGTGATAATTATGTGATATCAGGAATCTGAGTCGGACCTGTTCAGCATGTAACTCTACCAGGTTGGTATTCATCACGCGAATGTCAAAGATCTGAACCATGTTGATCTGATAGGAATTCCTATCATGGTAGTCTTGGATCCATCCAAGATCCATCTGACGCTGGAGGGCCTCCTGTATGAAAGAGCATCCCTGTTTGTTTACCGAGCAAATCAGACAGGAACTGTAATCGTGCCGCGGTAGATTATGATATTGGCTTTGCCTTGAGTGCATTTCCACCAAGTTGACATTCATTGCACGGATATCGTGGTTCTGAATGACGTTAGAAATCGTGTAGACCATGTTAACTCCACGAACTCGGTGTTCTTGGATCCATCTGAGATCCATCTGTTCCTGTAGAGCTGCTTGCACCACAGAACATCCTTGATTGTTTTTAGAGCAGATATCACACTGATGATAGTTATGAGGTGGCACATGGCCATATCCACTCTGTCTATAATGCATCTTGACTAGATTGGTCTTCAACAAGAGTACATCATGAATTTGATAGACGTTGTTAGTCTCCTTCTCAATCAGATTGACTGTAGCTTTCTCATGTTGAGGCATCGGGTTCGTGAGAACATTGGGATTCGTATCTTTGAAAGATAGGACCCCGCTCCTAACAAGTTTTTGCACGTCAGACTTGAAATTGAGGCAAGTCTCTATGTTATGCCCTGATCCTCCTTGATGATAAGGGCATGTTTGATCCACCTTAAACCAAAAAGGCAGATTTTCCGGTACTGTAAGAGGGGACTTAGTCTGAATGTGCCCCTTGGCTAGCAGTAATGGAAACAGCTCGGCGTACGTTACGGGTATAGGATCAAATCCTGGTGGCCGTGTTGTACGGTTGTTGTTATGTGGAGGACGAGCCGGCTGAAGAGGTTGTTGTGTCCTTTGCTGATCAGGTTGGCTTTGTGCAACTTGAGGTTGATACGTAGGAATAGGTGCAGGATTGATAGCAGGAGTCACAGCTGCTACCGGTTGATAACGTCGCCTTTGCTTTCCGAGAGAGATATTCCCAATATCTTGCTCTTTTTCTTAGGGAGAGCACTACCATATTTTTTAGTACCACTCGTCGATCCAGTGTCTTTTACCAAACGTCCTTCTCGGACGGCTTCCTCAAGACGTACGCCCATGCCCACCATTTCGGTGAAATCACTGGGTGCACTGGCAACCATTCGATCATAGTAAAATGAGCTTAAGGTCTTTAAGAAGATCGTTGTCATCTCTTTTTCCTCAAGGGGTGGACAAATTTGAGCGGCAATTTCACGCCACCTTTGAGCATACTCCTTAAAGGTTTCCTTGTCCTTTTCCGACATCGATCTGAGTTGATCTCTGTCGAGTGCCATGTCCAAATTGTATTTGTATTGTTGGACGAAGGCAGTACCAAGATCTCTGAATGTGCTGATCGTAGTACGGTTTAAACCCATGTACCATTTGAGTGCGGCACCGGTTAAACTATCCTGGAAGTAGTGAATCAGTAGGTCCTGATTCTCCGTCTGAGCTGACATCCGCCGAGCGTACATCACCATATGGCTTTGAGGGCAAGAGTTACCCTTGTACTTTTCAAAGTCGGGCACATGAAATTTGTGCGGGACTTTCAAATTGGGGACTAAGCAGAGGTCTGCAGCTTCCTTTCCATATAGATCCTGACCGCGAATGGCTTGCAGTTCCTTCTGCATTTCCAAGAACTGCTCCTGGAATTTATCCATTCTATCAAACATAGTTTCCTTCTTACCAGAAGGTGTTGGTGGAATCTGTCCTTCCGGGACAGTGTGCACCATAGAGGGTGGGACCGTGACTATGGCAGTGAATCTTGGCGTTTCCCGAAGTTTGTAACCTTCAGGAGTCTTCAGTATGCCCCCGACATCTCCGCTTTCCCAAAGTTTGTAACCTTCAGGCCCAGCGGCTTCTGTTGTGATTCCCTGATCTTCAGTGATCGGCGCAACATATCCTTCTGGGATATAGTTAACAGGCATGCCCCAAGGATGATCTTTCAGTATTTGATACCTAGGATCATACTTCTCCACTATGGGCGTTGAGGTGATCTCCGAGATCACAGTCCTTTGTAGCTGAGCTTCTGCCATGGCTTGCATGTCGTTACGAAGCTTTCTCATATCCTCTCTCAGAGCGTCGATCTCTTCTTTCAACTCTCTGTTTTCTTCCTCAAGATCATCCATCTTTTTCTAACGATTGCCCGAGTATTATACGAATGAGACAGTTTGACTCTAGAACCGAGACACAAATATGAGATTCGTAGATAAGAAGAATACGACATGAGAATGATAAATACAATGATTATATTAATTGTTTAAGGTTTAATCAAAATAAACTTCGACAATTAGATTGCAAATATCAAACGGTGGGGAAACCCCTTTTTATTGAATTCAAAGGATTACAGAAATGGAAATACAGTAGATTACAAGGTGCAGAAATTGAAACCTAATCTAATGGGTCCCGAGTCCTCTCTGAAGAGAAATCGGGTGCTGACTCTGGTATTTTCCTTTTCTTTGAACGGGGCTCTTGGGCCGTTGTCGGGTTGTCATTCCTTTTCCAAGTGAAAGGAGTGAGCAAATTCCTTTGGTCATCTTGATTTTCTACAGCATGTTGCTCTAAAATCTCAATCAGAGCATTCTTTTCTTTCAGTAACTGCTGTATTTTGATGCACTCTACGTCGAGGGTACGATACTTGTTCTTCCAAGACCTCCTCTCCCGTTGAACTTTGTTGAGAGTAACCTGAAGCTTTTCAGTCTCAGTCATGAAGTACATGACATATTCCCTCGGTGGAAGAATTCTGTAACGAGGATAAGGCATTTTTAGCTTGAGAGCTCTAGTTTGCACCCAGTGGAGATAAGGCTCCACCGAGACACAATCTGGTTTTCCCATAGACTCTCGTCCTTTCTTATGAACGTGTTTCCAAGCGTGCACTATTTCCATCTTTAGTGCTTTGTCATTTTCTCCTTCTTTGAAGAAAAGACCTTCCAGATGACCCCGCGGGACGTGTCTCACCGAGTATCCAAATTGACGGCGAACCAATACCGGATGGTAGTTGATTCCTCCCTTAGTTCCTATGAGGGGTACGTTGGGGAAGTTTCCACAATGGTCAATGATCCTGATTCCCTCATAAATCCTACTACACCAATCTATATCAGAGTTGGTAAGAGACATGATCTTCTGCGACCAACGTAAGGCACTCTTGCAATCCCAAAAAGCAGCAGACTTGGGTAAGTGAGAGATAAACCATTTGTAAAGCAAAGGTACACAACATGTGATCTCCCCTCCGCTGTACAAATTCCCCAAGTGTACAGAATGATACGCATCTGCGAGCAAAGTCGGCACAGGGTTTCCAATGAGAAAAACCTTAATGGAATTAATATCGACGAAGTTATTGATGTTGGGAAACAAAAATAACCCGTAGGTGAGCAAGACAAAGATGCTTTCAAAAGCAGTTACGTTCCCGATACTGGCGAAATACAGGGCTTTCTTCGTCAAGAACTGGGCTGGCAAACCTTGGATGCCACCCTTAGTAGTTAGGTGAGTCCTGACCTCAGACTCGTCCAAATGAATTGCTCTTGCAATGGTCTGGTTCTTTGGAATTTCTTCCAGTCCAGAAAATGGGGCTCGATCGGTGACATGTAGATCGATCAGGTGAGAATATTCCTCCAGTGTTGGTGCAAGATGGTAATCCGGGAATGTGAAACAGTGATAAACTGGATCATAAAACTAAATGAGCGCATCCATGATTCCCTCAATCACACGGACTCTTAACAATGGTAGCAGACCTTCGTGCTTGGCTCTAAAAGCCTCAGGGTTTGTGATCATCCTCGCCAACCTTCTCAAATCCTCTAGTTTTGGAACCTTGAAGGTGTACTTATGAGTTCTCGTTCTACCGAAATCCATTAGTGCAATCCTTTTCTCTGATATTTGCAATCACAATCTTAGTTTAATTTGAAAAACAGAGAGACTAGAAGAGAAGTTTTTTGAATATTTTAATGTTTTTTAAATGAATGCATGAATGCAGTACACAAAAACATAGAAAAAACATGGGGTCAAAGGGTCGTTGTCATGAAGTCAAGGCTCTACCCATCCCCAAAGGTTTATACTAGGGTGATTTTTGTACCTGTACTCATTATCATCAGCTCCTCCTAGGAAAGCAAAACAACAAGCGGATCGCCAGCGAGTTGTAGAGCAATCTTAGAGTAAGTGCCATTCACTGAGAATAGATCACTAGCCTCAAATGAGGGTAGTATCGCGTAACAACTATTTCCGATAGTTTCCGCACTACGAAAGGGTTTGGCTCCTCAGCTTCTTAGACTTAACAATCGGCCCATTGTCTAGGTGAGAGAATGGGTTGCATTGGTCAGCCTCCACTGAGGTTGATGGTCGACCCTGTCGCCATCACTTATCTTAAGTGTATACTCAATCTTTCCACATACGGCATCACCCGCATTCCCATTAGCAGAAAAATAAACACGTATAGCAATTAGGAAAAGCAGTATATATATTTGTCCTAAACATCCTAGACCTCTAAAGCTATGAATCTTAAGTTCCTAACAGAAAATGGGTTCCCCGGCGGAAGCCCCAATCTGTGGTTTTTCACACAAGGGATGAAAGGGGAAAAGGTTGTGCCTAGATCTAACTTTGAAAGGGAAAGGCCCCACGGTGGGCGCCACTTTTCTGTAGCGAGCGATTTTGGACGCGGTTCTTAAGCGCTGGTCGCTCTCTGCGGTTGAGTTTACTACAGGTCGATTCATTTTTTATCCTATTGTGAGCTGAATAAGGAAGGGAAATAGGTGTCTCTAATTAACCCTGCTTTGCATACTGAGTTTAAACAGCGGTCTGTTAGGTTATGAATGCTATCAATGTGGGGGGCCTTTGTACTGGTTATTTGTATTTTCGCCAGTACGGTTTTCTTTCTTTCTAGGACTTTCTAGCGGGGAACAAGGATTAGGATGTTAGGACTAATGCTTTTTGATAGATACATGAGAGTATGGGATTTTGGGTTTTGGTTTAGTGTGCTCGCTAAGATTTTTCTTTCAATCTTATGCCTACGTATTCCCGTTTACCGAAACAGGGAAATCAGAGCATTCGTAGCATAGGAGGAAATGGGTGTTTTGGTGTCTTGTTCAAAGCCCAAGACGTGAAGCGAAAGGTAGTTTGTATCTTGTTCAAAGCCCAAGATGTGAAGCTGAAAAGTCCATTTGTGTCTTGTTTAAAGCCCAAGACGCGAAGCTGAAGGACCTCGACTTTAGAGAGAATTTGTCATCTCTAAAGAAGGGTTTGTCTGTCACAACTGTTGGGTGACTGGCTGTAAAGGAGGATTACTTCAACCAGGATATGCGAATCCGGCAATGCCATAATTTCCTTTATAGGGGATTTTAACCTGAAGGAGAAGACTTTAACTCCGTGTAGAGCAATGCCATATTTCCTTAGGAATTTCTCATGCTAAAAGAGGGACAGTGGCATGGATGTAGATGATCGAGAGGCTTGCCGCTTACAGCAATTAGATGAAGGGGAAAGAGTTGTTGATGTTTGTGTACTGTGAACGAGGCACAGTATTGATGCTAAAAGGTTGATTGGATCAACCAGTGGTTTTCTTATATAAAGCCTAAGAGGAGGCTAATATGTGTCTCGTACAAAGCCCGAGAGAGAGGCTAAAAGGTTTTGACCCGACGATGGAGTCTTTTGGTATCTCGTATAAAGCCCGAGATGGAGGCTAAACGTTGGTTGACTCCGCTGGGGAGAATCATTGTACAAAGCCCAAGAGAGAGGCTAGGGTTACTGTTTCAGTTGAGTGACAGGTCCAATATACTGATTGTAAAAGAGAAAATCAGTTCTTATATGAGTAACACTGTACTCAAGGATTTGGTTCGAGGACCCGGGTTATTCCTGTTCTTTAAGGAAGCGGGAAATCCGAAGGGTATTTAGACTGTTCGATTCAACGGGTTTCCTTCCTATTTTTGAAGAGGTCACTTGAGAATGTCTTTGAGACTCAAGAAATTTAGACTGTCCAAGTCTAGAGTTTTATCTTTTGTACTATGCTTTGAGAAACAGTAGTAGACTCTATGACAGGACTGTTCTATGAAGATGACTAAGTTCTATTCCTATACCTCTAGGAGGTCGTTGGGACAATTTGTACGAAGCCCAAGAGGTGGTTGGAATCTTTTAAGAAGCCGACGGGTCCTTGTACTAAGCCCAAGAGGAGGCTATCATTCCCGGAGGAAGAGATCATTATACGAAGCCTAAGAGGAGGCTGTGAATACTTCTAAGAAGCCGTAGGGTCCTTGTACTAAGCCCAAGAGGAGGCGGGGTTGCTTTTTAGGAAGCCTGTGGGTCCTTGTACGATGCCCAAGAAGAGGCCGATGCTTTTAAGAAGCCCGTGGGTCCCAAAACCCCGAGAAATTTTAGGCAATGCTATTCACCGAGAATAGATCAAAGTCAGGAAAGTTCGAGAATTTGGAAGAAACTCAAAGATGCCATTCACGGAGAATACATTCATCTTGGGGAGTAGAGTTTGTTGATAATTCCTAATGAGGACATCCGAAGAGAAGACTGTATCTGGTGATCCTATTGGGGATCTAGTTGTCTATTTCTACGGATAAACGAAACGGCGTCACCTAGTTCTAGACGTAGTTGCCGGGGAAACTCGAAATATCTATACTATTATTACACACTTGATATGAGTTTATGAAAGAAGACTTACAGTGAAATAGCCCCACAATACAGTTATATGTATATGAAAGCGGTAAATGAAAGCAATTACCACTTACTCGGTTGTAGAGCTTCCATGCTGTTTGGTTAGTTGTTCAACAAAGAAAGATTGAAAACAACAGTATATTCAAAATCAAAGGAGAAAGTGCTTCGAAAAAGAAATATTTGGGGCTTACAGCTCAAGGAGAGGCCCAGGGTTTTATCAGTGAGCGCACTGTTTGAATTTGTACAGAGGGACTTATACAAGTGACTGAGCCCCAAAAAAGTTTTATGTACAAAGGGATGGGTCTTATACTCTCTCAAGAGGCCCAAAAAGTTTTAAAGAAAAAGAGTGGGGCTTATAACACGAGGGTAGGCCCAGATGATTTTTCGTCTAAAATGGCGATCGCGCCGAGGTTTTCTTTTAACGCAGAGGGACTTATACAATAAGTGAGGCCCAAAATGTTTTGGTTAAAAGGGGGTTGGGTCTTACACTCTAATAGAGGCTCAAGTGAGTTTTAAGAAAAGAAATGGGTCTTACTACTCGAGGGTAGGCGACGATCGCGCCGTTTGTTTTGACGGTATCGGGACTTATACAACACACTGAGGCCCAAAAAGTTTGATCAAAAAAGGATTGGGTCTTACACTCTATTAGAGGCCCAAAAAAGGTTTTGAAAATGATTTATGAGGGTTGAATTAATCCAAAACCCTAATTTATTTTCAAAAATGTATTTAATTGAATAAAAATTCAATTAAAATGATCAAAATTTTTTAACATATGAAAAACAAATTGTGATCTTGGATTAATGCTTCAAAAATTAAGTATTGACCTACAAAATAATTAGAAAGCATTAAAAGTTGCAAAATCAATGTAAAAAAAATATTTAAAATGTCAAAAACAATTAAAATATTAATTTTTTGCAAAAATATCAATTATATGAAATAAATAATATTTTTGGGATTTTTTGGGAAAATAAAATATTTTAACATTTTTTTGAATTATTAAAAAAAGAATCAACTCAAAATCATTAAAACTCAGAGAGAAATTAATTTTTGAATCAATTAAAGAAAATCACAAAATTCAAATATTTGAAAATTCAAAAAAAGGCGCCAAGAACAGTTGAAGAACACGCGCATGTTCTGGGTTTGGCTGATTTGTATTTTCTATCCAATCTCCTTGAATACTTGATTATAACATGCAATCCACATATCATTATGCTCGGCTCAACCTCACGATCATGTCTATGTCCATTAATTTCATTTAAATTAAACATATAACAAGAAATCATGAAAAATCCTCAAGAACCCTAATTTCTGCATGAAGGCTAGGATTTTTGATACACGATTCAAACAATGCAATTAATTGAGGGGAAACATTCCATGCATGATTATGAACATATGGCCAAATTATTGTGCAGCAAAAATTGTGTGGATCATAGAGTTAGAAGAGCTCATGCTTACCACTTGCAGCTGGTGATCGTGATTTGTGTTGGAGGTGTTACAACTAGGTTCCAATGGTGTGGATAGCTTCCCTAGGTACCAAGTGATGTGTCTGAGTGCTTGGAATGGATTGAAATGGTTTGGAATTGAAGATGGCACCTCAACTGCAAAACTGTCAAGAACTTGAGCAATTGGCTGGTGATTTTGTGAAATCTGTGTTCCAGATGTTATGTGAGTGTTTGGATCACTTCTATATGATGTATGTGAGGTGTGTGAGTGATTGGTTTGATTGGAAAAGCTCTCAAACTCAAAACCCGATAGCTACCTTGCTAAGAAAGGCATTTTTCCCAAGAGAAAGAGATTTTGAGGAAAGCATCTGTTAGATGGCTTTGGTGTACTCAAACTGATCACAATTGAGCTCTATTTATAGTAGAGCAAGTTTGTTTTGCAAGGAATAGTGAATGGCAGCTGCTAAGTAGGTTTGACCAATGTTGGTAAATGAAAATCCAAGTCTCCTCTAGCCATTGACTAGAGGTTAGGGCACAGAGCTTTGGTTCCCTTGGTCTTGGATAAGTCTTGACTAATTTCAGATGAGAATGGCTCAGTCCATGCCACCTTGATGCTTCCATTGAATGCTTCAATCCAAATTTGGAGTCTTGTCCCTATTTTGGCCATTCTAGGGTCAACATGCTATTTCTTGTTCCATGGACTTTTGAGGCTTGGCTCAGTGATTGTCCCCTTTAGATTCAATCCTCTGAGATGTCCAAGTGGATAGGAGCATTTGAATTTGGATGATTTTGGTAAATCGAGCAAAATTGCAAATTCTGCCTTGCCTTTGACAGATTTCAGCAAGGCAACTTTCCAATGTCATATCTCATGACTCAAATGGAATTTGGCAATGTTCTTGGTCATTTTGGAAAGCCCTTACATAATACAACAACTGTTTGAACATGTTTGGTTTTGATCTCTTTTGAATCCAAGTGAAAAATCCCCCTACATTTGGAAAAAAATGAAGACAGATTCTGACTTAGTGAAAATTTCACTAAGTGTTGGAAAAAGTGACATTTTCATTTTTCAGCCATTTTGATCACTCCATAACTCAAAATCCTTAATGAATTGGACTTAGGTCTAGTTGAAGCTTTTGTAGAGGGTAATGAGGGCTACAAATCCATCTTTGGATGAGAAAAAATGGCCTTGTGGTTTAGGAGTTATGATCCTCCAAAATTGGTACCCTTGTCACTTTATTTTTAACTTAGAAAATTTTCTAAGTTTCTATGGTTACCCCTTTTACAAGTTATCCAACTTTTCTTGATTTTTATTGATGAATGATGATTCAAATCATACATTAACATCATTTTAGGGTTAAAAATCCATTTTGGTGAAAAATCTCAAAAAGTCAAAGTTGACTTTTGTGCACAGTTGACTTTTTATCAGATGAATTCCAAACTGTGCAATTCTTCAGGAAATCATGTCCTTGACCTAAATCAAACAAGATGGACATATTCCATGGGTGTCATAGGGTATATTGAATAATGTCTTAGGGCTTGGGAGCATGTCCTGGTCAAAAGTCAAAGTTACAGTTGACTTTTTCCTTAAAACCCTAACTGTGGTGCAGATGAAATTGAGACTTGTTGCTCAAGCTTCTTGGATTAATCCATTGTTCCAAATGGATAAATATAGTTCATTAGAGACCTTCAAACCCTCTCTTGAGGTCTTGGTCCATGATTTGCACCAAAAGTCAACTTAGGGGTGAATTAGGTCAAGAAACCCTAATTCCTGATTTTTGATGTATGCATCCCCTGAGGCAAAATTGACTTGGTGATTGGGTCCATGAGGTTCCATGGAGTATATTAGGTTATGTTTTGGATCATTGGCTCATGCCCAGATGAAAATTTCCATCTGGGGGCCCTGGTCGACCAAAACCCTAATTTGGTGACACTGTCGATCTTGAAGCTTGATCCACCTGGAAGGGAGCAACCTTGTGCTTAATCCTTGAAGTGGGAGTCCTCTTGATCCATTTTGAATTTTTGGGAGGTTATACAAGTTGAAGATCATGTCATTTCTTGATTGATCCTTTGTCTAAGCACTCAGAGAGGGCTTGAAACCCTAATTTTGATTGTAGTGGATGCTCACCCATCTTTGGGGAGACTGACAAGGTAGGATGGTTCCCCCATATTGTGATGATGATTTGCACAATGATGGGAAATCTTAGTGGTCAAAATTTGGGGTATTACACTCGACACTTTCATCCACAACCCACTTTTCTGGCATCTTTCAAAATCCTAAAGCCTGATCCCTATTGGCGACCACCAAAAGTCCAATCCCTATTAGCACCATTGTTCAAAATCCAATCCCTATTGGTACCTAGAAAGATTTCACCTTCGTAAAACAATCACCATCAAGTTTCACCTGTCCTTGCCAGCAAAGTTCAATCATACTTGGCACATCCTTCTTTCCCCGGTAGCCCGAGCATACAACAGCTTTTAGCATATAGTAATCATTGCATCCTCAAATTGCATAGAATTTCCATTTCATATGGAGCATTACGCGATAGAAATAAAATTCAAACATATGCGTGCGAAGCATAAGCCAGATTTGGTACCTTGCGCGAAAGCCCGCATCAACTCCCAATCAAGACGGTGACATATCCCCAGCAGACATTGCAATCAACCTCTCTGCTTACCTTTCTTTTGGGTCGTAGATCATACGTCGATCTTACCCTCGACCAATCATTGTCCATCAACCCCTTGATGATGACATTTCGGTCAGGTTTCCTTTCCATCAAACCCCTTTGATGATGTGTTTCTTCGTATGGTTTTCTTTCCATCAAACCCCTTTGACGATGTGCTCCCTAAGTCAGGTTTTCTTTCCGTCAAACTCCTTCGACGATGTACTTTGTTTGGTCGAGTCTTTTTTCCGTCAAACCCCTTTGACGATGTGCTTTGTTTGGTCGAGTCGTCTTTCCATCAAACCCCTTTGAGGATGTGCTTTGTTTGGTCGAGTCGTCTTTCCGTCAAACCCTTTTGACAATGTGCTTCGTTTGGTCGAGTTTTCTTTTCGGCAAATCCTTTGACGACGTGTTTCCTTCGGTCAGGTTTTCTTTCCGTCAAACCCCTTTCATGATGTGTCCACTCGGTACGAGTATTCTTTGGGTTCCATCTTATTTCCGTCAAACCCTTTTGACGGTGTGGTTCTCTGGGTAGTTGTCTTTCCGTCAAATTCCTTTGACGACGTGTGACTGTGCTCCAATAATATCTTCTCTCCTCGCACTTTGCAAATTTTGTGGTTCTTTTTTGTGTTCAATCACCTTCTACCTTGAATGTCTAAAAACTGTTGCTATCATCCTTTCAGGTCCAAGTTGATTGAATAGGGGAAGCTGTAGCACCCCAACATTTGCCCTTTATTTTTTAAACTTTTTCTGGCTTTCGCTTCGTGTTTATCCTGCATATCCATTAGGTCATAACTCATTCATTCATTTGCATTGGGCTCCTAAGGCGTGGGATCGAAGATTTTCTTGTTATCGGTGTTTGCCCTATGCTGAGAAGTTTATCAGGTATCAAGTTTATCTTCGTCAAGTTTGTCAAGAGTATCAGTGGTGATCAGGGTTTCACTGTGGAGACATTTTAGGTATTCATGGAAGAGATCAAGTTGTTGACTCATATTGTGGTTAGGATATTGTTGTTCTCTCCATTGCTTATTGTTTGTTGCCTGAAATACGGGTTTACGTGGATTTGAAAATGGAACTGGAGGTCCATCAAGGAAGTGAATTCGATCTGGATTTGAAATTTAGTTTGAGGACATTCAAAAGGATCAACATTCTTAAAGGAGCACGTTAGGATTGTTCATGCGGATTACCTGAAACTCAAGATACAAGTCCATTCTTTCTAACCAATTAACCATTTTTCTTAATAATATCCATTTCACAAATAATCCATATCCACTTCTAAGCCCATTATTCATTTCCCTTTTTTCTTTAACCATTTTGGTCCAATTTCCTACATAAATTTGTCCATATAGGAATCCATATCCATTTTTCTAAATCAATTTATCCACATCATTTTTAATATCCATTTCATTTTCATATTTCTAACTAATTTTTCAATTCCCATTGTTATCCAACTTTTCAAATCTGTATCCGCGTTCAAATCCATTTTAGATACATATCCAATCTTCCATATTTTCCAATAGCCATTTTATTATTATTTCTATTTTTAATACCCACATTTAATTCATATCCATTTTTAGATCCAAATCCAATTCAAAGTCCATTTTAATTCATTTTTATCCAATTCAAACCAATTTCCATTCAATATCCACTTTCCAAGTCTATTTTTCTTAAACCATAACCAGTTTTTAATCCCATTCTAAAGTCCAAATATCCATCACCAATCATTTGTTTTTCTATGTCTAAGAGGCACATGGTGCACTGTCAAGAGGAGGTACATGGAAATTCAAAGAAATATAACAGCAGCAATTGTAATTGCAACAAAAAAGCTACACGGCATGAATTTCATTACAAGAGGCCGTGACTTCTTCTTTTCACAGAAAATACTCTCAACACAAATTCAGTTGCAAAACCCATAACAGAAAAACAAGAATAAGGCATAGCATTGCAAATAACGCGTGACCAATTTCACCAAAACTCACGTAACATAATTTCACAAATCCTCAGAATTTTACTGCTCTAACAAACTCTAACAGAATTTCATAGCATAATACCTATACTACCCCCTAATTTCTGATATAAAACATGCACCATCTTCATTCTTAAGAGGCTTCATCAACTCTGAAACTCTCATCATCTTCTTTC
Organism: Lathyrus tuberosus; assembly: GCA_022829125.1. NCBI lineage: Eukaryota > Viridiplantae > Streptophyta > Magnoliopsida > Fabales > Fabaceae > Lathyrus > Lathyrus tuberosus. The sequence continues at coordinate 11,902,425 of JALAZF010000117.1, forward strand.
TCTGCTACACCAGTTAATGAGCAGTTCTTCAATGATCATCACCTTCATCAATCTCTTCAACTCTCACCATAATCAAATCGAAGATTCTTCGATTCTCACAAATCCTGCAACAAACTCACTTCAACAACTTCAAAATTGAACCTCTGCAGCGAATTCAATCATCACTAAGCAGTAAGAAGAAAAAGAACTTGCAATGCACAGAACAACCGTGAGAGAAAAGGAAATCGTGGAATCAGAACGTAAGGAGAAAATTCTGTAAATCAAAGTTAAACACACACCTGAGGGAGCTTCAATTAAGAAGAAGATAAATCGCGAGTTGCTGGATGAGGAAGAGAGGAATTCGGAGCTTTCGGACTTTCTTGCTTTAGCGTCATTGTCGAAGGCGCATCAGACGAACTCCGATAGGTACGTATTGATCTTTGTGTTGTTCCGTGTCCTTGTATGTGTATTGCGATTGCGATTGATTCTTGGCCATTGTACAGTTTCTTTTAAACCTTGATTTCTTAATACTAGATTAGATTTGTTTATGTTTTTTTGGTTCAGATTCGTCGCGCATTGGAAACCTTTGAGAACGAGATGAGTTTCTGTTGAGCGATTTGCGAGTGTTGAGCGAGAGGGAGAGTGAGGTCGTGCAGTGTGAATCTGAGTCGAGAGATTGAGGTTGAGGAGAGCGCAACAGTTTTAACGAGAGTGAAACGGAGACGTTGATGACGATGATGTTGAAAGATGATGAAGCTGAGAAAGGAGATTCCGGCGTGGCTTTTTTTTCCGGCGACGACTTGTCTCGAATGAATCAAACGAAGGGAGAGGAGGACGGCAGAGAAGAGTGTTGAGGGAATGATGGTGAGGTGAAGGCGATGACGGACTGAACAAAGAGTTTAAGGAGGAGGTGAGCAGAGAAGATCCGGCGATGGAGTTGTTTCTGGCGAGGTTGAGAGGATTGGTGATGGTGGTAGAGAGGTTGCAGCGGCAAGGCTTCGTTGTGAGAGAACGGGGGATCGGCTGTGTGTTTGTTCTGAGATTTCATTGTCTTTTTTCATAATTAGGGTTTTTACCTTCTTTCATTGGGCCGAGTTTTGGAGCCCATATGTTTTTGCCTATCCGCATCTCCCTACTTCTAACACACCCCCTCCCCTGGCTTCATGAAACGTCTCTAGGCCCTAAGCCCATATAGATTGATGTCCACACCCGAGTTACCCTCTGCACTCTCTAGTTTCATGTGATCAAAGTCCATTGGGCCCATAACCAAAAGCCAACACGCCTGCACCTGCCGTCCACACCACCCTGGACCTGTCTGCACCCCACTATTTTTATTCTATATTTTAGTGTTAGATAATTAGATTAGGTTAATTGAGTTTTACTAATTGAATTTTACTAATAGGATTTAGGGCTTAATTAATTACTAAGTGAATTGGTTAATTTTTCACATTAATTGAATCTTAGTTTAGTTTTGTTGATTAATTGAGACAATTAGCTTAAGTGTGTTTTGACTAATTCGTTAATTTTGAACTTAGATTAGTCTTAATTTTCAATTAAAACTTGACGTTGATTGGTTTTACATGGTTTGATAATTGTTTAGTTGTTGACTAATGGCCGATTAATTCCGATTAGTTTTCGTTTAGAAAATAATTTCAATTCGATTTAGATATTGACTTTAGACCTTAGTTTTGATAATTAGATTTTGCTAATGGTCTTTGAATAATTGTTTTGTTCAATAGTTCATTAATTGATTTTTTTGGCTTGTGCATTAATTGATTTTTTTCTTAATCGCACTAATTGTTCTAGCTTAATTGTTCCATGATCGTCTTTAGCTTAATTGTCTTAATTGATTTTTTTGCTTACTAGTTCACTAATGATTTTTTTGGCTTAATTGTCCACTAACTAATTGTTCATTAGAATTAACTTTGAACTAATTGGTCATCAATATAGTTCGATTTGATTTTGTTCAAACATAGAATATACTTAGAGTTTAATGCTAACTTTGACTAATTTTCATAATAGTTTCATTTGGTAACTTTGTTAATAGTCCTTAACATGTTTTACATAGATTTGTGGCTAATGGTGGTTTACATTTTAGTATAGATCTCACATACTTCTTATTTGAAAATTTCCATTTGAATTTTGACTAACTTTTGAGTTGTTATGTAGTGTTTCACATTTGATTAGAAGTTGTTGTAGCATACACTACTGTAATGGACAAAGGGTGCTGTAAAATGTTGTCATCCTGCCTGATTGCATACACACCTGTCTTGTTCTGGAAATAGTAGCTGTTATAGGCTGTTTTTGCTTGTTGCTGGTTTTTACAGCTATGCAGGTGCTGGACCGCTGTTGTTGCTGCTGTTTATGGCTTATGGCCTTGTTTTATTGTTTTTTTGAAGAGCATTTGGTTACATGCCTTTCACGGATCTGTTTCGCTTTCTAACACTCTTGTTCATTTATACTAGGTTACTAGAAGTTGCCGGTTTGCTAATACTTTGCTTACGTGGCTACGGATTGATATCCGTTCGGTATTACTTCTCTTATCTTTTACTAATTCCACATTTTTCCTTTTTTATGCCATGAGAAGTAGGATTGGGAGTCCGTGCCACTTGGCCAGTAATGCTGGAAGTCCTCAAAGGAGGCTCTATTTGTGATTGTTTAATATTGTGCCTAAGACCTCAAAAGTGGCATCCTATTCCCCCATCCCCTTGTAAGACCTCAAAGAAGGCATCAGGAGGAATGAGAGTCCGCAATCGACTCCCGCCATTTCTAGTCCCAGGTCGTTCTTAGCTCGCATTTCATGTTGATGCTTTGAAGATAACTCACTCTTGTTATCGAGTCTGTCAAGTGGAAGAATGGTTTAGCAATCAAACCCTCACGCCTTGTCTATAGCTCGCATTGACTGATGTTGATGCTTATTTGATCTGATTCACATCTTCCCCTTTCTTACTCTGCTCTCCATGGTTCTCAATACCATTGGATGAGTACCCCTACTTCCCACAGCTAGCTTGTTTGCCTCGGTTGATATGACCCCTTGGCTATAGCTTCCTCTTTTTCTTATTTTGATTATGTGACATTATTGTTGACTAACACTGTTTATTCTTTCGCTGCTTTTAGTTCATTTTGTGATTGATTTATCCTATGTTTACTTGTCTGATGACATGATCGCGTAGGATTCCTCGCTCCATTTAATTTTTGATTAAGTCGGAGGTAGGAGAGACATTATGATAGCAATCCATGCATGACAACATTAGGTAGACTTCCCTCCTGATCCTGACCTTAGGACCATCATTGCATGCTAACTTGTAGGACCGAGTTTCCCTTTAGACCTTCGTGAGACTCATCTTGTCTCTCACACCCATGCGATCGAGATTATTTCCTGTTCACCCGTAGTAGCGTGAACTACGGATGCTCTGATTCCTCCTTCTTTTCAGATTGAGGATACGTAGGCACGAGATGCGATGTCTCGGCGAGCACACTAACAACTAACTTCCCTTTTCTCTCGCACCCGTGCGATCGAGACGAATCACCTAACACATTAACAACTAACTTCCTTTTTTTCTTAACAACTTGAGTCTCTCTTCTCATCTCATAACCACTTCTAAAATACTTAATAAGGTTAACGTGTATTGCGCATGAGCCTGTACATGGGAAATGGAGAGTGGGGGGCTTCCTTTCACTTTCCTAGAGTGTTTAGCGCGCGTCCCGTCTTGGATCGATGTGCGACGCATTCGATCCTACGTTATAGACTTTAGTGTAATGCAAGTTATGAATTAACTTCAAACCACTTCTTCTTAAAAGACAAAAACAAACAATTCCCTTCTCTTTTCCTTCAATCCCTTTATAAAGGATGCGTCATTTTCGTTATACCGTAAACAGGTAAATGCCTAAGACTCCGTACAACGAGCTGCGACACCTAACTGCTGGAACGCGCACCTTGACGTTTTCTGTTAAAAAACACAAACAAAACGAAGTCATCCCTAGTGAGGGGAACTACGTCACTCTGATTATCGCGTGCGAGGGAGATACGTAGGCAGGAGATCGTGTGAGATCTCTCCGAGCACAATCATTTTCACCCTTCCCCAATCCGTAGTCCGAACTACGTTGACTCTGATTCTTCATTGGTTAATGAAGATACGTAGGCATAGGATTGTGATGATCTTTGCGAGTCCTTTGTGTCTTTTTTCTCTTTTTTCCCTGTTTCTCCATTTCACCTTTTGTTTCCAGTTTCCAGTTAGCAGTCGAGTTTCAGATACCCTACACCCTTTGATCGATAACAACAAGCGTGGATCCCATCGAGTACGATGGACGCGAGGGGCTGCTAATACCTTCCTCTCGCGTAACCGACTCCGGAACGCAGGCTATGGTTGCGAAGACCATTCCTTTCCCTTTGTCGAGGTTTTCTTCGATCATTTCCTTTCCCTGCGTCGCGATAAATAGCATTCGGTGGTGACTCTTCTGTTCTTTTCTGCCGGTTGATTTTCACAGATGCGACAATCAACCCCGGTGGAGACCATATAATGTTGTTTTATTTTTGAGGTCTCCTGAGAGAAGATCTCATTCTTGCCTATCATTACCTAGTGGGTATCCCAGTCCCTAGTGGTTTTTCATGGGATGTTCCCAGTGTGGTCCTTTCTCCAGCAAGTTTGTGCTCTTGGTGTGCATTCAGCATTTATCATTCCATCATGAAGCATCGTATTAGAGTTCATTTAATGTCTGCACTGTCTCTAGAATTTATTTAAGTCAGTTTTGTCTGTAGCATGGCATACCATTGCATCTAAGGGCAAAATTTCTAGTTATTTCTGTATTTAAATACCTTTAACTTTGATTCTATACGGGTTGTCACCACTCAGGTAATCCAGTGGAGTCATTTAAATAGGGGCAACTGTCATACCCCAAATTTTGACCCTAGATGTCATCATTCTAGGAAGCATCAAGCATTGCATTGCTAACCCTAACCATTTTTCAAGATGTTTCTTGTTTGGTTTCATAAAAATTAGGGTTTTGGCTATAGAAAATCAAGGGAATATTCATATGATCAGTCAATGTTTTGGAATGATCATCAACCCACTGTCGCTCCCGGGATTTTCATCCAAGTACAAACGCGAAAGTGGCACCGAAACAGAGTCGCCAGCAATGTGTATTTATCCCATGAGAGGGAAAGGAAACACTGCATAAACCTGAAGGAAAGGAAAGAGCATGGTCTCGCGACCAAGAGAACTGGGTTCGGGAGTCGGTTACGCGAGAGGAAGGTATTAGCACCCCCTCGCGTCCATCGTACCCGATGGGATCCACGCTTGCTGCTTCAATCAAAGGGTGTAAGAAAAGAATGTTGGAAATGGAACTGGAAAAGGAATTGAAAGAAAGAGAGAAAGGAAGGAGAACAAATGTAGGGAAAATAAAAGAAGTGCTCGCATGGGCCCTACCCCACTGCCTACGTATCTCATCGGGAGCATGAGAATCAGAGCGACGTAGTTCCCCTCACTAGGGATGGATTGTGTGTTTTAGAGAACGGCTTATGTTCTAGCTCAGGTGTTGCAGGCTCGCCGGTCCGAGTGCGTTACCGTCTTGCAAGAGAACGAGTAGGAGCGCGTTCGTGCGTTGAGAATGAATGAGATGAGAAAAGAATTCCCGAAGGAAAAGACGTTATTGTTTGTTTTTGTCTTTTAAGAGTTTTTTTATTTGTTTGCATATGATAGTGTATCTGAATCTTAGTCATTGGAATGTGTACATTCTCACATTCCAAGATGGAATGGGTAAGAAAGCATACTAAGAGTGAAGAAGACCCCCACACTTAGCTCCAATTGTCAAGGTTCAAACACACTAGCATACTTGTGTTTATTAAGTGTTTTTGTTAATTAAGAAATGAAGAAGTGTTTTTTATTTGTACCTTCAACAAGTATTGCATTTAAGTCCCTCATACAAGATCAAATGTTTAACACATTGACCCAAGATGGGCTATATGCTATACATTCTAAGATTATAAGAGAAGACCCCTTATAACCTTTTCTTTATATGAAAGGCCTAAATGCAATAAATGCCTACCTTTATTAGATATTTTGAATTTTCTTTGAGATGAGAAAAGAGACTCAAGAGAGGAGAAAAGGTAAAACCTATATGGACTAAGACTCAATCCTAATTGAAGATTAAAGAGAGTGACCCTAAAGGTTTGTGAGGTTTCAACCTAAAGTCTAAAGAAAGAAAGAATTAAACAATTCACTTCCAAAGTAGAAGATGAATTGTAATTCAAAAAGGGAAAGTAATGAGTTATTAAAAGAAAGCACATAAGTGCTTAGCAAAACACCAAATGGAATTGTAAAAGAGAAAGGAAAGAAATTTGAATGTGGATTCCTTGTCCACACTCAATTGACACTTACCAAAGCCCCTACATGGTTAGCACAATCACTTACAAGTAAAGTAAGAAAATATAATGAACAAATCAAATTCAAACAAGTTGACAAACAAAGTAAAATGAGATTGAATGCTATACATGCTTCCAAGTCAGAATGTAACTCATATTTACACAACCTAATGTTATCCTAAATGAGCATACCAAATCATGCAAACAAAATCTCAATCCAACAAGAAGCAAAGAAGAAAAGGTGAAGTGATGTGAATGTGGTTCATACTTGTGAAACAAGTGACTTAAGGTGCAAGATAAACATCAAACATGCAAAGATGAAACCCAAATGTCACAATCAGAAGTCAATTAACATGCTATACATCCTCAAACAAAACCACAACTCATGGCACAAGTGCCTTCATGATCAAGCAAACCAAACATGAGGCATGCATTCACAAAATGAACAAGTTAAACTTCATGCTTCAAACAAATAGCAAACATGCTTCAACAATTATGACTTTCACCAATCAAACACCTTAAACACATGCCATTAACATATCAAGTCCACAAGCAATGAATCAGAACCAAAGTCACTCAACAATTAGGTCAAAGTCTCATGGAAGTTTCATGCATTCATGCTCAAAGCAACACATCAAAAGTCATCCAAAAAAGACTTAAAAATCATCTCATAAATCTCAAACATACCTCAACATATTGTGACCACAATGCAAAAAGAAAGGCATCAAAATCATTTTTTATGATCAAGAACAAAAATGCACAAAATCATATGTCACATTAAGTATGCATACAAATGGAAATTCAAAAGAAATAATGGAACAGGAGCAAAATGGTCATAAAATCAGAAAATAAAATCATAGAAAATTTCCTAAATGTTTTAAGAATACACATGAATTTTTGTAGAATTTTCCAATATGTTTTGGTATTTTTAAAAATTAGAAATCAAACGTGTAGCAAAATGGAAAAAATAAAATGGAATGTAAATGTGAATGGGGGTGCATGCCTAGTAACTATTCAGTTCAAATTACATTGGGCCTTAACCAAGGGGGTGTGGATATCAATCTGGCTTAGGTCCAGCTACGCGCATAACACACTAACAAACATGAACCCTCAGTCAACAATCTTGACTCACTCCCAACCATCAGATCAAGTCCAAGTCAAACCAAAGTCAAAGTATGCATGATCAACAAACACACGTGAATGTCCACACTCCCTATCGTGTACCGTGCCATACAAAGTTCAAGTGAGTTCAGAAAATTGGCATGTGACTTGCACGCTTTTTTTTATGTGTTGGCACATTTTGGAACGTAGGATTAAGAGCAATCAAAGGCCACGATTAAAACATAGTGAAACCCTAGCAATTACAGTCACCGGCCGGAGATGACCTCCGGTCACCTTCTCCGGTCACACCTCCACCGTCTGCAACCTCAATTCTCACCAAAATGCACAAATGTGGTATCAAAATGAAGCTTACGCTATGCACATCGTGAATCTAACATCATTTTCCACATAACAATCACACACAGAGAAAACAGAGGAGATTAAAGCAAGCCCTAAGTTGTGCACTATACCTCTAAAGGCCTATCAACTAACCGGACAAGTTCTTGAGCTTGTAAGAAGCTTCAAGAACCTGGAAACAACTTCACATTAGGCCTATAATGGTGGAGATTCGTACCTGAAGTTTTGAAACTTTGAAGTGTTCTTCAGAAAACCAGAGGTCTTGTCTCTTCTACAATCTTCACTTGGCCAAATAAAGGCTGAGATGTAGAACTTGATGATGATTCAATGGAAGTGAGCGAAATCCAAGCTTCAAGAACAAATGCACTGTTGTGAAATTGAGAGAATCAAGGAAAGTGTTGAAGTGGAATGAGCAAGATGAGCTCGAAAATTCTTGGCAATGGTGATGTTGAGAGTAAAGCAGAGAGAGTTCTTTGGAGAGAATGTGAAAGAATGAAGTTGAAAATGAAATTAGAGAGTGAGGTTTTGCTTTATAGTAAACTCTAACCATGGTTTAATGAGTGAGTTAACTGAGTTATGTGGAGTTAAGTGAGTCATCCCTAACTAACTGAGTCAAGTTAGTTAGGGAGAGCAATGATATGGTGCAGCTGGTTTATGATGTGTTACCATGTTCTTGCTGCTAAACTTCTATAGCACGCTTCCAACCTTTCCCTCTTCATGTATAATTCGAGCAAGGGTGTGAGAGGTGCAGATATGTGTTGGTCTTAATGAGGCAGCACACATAAAACCTCTGTCATGTATTTGATATATGTTTGAACCAAAATATTATGCAGCAAATCATCATGGTAACAGTGGGTGTTTGAGGGTGAATTTCTCCATGGTTAGTGAATGAAACAATGAAACATTGATGTCATTAGAAAGATGGTACATTGGGGAACAACATTGGTTTGCAAGTTGAAGTAAAATGAGGTCTCAAATATGCCTAAAAACAGCTATGAATGCATTGGTTCAAAACTGGTTGGTGGGCATGGCCAGAGGTTGGCTGGCATGGCAACTGGGCACACAAAATTTCAGCACAAACAACATGACTTTGAACCCTCCAAACTATCTCATAACTTGGTTAAATCAAAATTTTCACAACATCAACATTGAAGATGACACTACCAGGAACAACTTTGATGTTGAAAAGTTTTTCATTTGAGGCCTTTAACCATGAGAAAAATGAGTGGACATTTGGCCCACCAACTGTTTGTTAAAATGATTGCGCGCGTGACCTGAAAATCTTGGTCATGACCTAGTTTTGAACCTACTTTCCTCCAACTTTGATCAATCATATCTCTCTCAATTTTTATCCAATGGAGATGTTCTACACATGGATTTGAAGCTTAAAACAAGATCTTTCATTGAGGCAGAGTGGATTTTTCATTTGGTGCTCCAAATTTAAATGGCCTTGGTTCAAATTCTGATGCAAAATGGCCAAAACTTGCTATTTTTAGTAACCCTACTTCATCCAAAAATGGCAACTTTCCAAATCTTGATTTTTTTATGATTCCTTTGGAGTTTCTTGATCAAATTTTGTACATTGGTCACATATAACATGAATTTCATGAATTTGGCTTTAAAAAGTCAAGAGTTGACTTTTTCCTCTGATTATTTGACCTTGCCCCAATTTCTCTGATTCTTGATCTTTCTTCCAATTGAACCTCTTCTAAAACCAATTGAGATGCAATCTTCCACACACATACACTTAAGAACATGTAGAATACCATGACAACAAGCTTTGTCCAAAAAATCAAAGATTCCCTGCTTTTATTAGAAACCCTAATTTTGACCCCCTTTGGTTAGGAGGAAATTGCACATCTTCCAAATCCAAATTCCTCAGAGTATGTTGTGTATCCTCTTAAAGGATGATGAGAAATGCCACTTGAGAATGATTTTGAATCAATGAGTTATCACCTTTGAGGGTTTTCCTTCAATTTTGAACATCTTGCATAGTGAAAGATGTAGTGCTTCAATCTCCCATTGAATCTCACTTCCTTGAGGTTTTGGAAGATCAATTGAGATAGTATGAGACATGAGAGACCTCTTGGCTTGCCTTGAGGAAACTTGATTTACCTTTTTGTGCTTTGAATGATTCCTTGATTGTCCACCTTCCACCTGATCACATGCCCTGATGGTAAGAAGGATGCCATGCTTCATTTTTCTATGTTAAATGCCATGTAATGTTAATGAGGTGGATATGATATGATAAATGATAATGCCATGCTATGATGACAAAAGGGGAGAGCAAATTTTGGGGTATTACAGCTGCCCCTATTCAAGCGCTGTAGACCTGAATGCCTGAAAGCAATTGCTTTCGGACTTTCAAGGTATATAGTGATTGAATACCAAATATAACCAAAAATTTGCTCTGGATGGTGAAGAAGAAAAGGGATATAAACCCAACAAAACTGCTGGATTGAATCTTCGATGAAACGTCGGAGAGATCTGTCTTTTGAACGACGCCAGACGACTACTGGCTTGCCACGCTGCTGGTGGACTGTAATAATGTCTTTTATGCAATTCCAGACGACTACTGGCCTGCCACACTACTGGTGGACTTTGACAACGTCTTTTGAACGACGCCAGACGACTACTGGCTTGCCACACTACTGGTGGACTTTAATAATGTCTTTTATGCAATTCCAGACGACTACTGGCCTGCCACACTACTGGTGGACTTTAATAATGTCTTTTATGCAATTCCAGACGACTACTGGCCTGCCACCCTACTGGTGGACTTTGATAATGTCTTTTATGCAATTCCAGACGACTACTGGCCTGCCACGCTACTGGTGGACTTTGCAGCTTCGTGCCACCCGAAGATGGACTTTTGCCAATCCACTGTTGGACTTTTAGAATATGCCACCCTTAGATGGACCTTTCGCCAATCCACTGTTGGACTTTTGCCACCCGAAGACGGACTTTTGCCAATCCACTGTTGGACTTTTGCCACCCGAAGACGGACTTTTGCCAATCCACTGTTGGACTTTTAGAATATGCCACCCTTAGATGGACCTTTCGCCAATCCACTGTTGGACTTTTAGAATTTGCCACCCTTAGATGGACCTTTCGCCAATCCACTGTTGGACTTTTAGAATTTTAAAATCGAATTACTCTCTGCCTCTGCGCCAGACATCTCTGCCGACTCTGCTGAGGAACTACAATCAATGATTTAATCTCGGAGACTCCTAAAAGGATAATATCTCTGCCGGCGAATGGATGAACAATCCGTCTGCTTTGAATTGTCAAGCTTGCCAAAAATAAATTGGACTTTAAGATATGAGGGAATGACGACTCTGCCAGGAATTATTCCATCTGTTTGGGGGAATGAATTCTGGTCACAGCGATTCCGCTGGGGATGAGAATTTTTAAATGACGTCCTGCTGGGGAAATGAGCCATTAAAACTCTGCTTGGGGATTTATTCAACCCAAAATCCTTTATAGGGATTATCAACCTTCTGACCCGGCTGGGGAAAGGCTGTACCATCCTTGTTGAGGAATAGATTCTGTCGATCTGATAAACCTCTGCGGGGAGAACGACAACTCAGCTGGGGAGTATTGCTGACAAGATTCGATGCTGACCTTTGTGGGGATACCATGACCAGAGATACGATCTTGCTGGATATCAGGGCTACTCTGCCAGGGATATGCAAATCCTGGTTAGAACATTCCCCTGCAACTTGCTAGGAAAGAGTCCTTTGGGGAAACTCAAAGCAAATCCACAGTAGTCTGCCGCAGAATATGACTGTCAAGCTTAGGATAAGTACCACAATGCCCCATGTTAGGCGAGCTTCCCTTTAGACAATTCCGCTAGGGATGACGGGTTTATAACAAACTCTGCTGGCGGAAACTGCTTTAAAATGTCTCGTGCTGGAGAATGCCTTTTGAGAGGATTTTACAGAAGACCAACTGTCCTCAAACTCTACTGGGGATGATCAACACTTCATGCTGGGGAAACGAACATGCCCCATGCTTGGACAAAACAACAATTCGTCCCCGAAGAGGATGTCATAAGAGGATTTTACAGAAGATCTAGTCTCTTCAAACTCTTGTGACTTCGCTGGGGATAATGACCATCAGTTTCGGTGTCGACGAGACCACCCTTTTGGGGAACCTGTGACCGTTATCGACACAGAAAAGCTTGTAGTTGTTGGAAGTACTGAATAAGCGAATCGACCTAATAAGATGCAACGGTACTCAGTTGAACTTAATTCACTGATATCGACCCGTTATGCATAATCGTCGACCGAACGATGAACGCCGATCTCCTTACCCATAATTGCCCCAGTCTTTTGCGTGGGGTGATTTATTGCTGGTCTTGTGCTTAAAATCATCTGCACCTGCTACCTGCAACAAAAGAATATGCCCACATGCCCCGAATATTGCGTGGCTAGAATCCACCATCCGGGAGTATTCAACATTCGAAGTAATTTCAAATATTTTTTCTGCGCATGTTATTGCAAGGCTGCCATGTTTTCAAATGCAATGTTTTATCAAAAATTAGGACGTTTTTGCAAACAAAGCAATAAAACAAAAATAGGAGGCTTTTTATTGAAATTCAATTTATTGACTGAGAGCCCAGAATAGGCAATTACATCTGGAAGCAATCCCTGGAAAGAGGTGATCGCTGAAAATTGAGAAAAGAAACTATCCTAATGGCAATGTGAAAACGGAATTCCACTGAGTTTCCATTCTGTTATGACCAGTATGTCTTCAAAACTCCCCGACCTTGCCTTCTGAGGAATGATCAGACCGATTCCTATCCTTCAGAACGTCAGTTGTTCAAACGGTAATGGGTACAGATAACTCAGACTGTAGTCATTCGCTTAAATCCCTCTTTTGTGTGGACCGCCCTTTCAGGTTTTCGATCCACCAGGATACCCTTTTTTGCCTAAGTTGCCCTTTCGGGTTTTCAACTTACCGGGTGTACAAAATTTTTTCAATTATATCCCTAATTTTTGCCCGAACCTTATTCTGTTTTTGGTTCGCCGGGATGCCCTTTTTTGCCTGGATTTTTTATTCTTATTATCCAGCGGGTCTATTCATGCGAAGTATTTTTTGACTACGTCCGAGTTGACAGGGGATGAAAAGTCTTCGCCATCCATGGTTGTAAGCAATAAAGCTCCGCCCGAAAAGACCTTTTTAACCACGAATGGACCTTCATAATTAGGAGTCCATTTGCCCCTGTGGTCTGTATTGGGAGGAAGGATCCTTTTGAGTACCACATCTCCGACTTTGTAAACCCGAGGACGCACCTTTTGGTCAAATGCCTGTTTCATTCTGCGCTGATATAGTTGCCCATGACATACAGCCGCCAATCGCTTTTCCTCAATAAGGCTCAGCTGATCAAATCTGGCTCGTACCCATTCAGCTTCATCTAGCTTAACATCCATCATAACTCTGAGGGACGGAATCTCTACTTCAACCGGTAGCACTGCCTCCATACCATATACAAGTGAGAATGGGGTTGCCCCAGTGGACGTGCGTACCGACGTTCGATACCCATGCAAAGCAAACGGTAACATCTCATGCCAATCTTTGTACGTGACAACCATCTTCTGTACAATCTTCTTGATATTTTTGTTGGCCGCTTCGACCGCGCCATTCATCTTTGGGCGGTACGGAGAAGAATTGTGGTGTTCGATTTTGAAGTCCCGGCATAACTCAGCCATCATCTTATTGTTCAAATTAGAACCATTATCAGTAATGATTCTTTCGGGAACTCCATATCGGCAAATGATATCCCGTTTTAAGAAACGAGCGACCACTTGTTTTGTAACATTGGCATAGGATGAGGCTTCAACCCATTTGGTGAAGTAATCAATTGCCACCAAGATGAAACGATGACCATTGGAAGCTGTAGGCTCAATCTTTCCGATCATATCAATGCCCCACATGGCAAACGGCCAAGGCGACGACATGATACTCAACGGATTTGGAGGCACATGCACCTTGTCTGCATAGATCTGGCATTTATGGCATTTGCGGGCATATTTGCAACAATCTGACTCCATAGTCAACCAATAATATCCCGACCTTAACAACTTTTTAGCCATTGCCTGCCCTCCGGCATGGGTACCGAAAGAGCCTTCGTGTACTTCAATCATCAACAAGTCTGCTTCATGTCTATCCACACATCTAAGCAGGACCGTGTCAAAATTTCTTTTATACAGCACGCCATCTTTGTTCAGGAAGAAACTACCAGTTAACCTTCTCAACGTCTTCCTGTCTTTGGACGATGCCCCGGACGGGTACTCTTGACTTTTCAAGAAACACTTAATGTCATGAAACCATGGCTTGTCATCAGACGTTGCATCGACCGCAAACACAAATGCTGGTCTGTCAAGGCGGGATACCTCAATCTTAGGTACATGGTTCCATCCTTGCACTTTGATCATGGAAGACAAAGTGGCCAAGGCATCAGCGAACCTATTCTCATCTCGAGGAATATGGTACAGTTTCACTGTTGTGAAAAATGTCAGCAATCTCCTCGTATAATCTCTATACGGCATTAGATTTGCTTGGTGCGTGTACCAACTCCCTTTCACTTGATTGATTACCAAAGCTGAATCACCGAATATATCAAGGGTTTTAATCCGTAGATTAATCGCCTCCTCGATCCCCATTATACAAGCTTCGTACTCTGCTTCATTGTTGGTGCATCCGAAAGTTATTCGTGCAGTGAAAGGCATATGAACACCTTCCGGCGTGATAAGAACTGCTCCAACTCCGCACCCATTCATATTGACAGCCCCATCAAACATCAGACTCCATTTGGATTCAGGGTCTGGCCCCTCCTCCGGAAGTGGTTCCTCACAGTCTTTAGCTTTGAGAAACATGATGTCTTCATCAGGGAAGTCAAATTTCATGGGTTGGTAATCATCAATCGGCTGTTGCGCAAGATAGTCAGACAAGATACTTCCTTTGATGGCCTTTTGTGAAGTGTACTGAATGTCATACTCTGTCAAGACCATTTGCCACCGTGCAACTCTGCCTGTCAATGCTGGTTTCTCGAAAATGTACTTGATAGGATCCATTTTTGAAATTAACAAGGTCGTGTGCCTAACCATATATTGCCTCAATCGCTTAGCGGCCCATGCCAGTGCACAGCATGTCTTTTCAAGCATTGAGTATCGGGACTCACAATCATTGAACTTTTTGCTCAGGTAGTAAATAGCATGCTCCTTCCTACCTGTCTCGTCATGTTGACCGAGAACACAACCCATGGCACCTTCCAGCACTGTCAGATACATTATCAGCGGTCTCCCTTCAACTGGAGGTATTAGAATCGGAGGTTCCTGCAAGTATTCTTTTATCTTATCGAATGCCAATTGGCAATCGTCATTCCACCTGACCATTTGATCTTTCCTTAACAATTTAAATATTGGCTCACACGTGGCTGTTAGGTGAGATATGAACCTTGCAATGTAGTTCAATCTACCCAAGAAACCACGAACCTCTTTTTCTGTTCTCGGTTCAGGCATTTCTTGTATTGCTTTCACCTTGGCAGGATCAACCTCGATTCCTTTTTCGCTCACAATGAAACCTAACAACTTTCCAGAACGCACCCCAAACGTGCACTTGTTTGGATTTAATCTCAGATGAAACTTTCTCAACCTTTCAAACAGCTTTTTCAGGTTGACCAGATGTTCCTCTTCGGTTCTCGACTTGGCAATCATATCATCTACATAACATTCAATCTCCTTATGAATCAAGTCATGAAACAATGTCACCATCGCCCGCAGGTACGTTGCCCCTGCGTTTTTCAACCCAAAAGGCATTACTTTATAACAATATGTACCCCACGGAGTAATGAACGTGGTCTTCTCCATATCTTCAGGTGCCATCTTGATCTGGTTGTACCCGGAGAACCCGTCCATAAAGGAGAACACTGAAAATTGAGCTGTATTGTCGACCAGCACATCAATATGAGGTAGTGGAAAATCATCTTTCGGGCTAGCTTTATTAAGATCTCGATAATCCACACACATTCTCACTTTTCCATCTTTCTTCGGTACTGGCACGATGTTGGCTACCCATGGAGGATACTTTGTCACAGCAAGAAAACCAGTGTCCCACTGCTTCTGGACCTCCTCCTTAATCTTTAAGGCCATGTCGGGGTGAGTCCGACGAAGTTTCTGCTTGACTGGCGGACATTCTTCTCTCAACGGTAGCCTGTGCACGACAATATCCGTATCCAACCCCGGCATGTCTTGATACGACCAGGCGAAGACGTCAACATACTCGCGCAACATTTCCGTCAAAGTTTGCTTCACATCTGCTTGCAAGCTGGCACCAATCCTGATCTCTTTTTTGGCGTCCTTGGTACCAATATTGATGATGTCTACAGTCTCCTGATGAGGCTGGATGACCTTTTCCTCTTGTTTCAACAATCTGGCCAATTCTTCAGAAAGTTCACAATCTTTCTCATCCCCTTCTTCGGCTTGATAAATCGGATTGTCAAAGTCATACATGGCCATATCAAAATCGTTATCAGTGGTATCCGGAGGATCAAGTCTGCATGAACGGGTTCATGCCTTATTTTAGAATTTATTTTTAAGCGAAACAAAAGAAAATGAAACATTGCCATTTTATATTTTTTGTGCAAAAATAAAAACTGAAAGACAGAGAACAAAATTTGATTGCAAAACGTCCTTTATTAATGATTAAACATTGCAAATGCAACCATGGTGGCCCTACAAATGAATCTATACGCCTTGGGCAGAGCGCAAGATTTTGTCATGCATTATGGTTAGAAAAAACAAAGAAAAATTACTCTGTCTGAAGAGTAACCCGGATGACTTCTTCAACGGACCAGTTCTGCACTTGTTGTCCCGGAGCACGAGGGCGTACCCAGTTGTCCAGGTCACAATTACTGTCAACACTATCCTCCGTGGCTGCACAAGACTGGTCCATGTAGATAATTCCCCCACTATTGAAAGTAATGGGTCCCCTGCTCCCCGCATCTGAAGTTGTAGAGGGATGATAACCAATACCAAATTTGTCTTCCTTCATTGGGGTCTCTATCAACCTGCCCCAACCTTGGGCGTTGCCTGCCCTGACGACTTCGACAGCTTGTTTGTAAGATGAAATGGAGGTACCAGCCCCAACTGGTACAGAAGAAGACTCAGGTGCATCGTCAATATTGACTGCTTCAAATGATTGGCACAGCATCTCATGAATTTCCCCATCCATTTCAATGTACTTGAACGTGGACAAGTGACTCACAAAGATGTCTTCTTCCCCACACACTGTCACAACCTGCCCTTCAAACTCATACTTCAGCTTTTGATGTAGAGTAGAAGTAACAGCCCCGGCTCCGTGAATCCAAGGGCGTCCCAATAGGCAGCTATATGCAGGTTGTATGTCCATTACATGGAACGTGGATTTGAATACCTGTGGTCCAATTTGTACGGGCAATTCCACCTCACCAAACACGGATCGTCTAGTTCCATCGAATGCTCTGACCACCAATTCACTAGGCCTTAAGATCAAACCATCAACTTCCAGCTTCATTAATGCCTTCTTGGGCAAGACATTGAGTGATGAACCAGTGTCTACCAGTACATGAGATAACACTGCGCCCTTACACTCCATCGTGATATGCAAAGCCTTATTGTGGTTTCTTCCTTCAACCGTCAAATCTCTACTTGTAAAGCCCAAGCCATGGCTAACATTAACATTGGAGATTACGCCCTCGAGCTGATTAACAGTAATTTCTTGTGGCACGTACGCACTCTTCAACACTTTCAACAACGCCTGCCGGTGCGCATCAGAGCACATCAATAGTGACAAGATTGAAATCTTTGAAGGGGTCTGATTCAGTTGGTCCACAATCTTATAATCGCTTTTCTTGATTATCTTCATAAATTCTTCCATTTCCTTATCAAAAATAATCTTTGTCTCTGCTTCAGGTGTAGGCGCACTTTCAACCACCTGTTTACCCTTAGCCTTTGCTGCAGCTTCTACCTCCTTATCGCTTCTCAAGGTTTGGGGAGCGAACAACCTTCCACTCCTTGTAAAGCCCCCTACACCCCCTACGTTATCAATATTTGGGCTGACTGACGGCTCCACTTCCTGCTTTTTACCTTCGTAATATACATCTGCCCCATAGTGCCATGGGATAGCCTTCGTAGACGTGAACGGAATTGGTCCTGGCACCGTGATAGTGACAGGACTGGGCCTTTCTGGCGCAACACTCGCCACGGGAACTGCATTGACCGGCATTTGAATCTCAGCGGGAGTGTAATAGATGGTCACGGTTGATATCTCATCAGTGTCTTTCACGACTCTGTCGAACTGTAGACATCCTTCATCGATCAGATTCTGTAAACCCATCTTCAACTTATCACAGCCGTTCTCCTGATTCATACACTCAGAGCAATCTTGATTACAGCCCGGGAACACCTGTCCCTTCAATAAACGATCTTTTACAACCAACAAAGAAGTTTTCACTTGCTGAACGTCTAACACCAAATTCAATCTCCTCCCATCTTCAATAGCGTACACATTTGCTGCACTATGATCAGGCATGGGATGCTGAGTAATATTAGGAGCGGGAGAGAAATTGATGGCTTTAGCATCAATCAAATCTTGTACTTTATGATGGAAAGCCCAGCATTTTTCAATGGAGTGCCCCTGAGCACCTGAGTGGAACTCACAACGAGCATTAGCATCGAAGTTAGGTGGCAGGTTTCCAGCAACCGGAGCTTTCATAGTACGGAGTTCTACCAACTTTAACTCGAGTAGCCGGGGCAACAGCGCGGCATAAGTCATAGGGAGAGGATCCATCTTACGGTCCCTCTGTCTAGACCTTTGCTGGAAAAAAGGTTGTTGCTGTTGAACTTGTTGTTGAGGTTGTTGTTTCTGAACAGACGGTGTGGGGATTGTCACAGCATCTACCTGATAATAAGCTCGAGAACGCCCTCTGCCTCGTCCTCTAAACACAGCATTCGTATCACCTTCTCTTCTTTTCTGGTTACTAGCAAACGGTTTCTTCGTCCCCGAAGAGCCAGCCCCACTCACATCCTGGATCTTTCCAAGCTTTAACAGACTTTCTATTCTTTCTCCCGCAATCACAATATCAGCAAATCCAGTCGACGGACAAGCAGCTAATCTATCCAGATAGGCCCCTTGCAAGGTGCCCATAAACATATCCGCCATTTCTCTGTCTGACAAGGGAGGTTGAACCTGGGCAGCCATTTCCCTCCACCTCTGTGCATATTCTTTGAAACTCTCCTTGGCATTCTGGGACAATCCCTGCAATTGGGTGCGGTTGGGCGCCATGTCGATATTATACTGGTATTGCTTCAGGAACGCTTCTGCCAGATCTTTCCAATTCTTCACAGCAGCTCTATTCAACTTCATGTACCAGGTCAAGGATGCCCCAGCCAGACTGTCTTGAAAATAGTGCATCCATAGCTTCTCGTCATCCGTATGGGCTGAAATCTTCCCAAAGTAAGCTTGAAGATGCGTTTGGGGACACGCGTTGCCGTGATACTTATCAAAAGTGGGAGGTTTGAATTTAGGGGGAATTCTGACTCCTGAGACCAGCCCCAAGCTGGTAACATCAATACCCATAGAGTTCTTGCATTCTATGGCCCTGATCTTTTCTGCTAACTCATCATACCTTCGATCCCCTTGATTACCCACATCAGCATCCAGCAGAGTAAATTGGTCTTCCAGAGTATCTTCAAGAGTAACACCAGCCTGCCTACCATTTCCATTACCCCGATTGTTACCACCGGGAGGAGGGTTGCCACCGGGAGGAGGAATGCCATGTCCCTGTGAATTGTCATGATGATCACCTTCGGGCCCATTGTCTGGACGCTCTACCAGAAGCCTCAGTCTCTCCTGATTTTGCGCCATGCCAGTCATGAGGGTCATGAACTGGTCCATACGCGCCCTCATTTCCGCCAAATCACTTTGCACTTGATCCATGATTCTTACTTGATTCCTTCGCGTCGAATATCGGTGAATATGACTCTCCGCTATACTGCCTGAAACCAAATAAAGGTTAGAGTCCCTGTAACGAGCACCTGAAAAGCAAGTAACAAAAATGCAAAATGATATGCAATGCCATGCAATGCCATGTTTGTCATTTCCGAGGTGCTTTTATACCCTGATTCCAATCCAATCCACAGAAATCTGAAGACCAGAAATCGTGATATAAAGAGACGTGTCGTGGTCATGTGCTTGTGTGCAGCTATCTGATAAGGAATAATCCTGAATAAAACTGCTCATACTCATTCAACAAAATATTCAAGTACATTTAAGAAAGATTCAACCGCAAATGCAATACAAGGAAAAATGGATCCATCAACAAGCCTGATGGTAACCATTAACAACAAAATATAAGGAAAAGAACATCAGTCTGACAATTCCACACCCTTCAGCTTATCACTTGAGTATTTGATCTCCTCAAAAAGTATACGGGTACGCTGGTGATTCGGCTTTTCAATCATTTCTTTGATCAAGACATCCCTTTTCTCAAGAGCTTCAGTTAAAGAACCCATATGCAGCATCAGAGCCTCGTCATCACACACTCCTTTGTGTCTCTTTATGCCGGCTTGCGTCTTGAGTATCTCCCTTTCTATCATGACTTCTTCAAGCTCTTTCTTGGTATTCTTCAACTGGCTTCTTGCTTCTTCTAACTGTTCTTGACTTTTATCGAGACTTTCCCGATACTTTCTCCTCTGCTCATGTGCCTTTTTAAGCTCCTCGTCTTTAGTCTTCGACTGATCCTTTAACTCGGCATTTTCAATTCTGACTTCATCCCAAGCTTGACGAAGTTGAGCTAATGAATCCTTGCTTCGGGCTAAAGCCTGTTTTGTAATCTTGTGAGCCTGACTAGTGTCATCTGCTCCCAAAGTAAGTTTCCGAAAGTACCGAGCTCGGTCATCAAAATCTTCCTCTTTGTCAGCCAAGGTTTTTTCCGCTTTCAAGGCTCTCTTTTCCAACTCTTTGTTGTCAGCTAGAGCTTTCTGAAGGCATCTGCTCATTCCAGAATTCTCTATCTGCAACTCTCTGACCATTTTCTTCCACTTCTCACATTCTTCAATAGCCACCATAGTGGGTTGTTCTGGCTGTACTGCACATAAAAGAAGTCCCCTTGAAAAGGGTAAAAGCAATTCCTTTACTTTCGTTTCAATCCACCTGTCATATTCAGGATAAGATCTACAATCTCCTTTTCCAAAAACCGCTTTTCCAATTTTGTGCTTATCTTTCCAAGCATTCACTACTTCTACCACCTTCGCATCTTTAGTTCCTGTAAAGAATAAAGATTCTTCCACATCTTGCTCTGTAGGAGGATCCCTGGAAGCATACCCAAACTGTCGGATGGCCAAAACTGGATTATAATTGATCCCTCCTTTTCTTCCAATCAAAGGCACATTTGGAAAATTCCCGCATCTTGTGACAAGCTCTATTCTCAATAACCGGTGGTCAAACCATACAATGTTATCAGCAGTTAAACTCATCAATCGTTTAGACCATTTCGCCACATCTTTGGTTTCCACAAAGGCACCTGTCTGAGGCAGATGTTTGAAAAACCAATGACTCAGCAGTGGAGTACAACAACTAACAGATCCTCCCCTCCTTTTCTCATTCTTGTAATGCACGGAATGATAAAAATCTCCTAACAAAGTAGGGACTGGATTTTTAAGGACAAAAACTCTCGTTGCTTGCATATCCACAAAGTCTTGCTGATTGGGAAAGAAAACTAGGCCATATATGCAGAGAGCCAGAATGGGATTGTAAACCGTCCAATTTTTAGCACTTGCAGCCTCTTGGGCCTGTCCAGCCAGAAATTCTAAATGAAATCCGCTAACTCCATTTTTACTGCTCACACCACTCTTTATCACGGCCTGATCCATTTGTAAAGCAGCAGCAATTTCTTTTACGCTGGGAGAACTACCAGAGAAGAATGGTATTGCCGACGTGATCGGAATTCCCAAAATAAATGAGAATTCTTCCAGTGTTGGCATCAAAATGTAATCTGAAAAAGGAAAGCACCTCAACGAAGGCTCGTAGAACTGCAGCAGAGTGTGCAAAGCATCATGCTCATACTTGGTGATTGTACGGACCATCCCAACCAAATTCCCGTAGCTCTTCTGAAACCTATCAAGAATACCCGGACCAGCCATATCTATAACTTTGAGCAATGAATCCAAGACAGGATCTGGAAACTTGTAAGACACATTGTTCTTTCTCTCGGCGACGATCTCTGTTGAACCCATGGATTGGAATCAGAAATGTATTATGCACCTGAAAATGACAAACATAACTGTTATGATATGATAATGCAATGCAAAAGGGCATGTGATCAGGTAATCAAGTGTCGGTGTCTGTATTGAACTGTGTGCACTGTGTCTCTGTACTGAATCTGGCAATATCTGAGATGAACACTTAAATCACTGTCATAGGATACAATGTCTGAAATCATCATGGAATCACAAGTAAGGTAGGTAGGAGGCTGGGTTTCCTGCAAACCTGTAAACATCCCGCCCATACTCACATGTGGTTCTTAGAAAATAAGGCTTGTCAGCTTCGGAGGTTTGAGAAGCAATAGCACATTCAGCCCGTAGGATACAATGCTATGCCAATCAAAGAGGTCGTCCACTGACTCCCCTTAGAAAATAAAGGTCATCCTATGCAAGTTCCGAAGTGGGCCCTCGGGTGCGAATGGGTTTGCCACAGAATGTGGTCTGCCATTGTCACCACTAAAGAGGGATATTTCCACTAAGGTCCTCATGATCGGTCACTAGAGTCGACAGCTCTCTAGATCTACATCCTGGAATACGCAAGATGCGTATGCCATGATGTGTCCCAAGATAGCCTCGTCTAGCTGTGAATTTCGTGAACACCCAACGCACTCCAAACGGCACGTAGGTCCCACTACTCTCCACTCTAATTCTAAGTGTATACTCAAGCCTGTGTAATGGGCTTATCTCTCAGAAATCCCGCCCGCCAAACAGAAAACAACACAGTCCAGTATAGCATAATATATCATATGAAATGAAAATGATAAAATACGGTAAATACAGTAATGTACAGTAAAGCAGTAAATAACCATACAATAAAACAGTAAATACAACACAACAGTAACCACCCAATGAAAGAAAAGCAGACAAGCGCTAGGATTGACTCGCTTAGGGATGGACCAGCAATAGGTCAAAATCTCATCCCCAGCAGAGTCGCCAGCTGTCGCTCCCGGGATTTTCATCCAAGTACAAACGCGAAAGTGGCACCGAAACAGAGTCGCCAGCAATGTGTATTTATCCCATGATAGGGAAAGGAAACACTGCATAAACCTGAAGGAAAGGAAAGAGCATGGTCTCGCGACCAAGAGAACTGGGTTCGGGAGTCGGTTACGCGAGAGGAAGGTATTAGCACCCCCTCGCGTCCATCGTACCCGATGGGATCCACGCTTGCTGCTTCAATCAAAGGGTGTAAGAAAAGAATGTTGGAAATGGAACTGGAAAAGGAATTGAAAGAAAGAGAGAAAGGAAGGAGAACAAATGTAGGGAAAATAAAAGAAGTGCTCGCATGGGCCCTACCCCACTGCCTACGTATCTCATCGGGAGCATGAGAATCAGAGCGACGTAGTTCCCCTCACTAGGGATGGATTGTGTTTTTTAGAGAACGGCTTATGTTCTAGCTCAGGTGTTGCAGGCTCGCCGGTCCGAGTGCGTTACCGTCTTGCAAGAGAACGAGTAGGAGCGCGTTCGTGCGTTGAGAATGAATGAGATGAGAAAAGAATTCCCGAAGGAAAAGACGTTATTGTTTGTTTTTGTCTTTTAAGAGTTTTTTATTTGTTTGCATATGATAGTGTATCTGAATCTTAGTCATTGGAATGTGTACATTCTCACATTCCAAGATGGAATGGGTAAGAAAGCATACTAAGAGTGAAGAAGACCCCCACACTTAGCTCCAATTGTCAAGGTTCAAACACACTAGCATACTTGTGTTTATTAAGTGTTTTTGTTAATTAAGAAATGAAGAAGTGTTTTTTATTTGTACCTTCAACAAGTATTGCATTTAAGTCCCTCATACAAGATCAAATGTTTAACACATTGACCCAAGATGGGCTATATGCTATACATTCTAAGATTATAAGAGAAGACCCCTTATAACCTTTTCTTTATATGAAAGGCCTAAATGCAATAAATGCCTACCTTTATTAGATATTTTGAATTTTCTTTGAGATGAGAAAAGAGACTCAAGAGAGGAGAAAAGGTAAAACCTATATGGACTAAGACTCAATCCTAATTGAAGATTAAAGAGAGTGACCCTAAAGGTTTGTGAGGTTTCAACCTAAAGTCTAAAGAAAGAAAGAATTAAACAATTCACTTCCAAAGTAGAAGATGAATTGTAATTCAAAAAGGGAAAGTAATGAGTTATTAAAAGAAAGCACATAAGTGCTTAGCAAAACACCAAATGGAATTGTAAAAGAGAAAGGAAAGAAATTTGAATGTGGATTCCTTGTCCACACTCAATTGACACTTACCAAAGCCCCTACATGGTTAGCACAATCACTTACAAGTAAAGTAAGAAAATATAATGAACAAATCAAATTCAAACAAGTTGACAAACAAAGTAAAATGAGATTGAATGCTATACATGCTTCCAAGTCAGAATGTAACTCATATTTACACAACCTAATGTTATCCTAAATGAGCATACCAAATCATGCAAACAAAATCTCAATCCAACAAGAAGCAAAGAAGAAAAGGTGAAGTGATGTGAATGTGGTTCATACTTGTGAAACAAGTGACTTAAGGTGCAAGATAAACATCAAACATGCAAAGATGAAACCCAAATGTCACAATCAGAAGTCAATTAACATGCTATACATCCTCAAACAAAACCACAACTCATGGCACAAGTGCCTTCATGATCAAGCAAACCAAACATGAGGCATGCATTCACAAAATGAACAAGTTAAACTTCATGCTTCAAACAAATAGCAAACATGCTTCAACAATTATGACTTTCACCAATCAAACACCTTAAACACATGCCATTAACATATCAAGTCCACAAGCAATGAATCAGAACCAAAGTCACTCAACAATTAGGTCAAAGTCTCATGGAAGTTTCATGCATTCATGCTCAAAGCAACACATCAAAAGTCATCCAAAAAAGACTTAAAAATCATCTCATAAATCTCAAACATACCTCAACATATTGTGACCACAATGCAAAAAGAAAGGCATCAAAATCATTTTTTATGATCAAGAACAAAAATGCACAAAATCATATGTCACATTAAGTATGCATACAAATGGAAATTCAAAAGAAATAATGGAACAGGGGCAAAATGGTCATAAAATCAGAAAATAAAATCATAGAAAATTTCCTAAATGTTTTAAGAATACACATGAATTTTTGTAGAATTTTCCAATATGTTTTGGTATTTTTAAAAATTAGAAATCAAACGTGTAGCAAAATGGAAAAAATAAAATGGAATGTAAATGTGAATGGGGGTGCATGCCTAGTAACTATTCAGTTCAAATTACATTGGGCCTTAACCAAGGGGGTGTGGATATCAATCTGGCTTAGGTCCAGCTACGCGCATAACACACTAACAAACATGAACCCTCAGTCAACAATCTTGACTCACTCCCAACCATCAGATCAAGTCCAAGTCAAACCAAAGTCAAAGTATGCATGATCAACAAACACACGTGAATGTCCACACTCCCTATCGTGTACCGTGCCATACAAAGTTCAAGTGAGTTCAGAAAATTGGCATGTGACTTGCACGCTTTTTTTTATGTGTTGGCACATTTTGGAACGTAGGATTAAGAGCAATCAAAGGCCACGATTAAAACATAGTGAAACCCTAGCAATTACAGTCACCGGCCGGAGATGACCTCCGGTCACCTTCTCCGGTCACACCTCCACCGTCTGCAACCTCAATTCTCACCAAAATGCACAAATGTGGTATCAAAATGAAGCTTACGCTATGCACATCGTGAATCTAACATCATTTTCCACATAACAATCACACACAGAGAAAACAGAGGAGATTAAAGCAAGCCCTAAGTTGTGCACTATACCTCTAAAGGCCTATCAACTAACCGGACAAGTTCTTGAGCTTGTAAGAAGCTTCAAGAACCTGGAAACAACTTCACATTAGGCCTATAATGGTGGAGATTCGTACCTGAAGTTTTGAAACTTTGAAGTGTTCTTCAGAAAACCAGAGGTCTTGTCTCTTCTACAATCTTCACTTGGCCAAATAAAGGCTGAGATGTAGAACTTGATGATGATTCAATGGAAGTGAGCGAAATCCAAGCTTCAAGAACAAATGCACTGTTGTGAAATTGAGAGAATCAAGGAAAGTGTTGAAGTGGAATGAGCAAGATGAGCTCGAAAATTCTTGGCAATGGTGATGTTGAGAGTAAAGCAGAGAGAGTTCTTTGGAGAGAATGTGAAAGAATGAAGTTGAAAATGAAATTAGAGAGTGAGGTTTTGCTTTATAGTAAACTCTAACCATGGTTTAATGAGTGAGTTAACTGAGTTATGTGGAGTTAAGTGAGTCATCCCTAACTAACTGAGTCAAGTTAGTTAGGGAGAGCAATGATATGGTGCAGCTGGTTTATGATGTGTTACCATGTTCTTGCTGCTAAACTTCTATAGCACGCTTCCAACCTTTCCCTCTTCATGTATAATTCGAGCAAGGGTGTGAGAGGTGCAGATATGTGTTGGTCTTAATGAGGCAGCACACATAAAACCTCTGTCATGTATTTGATATATGTTTGAACCAAAATATTATGCAGCAAATCATCATGGTAACAGTGGGTGTTTGAGGGTGAATTTCTCCATGGTTAGTGAATGAAACAATGAAACATTGATGTCATTAGAAAGATGGTACATTGGGGAACAACATTGGTTTGCAAGTTGAAGTAAAATGAGGTCTCAAATATGCCTAAAAACAGCTATGAATGCATTGGTTCAAAACTGGTTGGTGGGCATGGCCAGAGGTTGGCTGGCATGGCAACTGGGCACACAAAATTTCAGCACAAACAACATGACTTTGAACCCTCCAAACTATCTCATAACTTGGTTAAATCAAAATTTTCACAACATCAACATTGAAGATGACACTACCAGGAACAACTTTGATGTTGAAAAGTTTTTCATTTGAGGCCTTTAACCATGAGAAAAATGAGTGGACATTTGGCCCACCAACTGTTTGTTAAAATGATTGCGCGCGTGACCTGAAAATCTTGGTCATGACCTAGTTTTGAACCTACTTTCCTCCAACTTTGATCAATCATATCTCTCTCAATTTTTATCCAATGGAGATGTTCTACACATGGATTTGAAGCTTAAAACAAGATCTTTCATTGAGGCAGAGTGGATTTTTCATTTGGTGCTCCAAATTTAAATGGCCTTGGTTCAAATTCTGATGCAAAATGGCCAAAACTTGCTATTTTTAGTAACCCTACTTCATCCAAAAATGGCAACTTTCCAAATCTTGATTTTTTTATGATTCCTTTGGAGTTTCTTGATCAAATTTTGTACATTGGTCACATATAACATGAATTTCATGAATTTGGCTTTAAAAAGTCAAGAGTTGACTTTTTCCTCTGATTATTTGACCTTGCCCCAATTTCTCTGATTCTTGATCTTTCTTCCAATTGAACCTCTTCTAAAACCAATTGAGATGCAATCTTCCACACACATACACTTAAGAACATGTAGAATACCATGACAACAAGCTTTGTCCAAAAAATCAAAGATTCCCTGCTTTTATTAGAAACCCTAATTTTGACCCCCTTTGGTTAGGAGGAAATTGCACATCTTCCAAATCCAAATTCCTCAGAGTATGTTGTGTATCCTCTTAAAGGATGATGAGAAATGCCACTTGAGAATGATTTTGAATCAATGAGTTATCTCCTTTGAGGGTTTTCCTTCAATTTTGAACATCTTGCATAGTGAAAGATGTAGTGCTTCAATCTCCCATTGAATCTCACTTCCTTGAGGTTTTGGAAGATCAATTGAGATAGTATGAGACATGAGAGACCTCTTGGCTTGCCTTGAGGAAACTTGATTTACCTTTTTGTGCTTTGAATGATTCCTTGATTGTCCACCTTCCACCTGATCACATGCCCTGATGGTAAGAAGGATGCCATGCTTCATTTTTCTATGTTAAATGCCATGTAATGTTAATGAGGTGGATATGATATGATAAATGATAATGCCATGCTATGATGACAAAAGGGGAGAGCAAATTTTGGGGTATTACACCCACCAAGCTTACATACACTCAAGAGGCTTCTCCTTGCCAAGAATCAAGTGCAAGATGGTCTCATTACAAGTTTCATAGAGCTGAATTTCACCTGATCCCCAATTAGGGTTTCATCAGGAAAAAGTCAACTGTGCCTTGACTTTTGATCAAATCATGATGCCAAGTCTTGAGGAATGATCCAAGACACTCATATACATCCTTGGAATCCATCCATGATGTTTGAAAGATTCAAGGATGCAAAACCATTGAAGATCACACAGTTGAATTCATCTGATTATACAAGCTTCATCTGACAAAGTCAACTCTTTGACTTCTAGGGTTTTTGGTCCAAATTGAAGTCATTTAGACAATTTTCATCAAGACATGCTTGATCATTGAGTTTGAGCATGAAAAATCAAGATTTGGGAGGTTCCTTGCAAAAGGGGCAAAGTTAAAGAAACTTGAATATTTTCTATGGAAAAATCCTAATTGAGAGGCCAACTTTGAAGGATCATAACTCTCAATCTACAAAGCCATTTTGTGTGCTCCAAAGCTCAAATTAAAGCCCTTTCAACATACTACAACTTTGTATGAGAGGTGGATACCTCTAAAAATGCATGGATTTTGAGTTATGAGGCTCCAAAGTTTGAAGAAATCTTGGGACACTTAGAAAAATTTCAAGGCAGCTTTTGATCTTTTGGAACATCAATCTTTGAGGCCACTTTTCATCACGATCCCTTTAGATTCATAATTTTTGTTGAACATGAAAGTTTAGATCATGTTTAGGGTTTTCCAAAAAGTACTACAACTCCTCCATAGCCTTCTAAAGTTGATAGTTTCGAAGGAGAGAAGTTGAGGTCACAAAGTTGGTTTTCATGCCATTTTCACAACTTGTCTTGAGCAAAACCCCAAAGCCATGCCCTATAATCCTACATTTCAGGCCTCATTACTTCTAAACACATCCATAATCAGAGGTTTGCATGATATAAGGGAGCATTACACAACAATTTGAAGCTTTAACCATTGAACCATTCCATTTTGGGAAGAAAGGAAGACTTCCATTTTGAAAAAGTTGCTTTTTCCCTAAGTTAACTTGTCTTGAGCTCCTCACTTGTTCCTTCTGCACTCAACCTTTTCTGAACTCTCAACCACTCTAGAAAGGTGGTGTACTTGCACATTAGAACCATAATATTGAGGGAAACCATTTGGTTCATTGCCAACCAAGCCAATTTGCAAAAGCTCCAAAACTTGTAATCCTGACCAGAACTTCTCCCAACCGTTTCCCTAAAAATAGAGGGACTCATAAGGTTTTAAAAAACAAGAATCATACACTAAAACCTCAACATTCTCTCATTCCCATAGTTCTTGCAAAAACACCCATAACTTACAAAAACACTGGCCAGAGTCATTTTCCTCGTGCAAACTCTGAACAAATACCACAAACCTTCTCTATAACCTCCATAGAGATCATTCCAACTCTTGGAAATTTTATGTAGCAAGCCATACATTACTTGACATTTCTCACTTCCATTTTGTAAAAGTGTTCGTATTCTGTTCTTGGAGCAACTTCCAACACTTTCAATCATCAAAGTCATTTCCATGAGTATCAACAAGATCAAGGAGGTGATTATTCTTCTTCTGGAACTCCATTTGAAGCAGCCTTGGACTGTCTCCAAGAGGTAAGCTTCTAAACTTTTGAATCTCATGAACATGCTGTGATAATGGTTCTTTTTTGGAGCTAATATGTGGATATTATTATGCTTGGGTTGTTTGAATCATTGCATACACTACTACGAAAACCCCATTTAACGACGCCAGGTTTACCACGGTTTCGTGTTCCACCATTGTATAAGGACTAAAAATTTATGACGCCATGTTTAACGACGGTTGTATTATATAACCGTTGTAATACAAGCTGTGTAACAAGCTTCGATTCCCAGCTACTATATTTTTTTTCTCCATATTTTTACATTTTAACACGCTTGTATTAGAAGACCGTTCTAATACATGTATCACGCTTCGATTCACAGCAGTGTATTTTTTGTCATATTTTTAGATTTTAAACATGTATTAATTTTTTAAACATGTCTAACGCCATGTAATGTATGATGTATATTCCTAGGAATGTATTCTTTAGTATTTTTAAGTGCAATAGAGTGTATATATAACTTAAAAAATAAAGCTGTAAGAGATGAACATATATAGAGATATTTTTTTTTTAATATTCCATTGATAGTACATTGATAAACATATTACATATCAAGATCATTGTCAGAGCCCATAGCATAAAATGCATCTTCATAATCTAGACATCTCTCCTCACTCCCCTCATCGGAATCATAATATACATGCCTCCTTTTCTTCTTTATCTTCTTCTTCTTCAGCTTCTTCTTCTTCTTCTTCTTCTTATCCTTCCTTACCCTTAAGGCATCCCTGAAGTTGGCAGTTGCTGGTTTGACGACCTCCTGGATTGGCGCCTGACGTTCCTCATTGAGGTTTCTAGGATTCTCATTTGTTGAACTCATTGTTACGAAGAATATATTATTTTGATATGTAAAATTGTCTATTTATAGATGAGGTTAAAGATGAAAAGACTGATAGTTTAATGCTTGTAATGATGATAACTTGTAAACCGTTCATATTCTGGAACGATATTTTCTTGTAAAGAGTTCATATGTTGGGAAGTGCAATGGTTAATAATATTACGACGGTTATAAGTGATGACCGTAGCGATATCACTTATAATCCAGGCATAATTTTAGGAAAATGTTGTTGCCTAGTGTCGAACCTTGTACCACGTATAAGGGGTATCGCTACGGTTATTATAACTAACCGTTGTGATATTATTAAATTAATATATAATCTATAATAACGGTTATTTAAGAAAACCGTTGTGAAAAATTTACCTATATAAGGGGATTAACTTTTCCTTTTTGACAGTCGTGCCGTTTCCTTCACAGCGAAACCCTAGCACCCAAACTTCATCCTTTTTTAGAATCTGCGAGAATAAATACAAAAAGTATGAAGCTTTTGAACATGGTGAATGATGCTGGCGGTAGCAAGCGTAATGTACATATTGTTTATGGAAAATAAGGTAGTCTTCCACTTCAATATTTTTGTTAAATAGTACTCATTATCTCGTTTGCTTCATGATGTTTTTGTTGATTGTTCTCTTTTTGCGCAGATTCGACTTCAATGCTTCACAAGTAAGGTGAACTTCATTGTTATGGTACAGTCCCACTTCTTAGCGTTTTCTTTCAACTTTTGCTTGTTTTGTTTTGAATACTAACTAATTTTCTTCATTGCTTCCCACTTCTTAGGGTTTGTTTCTAATTTTGCTTATTTTGTTTTGAATAATAACTAATTTTCTTCATTGCTTTCCCACTTCTTAGGTTTGTTTCACATGGTGATGATAATGGTGGTACATATATCTATGAATTCATTCTAATAAGGTACATATATATGAATTCATTCTGATATTGTACATATGAAATTTAGTTTATTATTTTGATATTGTACATATGAAATTTAGTTTATTATTCTGATATTGTACATATGAAATTTAGTTTATTATATACTATGTATATTGTTTGTTTTACTATCCTTTTATTGAAAATGCAATCTGTTAAATTGGTATCGAAACTTATAATCTGAAAATTAAGATGTATTTGAAAACCAACCATTATCATGTCAATGTTTTTCGAATCGCATCCATTTCATTCAGCACATTGAATGTTCCTTAACGCATAATATACGATTCAACGGTCTGATTCCTTCTACACATCGATATCTTTTATATTATATAGTTTACCTATTCATCGCCAAAAATCATTGTGGTTTTTATGATCATGATTGTTATGATGATAAAATCGCGATGATTTTGGGCGATGGAGAGGTAAACTATATAATTAAAAATATTGATGAGTAGAGTGAATCAGACCATTGAATCGTATATTATGTGTTAAGGAACATAAAATGTGCGGAATGAAATTGATACAATTCGAAAAACAGTGGTGTGTTTAAGTTGGTTTTCAAGAATATTTTAATTTTCAAATTATATATTTCCCTACCAATTTAATGGTTGTAATTCTTTAACTAGGTGTATGGTAAAACAAGCAATATACATTTGTATATAATAAACTAAGGGTACATGTAACAATGGTTGAAACTAATATCCGTTGTGATTGATAATATATTTCACAACGGTTGAAACTAATATCCGTTGTGATTAATAATATATTTCACAACGGTTGATACAACTAACCGTTGCAATATATAGCGCGTTTTCCAGAATACAACAACGGTTTCCAGACCGTTGTAGAAACATCGAAGATACAACAACAATCTACATAACAACGCCTTCGCCCGCGTCATTATATGTCATTTCCAACCATTGTTAAATGGGTTTTTCGTAGTAGTGATACATTCTATAACTCACATGCTTGAAGTTTTAAACTTTTGAACCTTAGTGTTATTACACTGTTCTTGGAATTCGTTTGAGTTATGTGTTTAGTTTTAGGGAAAACAAATGATATATTTGGATTCCATATTTTTTTCCAAGCAATTTGGGTTTTTATTTTGGGAAAAAAGATGAAGAAATGAGGGAGAAAAATGAGATGAAAGTTCTGGCCATGTTTGAGTTAGGGCACGGGGAGAGAGAAAGAGAAAGAAAAGAAAAAGGAAGAAGAAGAAGTGAGGTGGCGCTGATCTGGTGCCCAGATGGCGCTGAGGTGGCCATTTTGTGATGTTCTTAAAATATATATTATTCCAATCCATATAATTAATGGATGAGGGCGTAGCACCGCTGGTCAAGGAGGTTTGTGTGTTTGTTTGCCAAGCATAAGGACTGGTGTTCGAATCCCCCATGCCCCAGTCTTTTTTTAATTTTTCTGAATCTCAATTGATTTTGAAATATATTATGTTGGGTTCACCTCTTTACCACACGCGCGACATAGCTCATTTGGAAAGGTTTTGGACTGTTGAGCAAAAGGGTGTGGGTTCAAGTCCTAGTAGGGACATAACCTTATTTTTTAACACTTTGCCCTCTTCATTATGTTCACAACTTCAATTAATCATACCTTGATCATCCTTTGACCTTTTGGACCCATTCTTTTTGTCATAGGTTCATATTGTTGTATATTTTATTGTGATAAAAAGAATCTCTCAAAAGAATTTATTTTTATACCACTTGTTCATGTTTGAAGTGAGGAGGTATTTTAGGGTTTTCTTAAGGACTATGTTGGTTCTTTGACTATTTCCCTTGATGTTCTTTGCCTATATGGATATGTTTGAACCATTTATGACTCGTGTAAACCTATTTTATGTTTGTCAACTTGTATCCTTGGTTTTAACTGGATTTTTTGCTTATTTATGCATGTTTACATGTTTAAATGCCTTAAACTTTGTCATTTATGCCATGAATCACTTTGTACCCTTACCTTAACACACACCCATGAATGAGCACCAAGAACCATAACATGCACTTTAGGTTGTCACCAAAGTCTTGAGCCATGCACACTTTTGCTTCCATGTTAAGTGATGTTTTAACTTAAACATGCTTACTTTGACTATGTTAGAACCCTAATATACATGTTTAGGTTGTTACCTACTTGTGTCAACATGTCTATCTTGTAACCATGCCTAATTGCTCAAGTGATGTTTTAACTTGTTCACAACATGTTTGAACTTTCAATATGCCGTCTCTAAGCATTCTCATATGCCATTCTTTGTATGCTTGCATATTCATCCACGTGTTATTGTCATGAACAAATCTTTCTTGCCCAAGTATGTTTGGTTGTCACCATTACTTGTCTACACTTTCCATCCATGATAAGTAATGTCTTAACTTATCTATGCATGCTTTGATTGTTTTCATGACTCATGTATTCTTCACTACATCTTTGAACTTTGTTCATGTTAGGTATTGTTATAACCTTTACATATTGAACTTGAGCTTTTTTTTCTACCCATAATAAGTAATGTCTTAACTTATCTATGCATGCACACTTTTAACTCTTGTTTTATCCATGTTTAAGTGTTTTCATAACTTTCACATGTTAACTTGAACTTTGAATCTTATCATGCCTAAGTATTGTAATGACTTATCCAAGCATTGAAATGTTAAATTGTATTCATGATTAAGTGGTGGTAGTAAACCCTAAAGTATGTTTGCCTTAATCAAGTACTTGAACTTTCATCCATGATACTTTAGTCTTTTTAGAACTATATCTCATGTTTGTTTAGATGTTGTAACATCTTTGTTTGATTGAGCTTAATTTAGTTGTCACCATGTTGATATTCAACTTCCTTGAATCTTTGAACTTACTAGTGGCATACCCCAAATTTTGACCATCAAGATTTCCCATCATTGTGCAAATCATCACCACAATATGAATGTACCTTCATGCCTCATCAATCTCCTCAAGGATTATGGAGCATTCACTACAATAAAAAATTAGGGTTTTGAGCCCTCCCAGAGCACTTAGACAAAAGATCAATCAAGAAATAACATGATATTCAGCTTGTCTAACCTCCTAAACATCCATGAAGGATGAAGAGGTCTCCCATATCAAGAATCAAGCACAGGATTCCAACATTCCAAGTGGATCAAGCCTCAGGATCGCCACTGTCACCAAATTAGGGTTTTGGTTGACCAAGGCCTCTAGATAAAACATTCCATCTGGGAATGATCCAATACCTCAAAACATAATTCAAGAAGCTTAAAAGAACCTCATGGACCCAATCATAGAGTCAAGTTAACGTTAGGGTAAGCATTCATCAAAAAACAGGAATTAGGGTTTCTTGACCTAATTCACCCCTAAGTTGACTTTTGAGGCAAGACATGAACCAAGACCTCAAGACATGATTTGAGGGCCTAAAATACACCACATTTATCCATTTACAACAATGGATTGATCCAAGAAGCTTGATTCACAAGTTTCAAATTCATCTGGACCACAATTAGGGTTTTGAAGAAAAAGTCAATTATACCTTTGACTTTGGACCAAGACATGTTCCCAAACCTTGGGACATGATTCAAGACACCCTAAAACACCTATGGAATACATCGATTAGGTTTGAATTAGGTCAATAACTTGATTGCATAGAAGATAACACAATATGGAATTCATCTGACAAAAAGTCAACTGTGTCAAAAATCAAGTTTGACTTTTTGAATTTTTTCACAAATGTGGCTCCCCTAAGTCAAAAACAATGTTAATGAATGGTCTTGATCATCATCCATCAAGAAAAATCAAGAAAAATAGGGTTACTTGCAAAAGGGGCAACCATAGAAACCTTAAAATTTTCTAAGTTATGGAACAAAATGGATTTGGTACTAACTTTGCAAGGTCATAACTTCTAAACCCCAAAGCCATTTGATTCCATCCAAATCTCAAATGAAATTTCACATGACATACTTCAAAAGTGTCAACTACAAAATATTCCAAATCCTCATGGATTTTGAGTTATGGATTGATCAAAATCACAAAAACTTGAACATGATCACTTTTTCCAACACTTTGTGAAATTTTGGTTAGAATCTGTCTAGGTTATTCACCAATTTTTGGACCATTTTTCATTATAATCCAAGATAAACCAGGTACATTGGTGGACATAAAAGTTAAAATATGTCGAGAGCTTTCCAACAAGTACCAGATCATCTTCAAATTCAATTTGAGTAGGGAGTTATGAGCATGGAAACATGACACCACCAAAACTGTTTTTACAAAGCAGTCTTGAACTTGCCACATGATTTTATCATTTCCATGACTTGGCAAGCCTTGTCACCATACAAGACAAGTTTCTAAAGTGCAATGAACATGATCTCTACAGAGCTACAACACCATAAAGCCTTGCAAGTCCAAAACCTCATCATTTGGCATGTGACATTCAAAGCTCAAATCCAAAACTTTCAAAGTTGTCATGAAGCATTCAATGGATGCATCAAGGTGGAATGAACTGAAGCAAATCCAACTGAATGAGTCAAGCCTTATCCCTGCAACAGAAGACCATAGGCCTGCAAGATTGACTCAAGTCAATGGCTAGAGGAAACTTGAGATTCCTTTTGTAAACCAATGGATAATGAGATGTACCAGCCACCATTCATTATTTCCGCCAAAACAAACTTGACACACTATAAATATAGCTCATTTGTGGTCATTTTGGGTTCACCAAAGAACCATAACACATGCTTTCCTCAAAATCACTCTCAAAAAACCAGATTTTGCTTCTCATTCAAGCAACTTTCAAATTTTTCATTTGAGAGCAATTCTATCAAAACCAATCATGCCAACACCTCACATACATCATATATGAGTGATCCATGACCTTAAACTCATATGGAACACCTGAATCACAAAGTCACCCCCCATTTGCTCAAGCTTTTTGGCCTGTTTACAGTTGAGGTGCCACAACAAGTTCTGAGCTGATTCTATCCATTCCAAGCCTTCAAACACATTACTTGAGGTCCATTGAAGCTGTCCAGATCATTACACAATATATCCCCAAAGAGTCAGTTTCTTTTTTTGCCTCAATCTTGGGCTTTGTACAAGACACCAATCTATACACTCTCTTGTTGAGTCAGTCTTATCCAGCCACCTCTTAGGCTTTGAAATTCCCTAGCCGAGTCAATTAACCTTTTAGCATCAACCTTGGGCTCGGATCAAGGCACACAAAAATCAACAATCCCCTCAGAGGAAGTCCAATCCCTTTTTAGAGATGACAAATTCTCTCTCAGTCAAACCTTTAGCTTCAATCTTGGGCTTTGAACAAGACACAAAAAACCTTTTAGCTTCAATCTTGGGCTTTGAACAAGACACCAAATATCTTTTTCCTCCCTTAGAATAGGAGGAACTATGATTGCTCTGATTTCCCTGTTTCGTTTAAACGGGAATACGTAGGCATAAGATTGTGAAATCTTAGCGAGCATACCTATCAAAAACTCTAGGTCCAGTACCTTCACACATCAATCAAAAACTTAGGTCTAGTGCATTACCAAAAACATCGGGAAAACCCGAACATCAACAAAAATGACTCACTTACTCGTACTTCCCAAGAAACTTTCCCAACCCATCAGCAGATAAGCATTATCAATTACGAAGCAAAACCTAAAGCTAATATCCTGTGGATAACCACATATAGGATGGGTAATTGACAACTACCCATTGTATAACCTGACCCTGGACCCCCAATCTCTTTTAAGCGTTTGTTCAGTTAAACATTCGCATGAAAGGTTAGTTTTAGATAGCTTCCCTTTCCCTTTCAGCTTCACAGGATAAATAAGAAATTAGAAAATAGCACCCATTCCTCCTCATTCCTCCTCATTGCGGTGAGGAGAAGAACCAGCGATAAGGTGGTCGCGTCACTGACGAAAATCGCTCGCTACAGGAAAATGGCGACTCTGCTGGGGAGTCATTTTATTTGTTTAGGACTAGGATTATAGATCTTAAGAGGTCTAGGATGTTAGTTTTAGGATAAATATATATCGCTTTTCCTAATTGATATCTGTTTTTATTTTTCTGCTAATGGGACTGCGGGTGATGTCGCATCTGGAAAGATTGAGTATACACCTAAGATAAGTGATGGCACTAGACGGGTAATCTTACAGGGAGTGAGTCCCAAATAAGAGACCCCGGTCGACCATCGAATCAGTGGAGACACCCTTTGCGGATTCAATGCCTATACGACTTCGGTTGTTGAAAGCAGATTGTTCGATTGTGGTTGCCCATGAAACTGAGGATTTGGTAGGCTAAGAACTTGTTACTATTTTATAGTGCGGAAGCTATCGGAAATAGTTGTCACACGATACTACCCTTATTTGAGATTCCTCTAAGATACTGCAGCTCGCTCGGGTGAACCAGCCTGCTGTTGTTATCCCAAGAAGGGTCAATGATTTTGTAGACAGGTACAAAAAATCACCAGTATAACCTTTGGGGATGGGTAGAGCCATGACTTCATGACACTGAACCTTTGACCCCATGTTTTTTCTATGTTTTTGTGTGCTGCACTCATGCATTCATTTCATTAAAAAACATTAAACAAAGAAAAATTTTCTCTTATAGTCTCTCTTTTTCAAATTAAACTAAGACAATGATTGCAAATGTCAGAGAGGAAGATTGCGTTATGAACTTCGGTAGTAGGAAGACTCACAAGTACACCTTCAAGGTTCCAAAATTAGAGGATTTGAGAGGGTTGGCAAGGATGATCACCAACCCTGATGCTTTTAGAGGCAAGTACGGAGGACTGCTATCTCTATTAAGGGTCCATGTAATTGAAGGAATCTTAGCTAAGCTCATTCAGTTCTACAATCCGGTCTATCACTGTTTCACATTCCCGGATTATCAACTAGCACCAACACTGGAAGAGTACTCTCACCTGACTGATTCACCCATTACTGATCAAGCTCCCTTTTCTGGACTGGAAGAAATTCCAAAGGATCAAACCATTGCAAGAGCAATTTATTTGGATGACTCGTAAGTCAAGACTCACATGACCACTAAGGGTGGAATCCAAGGTTTACCAGCCAAGTTTCTGGTAAAGAAAGCTCTGTACTTTGCTAGTATAGGGAATGCGACTACTTTCGAGAGTGTCTTTGTTTTGCTTACCTACGGGTTATTTCTATTTCCCAACATTGATAACTTTGTTGATATCAACGCCATTAAGGTTTTCCTAATTGGAAACCCTGTACCAACCTTGCTCGCAGATGCTTATCATTCTGTACACCTAAGGAATTTGTACAGCGGAGGAATGATCACATGCTGTGTACCCCTGCTATACAAATGGTTCACTTCCCATTTACCTAAGTCTACTGCATTTTGGGATCATAAGATTGCTCTACGTTGGTCACAGAGAATCATGCTTCTTACCAACTCTGACATCGATTGGTACAATCGAATCTATGACAGGATCAGAATCATTGACCGTTGTAGAAACTTCCCCAATGTGCCCCTCATAGGAACTAAACGAGGAATCAATTATCATCCAGTTTTAGTTCGTCGTCAATTTGGATACCCGATGAGACATGTCCCGCGTAATGTTCATCTGGAAGGTCTTTTCTTCAAGGAAGGAGAAAATGACAGGGCACTAAAGACAGAAATAGTGCATGCCTGGAAACATGTTCACAGAAAGGGAAGAGAGTCTCTAGGAAAACTAGATTGTGTCTCGGTGGAACCTTATCTCCACTGGGAACAAACTAGAGCTCTCAAGCTGAGGATGCCTTACCCTCATCAAGAAGTTCTTCCGTTAAAGGAATCTGTCCTTTACTTTATGTCTGATACGGAAAAACTTCAGGTTACTCTCAACAAAGTTCAACAGGGGAAGAGGTCTTGGAAGAACAAGTACCGCATTCTTAGTGTGGAGTGTAACAAAATACAACAACTGTTAAAAGAAAAAGTTGCTCTGATCGAGATTTTAGAGCAACATGCTGTAGAAAATCAAGAAGACCAAAGGAATTTACTCGCTCCTTTCACTTGGCAAAGGAATGAAAACCCGACAACGGCCCAAGAGCCCCAGTCAAAGAAAAGGAAAGTACCAGAACCAGCACCTGAGCCCTCCTCAGAGAGGACTCAGGATCCATTAGCTTAGACACTTCCTTTTACAGCACTTTATAAATTACTGTATTTCCATTTCCGCAATTTTTGAATTCAATAAAACGGGTTTTCCACTGTATGATATTCGCAATCCAATTGTCAAAGTTTATTTTGATTAAACAAAAAAATAATTAATATAATCATTGCATATCATTCATCATTCTCACATAGCACATTCTTCTTACCTATGAATCTCACGTTTGTCTCTCGATTCTAGAGTCAAACTGTCTCATTTGTATAATACTCGGGCCAATCGACAAAGGAAGATGGATAATCTCGAGGAAGAGAACAGAGAATTGAGAGAAGAACTCGACGCTCTGAAAGAAGATCTGACGAAACTTCACAATGACATGCAAGCTCTGGCAGAAGCTCAGATTCAAAAGACTGAGATCTCAGAGATCACATCGACACCCATAGTGGAGAAGTATGATCCTAGGTATAACATGTCGAAAGATCGTCCCGGGGCATGCCTATTAACTATATCCTAGAAGGATATGTTCCGCCGATCACTGAAGATCCGAGAACTGCAGCAGGAACCGCTGGGCCTGAAGGTTACAAACTTTGGGAAAGCGAAGATTCCAGGGGCATGAAGCAACTCCTGAAGGTTACAAACTTCGGGAGGTACCAAGAGTCACTGCCGTAATGACTATACCACCACCCGTGGTACACACTGCCCCGGAAGGACAGATTCCACAGATACCCTCTAGTGGAAACGAAAGTATGGACGAGAGAATGAAAGAGTTCCAGGAACAATTCCTGGAAATGCTGAAGGAACTACAAGCCATTCGCGGTCAGGATCTATTTGGAAAGGATGCCGCAGACCTTTGTTTGGTCCCCAATGTGAAAGTTCCACACAAATTCAAGGTGCCCGAATTTGAGAAGTACAAGGGTAATTCTTGCCCTCAAAGTCATTTGGTGTGTACGCTCGAAGGATGTCAACTCAGACAGGGAACCAACAGCTACTGATCCATTACTTCCAAGATAGTTTAACTGGTGTTGCGCTTAAATGGTACATGGGATTAAACTGCACTAAGATTGTCACTTTCAGAGATCTTGGCGCTGCCTTCATTCAACAATATAAATATAACCTGAACATGGCACTGGACAGAGATCAACTCAGAGCCATGTCACAAAAGGACAAGGAAACCTATAAGGAATATGCTCAGAGATTGCGTGAAATTTCCGCTCAGATTTGTCCACCACTTGAGGAAAAAGAGATGACAAAAATCTTCTTGAAAACATTGAGCTCATTTTACTACGACCGAATAGTCGCCATTGCGCCCAGTGACTTTAATGAGATGGTAGGCATGGGAGTTCGTCTGGAAGAAGCAGTTCGAGAAGAACGCCTGTTCAAAGATGCTGGATCATCAAGCAGTACTAAAAGATACGGTAGTGCTCTCCTTAAGAAAAAGAGCAAGATATTGGCAATATCTCTCGGAAAGCAAAGGCGACGGTACCAACCAGTAGCAGCGGTAACTCCTGCTATCAACCCTGCGCCTGTTCCTACATATCAACCTCAGGTTGCTCAAAACCAACTGAATCAACAATAATATCAACAAAGGACACAACAGCCTCTTCAGCAGGCTCGTCCTCAATAAAACAACAACCGTACAATGCGACCACCAGGGTTTAACCCTATACCAATGTCATGCGAGCAGCCCTTCAAAGTCAATTAGACCACAAAGAGATTCGACCGTGTCCAAGTTCTGGGTCAATCAACTCGATGCCAGGCTATTTTGCTGATCAGATCAAAGACATTATCGTAATCTCTGATCGTAAGAGGACCAAAGATGTTTGTACCATCATCCCTCTACTTGACAAATCAAAAGATCCCAATCAGGAACTGATTAAAATTACTTACAATGGTCAGAAGAATCAAAGGGCTCCTGTAGTTATCTATGTTTCGGGACCGCTACCATATGAATCAACTAAGGTTATCCCTTACAAATACGGTGCCACAACAATTGAGAATGGAATAGAAACTCCATTACCCTCCGTCGTGAATATTACAGACATCAGTCGAGTAACGCGGAGCGGTCGGATCTTCAACCGAGAAGTTGGAGAACCCAGCAAAGAAAAGGAGCCTCAAACAGAAGTTCCTAATCAACAAGTCTGTCAATCCTATGATCCTGACTTTTCAAAGAACAACGATGAGATGCTGAAGCTCATCCAGAAGAGTGAATACAACATTGTTGATCAACTGTTGCAAACTCCTTCAAAAATCTCAGTGCTATCTCTTTTACTCAGTTCCGAAGCTCACAGGGAGGCTCTACAGAAAGTCTTAGAGCAGGCCTTTGTGGAACAGGATGTAACAATAAGACAGTTTGACAGCATCATCTCCAACATCACTTCCTGCAATAACTTGGGATTCAGTGATGAAGAACTGCCGGAAGAGGGCCACAGTCACAACATGGCACTCAATATTACAGTCAACTGCCAGGACGATGCTTTAGCCAGCGTACTGGTAGACACCGGATCAGCTCTAAATGTTATGCCGAATGTCGTACCTCGAAAAATACGATCCTCGCGATGGACGCGGAAAAAACTGTTAGAAACAGAGTCACCACCGAACTTTATTCATTCCAAGGAAGGAATAGGAAAATATCGATAAAACCTTTAAAGGATAAGAAATTGGTCATCGCAACCAAATTCTAGGTTCGGGAGTCGGTTACGCAAGAGGGAAGGTATTAGCACCCTCTACGTCCGTTGTACTCAACGGGAACTTCTTGATTCGATTCGTGAGAAAGTTAGCTAGGTTGTTTGTTATCTTCTAGGGGGTTTGCTTCTAAGGGGAAGATGGGTGGTTTTTTATTAGTGTGCTCGGCAAGGATTAGAACCCTTGTGCCTACGTATTCCATCGTGCAATGGGAAAGTCAGAGCATTCGTAGTTCGTGGGACTACAGTTGATTGGTGTTTTTTAAACGAACGAGTGTTTAATCCGCATCCTAACTGCTAAACGTTGGCTTGTCTGCTCGCTAGGGGAGGCTGAAGCACTAGTTTATATGCGCGGAAGAAAAGACTAAACAATGTTCTTTACGAAAAGTTGTTTGAATTGGATTAAGTGTGTTAAGGATTTGATTGAGAAAAGAGTTTCATTTGAATGCGTTTTTAGGGTTTTGGTTGCATAGGAAATGTTTGGTTTGTTAAGTATTTTAGAGGAAGAATGACGATTATTCGATAAACGAGACTTCGGCCTCGCAACCAATTAATCGGGGCATTACTGAGATGCTAGATCTCAACGACACCTTTTTCATTCTATTAATTATGAAATTGTGTTTGTTGGACAATGGGCTTCTTTGTCCGTGCAATTAGGGCGAGTGTTTTTAGGAACAAAAGATCACAACGAACACAACCCAAAGCGTGCGCCTCATGAGCGTTCGTTCAAGGGCCCAAGAGGTGCTAGACCTCAAGAGTCCACTACTTTCGTAATTTAATTAGTAAAAAGATTTGAATTTGATTAGAATATTTTAATTAGACGTACTTAATTGGATTAGGGTTTGATTAAATTAAGAGTTTTTTAGGAGGATTAAGTGTTTTAATAGGATTGGAAGTTTTTAAGTCTTTTAGGATTAGAGAAAATGAACTAATAAGATTAATTAAATTAAAATCAAATGTTTAATATAACTAATCATTAAAATAATTTAGTTAATATTAAATAAATAATTTTAATAAAATTAATGAAAATTAATTTAATAAATAGATTTTATGATCTTTCTGAAAAAAAAATAGTTAAAAATAAATAAATAATTATGATGTTTTTTGGTTTTTTTTATTATTAAAATAGAAATAAAAAGAAAGTACTAAGAAGAAACTAAATGGGCCAGAAACAACAGAAATTGGGGGTTGCGTTGGAAATCCACTCCAGGCCCAAAGTTGATAAGCCCACGCTGGGAAGGAGGGTTCGCCGCGAACCCTCAGGAATTTTGGAGCGTTTGATCTAGATGAGTCAAAGCTGACTCTGATCGAAGGGTGCAGGACACGATGGGGCATGGTAGGGTGGCGTAGAGAGATATGCGTGGGATCCAAAGAAGAATGAGACAACCGGTGACACATGTCCACAACGGTGACATATGTCACCGCCAGCCACCAACCAACATGAAAAAACTCAATTGAAAACAAGGAAACATTAAAAGCAGGATCAGAAACCAAAACCATTACCTCATCTCTCTCTATACCCACTCTAACTCGT
Source organism: Lathyrus tuberosus (assembly GCA_022829125.1). Classification (NCBI taxonomy): domain Eukaryota; kingdom Viridiplantae; phylum Streptophyta; class Magnoliopsida; order Fabales; family Fabaceae; genus Lathyrus; species Lathyrus tuberosus. Next base: position 11,946,278 of record JALAZF010000117.1, read on the forward strand.
CTCTCTCTCTCTCTCTCAAATTAACATGGCCGGAAACCTAAACACGACCAGGCGCGCGGCGGCCGCCACCGTCTTCTCCAGCGACACCACCACCAAACCCTAAACGACCTACATAAACCCTATTCAAAATTTTCCCATCTTCTCGAATCCGACCTCATATTTTTCTAAAATCTACTCAAACCCTCAAATCGATCTCGTTCCCAAAATAAACCCTAGCTTCAACCAACCGAAAATCAAGCCACACAAATCATAAAGGAGCACTCAAGCAACTCAAGAAGCAACAATAAACAGGGGTTCAACAAAGGGATTCAGATTGGCAAATAAATAAGGCTCAAAGATAGTACCTCTTGGAGATCTCCTCAGCTCGTGTCCAGGTAACCCCTCTTGAACCTTCTTTTACTTTATATTTGCTTCCCTTCTTCTCCCTTGTAATTCTGCTTACCGGGTTGATATTGTTGGATATTGTTGTTGCGTGAGTGAGGATGACTGGCTTAGATTATCCCTTGCCAAAATTTTAGTGAGAAATTATTGCAGAGATTTTTAGGATGCGAGCTTTAGTGATATAGGGTTTGGAAAATATTGCTTGCTGCTGAGTAGCTTCTGTCTTAGGGTTTTGTTATGTCTTTTTCTCTGAAAATATATATTTTCCCCATGAACAGACGAATCGTTTTTTAAATAGCCCAGGGATTAGGGTTTGATGTCTTGCAACCCTGCTGCGAAATCTTCATTTTGGTATTTTTATTGTTACTTTCTGAAGTTCAGAAGGTGTTCTTGCCAAAATAGTGTATCTGCCCTATCTGTACTTTCTGAACCCTGTTCTGTTCTGAATTTGTCTGGTGTTGCGCGATGTCCTTTTCCATGCCCAGGTTTTTGCCATTGTGTGCAGTCTTGGTCGCGCGTGGAGGTGTTTGGAGTGTTGTGATGAACATGGCTTTTGGCTTGGAGTTGTGGCGTGAAAATGATTTGTGATCTTATGAGCTTGAGGTAGTATCGAATCATTATTCGAAGCTTTGGTGTAAAGATGAGATTGCAAGCTATTTTGAGAGTGGATGGAAAATGAAGGTACTCGTGGAGCAGTCATGAAGATTTGGGTGAAGGGTGGAAAAACCACGCTGCCTTGAAGCTTTGAGTGGGATTACTCATCATGAGGAATGGAACTAAAAGGGCTACGTTCGAAACTGGTAGGATCATGTTCTGTGGAATTTTGTGGGATTATTTGTATAATGTGATAAACTTCGAAACTCCCTTGAATCTTTGTACCAATATTTGGTCTTATTTGCAATGTAATAACTTGGTCACCTTAGCGATTTCAAGTTTTGATTAATGAGTTAAACTTTGTAATGGTATTTTGTTTGGATTATAATACGATTTGTAGTGAACCAACATGACTTGTAATCTATTGTTGTTGTAACATCTGTGGACATTAGGATCCCAATTTAATGTTAAATGTGAACACAACTTGGTTAAAGAGCAAAAACGCTATATTATAGCTTGCACCAATCCTATATTATGAATTGATCCATATCATCATGCCTTGAAGAAACGTGACATGGTTTGTCAGTTTGAAGTCACTAACCCAAAATCAAGCTTAAAAAAAACTTCCAACCACAACTTTAAAACCTATCTTGCAAAACCTCCAATTATAATTAGACATTTGAGTCATAGATTGAAAATCTTGTGGCTCATGGCTTGAACACAAATTGATGTTGTCTTGAAAATTGTCCATTCATGGCTAGAACTTCCAAACGATCCCAACGAACTCGCTTTTGCACACAGGTGTCTTTATGGAAGAAACTATTCTTGAAAATAAGCTTAGATTTCATGACTTGAAGCATGAACTCTAATCATGGTCTTGAATTAGTTTGCATCATAATTTGACTACGTATTAGTTATGCCACGAGCTCTTTGAACCTTTACTTGCATATGCCTTAAAATTATCCACCAATCTTTGAATCAATTCAAGCTTGGACTAAAGCAAGTTTTAAATATGACCAAATGAACTTATATCAATCTTAGAGTATATTTTGGGCTCGATCTTGAAATATGGCCTGACACCAACTAGAAACCAAATGATTATGCCTTGAGATAAATCAGTCACATAACTTGGGCAATCAATCTTGTCCTGAAGTTTGATCATGAGAATGAGGATACACCTTCTTTTTGAAAACAAAATACCCTTACAAATGTCTATAATCACAATAAGCACACACAAGGCTCCACGACCTAAATTTCTTTCAGAAGACCATGGCCAAAAACCACACAATAATCTAGAGAACAGTCATCAGGTCACACAATTATTTATTATAATAAAAGTAAAAAGGTAGGACAAATTTGGGGTATGACACCGAAGTCTACTCTGATACGATTATCATACCAAGGATCTCCGATGAGAACCAGTGAGGTCATCGTCAAAGCATTTGACAGATCCCAAAAATCAGTTATCGGTAAAGTCAACCTTCCCATAACTATCGTCCTCACACCTTCCAAGTCACTTTCCAGGTCATGGACATCCAAGCAGCATACAGTTGTTTATTAGGAAGACCTTGGATACACGAGTTTGGGGCAGTCACTTCAACACTTCACCAGAAGCTGAAGTTCGTCAAGAATGACCAACTTGTCACAGTCTGTGGAGAACAAGCCTTGATCGTGAGTAACTTATCGTCATCCACTTGTGTAGAACCAGAGGAGGTTGTTGGAACCCAGTTCCAAGCACTTTTGGTGAACAACGACAACCAATCAGAAAAAGGAACATCGATTTCCTCGTACAAAGATGCTCTCGAAGTGATCAAAAGTAACAATGCAAAAGGATGGGGACAACTTGTCATTCCTACTAACAACAAGACAAAGAAAGGTCTTTGTTTTTCTTCAAACTATACCCAGAGTGCTACTAACGATGAAAGCCTTCATCCCATTCAGGACTTCTTCCACAGTGGAGGTTTCCTTCACCCAGTATCTCAAGAAGTACATACCATCAACGAAGGTGATTCCTCCGATACAGATGAAGAGTGGAAGTCCTATCTTAACGACGACGGTTATATGTCTCAAGGAGAAGTTCCTACGCCATTTTGCTATCCCGCATAGAGTCCGAGATTTATACCAAGGTCAGATGTCAAAATGATATACGGAGTTTGTGATCCAGAAGGATGTCGTGCTCTACCCAACTCATTATAGGAGGACACTCTGATGAAAGACAACTTTGACCACGACTATTTTGACCCAATGGATCGCCTGCCTATGTGGCAGTCGTACCCAGGAGACTCGGGGCAAAAGAATCAGCCGAACGATGCATATCAGCTGACCATTATCGAAAAGAATACCTGCGTCCCCACAGAAGCATGGGATCATCACTCAGGTCATTTAGAGAATATCCAGTATAACGATGAATTTGCGACAATTGTAGGACAAGAGTTCATTAACTATGCTTTTCCCGAGGTCAACGTCATTGAAAGGGGTGACTCATCCTATTCCAAAGAAGTGTGGGACACATTAGGACAACCGAGTGGAAAATTCGACTTCTTAGTCAAGTACACCGCTCCTGAAAGCTCTCGTATCAGGTTCGAAGACATCCAGCCAACTGGATGAGGAGATATACCTGAGAGTACAAACACTGTGCAAGATATAGCTGAAGAGTCCTCCTACGATAACTCTGCCTGGGAGACAGATTCCAATGATCCTGCTCCACCAGAAATCAACATTATTTCTGAAGACAAGCCAAGAAAGAAGGTACCTGACTTTATGATTCACCGAGGAGTTCGCTGCCAATGGGTTGCAGTTGACGTTCCGAAAATTGTTCATGAGTCTAAGTAATTTCCGTCTTTATCTTAACCTTTCACCTTGCCCCGGTGAAATGGATGTTTTGATAGGGCTCACTTTCTATAAATGTACCTATTCGCTTTGCCCAAAGCGACAGAGTTTTGTTTTATAGGGTTGTAGTTTCAAGAATCGACCGAATCATAAATAAAATAACGTCGTTCTGTAATTTTCGCATTTATTTATGTTTTCTCTTTTTTCTTTTTCAGAAAATGGTAATCCTAAAAAACAACTCAAACAATAAAAACAAGCATTTTTCAGAAATTACACTGCACGCACTCTTGCATTCTCTCTATCTCTTCTAAAAACAAATCATCACGTCATGCAGATTGCTGGTTTTAAACCCCATTGAAACATATGATCTAATGCCTTCTCCAAACTTTGAATTCCCGGTATTGAGGCTGAAGAAGAAAATGACGAAGAAATTCCAGAAGAGATCTCCCGATTACTCAAACAAGAGGAAAGGTGCATTGAACCTTACAAGGAGCCGTTGGAAACAGTCAACTTGGGTTCAGAAGAAGAGAGAAAAGAAGTCAAGATTAGGACACTGCTCAGTCTAACTGTCAAAGAAGGTTTGACAAGGCTTCTCAAAGAATTTCCCGATGTATTCGCTTGGTCCTATCAAGATATACCAGGGTTGGATACCAGCATCGTGGAACATCATCTACCGTTGAGATCAGAATGTCCGCCGGTAAAACAAAGGCTAAGACGAAGTCATCCAGACATGGCCATCGAAATCAAAGAGGAAGTACAGAAACAGATTGACGCGGGTTTGCTTGCCACATCATACTATCCTCAATGGTTAGCCAACATAGTACCAGTTCCGAAAAAGGACGGAAAGGTCAGAATGTGTGTAGACTATAGGGATCTGAACAAAGCAAGTCCAAAGGATGACTCTCCCTTACCACACATAGTCATGCTGGTAGACAGTACATCAAAGTTCAAAGTATTCTCCTTCATGGATGGATTCTCGGGCTATAATCAAATCAAAATGGCGCCAAAAGATATGGTGAAAACTTCTTTCATCACCCATTGGGGCACCTTTTGTTATAAGGTAATGCCGTTCGGCTTGAAAAACTCTGGGGCAACCTATCAACGGGCCATGACTACTCTATTTCACGATATGATACATAAAGAAATCGAAGTATATGTCGATGACATGATTTCCAAATCTAGGACAAAAGAGGAGCATGTGACCTACCTGTCAAAACTATTCGAACGGTTGAGAAAGTACAAACTCCGCTTGAATCCCAATAAGTGCACATTCGGTGTCCGTTCAGGGAAACTTTTAGGGATCATCGTCAACCAAAGAGGAATTGAGGTTGATCCTGACAAGGTCAAGGCCATTCGAGAAATGCCTTCTCCAAAGACTGAAAAACAAGTCAGGGGATTCTTGGGACGTCTAAACTACATTTCCAGATTTATATTCCTCATGACCACGACATGCGCGCCAATCTTCAAATTACTCAAAAAGAATCAGGACTGCGTTTGGACAGAAGACTGCCAAACCGCCTTCGACAGTATCAAGGAATACCTGTTGAACCCACCAATTCTATCACCTCCAGTGGAAGAAAGACCACTGATCATATACCTAACAGTCTTGGAAGACTCAATGGGTTGTGTACTTGGGCAACAAGACGAAACAAAAAGGAAAGAGTTTGCCATTTACTATTTGAGCAAGAAATTCACTGACTGCGAGACTCGGTACACTATGCTTGAGAAAAATTGTTGTGCTCTGGCTTGGGCAGCCAAACGTCTTTGCCAGTATATGATTCGTCACACTACTTGGTTAATCTCCGAAATGGATCCGATCAAGCACGTCTTCGAAAAACCTGCTCTCACAGGAAGGATTGCCCGTTGGCAGATGTTGTTATCAGAATATGACATTGAGTACCATGCTTAGAAAGCCGTCAAAGGAAGTGTTTTAGCTGATCATTTGGCTCATCAACTGATTGACGATCAAGAATCAGTCGGGTTTGACTTCCCGGGCGAAGATGTCATGTATTTGAAAATGAAATATTGCGATGAATCGCTAACCAGTGAAGGGCCAGAACCAGGTTCCCAATGGGGACTAATTTTTGACAGAGCTGTCAATCATTATAGGAACAGAATTGGGGAAATCATCATAACACCTCAGGGTACCCACATTCCTTTCACCGCCTGACTGACATTCAAGTGCATAAACAACGAGGCCGAATACGAAGCTTGTATCATGGGTCTCGAAGAAGCGATCGACTTAAGGATCAAGAACTTGGATGTATATGGCGACTCAGCCTTGGTTATCAGTCAGATCAAAGGAGATTGGAACACATACCAATCAGGATTGATTCCATACAAAGACTACGCGAGAAGGTTATTACCATTCTTCAACAGAATCGAGTTTCATCATATCCCTCATGAAGAAAATCACATGGCTGATGCATTAGCCACTCTCTCTTTCATGATTAGTGTAGGTCAATGGTACGACTTACCTAAGATTGACATAATGTGCCTTGAACGGCCCGCTTACATCTTCACGATTGAAGCAGTCACAGACGATAAACCTTGGTATCACGATATCAAATGCTTCCTTCAGAAACCAGAGTACCCACCTGGGGCATCCAAAAAAGACAGAAAGACCCTCAGAAGACTGGGCAAAAACTTCTTCTTGAGCGATGATACCCTCTACAAAAGAAATTTCGACATGGTCCTGCTCTGATGTGTAGACAGACCAAAAGCAGACATGTTGATGAAAGAAATTCACGAAGGATCCTTTGGCACTCATGCTAACGTACACACAATGGAGAGAAAAATTCTAAGAGTCGGGTACTATTGGTTGACCATGGAATCCGGTTGCTACAAGTACATGAGGAGATGTCACAAGTGTCAGATATACTCAGACAAAATCCATGTACCGCCAACACATCTCAAAGTTCTCTCTTCCCCATGGCCTTTTTTCATATGGGGAATTGATATGATTGGCATGATTGAGCCCAAGGCTTTAAACGGACATCAGTTCATCTTGGTAGCCATTGAATACTTCACCAAGTGGGTCGAAGCAGCGTCATACGCCAATGTAACCCAACAAGTCGTGGTCCGATTTATAAAAAACAATCTCATCTGTCGTTATGGTGTTCCAAGCCAGATCATTACGGATAATGGATCTAACTTGAACAATAAGATGATGAACGAGTTGCGCGCTGAGTTCAAGACCGAACACCATAACTCATCTCCCTACCAACCCAAGAGGAACGGAGCGGTAGAAGCGGCTAATAAGAACATCAAGAAGATTGTTCAGAAGATGGTTGTAACCTACAAAGACTGGCACGAGATGCTACCCTTTGCTCTTCACAGTTATCGCACATCTCTCCGCATTTCAACGGGGGCAACCCCTTTCTCTCTAGTATATGGCATGGAAGCAGTGCTTCCCATAGAGGTAGAGATCCCATCAATCAGGGTATTGATGGAAGCTAAGTTAACTAAAGCTGATTGGTGTCAAAGTCGACACGATGAACTAAATCTGATCGAAGAAAAGTGAAAAATGACACTATGCCATGGTTAGTTATATCAGCAAAGGATGAAGAAGGCGTTCGATAAAAAGGTTCGACCCCGCGTCTTTAGAAAACGAGACCTTGTGTTCAAGAAGATACAGTCATTTCTCACTGATTCCAGGGGCAAGTAGACTCCGAATTATGACGGTCCCTATGTGGTCAAGAAAGCCTTCTCAGGCGGCACCTTGAGACTCACAACCATGGATGGAGAGGAATTTTCCTACCCCACAAATGTTGACGTAGTCAAGAAATACTTCGCCTAAATAAAAAAAACGTCTCGGTGATTTGAAAACCCGAAAGGGCGGTCCAGGAAAAATATTAGAGACATAATCAAAAATCATCCTGGTGGATTGGAAACCTCAAAGTACAATCCAGGAAAAAGTTAGGGATTCATGGCAAGTAACTACGTCCAACAAAGGGACAAGTCCCTCCGCAGCAGTTACACCATCCGTCAGAAATCTCCAGTCAAGGTCATCTTCGACAGAAGCTCAGGATGCCTAGAATTCAAAGTTGGTAGAAGGATATCAATAGTTATGTTTCAATGTAGCCCTTTTTCCTTAAATTACCATTTTCTAATTTTTTAAATACTCTATGGAATCACGCACCTGGCTGATTTCCATTTTATCAATAAAATTTGAGCCTTAGTGCTTTTGTTTGCAATTCTTATTTGTTTTAGCTTTACAGAATGATGTTTTTAATATGATTAACGATTCTTGAAATAAAACAAAAATGAATTTACTTGTCAAACTTTTTCTGCTTTTAAAATAAGGATGGCAATTTCTTTTGACTGTTGAACATCGAAAGAACATCGATCACTTCTCCAGAAGTAATCGAACCTCAAATTGCAGAACCAAAGTACTCCTTCTAAACCAGGACGCCTGAATGAAGGATCAACTGTGTCAGATACCATGTTTCATCTGACACCACCGGAAGAGTTCTTATCTCCTAAGCCCGACCAACGTTATTGCCCCACAGGAACTATCTCTCCTAAGCAAGGAAGAATTTCTATTTTTAACCAAAGATACCTCTTCGTCCCCTGCAGTGGCCGAGTATCCAGTCGTGTTCATCCACTAGTTTGTATGTCGCGTCAGTTTTGTCAGCATATACATACATACATCATGCATTATTGATTCATACTCATATTCATATTGCATCACTATCACTCTAGTCAGTTTTGTCCCCTAGTGATAAAAGTCCTCTCAATCGAGTTGTTAGTTATTTCCTCATTAGGAAGTGCTTCGCCCATACAATCTCTCCTCTAGTTTATTTCTGGGTTGGAGTTGGTCCTTGACCACTTTGATAACTTGAACCTCTGAAAAAGCAAGAAGACGTTCGACAAATGTCACTCTTCGATGATATCTTTGCTTTCCCGGATTAAGGAAAATCCCCAGAGAAATCCCCTCAAAATTGGATCACATCACATGGCATTTCTCCGAGAAGATCTCGAGGAAAAGTATGATGTAATACCCCTAAGCAGGAAACAACCTCGCAAGAGACTCGTTTTCCCCAGTAGAGTCAACAAATGGCGTCTCCAATAGAGAAGTTTGTATATCTCTATAGCTCAGACGAATGGGTTCCCCAGCAAGTCTGACATCCAAACGTTTTCCATCAAATAGCATCTCCCCAAGAAAATTCGGTGGGAAGTTTAAGGAAGACCGCTACGAATAGCGTCCCTTGTCAAGAAATTTTATTGACAAAAGAAACTAAGACCAGGTCCTTGGTAGGAAACCAGGATCGAGGGGAATTTTATTTTAGAAACTGAGACCAGTTCCTTGGTAGGAAACCAGGATCGAGGGGAAGTTTATTTCAGAAACTGAGACTAGTTCCTTGGTAGGAAACCAGGATCGAGGGAAAGTTTATATCAGAAACTAAGACCAGTTCCTTGGCTGAAGATCAGGATCGAGGGGAAGTTTGTACCTTTTCTAAGCATCATTGCTTAGCCAAAGAAGATGGATGAGCCAACTACCATTCGTAACCACCGTCAAAATTTCGGGTATTCTGATATTTAATCCTCTTGGACCCCGAATGCCCGAATACCTTCGCCATTCACACCTTCGGGTCCAAGAAGATTAAATAGGGGCATATGTCATACCCTAAATTTTGACCACTAAGATTTTCCATCATTGTGCAAATCATCATCACAATATGGATGTACCTTCATGCCTCATCAATCTCCTTTAAGAATTGTTGAACATTCACGACAATCAAGACTAGGGTTTTTGAGCCCTCTCATAGCACTTAGACGAAGGATCAATCAAGAAATGACATGATCTTTAACTTGTCTAACCTCTTAAACCCTCACAAATGATCAAGAGGACTCCCACATCAAGAATCAAGCACAGGGTTGCAACATTCCAAGTGGATTAAGCCTCAAGATCGCCAGTGTCACCAAATTAGGGTTTTTGTCGACCAGGGCCTCTAGATGGAAATTCTCATCTGGGCATGAGCCAATTCTTTAAAGCACAACCCAATATACTCCAAGGGACCTCATGGACCCAATCGTCAAGTCAATTTAGCCTCAGGGGATGCATACAAAAAAAAATCAGGAATTAGGGTTTCTTGACCTAATTCACCCCTAAGTTGACTTTTGGGACAAAACATGAGCCAAGACCTCAAGACATGATTTGAGGGTCTCTAACACACTATATTGATCCATTTGCAACAATGGATTGATTCAAGAAGCTTGATCAACAAGTTTCAATTTCATCAGGACCACAATTAGGGTTTCGAGGGAAAAAGTCAATTGTACCTTTGACTTTTGACCAGGACATGCTCCAAAACCTTGGGACATGATTCAATACACCCTATAACACCTATGGAACACATACATTAGGTTTGATTTAGGTCAAGGACTTGATCTCACCAAGGATCGCACAGTTTGGAATTCATCTGATAAAAAGTCAACTGTGCACAAAAGTCAAATTTGACTTTTTGCAATTTTTTACAATTATGGTTCCTTGACCCTAAAACAATGTTAATATGTGATTTGAATAATCATTCATCAAGAAAAATCAAAGAAAGTGGGATAACTTGTAAAAGGGGTAACCATAAAAACTTAGAATTTTTTTAAGTTATGGAACAAAGTGGCTAGGGTACCAACTTCCAAGGACCATAACTTGAGATTCAAGCAACCATTTTGGATGATCCAAAGATGGATTTGTAGCTCTCATGGCATACTTTAAAAGTGTCAACTACACCTCATTCCAATTCCTCATGGATTTTGTGTTATGAAGTGATCAAAATGGCTGAAAACACAAAAGTGACATTTTTCCAACACTTCGTGAAATTTTCACTAAGTCAGAATCTGCCTTATTTTTCCCAAAAGTATAGGCATTTTTCATTGTAATTCAAGTTGGATCAAAACCAAAGTTGGACATCATGTTGAAATAGGATATATCAGCTTTCCAAAATGTCCAAGAACTCCATCAAATTCTATCTGAGCTAAGAGTTATGATGACTGCAATATGCCTTTGTAGCGCGATTTTTGTGGTTTCAAATCACTATCGCTTTGGTACTACAGTTCGATTCATTTTTTATCCTATTGAGCTGATTAAGGAAGGGAAATAGATGTCTCGAATTAACCCTGCTTGCAAACTGAGGTTAAACAGTCAAAACTGTTGGTTTACAGATGCTATCAAATAGGGGGGTCTCTATTAGGTTATTTGCTTAAGAACACAGTGTATTGACTGTATATGAGGCTTTTGGTTAGGATACTACACCTGATTGATTGATGTAGGAGGGTACTGGATTTAAAGTGTTTGATTAGTATGCTCGCTAAGATTTCACAATCTCATGCCTACGTATTCCTGTTTAACGAAACAGGAAAATTAGAGCGATCGTAGTTCCTCCTATTCTATGGGAGGAAAAATGTGTTTTGGTTTCTTGTTCAAAGCCCAAGATTGAAGCTAAAGGTGATTTGTATCTTGTTCAAGGCCCAAGAAATGAAGCTAAAAGGGGTCCTGACTGAGAGGGATTTTGTTATCTCTAAGGAGGATTGTTGTTGTTTGTATACTGTGTGTAAAGAACCATTTGATGCTAAAAGGTTGATTGACTCAACCGGGGATTTCTTTATACAAAGCCTAAGAGGAGGCTAGAAGTTTGACTTTTCTGGGGAAAATGTTCTTTCTGGGTTGTACAAAGCCCAAGATTGAGGCTAAAAGGGTTAACTCAATAAGAGAGTGTTTTATATGTCTTGCACAAAGCCCAAGACGGAGGCTAAAGGAGATTTGACTCAACAAGAGAGTACTTTTATATGTCTTGTACAAAGCCTAAGACGAAGGCTAAAAAAGGGTTTGATTTGACTCAACATGAGAGTCTTTTATACTCAACAAAAGAGTAATTTTTTGTCTCGTACGAAGCCCTAGATTGAGGCTAAAAGGAGATTGACCCAACAAGAGAGTCGTTTATACTCAACAAGAGAGTGTTTTATATGTCTTGTACAAAGCCCAAGACTGAGACTAAAAAGAGATTTTGACTCAACAAGAGAGCCTTTTATACTCAACAAGAGAGTGATTATTATATGTCTTGTACAAAGCCCAAGACGGAGGCTAAAAAGGGTGATGGACTCAACAAGAGAGTCTGAAAAGGTTAGCTCTGCTAGGGAGAATAATTTGTACAAAGCCCAAGAGGAGGCTGACTTACTGCTGAGGATTATTGAGATCCCGAAGCAGGTCCAATTGTGGGGAACTCTCATGAGAGAGACCGGGTTTCTTCCTATGTTTTAGAAGGAACTTGAAAATGTCTATGAGACTCAAGGGGCTTAGACTGTCCAAGTCTAGAGTTTTATCTTTTGTACAATGCCCGAGAGGAGGCACGGCCATTAAGGGATGAGAATCAAACCTAAAATGGCCAGAGTTTTGACACTGGAAAGACTGTTCTAGCAAAGGATGACTAAGTTCTGTCTTATACTTTTAAGAGGTCGTTAGGGTCCTTGTATTAAGCCCAAGAGAAGGCATGAGAACTTCTAAGAAGCCGAAGGTTCTTTGTACAACGCCCAAGAGGAGGCATGGATGCTTTTAGGAAACCTGTGGGTCCCCAAACTAAGAGAAGTTCAAGAAATGCAATTCACAGAGAAGAGATCATTCCAGGAAAGTTCGAGGATTTGGAAGAAACTCAAGAGATGCCATTCACGGAGAAAAGACCATCTCTGGGGAGTCTGAGTTTCTTTGACAATTTCTAGGGTTACAGTCTGAGAAAAGGTTCACCGAGAATACTGCCTTTCTCTTTGTTCCATATTGTTTAACCCCAAGAGGAGGGAAGACTGTATCTGGAATCCTACGGGGGATCTAGTTTTGTTTGTATTCAAGAGTGACCAACAGGGCTTTATCTAGTTCTAGACGTAGTTGCTGGGGAAAACTCTAAATAGCTATACTAGTATATATACAGTTGATATATGACAAGTATCTTAAAAGTTTATGAAAGAAGACTAACCATGCGCAGCTTCCCACAATACAGTTATTTATATGAAAGCAGTAAATGAATGCGGATAAACACTTATTCGTTGTAGAGCTTCCATGCTGTTTTGTTAGTTGTTTAACAAAGAAAGTTTTGATAACAACTATATATTTGAATTCAAAATCAAAGGAGAAAGTATTTTGAAAAGATGGTTGGGGCTTACAACTCAAAGAGAGGCCCAATTGGTTTGTTTGAAAACGGCGATCGCGCCGAGGTTTTTGAAAACACCGTGGGACTTATACAATGCATTGAGGCCTAAATTATTTTGGTCTCAAAAGGGGTTGGGTCTTACACTCTATTAGAGGCCCAAAGATTATTTAAAGAAAAGAAATGGGACTTACAACACGAGGGTAGGCCCAGATGATTTTCGTTTCGAAATGGCGATCGCGCCGAGATTTTTTAACGCAGAGGGCCTTATACAATATCTGAGGCCCAAAATGATTTTGGTTAAAAAAGGGATTGGGTCTTACACTCTATTAGAGTCCCACAAGTGTTTGAAAAAGATTTGTTTAGGGTGATTAAAATCAAACCCTAAATTAATTTTAAAAGTGTATTTTAATTAAACAAGAATTCAATTAAAATGATCAAAATTATCAAACATGTGTGAGAAACAATTTGTGATCTTGGATTAATGTTTGAAAAATCATGTTTTTATCCACAAAATGATTGGAAACCAATTAATTTTGGAAAATCAAGAGAGAAAAAATAATTTAAATGTTAAAAAATAAGTAAAAATTAATTCTTTTCAAAAATATCAAGTATATGAAATAAATAATATTTTTTGGATTTTTTTGTAAAATAAAATATTTTAACATTTTTGTGAATTATTAAAAAAAGAATCAACTCAAAATCATTAAAAACTAGAGAGGAATTAATTTTTGAATCAATTAAATAAAAATCACAAAATTCAAATATTCAAATATTCAAAAAATGGCGCCAAGAACACGCGTCACCCCTCTGTTTCTGCAGATTTACGTTTTCTATCCAATCTCACTGAACACTTAATGAAAACACACAATCTACATATCAATCTGCTCGTTTTCACCTCACGATCATGTCTATGGTCTTTAATTTCATTTATTTTAAGCATGGAATAAAAAATCAAGACAAAACCTCAAGAACCCTAAAATTTGCATGAAGGCTGAGAATTTTGATACACGATTCAAACAAAGCAATTAACTGAGGGGGAAACATTCTATGCATGATTATGAACATTTGGCAAAAGTATTGTGCGGGGAAATATGCATAGATTAAGAGATGACCAAGTTTAGGCTAACATGAAGGTCGTGAAAGCAAGAGCAATGTGATTTTTGAGTTGGAGGTGTTACAGATGAGTTGTGATGATCTGAACAGCTTCCTTACACCATATGGAATGTGTTTGAATGCTTGGACTTGATTGGAAATGGCTGGATCACTTCATGGCATCTCAACTGCAACTTGGTTGAAAACATGAGCAACTGGCTGGTGATTCTGAGAAATCAGTGTTACAGTTGTGTGTTTAGTGTTTGGATCACTTCTATATGATGTTTATGATGTGTGTGTGTGTGATTGGTTTGGTTGGAATTGCTCTCAAACTCAAAACCCGATAGTGACTTGCTTTGAAAGGAAATTTTGGAGTGAAAGAAGAGATTTTGAGGAAAGCATCTGTTTGATGGCTTTGGTGTACTAAACTGAGCACAAATGAGCTCTATTTATAGTAGAGCGAGTTTGTTTTGGCTGCAATAGTGAATGCCAACTGCAGCTGAGGTTTGGTAAATATTGATCAATAGGAATCCAAGTCTCCTCTAGCCATTGACTAGAGGTTAGAGCACAGGCCTGTGGTTCTCTAGTTCAGAGATCATCCTTGACTCATTCAGTTGGAAAAGGCTCAGTCCATGCCACCTTGGTGTATCCATTAAATGCTCCAAAACAAAATTGGAGTCTTGTCCCCTCTTTAGGAATTTTAGGTTTGACATGCTACTTTTAGTTCCAAAGACTTGGGAGGCTTATGGATAAGAGTTGGTTCCTCCTTGGTCTCCCCCTGAGGTGTTCAGATGGATAGACTTGTTTGTCATTTGTACAAATTTCCCAAATCGAGCAAAATGCACAAATCTGCCTTGTTATGACAGTTGCAGCAAGGCATATTGCCACTGTCATAACTTCTTGCTCAGGTTGAGTTTGATGGAGTCCTTGGCCATTTTGGAAAGCTCTCATATGATACAACATATGTGTGATCATAGTTTGTTTTGACACTTTTTGGATCCAAGTGAAAAATGCCCTTACATTTTTGAAAAAGTGAAACAGATTCTGACTTAGTGAAAATTTCACTAAGTGTTGGAAAAGTGACATTTCATGTTTTCAGCCATTTTGATCCAACCATAACTCAAAATCCATGATGAATTGGAATGAGCTGTAGTTGACACTTTTAAAGTATGCTATGAGATCTACAAATCCATCTTTGGATCAGCCAAAATGGCTGCTTGGATCTCAAGTTATGATCCTTGGAAGTTGGTACCCTAGCCACTTTGTTTCATAACTTAGAAAATTTCTAAGTTTTTATGGTTACCCCTTTTACAAGTTATCCCACTTTCTTTGGTTTTTCCTGATGAATGATGATTCAAATCACACATTAACATCATTTTAGGGTCAAGGAGACATAATTGTGAAAAATCTCAAAAAGTCAAAGTTTGACTTTTGTGCACAGTTGACTTTTTATCAGATGAATTCCAAACTGTGCGATCCTCTATGAAATCAAGTCCTTGACGTAAATCAAACTTGATGGACATGTTCTATGGGTGTTTTAGGGTGTATTGAATCATGTCCCAAGGTTTGGGAGCATGCCTAGGTCAAAAGTCAAAGATACAGTTGACTTTTTCTTCAAAACCCTAATTGTGGTCCTGATGAATTTGAAACTTGTTGATCAAGCTTCTTTGATCAATCCATTGTTGCAAATGGATCAATGTGGTTTATTGGAGACCCTCAAATCATGTATTGAGGTCTTGGCTCATGTTTTTTCCCAAAAGTCAATTTAGGGGTGAATTAGGTCAAGAAACCCTAATTCTTAATTTTTGGTAAATGCATCCCCTGAGGCTAAATTGACTGGATGATTGGGTTCATGATGTCCCTTGGAGCATCTTGGGTTATGCTTTGAAGCACTGGCTCATGCCCAGATGATAATTTCCATCTGGAGGCCCTGGTCGACCAAAACACTAATTTGGTGACACCGGTGATCTTGAGGCTTAATCCACTTGGAATGTTGCAACTTGGTGCTTGATTCTTGATGTGGGAGTCCTCTTGATCTTTTATATATGTTTAAGAGGTTAGACAAGTTGAAGATCATGTCATTTCTTGATTGATCCTTTGTCTAAGTACCCTGGGAGGGCTTGAAACCGTAATCTTTGATTGTAGTGAATGCTCAACAATCCTTGAGGAGACTGATGAGGCATGATGGTTCATCCATATTGTGATGATGATTTTCACAATGATGGGAAATCTTAGTGGTCAAAATTTGGGGTATGACAACCTTGATGCAAATTGTCTTGCAAGACAGATTTGTGCATTATGGTTCGATTTGATCAAATTGTGCAATTCCAAGCATGGTTATCCATTTGCACACCTCAAGGGGGAACAAACAAGGGACAAGCACTGATCTATCAGCTTCCAAAGTCCCAAAATCTACAAGTAGCATGCCAAACCTAAAAAGCCTAAAGGAGGCCAAGACTCCAATTTTGTTTTGGAACATTTAATGGATGCTTAGAGGTGGCATGTATCAGAGCAAAGATGAACACTTCAGTCAAGCCTTATCCTTGAATTAAAGAACCATAGGCCTGTGCTCTAATCTCAAGTCAATGGCTAGAGGAGACTTGAGATTCCATTTGATCCACATTGGCCAAAGGCCTGCTGCAGTTGCCATTTCATATTCCTTGCAAAACAAACTTAACACACTATAAATAGACCTCATTTCTGATCAGTTTAAGCACACCAAAGGCCTATAACACTTGCCTTTCTCAAAATCACACTTTCACTCCAAATTTGCCTTCTAAAGCAAGTCACTATCGGGTTTTGAGTTTGAGAACAATTCCAACCAAACCAATCACATACACACACCTCATAAACATCATATAGAAGTGATCCAAACACTTAAACAACATCTGGAAGACCAGATTCTCAAAATCACCAGCCATCTGCACAAGCCTTTGACAGATTTGCAGTTGAGGTGGCAAATCAAGTTCCAGCACAATTCAATCCACTCCAAGCATTCAGACATACTCCATAGCACCTAAGGAAGTTGTCCACATCATTGGAACCAAGCTGCAACACCTCCAACTTAGAACTCAATCACCAGCTGCAAGAGGTAAACCTCAACTTGGTCATCTCATGATTCATGCATATTTCCTAGCACAATAATTTATCCATATGTGCACAATCATGTATGGAGTTTTTCCCCTCAATTAATTACTTTGTATAAGTCGTGTATCAAATTTCTCAGCCTTCATGCAGAATTTAGGGTTCTTGAGGTTTCTCTTTGATTTCTTATTCCATGCTTAAAATAAATGAAATTAAAGACCATAGACATGATCGTGAGGTGAAAACGAGTAGATTGATAGGTGGATTGTGTGATTTCATCAAGTATTCAGTGAGATTGATGAGAAAATGCAAATCTGGGCAAAACAGAGCACGCGGGCAAAACCAAGGTGTTCTTGGCGCCCTTTTTTCAAATATTTGAATATTTGAATTTTGTGATTTTGATTAATTGATTCAAAAATTAATTTCTCTCTGAATTTTAATGATTTTGAATTGATTTTTTTTAATAATTCACAAAAATGTTAAAATATTTTATTTTACAAAAATTTCCCAAAAATATTATTTATTTCATATACTTGATATTTTTCTAAAAGAATTGATTTTTATTTGTTTTTTTGACATTTAAAATATTTTTTCTTTCTTGATTTTCCAAACTTAAATGGTTTTTAATCATTTTGTGAATAGAAACATGATTTTTGAAACATTGATCCAAGATCACCACTCATTTTTCACATGTTTTAAACAAAATTAATTCCATTTTTTTTAACAAAATTAGGGTTTTGATCTTAATCACCCTAAACAAATATTTTCAAACACTTTGGGCCTCTAATAGAGTGTAAGACCCAATCCCTCTTTGAAACCAAAATATTTTGGGCCTCAGTCATTGTATAAGACCCACGGTGTTTTCAAAAATCTCGGCGCAATCGCCAGTTTAAAACCTTGGGCATCTCCTTGAGTTGTAAGCCTCATCTCTTGTACTAAAATAAACTTTTTAGGCCTCTTGATAGAGTGTAAGTCCCATCCCTTTGTAAATAAACAATTTTGGGCCTCACATATTGTATAAGTCCCTCTGTATATTTTCAAAAGTTCGGCGCGATCGTTGCCTTTTTAACAAAATCAACTGGGCCTACTGTAGCGAGCGATTTTGGACGCGGTTCTTAAGCGCTGGTCGCTCTCTGCGGTTGAGTTTACTACAGGTCGATTCATTTTTTATCCTATTAAAGCTGATGAAGGAAGGGAAATAGATGTCTCCAATTAACCCTGCTTGCATTCTAAGTTTAAACAGCGGTCTGTTAGGTTACGAATGCTATCAATGTGGGGGGCCTTTGTACTGGTTATTTGTATTTTCGCCAATACGGGTTTCTTTCTTTCTAGGACTTTATAGCGGGGAACAAGGATTAGGATGTTAGGACTGATGCTTTTTGATAGATACATGAGAGTATGGGATTTTGGGTTTTTGTTTAGTGTGCTCGCTAAGATTTTTCTTTCAATCTTATGCCTACGTATTCCCGTTTACCGAAACAGGGAAATCAGAGCGTTCGTAGTTCCTACTATTCTATGGGAGGAAATGAGTGTTTTTGGTGTCTTGTTCAAAGCCCAAGACGTGAAGCGAAAGGTGGTTTGTATCTTGTTCAAAGCCCAAGATGTGAAGCTGAAGAGTTTATTTGTATCTTGTTCAAAGCCCAAGATATGAAGCTAAAAAGGTTTGACTTTAGAGAGAATTTGTCATCTCTAAAGAGGGGTTTGTATGTCACAACTGTTTATAAAGGAGAATTACTTTAACTGGGATAGCGGATCCTAGCAATGCCATAATTTCCTTTATAGGGGATTTTCAACCTGGAGGAGAAGACTTTAACTCAGTTTAGAGCAATGCCATCTTTCCTTAGGAATATCTCATGCTAAAAAAGGGACAGTGGCATGGATGTAGATGATCCAGAGGCTTGCCGCTTACAGCGATTAGATGAAGGGGAAAGAGTTGTTAATGTTTGTGTACTGTGAACGAGGCACAACTTTGATACTAAAAGGTTAATTGGATTAACCAGTGGTTTTCTTATACAAAGCCTAAGAGGAGGCTAAAAGGTTTTGACTCGACGATGGAGTCTTTTGGTATCTCGTATAAAGCCCGAGATGGAGGCTATTTGACTCAACAAGAGAGTTTTTTGTACCTCGTACGAAGCCCGAGATGGAGGCTGTTGTTTGTTTGGCTTAATAAGAACCTTTTTGTATCTCGTATAAAGCCCGAGATGGAGGCGAAAGGGGTGATTGACTCAACGAGGGAGTCTCTTATGTGTCTCGTACAAAGCTCGAGAGAGAGGCTAAATGTTGTTTCAGTTAAGTGACAGGTCCAGTATACTGATTTTGAAAGAGAAAATCAGTTCTTATATGAGCACCACTGTACTCAAGGATTTGATTCAAGGATCCTGGTTATTCCTGTTCTTTAAGGAAGCGGGAAATCCGAAGGGTATTGAGACTGTCCGAGTCTACGGGTTTTCCTCCTATTTAACGAAGGGTGCTTGAGAATGTCTTTGAGACTCAAGGAGATTAGACTGTCCAAGTCTGGAGTTTCATCTTTTGTACTATGCTTTGAGAAACAGTAGTAGACTCTTTGAAAAGACTGTCCTATGCAGATGATTAAATTCTGTTCTTATACCTCTAGGAGGTCGTCGGGACAATTTGTACGAAGCCCAAGAGGAGGATGGAAACTTTTAAGAAGCCGAGAGGTCCATGTACGAAGCCCAAGAGGAGGCTATCATTCCCGGAGGAAGAGATCATTATACGAAGCCTAAGAGGATGTTGTGAATACTTCTAAGAAGCCGGCGGGTCCTTGTACTAAGCCCAAGAGGAGGTTGGGTTGCTTTTAGGAAGCCTGTGGGTCCTTGTACGATGCCCAAGAGGAGGCCGATGCTTTTAAGAAGCCCGTGGGTCCCCAAACCCCGAGAAATTCAAGACAGGCCATTCACAAGAAATAGATCAAGCCAGGAAAGTCTGAGAATTTGGAAGAAACTCAAGAGATGCCATTCACGGAGAAAAGATCATCTCTGGGGAGTAGAGTTTCTTGACAAGTGCTTTTAAGAAGCCTGTGGGTCCCCAAACCCCGAGAAATTCAAGACATGTCATTCACCGAGAATAGATCAAGCCAGGAAAGTTCGAGAATTTGGAAGAAACTCAAGAGATACCATTCACGGAGAAAAGATCATCTCTGGGGAATAGAGTTTCTTTGACAACTTCTATGAGTGACAGTCTATGAAAGGGTTCATAGAGAATGTTGCCTTTCATATCTCCATATTGTTTAACCCCAAGAGGAGGGAAGACTGTGTCTGGTAATCCTATGGGGATCTAGTTTAGACTATTTTTAAGAGTGATCAATGGGCTTAATGCTAGACGTAGTTGCCGGGGAAACTCTAAATATCTATACTATTATTACACAGTTGATATGAGTTTATGAAAGAAGACTTACAGTGAAACAGCCCCACAATACAGTTATATGTATATGAAAGCGGTAAATGAAAGCAATAACCACTTACTCGGTTGTAGAGCTTCAATGTTGTTTGGTTAGTTGTTCAACAAAGAAAGATTGAAAACAACAGTATATTCAAAATCAAAGGATAAAGTGCTTTGAAAAAGAAAGATTTGGGGCTTACAGCTCAAGGAGAGGCCCAGGGTTTTATCAGTGAGCGCACTGTTTGAATTTGTACAGAGGGACTTATACAAGTGACTGAGGCCCAAAAAAGGTTTTCTGTACAAAGGGGTTGGGTCTTACACTCTAATAGAGGCCCAAAAAAGTTTAAAGAAAAAGAGATGGGTCTTACTACTCGAGGGTAGGCCCAGATGATTTTTCGTTTAAAATGGCGGCCGCGCCGAGATTTTCTTTTAACGCAGAGGGACTTATACAATAAGTGAGGCCCAAAATGTTTTGGTTAAAAGGGGATTGGGTCTTACATTCTATTAGAGGCCCAAAAGTTTTGAATAGGTCTTATAGCTCGAGGAGAGGCCCAGGGTTATTTTTCAAAAGGCGACGATCGCGCCGTTTGTTTTTTACGGTATCGGGACTTATACAATACACTGAGGCCCAAAAATGATTTGGTCAAAAAAAGGATTGGGTCTTACACTCTATTAGAGGCCCAAAAGATTTTGAAAATGATTTATGAGGGTTGAATTAATCCAAAACCCTAATTTGTTTTCAAAAATGTATTTAATTGAATAAAAATTCAATTAAAATGATCAAAATTGTTTAACATATGAAAAAAAAATTGTGATCTTGGATTAATGCTTCAAAAATTAAGTATTGACCTACAAAATAATTAGAAAGCATTAAAAGTTGCAAAATCAAGGTGGAAAAAATATTTTAAATGTTAAAAACAATTAAAACATTAATTCTTTGCAAAAATATCAATTATACAAAATAAATAATATTTTTGGGATTTTTTTGATAAAATAAAATATTTTAACATTTTTGTGAATTATTAAAAAAAGAATCAACTCAAAATCATTAAAACTCAGAGAGAAATTAATTTTTGAATCAATTAAATAAAATCACAAAATTAAAATATTTGAATTTTAAAGAAATGGCGCCAAGAACACACCAAGAACACGTGCGTGTTCTGGGTTTGGCCAGATTTGCATTTTCTATCCAATCTCATTGAATACTTGATTATATCATGCAATCCACATACCAATCAACTTGTTTCAACCTCACGATCATGTCTATGGCATTTAATTTCATTTAAATTAAACATATAACAAGAAATCACGAAAAATCCTCAAGAACCCTGATTTCTGCATGAAGGCTAGGATTTTTGATACACGATTCAAACAATGCAATTAATTGAGGGGAAACATTCTATGCGTGATTATGAACATATGGCCAAATTATTGTGTGAGGAAATATGCATAGATTGAGAGATGACCAAGTATATGCTTACCTCTAGGCCGTGACAGCAAGTGCAATGTGATTTTTGATTTGGAGGTGTTACAGATGAGTGGTGATGATCTGGACAGCTTCCCTACACCCTATGGAGTGTGTTTGAATGCTTGGACTTGATTGAAATTGGCTGGATCACTTCATGGCATCTCAACTGCACTTTGGTTAAAACCTTGAGCAATTGACTGGTGATTCTGAGAAATCAGTGTTCCAGTTGTTGTTTAAGTGTTTGATCAGCTCATATGTGATGTATGTGAGGTGTGTGAGTGATTGGTTTGAATGGAATTTCCCTCTAGCTCAAAACCCGATAGCTACCTTGCTAAGAAAGGCATTTTTGCCAATAGAAAGAGATTTTGAGAAAGGCAAGTGTTGTAGGCCTTTGGTGTACTTAAACTGATCACAATTGAGCTCTATTTATAGTAGAGCAAGTTTGTTTTGCAAGGAATAGTGAATGGCAATTGCTGAGTAGGTTTGTTCAATGTTGGCCAATGGAAGTTCAAGTCTCCTCTAGCCATTGACTAGAGGTTAGGGCACAGGCTGCTGGTTCCCTTGGTCTTGGATAAGTCTTGACTGAATTCAAATGAAAATGGCTCAGTCCATGCCACCTTGATGCTTCCATTGAATGCTCCAATCCAAATTTGGAGTCTTGTCCCTATTTTGGCAATTCTAGGTTCAACATGCTATTTCTTGTTCCAAAGACTTTGGAGGCTTGGCTCAGTGATTGTCCCCTTGAGATTCAATCCTCAGATGTGTCCAAGTGGATAGGAGTGTTTGGATTTGCACAATTTTGGCAAATCGAGCAAAAATGCCAATTCTGCCTTGCCTTGACAGATTTCAACAAGGCAACTTGACAATGTCATAACTCATGGCCCAAATGGAATTTGGTAATGTTCTTGGCCATTTTGGAAAGCCCTTACATGATACAACAACTGTTTGAACATGTTTGGTTTTGATCTCTTTTGAATCCAAGTGAAAAATCCCCCTACATTTGTAAAAAAATGAAGACAGATTTGGACTTAGTGAAAATTTCACTAAGTGTTGGAAAAAGTGAAATTTTCATTTTTCAGCCATTTTGATCACTCCATAACTCAAAACCCTTAATGAATTGTGTCGCTCCTGGGATTTTCATCCAAGTACAAACGCGAAAGTGGCACCGAAACAGAGTCGCCAGCAATGTGTATTTATCCCAAGAGAGGGAAAGGAAACACCACATAAACCTGAGGGGAAGGAAAGAGCATGGTCTTGCGACCAAGAGAACTGGGTTCGGAGTCGGTTACGCGAGAGGAAGGTATTAGCACCCCCACGCGTCCATCGTACCCGATGGGATCCACGCTTGCCTGTCTCGATCAAAGGGTGTCGTCGTCTGGAGCTCCACTGCCACTGGAAAGGAACCGGAAAGAGAGAAAAGAAAAGAAAGAGGACAAAAAAAAACAAATGTAGGGAAAATAAAAGAAGTGCTCGAATGGGCCCTACCCCACTGCCTACGTATCTCATCGGGAACATGAGAATCAGAGCGACGTAGTTCCCCTCAACGAGGGTCGCTTTGTTTGTGTTTTTTTGGGAACGGCTAACGTTCTAGCTCAGGTGTTGCAGGCTCACTGGTCCGAGTGCGTTACCATCTTGCGAGAGAACGAGTAGGAGCACGTTCGTACGTTGAGAGTGAGTGAGATGAGAAAAGAATTCCCGAAGGAAAGACGTTATTGTTTGTTTGAAGTTTTCTAGAAAGAAGTGTCTTTTATGGTTATTTGCAACTTGCATTGAACCAAAGTCTTAAATATAGGAACGAATACTTTCGCGCATCATCCCCAACAGGACGTACACTAGGTATCCTAGAAGAATGAGAGGAAGCCCCTCGTTCTCCACTTCCCACATATAAGGCTCAAGCGCAATACACGTTAACCTTTATTAAGTGTTTTTTTACTTTTCTTTTGAGATGAGAAGAGAAACGACGCAAGGGAAATTCTAAAGGGAAACTAAGAGTTCTAATGTTATCATGCATGGATGTCCTATGGTTAGTGAGGTTTAGGAGAAAAGACTACCTAACCTAATGCTAATCCTACTCCAAGCTTAATCAAAAATTAAGTTGGACTAGGTTGCTCTAAAGGGAAGGAATCCAAGACTTGAACAAGTCTTGAGGTTCATGGGATGAGAAAGAGTGAAAGAGAAGAAAAGAGAAAGAGAAGAAAAGAAATGAGACACAAAAGATGGCAGCAAGCACATCATATCATAAATGTCCAACTCAAATCAACCAACATGTTTCAAGGATCAATGCAAAACAACTCAAATAAGCATGCAAAGATAAACATGGAAGGATGTAAACATACTTGGATGAAATGCATAATGAAGCATACATGGACTTCAAATCAAAATGAAATGAGAAAGGCAAGATGAAAATGAAACCAAGTCAGAACCAACATCATATTATCATCAACAACTCAAGTGTGCACAAGTAGTTCACATTATGCAATATTAAGGTCCAAAGAAGCTCACAAAAGCAAAGGGAATGATATGCAGCACATAACTCAAACCATGATGAACAAGTGAGATGAAAACCAAGTAATGAACTCAAGGGGCAGTAGCATATGCATCAACATCATACCAAAATCAAACTCAAGTCATGCAAGATGAATCCTTAAGCAACACATTCAAAACATGCATCAAAATTAATCAAAACATCCACAAAACTCAAGTCAAAATAACATCAACTTAGAAAATCAAGAACAAATTGAAAAATGACCAAATGAGGATGATTCCAAAGCCACAAGAAAGCTCAAACAGAACATGATCAGTACATAAAAACATCTCAAGCATCATTCCATCACAAGTAAGCAAATGCATTCAAACTAGATCATGTATCAAAGTATACTTCCATCAAACTTGCATCACAAACAAAATTCAACCAAAAATAGAAAAGTGGATCAATAAAATCCCAAAAATATTAAAAAATAAGTAAACTCAGTCAAGTAACATGTGCAAAAATATCAAACCAAAATTCATAAACTAAGTACCTCAAACAAATGGGCAAAGATCACATAAGAACAATGATGCAACATGCAAAAGAAAGGGACCAAAATGCAATATGGAAAAGTTTTAAAAATTAAACAAAAATGTTTTTATGCAACTTAATATGTCACCTAATAAATGCAAAAAGAATGGATTAAAAATGTATTATAGATGAGGAGAAATAAAATTTGCAAGTTAGAGTGTGCAAGTGAAACAAATAAGAAAAGAAAATAAAGCAATTAATTAAAATAGTTGCCAAAATAAAAATAAAATGAGAAAATAAAATATGGAAATATTTGATAAAACTAAAAGTAAGTTCCATGATTTTTTGTATGATTTTTAGATGCATAAAAGTAATTTTAGAAATTAAAAACAAAACAAATGATAAAAATAAAATAAAAGAAAATGAAATAAACAAGGGGTGTAAACAGTAAGGAATTCATGTTGAAAATAAAATAGGCCCAGGGGAGGGGGGTGCGAATAAGAAAGCCCAAAGGAAAGGGGCCCAAAGCGCACGGTCAATGGAGCATGGAAAAAGTCAACAATCAGATGCAATCTCAGCCATACAAATGATCCGATGCACGACAACGCACCCAACCAGGTCCACACGATCAAGTTTATTGAAAATACACGGTCCAGATTTAGTGGCACACCACACTCCACCTTCTCACGCACACACAAACAACTCAGTAGCACACCATACTCCCCCACATGCGAGGCATATGCCTTCATTTAATTATTGGCATCATCACCACCACACGATCCAGCAGACGGACAAGATTACATCACCAAGTCAAACAATAATTAAAAAACAAGGCCATGATGTGAGGACGCATGGTAACAAATATAAGATGGCACACACGCAATAAATAAAATAAAACATAAAAAAAACAGACACGTGGCGCAAGGATGGACGCACGATCAAGGAATGGACGGTTATGATTCCTTCTTCTCCACTTGTCTTCCTCGCCGGACTGGTTCTCCGGCAGCCGCCGGAGCTAGGGCTCCGGCCACCCTCTCCGGTGAGGTGCAGCGTGTTTTTTTCCAGAAATTGCAAGTAGGTACTCCATTTTGACCAGAAAAACGCAAGGATCTCAAATATGAAATTATTTTTCACAAATAACCAACCAATAAGGAGAATCGAACAAAAACATAAATAGATCTAAAACTTTAAATCAACATATCTCACAAACCACACGTCCAAACTTCAAATAAAATATATCAGCATGCTCAGGGAAGTTCGCAGATCATTATGCATATAAAAAATTCAAGTTCTGTGAGTATGAAAAATTCACCAACCTGAACCTTGTAGAACTTGAAAACCTCCAAGAAATCCCTCCAAAAACTGCAGATCCACTCCTTAGAACCTCTAGATGCAAAATAAATGCAACTAGAGCTTGAAATCGTGCTAGATCTTGATATTTAATTTTGAACCCTCTTGAATGGCACTTGATGAAATCTTCAGTATGAGCTCAAAACGACAGTGGATTCTTGCTCTATTCTCTTCACTAATCAAGAATGTGAAGAGAAAACTCAGAGAAGCTCCAAGAAGAATGAGATTCAATGAGAGGAAGTGTGAGAGAAAAAAACCACAAGTGTGCAAATGAGAGCTTCCACCCTAGCTGTGAGGGCATGAGTAAGCATATATACCCTTCATTAGTTCACTGATTAGGATTAAGAAGTGATTAGAACTCTTGTTAATGAGATTTGGGTGAAATTGCAAAAATGCATTTTACACCACCACCACTAATTTACACGTGGGAAAGCCTTGTACTCAGCATAATTCACCTCCAATCCACCCATGGATCACTTCTGAATTGATTTTGGACCTTGTACCTTCTTGGTTTGCAAGTTTTGAATTAATTTGGCATTTTTGCACTTTGTGAAAATAATGAGAAATATGGCATGGCATGAATTGATTCAAAGGCCACAAATGATCTTCTTGACTTCTATTTTGATGTTGTAACTTGACATGAAGCAATTGGGAACATTACAAGTCCATTTGTGCAAAAATGCAAAAGGTGGAAATTTTGACATATAAGAAATCCATGAAAAGCACATTGCCTTGTTTTGGCCATAACTAGAGTTCCACAAATGATATGGAAATGTTCTAGTACTTTTTGGAAATGGGAGAGAAAGATATTCAACTTTCATGTTAGAGGAAAATTCATTTGGAATTTCCTTGATGATGAAAAGTCAAGTTGAATGTGGTGGAAAAGTTGCCAAAAATGGAAAGTTTTCATTATAGGTCATTTTCCAAATTTAGTAACTTTTAAATAAACTCTTGATTTTTGATGAATGATGCCATCCATGTCATTCCTTGACCAAATAAAGGTATATGGACTTGAGAATCATGATTTGAACCTTTGCAAACCCATGGTTGACTTTTCTTTTGAACTGTTGACTTTTGCTTATCGCACAAGTAACTGATCCATTGAACATCTTCCTCAAAGAACCAATGACCAAGATTCCATCCATGAACACTTAAGAGCATAAGGAATACCATGAGATCAAGTCTTGTCCAAGAAATCAGAAATAAACTGATTTTAGGTCAAACCCTGATTTTGGCATCCTCTGGTTAGGAGGAAAAAACACATCCTCCAAATCTCAATTCCTTTGAATATGTTGTGTATCCTCTCAAACAAAGATGAGATATGTCCTTTGGAGATGATAAAAACTCAAAGAGCTTGCACATTTGGGGTCAGATCCCAACTTTTGACTTCCTTGTGTAGGAGATCATGCACTGTCCAATCTTCTTGGTGAACTCTCCTCTCCCTATGACTTGTGAGGTCAAATGGAGATGACACATGATGTAAGAGGTCCTTGAAGCTTGTAAGAAACACTTGGTCTTCTTCTTTAGCTTTGGATGATGAACACCTTAGAGAAACACCTGATCACATGCCCTTATGCAGGGTGCAATGCTAAATGCTTGATGTTTTTTTTTTCTATGCTTGAATGCAATGCAATGCAATGAAAGCTCATGCTAGAAGACATGCAGAAAAGATAGGGCAAATTTTGGGGTATTACAAATTGGACTTAGGTCTAGTTGAAGTTTTTGTAGAGGGTAATGAGGGCGACAAATCCATCTTTGGATGAGGAAAAATGGCTTTGTGGTTTAGGAGTTATGATCCTCCAAAGTTGGTACCCTAGCCACTTTATTTTTAACTTAGAAAATTTTCTAAGTTTTTATGGTTACCCCTTTTACAAGTTATCCAACTTTTCTTGATTTTTCTTGATGAATGATGATTTAAATCACACATTAACATCATTTTAGGGTTAAAAATCCATTTTTGTGAAAAATCTCAAAAAGTCAAAGTTGACTTTTGTGCACAGTTGACTTTTAATCCGATGAATTCGAAACTGTGCAATTCTTCAGGAAATCATGTCCTTGACCTAAATCAAACTTGATGGACATGTTCCATGGGTGTCATAGGGTATATTGAGGTATGTCCTAGAGTTTGGGAGCATGTCTTGGTGAAAAGTCAAAGTTACAGTTGACTTTTTCCTTAAAACCCTAATTGTGGTGCAGATGAAATTGAGACTTGTTGCTCAAGCTTCTTGGATTAATCCATTGTTCCAAATGGATCAATATAGTTCATTAGAGACCCTCAAATCATGTCTTGAGGTCTTGGCTCATGATTTGCCCTAAAAGTCAACTTAGGGATGAATTAGGTCAAGAAACCCTAATTCCTGATTTTTGATGAATGCAACCCCTAAGGCAAAATTGACTTGATGATTGGGGCCATGAGGTTCCATGGAGTATATTAGGTTGTGTTTTGGATCCTTGGCTTGTGCCCAGATGAAATTTTTCCATCTGGAGGCCCTGGTCGACCAAAACCCTAATTTAGTGACACTGTCGATCTTGAGGCTTGATCCAACTATAAGGGAGCAGCTTTGTGCTTAATCCTTGGAGTGGGAGTCCTTTTTGATCCTTTGTGTATGTTTGAGAGGTTTAGACAAGTTGAAGATCATGTTGTTTCTTGATTGATCCTTTGTCTAAGACTCTGAGAGGGCTTGAAACCCTAATTTTGATTGTAGTGGATGCTCACCCATCTTTGGGGAGACTTGATGAAATAAGATGGTTCCCCCATATTGTGATGATGATTTGAACAATGATGGGAAATCTTAGTGGTCAAAATTTGGGGTATGACAGATGCCCCTATTTAATCTTCTTGGACCCGAAGGTGTGAATGACGAAGGTATTCGGGCATTCGGGGTGCAAGAGGATTAAATATCATAATACCCGAAATTTTGATGGTGGTTATGAATGGTAGCTTATGCATTCATCTTCTTTAGCTAAGCAATGATGCTTAGAAAAGTTAAACTTCCCCTCGATCCTGGTCTTCAGCCAAGGAACTGGTCTCAGTTTCTTTTGTCAACTTCCCCTCGATCCTGGTTTCCGGCCAAGGAACTGGTCTCAGTTTCTTTTGTTAACTTCCCCTCGATCCTGGTTTCCAGCCAAGGAACTGGTCTCAGTTTCTTTTATCAACTTCCCCTTGATCCTGGTTTCCAGCCAAGGAACTGGTCTTAGTTTCTTTTGTCAATAAACTTAATTGACAAGGGGCGCTACGCGTAGCGGTTTTCCTCAAACTTCTCACCGAATTTTCCTGGGGAGATGCCATTTGACGGAAAAAGTTTTGATGTCAGACTCGCTGAGGGACCCAGTCGTCTGAGTTGTAGAGTTGCACAAACTTCTCTGTTGGAGACGCCATTTATTTCTACTGGGGGAAAGCAGGTCTCTTGGGAGACTGCTGTCGCTTGGGATTTTACATCATACTTTTCTCGGGATCTTCCCGGAGAAATGCCATATGATGGGGTCCAATTTTGAGGTGTCGATGACCTTTTCATCAGTAATCTTTTCGGAGCGAAACTGGCATGCAGCTGAATCTCTGATTACGAGGCTTCCTCTAGGGATTTTCCTTAATCCGAGAAAGCAAGGATATCACCTTCAATGGCGAAGAGTGATGTCGACTGAAGATTCCTCTGGTTTTTCAGAGGTTCAAGTTATCAAAGTGGTCAAGGACCTATTTCAATCCAGAAATAAACTGGAGGAGAGAGATTGTTCAGACACAGTATTTCCTGACGAGGAAAGAACTGGGAACTCGATTGAGAGGACTCCTATCACTAAGGGACAAGACCGACTAGAGTGATAGTGATGCAATATTAAATGTGAATGCAAATAAAAAATGCATGATGTATGTATGTTTATACCGACAAAACTGACGCGACATATAAACCGACGGGTGAACCTGATTAGATACTCGGCCATTGCGGGGCGAAGAAGTACCGTTGGTTTAGAATAGCAATTCCACCTTGCTTAGGAGAGATAGTCCCTATTGGGAGCTACCGTTGGTCGAGCTTAGGAGATAAGAACTCGGCCGAGGGTATCAGATGGGAAAACCACATCTCATACAGTTGATCCTTCATTCAGGCGTATTGGCCTAGAAGGAGTACTTTGATTCTGCACTTTGAAATTCAAACGCCTTTGGAGACACAATCGACGTTCTTTCGATGTTCAACCGTCAAAAGAAATTGCCAACATTATTTTAAAAGTAGAAAAAGTTTTAACAAGTAAATTCATTTTTGTTTTATTTCAAGAATCGTTGATCATGTTAACAACGTCGTTCTGTAAAGCTAAAACAAGCAAGAATTACAAACAAAAGCACAAAGGCTCAAATTTTATTGATAGGATGGAAATCAGCCAAACGCGTGATTCTAAAGAGTATATACAAAGCTAGAAAATGGTAATTTACAGGGAAAAGGGCCACGTTGAAACATAACGACCACTATCCTTCTACCAACTTTGAATTATGGGCATCCTGAGCTTCTGTCGAAGATGACCTTGACTGGAGTTTTCTGACAGATGATGTAACTGTTGTTGAGGGACTTGCCTCTGTTGAACATAGTTACTTTCCATTATCCCTAATTTTTGCCTGGATTGTACTTTGATGTTTCCAATCCACCGGGATGATTTTTTTTCATGTCTCTAACTTTTGCCTGGACCGCCCTTTCGGGTTTTCAATCCACCGAGACGTTTTTTTTTTCTTTTTTTTTTAGTTTAGGCGAAGTATTTCTTGACTACATCAACATTCATGGGGTAGGCAAATTCCTCTCCGTCCATGGTTGCAAGTCTCAAGGCGCCGCCTGAGAAAGCTTTCTTGACCACATAGGGACCGTCGTAATTCGGAGTCCACTTGCCCCGAGAATCAGTGAGAAAAGATTGTATCTTTTTTAGCACAAGGTCTCCTTTTCTGAAGACGCGAGGTCGGACCTTTTTGTCGAACGCCTTCTTCATTCTCTGTTGATACAGCTGACCATGGCATAGTGCCATGATTCATTTTTCCTCGATCAGATTCAATTTGTCGTATCGACTTTGACACCATTCAGCTTCGGTGAGCTTAGCTTCCATCAATACTCAGATTGACGGGATCTCTACTTCTATGGGGAGCACTGCTTCCATGCCATACACTAGAGAGAAATGGGTTGCCCCCGTTGAAGTGCGGACAGACGTGCAATAACCGTGAAGAGCAAAGGGTAGCATCTCGTTCCAGTCTTTGTAGGTTACAACCATCTTTTGAACGATCTTCTTTATGTTCTTATTGGCCGCTTCTACCGCTCCGTTCATCTTGGGTGGGTAGGGAGATGAGTTATGGTGTTCAATCTTGAACTCTGCACATAACTCTTTCATCAACTTATTGTTCAAGTTAGATCCATTATCAGTAATGATCTTGCTTGGAACACCATAACGGCAGATGATATTGTTTTTGATAAATCAGACCACCACTTGTCGGGTTACATTGGCGTATGACGCTGCTTCGACCCACTTGGTGAAGTAGTCAATGGCTACTAGGATGAACCGATGTCCGTTTGAAGCCTTGGGCTCAATCATGCCAATCATGTCGATTCCCCATATGGAAAATGGCCATGGGGAAGAGAGAACTTTGAGATGTAATGGCGGTACATGAATTTTGTCGGAGTATATCTGACACTTGTGACACTTCCTCATGTACTTGTAGCAGTCAGATTCCATTGTCAACCAATAGTACCCTGCTCTTAGGATTTTTCTCGTCATTGTGTGTCCGTTGGCATGAGTGCCAAAGGATCCTTCGTGAATTTCTTTCATCAGCATTTCTGCTTCTGGTCTGTCGACGCATCGGAGCAAAACCATGTCAAAATTTCTCTTATAGAGAGTGTCACCGCTCAGGAAGAAGTTTCCAGACAATCTTCTGAGGGTCTTTCTGTCTTTTCTGAGTGCCCCAGATGGGTACTCTTGTTTCTGAAGGAAGCATTTGATATTGTGATACCAAGGTCTGTCGTCTATGACTGCTTCAATCATGAAGATGTAAGCTGGCCTTTCAAGGCGCATTATGTCGGTCTTAGGTATGTCATTCCAATGACCTACACTAATCTTGGAAGAGAGAGTGGCTAATGCATCAGCCATGTGATTCTCCTCACGAGGGATGTGATGAAACTCAACTCTGTAGAAGAAGGGTAGCAACCTTCTTGCGTAGTCTTTGTAAGGAATCAATCCTGATTGGTATGTGTTCCAATCTCCTTTTATCTGATTGATAACCAAGATTGAGTCGCCATATGCGTCCAAGTTTTTGATCCTTAAATCAATTGCTTCCTCGAGACCCATAATACAAGCTTCGTATTCGGCCTCGTTGTTCGTACATTTGAACGTAAGTCTGGCGGTGAAAGGAATGTGGGTATCCTGAGGGGTAACAATGATTGCCCCAATTCCGTTTCCATAATGGTTAACTGCTCCGTCAAAGATAAGTCCCCATTGGGAACCTGGTTCTGGCCCTTCACTGGGTAACGGTTCATCACAATCTTTCATTTTTAGATACATGACATCTTCGTCTGGGAAGTCAAACCCGACTAATTCTTGATCGTCAATCGGTTGATGAGCCAAATGATCGGCTAAAATACTTCCCTTAACGGCTTTTTGAGCGTGGTACTCTATGTCATATTCTGATAACAGCATCTGCCAACGGGCAATCCTTCCTGTAAGAGCAGGTTTTTCGAAAACGTATTTGATTGGATCCATTTTGGAGACCAACCAAGTAGTATGACGAATCATGTATTGGCAAAGACGTTTGGCTGCCCAAGCCAAAGCACAACAAGTTTTCTCGAGCATCGTGTACCGAGTTTTGCAGTCGGTGAATTTCTTGCTTAGATAGTAAATGGCAGACTCTTTCCTTTTAGTTTCGTCTTGTTGGCCAAGTACACATCCCATCGAGTCCTCTAGAACTGTGAGGTAAATGATCAGTGGTCTTCCTTCCACTGGAGGTGATAGAATTGGTGGGTTCAACAAGTATTCCTTGATACTGTTGAAGGTAGTTTGGCAGTCTTCTTACCAAACGCAATCCTGGTTCTTTTTGAGTAATTTGAAGATCGACGCGCATGTCGCGGTCATAAGGAATATGAATCTGGAGATGTAGTTCAAACGTCCCAGGAATCCTCTGACATGTTTTTCAGTTTTCAGAGAAGGCATTTCTTGAATGGCCTTGACCTTGTCAGGATCAACCTCAATTCCTTTCTGGCTGACGATGAACCCTAGTAGTTTCCCTGAACGGACACCGAAGGTGCACTTGTTGGGATTCAAGCGGAGCTTGAATTTTCTTAAACGTTCGAACAATTTTGACAGATGTTTAACGTGCTCACTCTCTATTTTTGATTTTGCAATCATATCATCGACATATACCTCGATTTCTTTGTGTATCATGTCATGAAACAGAGTAGTCATGGCCCTTTGATAGGTTGCCCCGACGTTCTTCAAACCGAACGGCATTACCTTGTAACAAAAGGTGCCCCATGGGGTGATGAATGAAGTTTTCTCCATGTCTTTTGGCGCCATTTTGATTTGATTATAGCCCGAGAATCCATCCATGAAGGAGAAGACTTTGAACTTTGTTGTACTGTCTACCAGCATGTCAATGTGTGGTAAAGGAAAGTCGTCCTTTGGACTTGCCTTGTTCAGATCTCTGTAATCGACACACATTCTAACCTTTCTGTCCTTTTTGGGAACGGGTACAATGTTGGCTAACCATTGAGGATATTCTGATGTGGCGAGGAAACCCACGTCAATCTGTTTCTGTACCTCCTCCTTGATTTTGATGGCCATGTCAGGATGAGTTCGTCTCAACCTTTGCTTTACCGGCGGACATCTAACCTTAACGGTAAGTGATGTTCCAAGATGCTGGTATCCAACCCTGGCATATCCTGATAGGACCAAGCGAATACATCGGGGAATTCTTTGAGAAGCTTTATCAAACTCTCTTTGGCAGTTGGAATGAGCAGTGCCCCAATTCTGATTTCTTTTCTCTCTTGCTCTGAACCCAAGTTGACCGTTTCCAACAGCTCTTTGTGAGGTTCAATGGACCTTTCCTCTTGTCTGAGTAGTCGGAAGATCTCTTCTGGAATTTCGTTGTCATCTTCTTCTTCAGCTTCGAATACCGGGAACTCAAAGTTGGGAGAAGGCATCGGATCGTATGTTTCAACGGGGTTTAAAACAAGCAATCTGCACGACGTGATGATTCGTGTTTAGAAGAGATAGAGAAAATGCAAGTGTGTGCAGTGTTTTATTTTTATTACTGCTTGTTTTTATTATTTGTTTTGTTTTTTTAGGATTACCATTTTCTGAAAAAAAAAACAAAAAGAGAAAACAGCAATTAATGCGGAAATTACAGAACGACGTTATTTTATTAATGAACAAGTCGATCGTTGAAACTACAGCCCTATAAAACAAAACTCTTTCGCTTTGGGCAAAGCGAAGAGGGAAATTTACAGAAAGCGAGCCCTATCAAAACATCTGTTTCACCTGGGCAGGGTGAAAGGCTAAAAGATGGCAATTACTTTGACTGGTGAACGACCTTCGGAACATCGACAGTAACCCATTGGCGGCGAACTCCTCGGTGAATCACAAAGTCTGGCGCCTTCCTTGATTTGTCTTCAGAAATGACGCTGATTTCTGGTGGAGCAGGATCATTGGAATCTGTCTCCCAGGCAGAGTTATCGTAGGAGAATTCCTCCGTTGCATTTTGCATAGCATTTGTGCTCTTAGCTGTATCTCCCTAACCAGTAGGCTGGATGTCTTCGAGCCTGATACGAGAGCTTTCGGGAACAGTGTACTTGACCATGAAGTCGTATTTTCCACTCGGTTGTCCCAAGGTGTCCTAAACTTCTTTGGAACTGGAGGAGTCATCCCTCTCGTTGACGTTGACCTCAGGAAAAGCATAGTTGATGAATTCAAGTCCTGCAAACGTTGCGAATTCATCTTCATGTTGAGTAGTTCCTGAATGACCTGAGTGTTGATCCCATGACATGGTGGGGACACAGGTATTCTGTTCAATGATGCTCAACTGAGTTTTATTACTCGGTTGACTTTCCGGCCCCAAATTTCCTGGGTAAGGTTGCCACATTGGCTGACCATCCATTGGGTCATAGCAGTTGTAGTCAAAGTTGTCTTTCATCAGAGTGTCTTCCTCTAATGAATTTGCCGGAGCACGACATCCTTCCGGATCACAATCTCCATATATCATTTTGACATCTGACCGTGGTATAAATCTCGGACTCTGTGCGGGATAGAAAAATGGCGTAGGCACCTCTTCCTGAGACATATAACCGTCCTCGTTAAGAAAGGACATCAATTCTTCATCTGTGTCAGAGGGATCTTCCTCATTGATAGCATGAACTGTCTGAGACACTGGGTGGAGAAAACCTCCACTGTGGAAGAAATTTTGAAGGGGATGAAGATTTTCATCGTTGGCAGCTGTCCGGGTACAGGTTGCAGAAAAACCAAGACCCTTCTTTATTTTATTGTCAATAGGAATGACAAGCTGTCCCCATCCTGTTGTATTGGTACTCTCGACCGCTTTGATAGCATCGTTGTATGAAGAAATGGAAGTTCCTTCTTTGAACTGATTGTCCTTGCTCATCGACAGTGCTTGGAACTGAGTTCTAATAACCTCCTCGGGTTCTATACCAGTTGATGATGACAAGTTACTCACAAGCAAGGCCTGTTCTCCACAGACTGTGATAAGTTGATCGTTCTTGAAGAACTTTAGCTTTTGGTGGAGGGTCGAGGTAACCACTCCAGCATGATGTATCCAAGGTCTTCCTAATAAACAACTGTATGTTGCCCGGATGTCCATGACCTGGAAAGTGACTTGGAAAGTGTGAGGACCAATAGGTATAGGAAGATCAACTTCGCCGATAATCGCTTTTCGGGATCTGTCTAATGCTTTGACGACAACCTCGCTGATTCTCATCAGAGGTCCTTTGAATGACAATTGCATCAAAGTGGACTTCAGCATAACATTCAGGGATGACCCTGTGTCTACCAGTACGCTGGCTAAAGCATCGTCCTGGCAGTTAACTGTGATGTTGAGCGCCATGTTATGACGGCGACCCTCTTCGGGTAATTCCTCATCACTAAATCCCAAATTGTTGCAGGAAGTGATGTTAGAGACAATGCTATCGAACTGTCTGATTGTTACATCCTGTTCCACAAAGGCTTGCTCCAAAACATTCTGTAGAGCCTCCCTATGCGCTTCTGAACTGAGTAACAGTGATAATACCGAGATCCTTGAAGGAGTTTGTAACAGTTGATCAACAATGTTATATTCACTCCTTTGGATAAGCTTCAGCATCTCATCATTATTTTTCGAAAGGTCGAGATTACTGGATTGACCGACTGGTGGATCGGGAACTTCTGTCTGAGGTTCCTTTTCATTGTTATGTTCCCCAACCCCTCGGTTGAAGATTCTGCCACTCTGTGTTACTCGACTGATGTCTGCAATATTCACGACGGAGGGTAATGGAATTTCCTTTCCATTCTCAATGGTTGTTGCACCGTATTTGTAAGGGATAGCCTTAGCTGATTCATACGGTAGTGGTCCCGACAGATAGATAAATATGGGAGCCCTCTGATTTTTCTGACCATCGTAAGTAATCTCGATCCGTTCCCGGTTGGGAACTTTAGATTCGTCAAGTAGAGGGATAATGGCAAAAACATCCATGGTCCTACGATGACCAGAGATGGTGACAACATCCTCAACTTGATCCGCAAGGTAGTTCGGCGTCCAGTTGATGGGTCCAGAACCCGGATATGGACGAATCTCTCCATGATCCACCTGACCCTGAAGAGCTGCTCGCACAAGGTAACACCCTTGGTTACTTTCCAAACAGACGCTACAATGGTCATAATTGTGTGGTGGCACCTGGCCTCGCCCACTTTGAATACAATGTAACCTCACTAGGTTAGCTTCCACTGATCGGACATCCTGACTCTGACGCCGAGTAGGATTCCTGTTACTGATATTAATTTGCTGAGTACCTTCATTCATATAAATTGGCATCCACCAGTGATTTAACAAGTGCTGAAGTGCCTCCTGGACAAGGGTACAACCTTGATCGTTTTCGCAACCTGCCTTACAGCTGTAATAATTATGTGATATCAGGAATCCGAGTCGAACCTGTTCAGCGTGTAACTCTACTAAGTTGGTATTCATCACGCGAATGTCAAAGATTTGAACCATATTGATCTGATAGGGATTCCTATCATGGTAGTCTTGGATCCATCCAAGATCCATCTGACGCTGGAGGGCTTCTTGTATAAAAGAGCAACCCTGTTTGTTTACCGAGCAAGTCAGACAGGAATTGTAATCGTGCCGCGGCAGATTGTGATACTGGCTTTGCCTTGAATGCATTGCCACCAAGTTGACATTCATCGCACGAATGTCGTGGTTCTGAATGATGTTGGAATTCATGTAAACCATGTTAACTCCACGAACTCGGTGCTCTTGGATCCATCCGAGATCCATTTGTTCCTGTAGAGCTGCTTGCACCACAGAACATCCCTGGTTGTCTTTAGAGAAGATATCACACTAGTGATAGTTATGAGGTGGCACATGGCCATATCCACTCTGTCTACAATGCATCTTGACCAGATTGGTCTTTAACAAGAGTACATCATGAATTTGATAGACATTGTTAGTCTCTTCCTCAATCATATTGACTGCAGCTTTCTCATGTTGAGGCAGCGGGTTCGTAAGAACATTGGAATTTGTATCCTTGAAGGATAAGACCCCACTCCTAACAAGCTTTTGCACGTCGGATTTGAAATTAAGACAAGTCTCAATGTTATGCCCTGATCCTCCTTGATGATAAGGGCAAGTTTGATCCACCTTAAACCAAAAAGGCGGATTTTCCGGTACTGTAAGAGGGGACTTAGTCTGAATGTGCCCCTTGGCTAGCAGTAATGGAAATAGCTCTGTGTACGTTACGGGTATAGGATCAAATCCTAGTGGCCGTGTTGTACGGTTGTTGTTATATGGAGGACGAGCCTGCTGAAGAGGCTGTTGTGTCCTTTGCTGATCAGGTTGGCTCTACGCAACCTGAGGTTGATACGTAGGAATAGGCGCAGAGTTGATAGCAGGAGTCACAACTGCTACTGGTTGATATCGACGCCTTTGCTTTCCGAGAGAGATATTCCCAATATCTTGCTCTTTTTTCTTAGGGAGAGCACTACCATATTTTTTAGTACCGCTCGTCGATCTGGTGTCTTTTACCAAACGTCCTTCTCAGACGGCTTCCTCAAGACGTACACCCATGCCGACCATTTCGGTGAAATCACTGGGTGCACTGGCAACCATTCGGTCATAGTAAAATGAGCTTAAGGTTTTTAAGAAGATCTTTGTCATCTCTTTTTCCTCAAGAGGAGGACAAATTTGAGCGGCAATTTCACGCCACCTTTAATCATACTCCTTAAAGGTTTCTTTGTACTTTTGCGACATTGATCTGAGTTGATCTCTGTCGGGTGCCATGTCCAAATTGTATTTGTATTGTTGGACGAAGGCAGTACCAAGATCTCTGAATGTACTGATCGTAGTACGGTTTAAACCAATGTACCATTTTAATGCGGCACCGGTTAAACTATCCTGGAAGTAGTGAATCAGTAGGTCCTGATTCTCCATCTGAGCTGACATCCGCCGAGCGTACATCACCAGATGGCTCTGAGGGCAAGAGTTACCCTTGTACTTTTCAAAGTCGGGCACTTGGAACTTGTGCGGGACTTTCACATTGGGGACCAAGCAGAGGTCTGCGGCGTCCTTTCCAAATAAATCCTGACCACGAATGGCTTGCAGTTCCTTCTGTATTTCCAAGAATTGCTCCTAGAATTCATCCATTCTATCGAACATAGTTTCCTTTTTACCAGTAGGTATCGGTGGAATCTGTCCTTCCGGGACAGTGTGCACCACAGGGGGTGGTACCGTGACTACGGCAGTAAAACTTGGCGTTTCCCGAAGTTTGTAACCTTCAGGAGTCTTCAGTATGCCCCTGGCATCTTCACTTTCCCGAAGTTTGTAACCTTCAGGCCCAGCGGCTTCTGTTGAGATTCCCTGATCTTCAGTGATCGGCGGAACATATCCTTCCGGGATATAGTTAACAGGCATGCCCCAGGGACGATCTTTCGGCATTTGATACCTAGGACCATACTTCTCCACGATGGGCGTTGAGGTGATCTCTGAGATCACAGTTTGTTGTAGCTGAGCTTCTGCCATGGCTTGCATGTCATTACGAAGCTTTCTCATATCCTCTCTTAGAGTGTCGATCTCTTCTTTCATCTCTCTGTTTTCTTCCTCAAGATCATCCATCCTTTTCTGACGATTGGCCCGATTATTGTACGAATGAGACAATTTGACTCTAGAATCGAGACACAAACGTGAGATTCGTAGGGAAGAAGAATACGTGGTGTGAGAATGATGAATGCAATGATTATATTAATTGTTTTTTTTTGTTTAATCAAAATAAACTTCGACAATTAGATTGCAAATATCAAACAGTGGGGAAACCCCTTTTTTATTGAAATTCAAAGGATTACAGAAATGGAAATACAGTAGATTACAAGGTGCAGAAACAGAAACCTAAGCTAATGGGTCCCGAGTCCTCTCTGAAGAGAAATCGGGTGCTGACTTTGGTATTTTTCTTTTCTTTGACCGGGGCTCTTGGGCCGTTGTCGGGTTGTCATTCCTTTGCCAAGTGAAATGAGCGAGCAAATTCCTTTGGTCATCTTGATTCTCTACAGCATGTTGCTCTAAAATTTCAATCAGAGCGTCTTTTTCTTTCAGTAATTGTTGTATTTTGATGCACTCTACGTCGAGGGTGCGGTACTTGTTCTTCCAAGACCTTCTCTCCTTTTGAACTTTGTTGAGAGTAACCTGAAGCTTTTCAGTTTCCGTCATGAAGTACATGATAGATTCCTTTGGCGGAAGAATTCTGTAACGAGGATAAGGCATTTTTAGCTTGAGAGCTCTAGTTTGTACCCAATGGAGATAAGGCTCCACCGAGACACAGTCCGGTTTTCCTAGAGACTCTCGTCCTTTCTTATGAACCTGTTTCCAAGCATGCACTATTTCTATCTTTAGTGCTCTGTCATTTTCTCCTTCCTTGAAGAAAAGACCTTCCAGATGAGCATTACGTGGGACATGCCTCATTAGGTATCCAAATTGACGACGAACCAATATCAGATGGTAGTTGATTCCTCCTTTAGTTCCTATGAGGGGTACGTTGGGGAAGCTTCCACAACGATCAATGATCCTGATCCCATCATAGATCCTATTACACCAATCTATATCAGAGTTGGTAAGAGACATGATCTTCTGCGACCAACGTAAGGCACTCTTGCAATCCCAAAAAGCAACAGACTTGGGCAAGTGGGAGATAAACCATTTATAAAGCAGAGGCACACAACATGTGATCTCCCTTCCGCTGTGCAAATTTCCCAAGTGTACAGAATGATACGCATCAGCGAGCAAAGTCGGCACAGGGTTTCCAATAATAAAAACCTTAATGGAGTTGATATCGACGAAGTTATTGATGTTGGGAAACAAAAATAACCCATAGGTGAGCAAGACAAAGATGCTTTCAAAAGCAGTCACGTTTCCTATACTGGAAAAATACAGGGCTTTCTTTGTCAAGAACTGGGCTGGCAAACCTTGGATGCCACCCTTAGCGGTCATGTGAGTCCTGACCTCAGACTCGTCCAAATGAATTGCTCTTGCTATGCTCTGATTCTTTGGAATTTCTTCCAGTTCAGAAAATGGAGCTCGATCTGTAATGTGTAGATCGGTCAGGTGAGAATACTCCTCCAGCGTTGGTGCTAGCTGGTAATCCGGGAATGTGAAACAGTGATAAATCGGATCGTAAAACTGAATGAGCGCATCCATGATTCCCTCAATCACATGGACTCTTAACAGTGGTAGCAAACCTCCGTGCTTGGCTCTGAAAGCCTCAGGGTTGGTGATCATCCTTGCTAACCTTCTCAAATCCTCTAACTTCGGAACCTTGAAGGTATACCTATGGGTTCTCCTTCTACCGGAATCAATTAGTGCAATCCTTTTCTCTAATATTTGCAATCACAGTCTTAGTTTAATTTGAAAAACAGAGAGACTAGAAGAGAAATTTTTTGAATGTTTTAAGGTTTTTTAAATGAATGCATGAATGCAGCACACAAAAACATAGAAAAAACATGGGGTCAAAGGGTCGTTGTCATGAAGTCAAGGCTCTACCCATCCCCAAAGGTTTATACTAGGGTGATTTTTGTACCTGTACTCATTATCATCAGCTCCTCCCAGTAAAGCAAAACAACAAGCGGATCGCCAGCGAGTTGTAGAGCAATCTTAGAGTAAGTGCCATTCACCGAGAATAGATCACCAGCCTCAAATGAGGGTAGTATTGCGTAACAACTATTCCCGATAGTTTCCGCACTACAAAAGGGTTTGGCTCCTCAGCTTCTCAGACATCACAATTGGCCCATTGTCTAGGTGAGAGAATGGGTTGCATTGGTCAGCCTCCACTGAGGTTGATGGTCGACCTCGTCGCCATCACTTATCTTAAGTGTATACTCAATCTTTCCACATGCGGCATCACACGCATTCCCAATAGCAGAAAAAATAAACATGTATAGCAATTAGGAAAAGCAGTATATATATTTGTCATAAACATCCTAGACCTTTAAAGCTATGAATCCTAAGTTCCTGACAGAAATGGGTTCCCCGACGGAAGCCCCAATCTGTGGTATTCACACAAGAGGTGAAAAGGAGAAAAAAGTTTGATGGGCCCCACGATAGGCGCCACTTTTCTATAGCGAGCGATTCTGGACGCGGTTCTTAAGCGCTGGTCGCTCTCTGCGGTTGAGTTTACTACAGGTCGATTAATTTTTTATCCTATTAAAGCTGATGAAGGAAGGGAAATAGATGTCTCCAATTAACCCTGCTTGCATACTGAGTTTAAACAGCGGTCTGTTAGGTTACGAATGCTATCAATGTGGGGGGCCTTTGTACTGGTTATTTGTATTTTCGCCAATACAGTTTTCTTTCTTTCCAGGACTTTATAGCGGGGAACAAGGATTAGGATGTTAGGACTGATGCTTTTTGATAGATACATGAGAGTATGGGATTTTGGGTTTTTGTTTAGTGTGC
This sequence comes from Lathyrus tuberosus, assembly GCA_022829125.1. NCBI lineage: Eukaryota > Viridiplantae > Streptophyta > Magnoliopsida > Fabales > Fabaceae > Lathyrus > Lathyrus tuberosus. Next base: position 11,988,766 of record JALAZF010000117.1, read on the forward strand.
TCGCTAAGATTTTTCTTTCAATCTTATGCCTACGTATTCGCGTTTACCGAAATAGGGAAATCAGAGCGTTCGTAGTTCCTCCTATTCTATGGGAGGAAATGGGTGTTTTTGGTGTCTTGTTCAAAGCCCAAGACGTGAAGCGAAAGGTGGTTTGTATCTTGTTCAAAGCCCAAGATGTGAAGCTGAAGAGTTTATTTGTATCTTGTTCAAAGCCCAAGATATGAAGCTAAAAAGGTTTGACTTTAGAGAGAATTTGTCATCTCTAAAGAGGGGTTTGTATGTCACAACTGTTTATAAAGGAGAATTACTTTAACCGGGATACGCGGGTCCTAGCAATGCCATAATTTCCTTTATAGGGGATTTTCAACCTGAAGGAGAAGACTTTAACTCAGCTTAGAGCAATGCCATCTTTCCTTAGGAATATCTCATGCTAAAAGAGGGACAGTGGCATGGATGTAGATGATCCAGAGGCTTGCCGCTTACAGCGATTAGATGAAGGGGAAGGAGTTGTTGATGTTTCTGTACTGTGAACGAGGCACAACTTTGATGCTAAAAGGTTAATTGGATTAACCAGTGGTTTTCTTATACAAAGCCTAAGAGGAGGCTAAAAGGTTTTGACTCGACGATGGAGTCTTTTGGTATCTCGTATAAAGCCCGAGATGGAGGCTATTTGACTCAACAAGAGTGTTTTTTGTACCTCGTACGAAGCCCGAGATGGAGGCTGTTGTTTGTTTGGCTTAATAAGAACCTTTTTGTATCTCGTATAAAGCCCGAGATGGAGGCGAAAGGGGTGATTGACTCAACGAGGGAGTCTCTTATGTGTCTCGTACAAAGCCCGAGAGAGAGGCTAAATGTTGTTTCAGTTAAGTGACAGGTCCAGTATACTGATTTTGAAAGAGAAAATCAGTTCTTATATGAGCACCACTGTACTCAAGGATTTGATTCAAGGATCCGGGTTATTCCTGTTCTTTAAGGAAGCGGGAAATCCGAAGGGTATTGAGACTGTCCGAGTCTACGGGTTTTCCTCCTATTTAACGAAGGGTGCTTGAGAATTTCTTTGAGACTCAAGGAGATTAGACTGTCCAAGTCTGGAGTTTCATCTTTTGTACTATGCTTTGAGAAACAGTAGTAGACTCTTTGAAAAGACTGTCCTATGCAGATGATTAAGTTTTGTTCCTATACCTCTAGGAGGTCGTCGGGACAATTTGTACGAAGCCCAAGTGGAGGCTGGAAACTTTTAAGAAGCCGAGAGGTCCTTGTACGAAGCCCAAGAGGAGGCTATCATTCCCGGAGGAAGAGATCATTATACGAAGCCTAAGAGGAGGCTGTGAATACTTCTAAGAAGCCGACGGGTCCTTGTACTAAGCCCAAGAGGAGGCTGGGTTGCTTTTAGGAAGCCTGTGGGTCCTTGTATGATGCCCAAGAGGAGGCTGATGCTTTTAAGAAGCCCGTGGGTCCCCAAACCCCGAGAAATTCAAGACAGGCCATTCACAAGGAATAGATCAAGCCAGGAAAGTCTTAGAATTTGGAAGAAACTCAAGAGATGCCATTCACGGAGAAAAGATCATCTCTGGGGAGTAGAGTTTCTTGACAAGTGCTTTTAAGAAGCCTATGGGTCCCCAAACCCCGAGAAATTTAAGACATGCCATTCACCGAGAATAGATCAAGCCAGGAAAGTTTGAGAATTTGGAAGAAACTCAAGAGATGCCATTCACGGAGAAAAGATCATCTCTGGGGAATAGAGTTTCTTTGACAACTTCTATGAGTGACAGTCTATGAAAGGGTTCACAGAGAATGCTGCCTTTCATATCTCCATATTGTTTAACCCCAAGAGGAGGGAAGACCGTGTCTGGTAATCGTATGGGGATCTAGTTTGGACTATTTTTAAGAGTGATCAACGGGCTTAATGCTAGACGTAGTTGCCGGGGAAACTCTAAATATCTATACTATTATTACACAGTTGATATGAGTTTATGAAAGAAGACTTACAATGAAACAACCCCACAATACAGTTATATGTATATGAAAGCGGTAAATGAAAGCAATAACCACTTACTCGGTTGTAGAGCTTCCATGCTGTTTGGTTAGTTGTTCAACAAAGAAAGATTGAAAACAACAGTATATTCAAAATCAAAAGAGAAAGTGCTTTAAAAAAGAAAGATTTGGGGCTTACAGCTCAAGGAGAGGCCCAGGGTTTTATCAGTGAGCGCACTGTTTGAATTTGTACAGAGGGACTTATACAAGTGACTGAGGCCCAAAAAAGGTTTTCTGTACAAAGGGGTTGGATCTTACACTCTAATAGAGGCCCAAAAAAGTTAAAAGAAAAAGAGATGGGTCTTACTACTTGATGGTAGGCCCGGATGATTTTTCGTTTAATATGGCGGTCGCGCCGAGATTTTCTTTTAACGCAGAGGGACGTATACAATAAGTGAGGCCCAAAATGTTTTGGTTAAAAGGGGATTGGGTCTTACACTCTATTAGAGGCCCAAAAGTTTTGAATGGGTCTTATAGCTCGAGGAGAGGCCCAGGGTTATTTTTCAAAAGGCGACGATCCCGCCGTTTGTTTTTTACAGTATCGGGACTTATACAATACACTGAGGCCCAAAAATGATTTGGTCAAAAAAAGGATTGGGTCTTACACTCTATTAGAGGCCCAAAAAATTTTGAAAATGATTTATGAGGGTTGAATTAATCCAAAACCCTAATTTGTTTTCAAAAATGTATTTAATTGAATAAAAATTCAATTAAAATGATCAAAATTGTTTAACATATGAAAAACAAATTGTGATCTTGGATTAATGCTTCAAAAATTAAGTATTGACCTACAAAAATATTTTAAATGTTAAAAACAATTAAAACATTAATTCTTTGCAAAAATATCAATTATACAAAATAAATAATATTTTTGGGATTTTTTGATAAAATAAAATATTTTAACATTTTTGTGAATTATTAAAAAAAGAATCAACTCAAAATAATTAAAAGTCAGAGAGAAATTAATTTTTGAATCAATTAAATAAAATCACAAAATTCAAATATTTGAATTTGAAAGAAATGGTGCCAAGAACACACCAAGAACACGTGCGTGTTCTGGGTTTGGCCAGATTTGCATTTTCTATCCAATCTCACTGAATACTTGATTATATCATGCAATCCACATACCAATCAACTCGTTTCAACCTCACGATCATGTCTATGGCATTTAATTTCATTTAAATTAAACATATAACAAGAAATCACGAAAAATCCTCAAGAACCCTAATTTCTGCATGAAGGCTAGGATTTTTGATACACGATTCAAACAATGCAATTAATTGAGGGGAACCATTCTATGCATGATTATGAACATATGGCCAAATTATTGTGTGAGGAAATATGCATAGATTGAGAGATGACCAAGTATATGCTTACCTCTAGGTCGTGACAGCAAGTGCAATGTGATTTTTGATTTGGAGGTGTTACAGATGAGTGGTGATGATCTGAACAGCTTCCCTACACCCTATGGAGTGTGTTTGAATGCTTGGACTTGATTGAAATTGGCTAGATCACTTCATGGCATCTCAACTGCACTTTGGTTAAAACCTTGAGCAATTGACTGGTGATTTTGAGAAATCAGTGTTCCAGTTGTTGTTTAAGTGTTTGATCAGCTCATATGTGATGTATGTGAGGTGTGTCAGTGATTGGTTTGAGTGGAATTGCCCTCTAGCTCAAAACCCGATAGCTACCTTGCTAAGAAAGGCATTTTTGCCAAGAGAAAGAGATTTTGAGAAAGGCAAGTGTTGTAGGCCTTTGGTGTACTTAAACTGATCACAATTGAGCTCTATTTATAGTAGAGCAAGTTTGTTTTGCAAGGAATAGTGAATGGCAACTGCTGAGTAGGTTTGTTCAATGTTGGCCAATGGAAGTTCAATTCTCCTCTAGCCATTGACAAGAGGTTAGGGCACAGGCTGCTGGTTCCCTTGGTCTTGGATAAGTCTTGACTGAATTCAAATGAAAATGGCCCAGTCCATGCCACCTTGATGCTTCCATTGAATGCTCCAATCCAAATTTGGAGTCTTGTCCCTATTTTGGCAATTCTAGGTTCAACAAGCTATTTCTTGTTCCAAAGACTTTAGAGGCTTGGCTCAGTGATTGTCCCCTTGAGATTCAATCCTCAGATGTGTCCAAGTGGATAGGAGTGTTTGGATTTGCACAATTTTGGCAAATCGAGCAAAAATGCCAATTCTGCCTTGCCTTGACAGATTTCAACAAGGCAACTTGACAATGTCATAACTCATAGCCCAAATGGAATTTGGCAATGTTCTTGGCCATTTTGGAAAGCCCTTACATGATACAACAATTGTTTGAACATGTTTGGTTTTGATCTCTTTTGAATCCAAGTGAAAAATCCCCCTACATTTGGAAAAAAATGAAGACAGATTTGGACTTAGTGAAAATTTCACTAAGTGTTGGAAAAAGTGACATTTTCATTTTTCAGCCATTTTGATCACTCCATAACTCAAAACCCTTAATGAATTGGACTTAGGTCTAGTTGAAGTTTTTGTAGAGGGTAATGAGGGCTACAAATACATCTTTGGATGAGGAAAAATGGCTTTGTGGTTTAGGAGTTATGATCCTCCAAAGTTGGTACCCTAGCCACTTTATTTTTAACTTAGAAAATTTTCTAAGTTTTTATAGTTACCCCTTTTACAAGTTATCCAACTTTTTTTTATTTTTCTTGATGAATGATGATTCAAATCACACATTAACATCATTTTAGGGTTAAAAATCCATTTTTGTGAAAAATCTCAAAAAGTCAAAGTTGACTTTTGTGCACAGTTGACTTTTAATCCGATGAATTCGAAACTGTGCAATTCTTCAGGAAATCATGTCCTTGACCTAAATCAAACTTGATGGACATGTTCCATGGGTGTCATAGGGTATATTGAGGTATGTCCTAGGGTTTGGGAGCATGTCTTGGTCAAAAGTCAAAGTTACAGTTGACTTTTTCCTTAAAACCCTAATTGTGGTGCAGATGAAATTGAGACTTGTTGCTCAAGCTTCTTGGATTAATCCATTGTTCCAAATGGATCAATATAGTTCATTAGAGACCCTCAAATCATGTCTTGAGGTCTTGGCTCATGATTTGCCCTAAAAGTCAACTTAGGGGTGAATTAGGTCAAGAAACCCTAATTCCTGATTTTTGATGAATGCAACCCCTAAGGCAAAATTGACTTGATGATTGGGTCCATGAGGTTCCATGGAGTATATTAGGTTGTGTTTTGGATCCTTGGCTTGTGCCCAGATGAAAATTTTCCATCTGGAGGCCCTGGTCGACCAAAACCCTAATTTGGTGACACTGTCGATCTTGAGGCTTGATCCACCTAGAAGGGAGCAGCTTTGTGCTTAATCCTTGGAGTAGGAGTCCTTTTTTATCCTTTGTGTATGTTTGAGAGGTTTAGACAAGTTGAAGATCATGTTGTTTCTTGATTGATCCTTTGTCTAAGGCTCTGAGAGGGCTTGAAACCCTAATTTTGATTGTAGTGGATGCTCACCCATCTTTGGGGAGACTTGATGAAATAAGATGGTTCCCCCATATTGTGATGATGATTTTCACAATGATGGGAAATCTTAGTGGTCAAAATTTGGGGTATGACACCTACCCTCGTGTTGTAAGTCCCATTTCTTCTCTTTAAATAGTCTTTGGGCCTCTCCTTGAGTTGTAAGACCCAACCCTTTTGGGAATAAACCATTTTGGGCCTCAGTCGTTGTATAAGTCCCGACACGATATTCAAAACAATGGTGTGATCACTGTTAAAACCTTGGGCCTCTCCTTGAGTATAAGCTCGAACGATCCTTTCAAAACAATTCCCTTTTGATTTAGATTAAAATATATATGTTGTTATCAAAACTTTCTTTAATTTCTTTCGACAACTAACCACATAGCATGGAAGCTTGCTCGCTTGTAAGTTTTATCGACTTTCTTTTACTCGCTTTCATATATATAACTGTATTGTAGGAAGCTGCGCATGGTTAGTCTTCTTTCATACCCCTTTTAAAATACTCGTCATATATCAACTGTATATATACTAGTATAGTTATTTAGAGTTTTTCCCGGCAATTAGGTCTAGAACTAGGTAAAGCCATGTTGGTCACTCTTAAAATACAAACAAAACTAGATCCCCATAGGATTACCAGATACAGTCTTGCCTCCTCTTGGGCTTAAACAATATGGAACAAAGAGAAATGCAGTATTCCTCGTGAACCTTTTCTCAGATTGTCACCCCTAGAAATTGTCAAAGAAATTCTACTCCCCAGAGGTGATCTATTCTCGGTGAATGGCATCTCTTGAGTTTCTTCAAACTCAAACTTTCATGAAATGATCTCTTCTCGGTGAATTGCATTTCTTGAACTTTTCATGGTTTGGAACCCACGAGCTTCCTAAAAGCATCCCCGCCTCCTCTTGGGCTTTATACAAGGACCCTCCGGCTTCTTAGAAGTTCTCATGCATTCTCTTGGGCTTAATACAAGGACCCTAATGACCTCTTGAAGGTATAAGACAGAACTTAGTCATCTTTTGCTAGAGCAGTCTTTCTAGTGTAAAAACTCCAGCCATTTTAGGGGTGATTCTCATCCCTTAAGTGCCCGCGCCTCCTCTTGGGCATTGTACAAAAGATAAAACTCTCCCACACCAGTAGACTTGGACAGTCTAATCCCCTTGAGTCTCAAAGATATTCTCAAGTTCCTTGCAAATAATAGGAGAAACCTCGATCACTCTGGATCAATCTCCAGCCGAAACTCAGTCTCTCTCATAAGAGTTCCCCAACCAAGGTCAGCTTATCCCAAATCAGAACCTCAAGGCATCTGATACCTCAACTCTTCTATAATCCTCAGCAAGAGTTGACTCCCCACTTGGACCTGCCCAGGATCTCAATCATCCCTGGCAAAAGATAGCCTCCTCTTAGGCTTTGTATAATGATCTTTCCTTAACACAGTCAGCCTCTTCTTGGGCTTTGTACAATGATTCACCCCAGCAGAGCTAACCTTTTCAGACTCTCTTGTTCCATCACTTCTCAAGACTCTCTCGTTAAGTCAATCACTTTTCAAGACTCTCTTGTTGAGTCAATCTCCTTGTAGCCTCAATCTTGGGCTTTGTACGAGATAGGAAATCACTCTCTTGTTGAGTATAAAAGACTCTCTTGTTGAGTCAATCACCTTTGCAGACTCTCTTGTTGAGTCAACCATTTTAGCCTCAATCTTGGGCTTTGTACAAGAAAGATAAAAATACTCTCTTGTTGAGTCAATCTTTATCCAAAGCTTGGTATAAAGATTCCCCCTAGTAGGAGCTAGCCTCCTCTCAAGTTCTCCAGCTTGTTCAGCCACAATCCTGGGCTTTGTACAGGATAGATAAAAACACTCTTGTTGAGTCAGATCCTTTTAGCCTCAATCTTGGGCTTTGTACAAGACATAAATCTCCCTCTCTTGAGCTTGGGACATATATCTTCCCTAGAAGAGTCATTTCCTCCCAGCCTTCCTTTAGGCTTTGAGGAATGATTTTCCCCAAGAAGGGTCAAACTCAGTTCAGCCTCTGTCTTGGGCTTTGTACAAGACACATCCTCACCAGAGTCAGTTAAATTTCTCATTTCAGCCTCAATCTTGGGCTTTGTACAAGCCACATACAAACCTCCCCAACGGAGTCAAAATCCCTTTTAACCTTAATCTTGGGATTCGTACAAGACAGATAGAACATTTTCCCCGTAAAAGTCAAACTTTCTAGCCTCCTCTTAGGCTTTGTATAATGATATCCCCAAAGAGTCAGTTTCTTTTTTTGCCTCAATCTTGGGCTTTGTACAAGACACCAATATATACACTCTCTTGTTGAGTCGGTCTTATCCAGCCCCCTCTCAGGCTTTGAAATCCCCTAGCTGAGTCAATTAACCTTTTAGCATCAACCTTGGGCTCTGATCAAGGCACACAAAAATCAACAATCCCCTCAGAGGAAGTCCAATCCCTCTTTAGAGATGACAAATTCTCTCTCAGTCAAACCTTTAGCTTCAATCTTGGGCTTTGAACAAGACACAAAAAACCTTTTAGCTTCAATCTTGGGCTTTGAACAAGACACCAAATATCTCTTTCCTCCCTTAGAATAGTAGGAACTACGATTGCTCTGATTTCCCTGTTTCATTTAAATGGAAATACGTAGGTATAAGATTGCGAAATCTTAGCGTGCATACCTATCAAAAACTCTAGGTCCAGTACCTTCACACATCAATCAAAAACTTAGGTCTAGTACCTTACCAAAAACATCAGGAAAACCCGAACATCAACAAAAACTCACTCACTTACTTATACTTCCCAAGAAACTTTCTCAACCCATCAGCAGATAAACACTATCAATTACGAAGTGAAACCTAAAGCTAACATTCTATGGATAACCACATATAGGATGGGTAATTGACAACTACCCATTGTATAACCTGACCCCGGACCCCCCAATCTCTTTTAAGCTTTTGTTCAGTTAAACATTCACGTGCAAGGTTAGTTTTAGATAGCTTCCCTTTCCCTTTCAGCTTCACGGGATAAATAAGAAATCAGAAAGTAGCACCCATTCCTCCTCATTGTGGTGAGGAGAAGAACCAGCGATAAGGTGGTTGTGTCACCAACAAAAACCGCTCGCTACATCCAGGAAATGCTTATAGGGAGTGAATCCCGACCAAGCTAACTTGGCAGTCCACCGAATCAGTCGAGGTACCCGTGCAGAAATATCGATGTTGAACGACCGATTGTCGTGAAAGCATCGTCTATCCCAGTGTGGTACCCATGACCCTGAGGATTTAGTAGACATTTAACCATATGGCCATTTGGTAGTGCGATGACTATCGGGAATAGTTGATACGCGATACTACACTCAAAAGAGATTCATTCTAGGATATTACAGCTCGCTCGAGTGAATCAGCTTGTTGTTGATATCCCTAGGAGGGGTTAATTACTTTGGGAACCTTTTAGAACCCGTTCTACAGGTACTATATTTAACCAAAATAGTACAACCTTTGGGGATGGGTATAGCAATGACTCCATGCTCATGACGTCGAACCTTTGAACCCATATTTTCAAATGTTTTTGTGTGTTGCATTCATGCATTCATTAAAAAACTCTTTTCAAACAAGAACAAATATTTTTTCAAAAGAACTAAAACGATAATTGCAAATATTAGAGGTTGTGTTATGGATCTCGGTAGAAGGAAAGCGCACAAGTACACCTTCAAGGCTCCGAAACTAAAAGACTTAAGGAAATTGGGAAAGATGATTACCAAACCCGAGGCTTTCAGAGCTAAGCACAGAGGACTGTTGTCTCTATTAAGGGTCAACGTGGTTGAAGGTATCCTGATTACCAACACGTAGATTTGTGCCATAGTACTCAACTTTGAGAAGTACCCCCAAGTAGTTTATCTTGACAAGTCTGACATGATTAATAAGAAATCGAGGTTGGTTAAGAAACAAGGCACCGAAAAAGAAAAAAAAATAAAAACAATAAAGACAACCGACGTTTTAAGTTGGGTAACCTTCACTCGGTTACTTAGCCTAACGGCGGTTGAGTCTCAATTGTCAAATAAAAGCCAATGAGCATAAAAAGAAGATTTATCTTGACCAACCTTATGCGTACAAAGAAGCGAAAATGTCTTAATTTGACTGTCCGAACAAAAAGGGGAAAAATTAAGAAGAGGCTTAAGCCCAAAGCATCGTTGGAGAGGTGGCCGAAAAGGGGTATCTAGGTTCGTGGTTCTACCATGGTTTATGTTCTTGGAATATCCTCGTTGACGGAGAAGTATTAGAAGAACGACGACTAGCCGATCGAAACGAGTAACTCCCGTATGAGTATCAACAAGATCTAATCTCATTGGTTCTCATGTGAAGTACTCTGCTTGGTTTAAAAAGCGTTATCCTAGTTCATTGCTCGAGGACAAGAAACGGTTTAAGTTTGGGGGAATTTGATAAGTGTATTTTATATCGTTTTTAATTAGTATTTTTCCTTGTTATTTCATCGCATTTTGTCTACTTTCTTTGCTTTTTCCGTATTTTATGCTTTGGTATTGTGTTTTTGTCATTTTCAGGTCTTAACAAGCATATTGGAAGAAAAGAAGATAAAATCGAGCAAAAATCGAAGGAAAAACACAAGAGCCGGAGCTTCCCAGTAGAAAAACCAGAGCTCTATTACGGGTGCCCGTAATGCACATTACGACCTGTAACAGAAGGCCCAGTAGATCACAAGAAGGAGGGCGCCCTAGTACTAAAACCAGAGCTATGTTATAGGTGCCTGTAACGTGTATTACGGCCCGTAACAGAGGGGCGCGAAATCAACCGTTTGTTTCCTTTTCCGTCTCGATTTGATTCCGGATTTGAAGACATTGGCATTGATACCTGATTGATTCTCTTATGGAATGGCATTGAAGACCCTTTATTTGATTTGATTTTTAATTTATTTTAGTTTATGGCTATTTAACTCCAATTAGAAGGGGGTTTTTAGGGACCACATTTTTATCATATTTTCTTTACGCTTTCTACAATTTTATCTTTTCTACGCATCTTTTCTGTACAAGTCTCCATTGGAGCTGAACCAAGTTTATTATTAAAGCAATTTTATTTTCATCAGGTTTTTATCTTTATACTTTATTTCAATTATGTCGGTTATTTTTACAATTGTTTTTATTGTTTCAACCCTCACCATGAGTGAGTAGTTCTCTAGGGATTAAGGGTCATGAGACCCACTCATGACTATCCGTATGATCAAATAAAAAGCAATACAAGGATTTAACACGTTGTTATTTTAAAAGTTCGAGTTTTTATTTTAAACTTTGTTACGAAAGTAAAAGGTTCTTAGGTATTAGTAATGATGCGAAAGCACTTTGTCCGATACCCGAAAATGAATTTTTAGACAATTTAATCCGATGATGCAAAAGTACTCGGAGGAGGTTGATAAAAGCTTCATCTTAATAGACCGCGCGGTAACATAAAGGTTTCGGTAAATTGTATTGAACATGCGACGGCGGACAGATTATTTACCGAAACCATGATAACACGCTTCGAAAGCCGGTGTTATCTACAAAATCTATTTTCTATAATTCGTTTAAAAATCCTTCTAGCACGATTAATCCAGTCATACGGAGATGTTAGAGTGGGAATCATGACCCTAAATCAGGTTGGTTTTAATTATTTATCTAATCCTTGTTTCAGATCTGTTTCTCTAACTTTTCAGTCGCTCTAGATTTACAAAGATCAAACAGAAATCGGTACTTAACCATTGGTCCCTGTGGATCGATAACTTTTTATTACTACGATATAGCCGTGCACTTGCGACCGTGTCAAGTTTTTGGCATCGTTGCCGGGGACCAATGGCGTTAATATTGAATTTCTATTTGATCACCGTAGAGACTAGAGCTTATTTTTCTATTTATTTTATTGTGTTTGTCTGATTGTTCCTTTTTTTTGTATGCATGGGATCTGTCCAAAATATGTTCAATTTTGTGAACAATAACTATGGAAACTCCTATCCCGATACCTATAATCCAAGGTGGATGGATCACCAGAACTTTTACTATGATAACCACTCCCACTATTTCCAGGAACCACCAAATTTCCAACAATCCAACCTTGAAATGTTAATGGAGAATTTCATTGAGACAAACACTCACTCTAACTTGGAATATATGATAGAGAGTTTTGTGGCAACACAAACTCTCGTAAATGAAGAGGTTATAAGTCAAAACCTCATCACCATTGAGAAACTTAGGCAGTTAGACACTATGGTTGAAAATGTTTTCACCCATGACAAAATGTTGGAGACCCATATGAATGATGTAACAACCGAAAGTGAACAACAAGTTAAAACTCCTATGGAGAATGAAAAAAAGGTTGAGGGGAGTTGTAGTGACAAAAAGGCAGAGAGTGAGGAAAATCAGCCGACGCCATTCGAAAAGGAAGTTATCAAAGAGGTAGAGAAGGAAACACCTTATGTTTCTCCTCCTCCCTACAAGCCACAAATTCCTTTCTCTCAAATATTGGTGAAAGCTAAGGTGGACATCCAATCGAATAGGTATGTGGAAATACTGGAAAAGATCCTTACCAATGTACCATTAATAAAGGTCTAATCTAAAAAGAGAATATTAGAGGACCATGAAGCCGAGAAAATTGCTATTGTTAAGAGAAGAAGGTTAGCCTTCGAGGTGGGGAATGGAGGTATTAAATCCAAACCTAAAAATTTGATACTTAGAATAGAACCGGAACCACCACCGTCTGTTAAGAAGTATGAACCACCCCATAGGAAGAAGAAAAAGAAGAGTAGTGGATACGAGAGATAGCTTGATAAGTGGGCATGGACACCTGATATTATTGAGGTTGGAGTTGAGGAATTATTTTTTAGGGAACCGTCCTGAGTGGTAGCACTCATGGACCGTCGAGCCATGCGACGTTAAATAAAGCGCTCAGCGGGAGGCAACCCATTATTTTCATGCTAATGTTTTTCTTTTCCTTGTTTTTGTCTTTGTTTTTGTAGGATAGCAGGTAAATAAACTGAAGAATCAAGAAAAACACAGTACTGGAAATCATGCCCGGGAGAACGGAACCGAAGCAAACACGGCAAGGCACAATTCCGGATAATGTTTCCCCCACCTCCTCAGTGAGGTGCCCTGTGAGTCCTCCCTCCATTTCCTTTGCTAAAACATTGAGGATAATGTTTGGTTTAAGTTTGGGGGGGTCTTTACCTGCTTTCTAATTTTTATTTTCTTCTTGTTATTTGCTTATGTTTTTCCCTTTAATAATCCAAAACCACTTTGATTTCCACCCCAAGCTAGAACCGAAATTTTTTTTACTTTACTTTGATTTCCACCCCAAGCTAGGAATAGGGACTTCAAGAAAATTTGAAAACTTGAAAATGACTTGAACACCCTAGGTCTCCCGGAGTAAGGACACGAGTCCAACACGTAGATTTGTGCCATAGTACTCAACTTTGAGAAGTACCCCCAAGTAGTTTATCTTGACAAGTCTTACATGATTAAAAAGAAACCGAGGTTGGTTGAGAAACAAGGCACCGAAAAAGAAAAAAAAAATAAAAACAATAAAGACAACCGACCTTTTAAGTTACGTAACCTTCACTCGCTTACTTAGCATAACGGCGGTTGAGTCTTAATTGTCAAATAAACTCCAATGAGCATAAAAAGAAGATTGCTCTTGACCAACCTTATGCGTACAAAGAAGCTAAAATGTCTTAATTTGACTGTCCGAACAAAAAGGGGAAAAATTAAGAAGAGACTTAAGCCCAAAGCATCGTTGGAGAGGTGACCGAAAGGGGGTATCTAGGTCCGTGGTTCTACCATGGTTTATGTTCTTGGAATATCCTCGTTGACGGAGAAGTATTAGAAGAACGACGACTAGCCGATCGGAACGAGTAACTCCCGTATGAGTATGAACAAGATCTATTCTCATTGGTTCTCATTGTAATACCCTAATTTTTACCCCTAAGATCCCACATTTCATTTGCATCTCATTCCACAAACAATATCACCAGTACCCTTGTGTTTTTATTACTTGCTTTATGTTTGTTTTTGTTACTAACCTCTAACCAAAATACACCAAAAATTTGCTGCAGTTTCTCTCTCTGTGTGTTGTGCAAGCTTATAAAAAACAATAAAGTGATTTCAAGTCGCATGTCGTTGTTCGTTCATGATTCAGTTCAGATGGATGTTTGACCTGATCTTGGTCAAACTATCAAGTAATTGCTTCAAGTGCAAGATATCTGTTTCAGTGAGCTGTTCCTCAAAGCAGTGACTGTCAAGTTGTTGTGTGGTTATACATCATGCTCATCTGAGTTCATCAGTCCAGACTGTTTTCCTCTGTGGATTTATTTTCCTAGAAGTTGTTCAAAATGATTCAGGACTTATGAGATTCAGAGGTTTGTCTGAACAAGTCAAGTTTGATAGATTTTCAGTCGAGGTGTGTATCAGTGGCTTGTGATGTTGGGTTCATGTTCATTATTCAAGGTGTTGAGATTGAGGATCAAAATTTTTGTGGCCGTGTGTGGAAAATATTGGTGAGGGTGCGTATCCATTCACTAAACCATTTTTCTAATCCATTCACTAAACCATTTTCCGTATCCATTCACTAAACCATTTTCTTATACATCTTCAATATCCATGACCAAAACCCATACCCCATTTTTACTATCCAAAAATCATTTCCAATTATCCCAAATTATATTCAATAACCATTTCCATTTCCAAATTCTTTTAACACCTATTCAATATCCACTTTTTAATCCATTTTAATCCATTATCCACATTTCTAAACCATTTTTTTTATCCACTTTTAATCTCTTTTGTCACCATTCTAATACCCACATTTTTTTCAATATCCATTTAGAAACCCATTTCCATTTTCCAATTTTTCTAAATCCACATTTTTTTATCCAATATTAAATCCATTTCCATTTCTAATATCAACTCATACATAAGCAAAAAAAGTAAAATCCCAGCCATCAAAACAAGCCAAGCTTCCAAATATCTCCAAGCCTCACAATATGCCACTATATCAATTCATGAACCAACTTCCAGCCGCGAATTCCCAGCTACATTTCCAAGTTGTAAAAAGAAAAGCAACACACATACCACACACAAACCGCGCCAGCCACATGAAAAAAAACGGAGCCACACATCAAATGCGATCAACAACAAAATGCGGTGAATTTGACTCCAATACGACGCAAATCAAGTGAGCACAAAACGTAGAAAAAATATTCCAAACGACAATCCAAATTTTCACTCAAATTCAGTCTCCAATTCTATAAATAGAGACCACTACTCATTCATTTCTTCAAGCTTTCACAGCCCCAAAAACTCTGTCAAAATCACAACTCAAACCACCAATTCAAAGTGTTCAACCGAAATCTCATTTTTCACTCATAAACTCTCATCACTCCAAAACGAAAAAATATTCAACATCCACAACAACAACACCATCAGTTTCGGATTCAAGAGGAGAAGAAGAATTGAAGTTGTTTTTCACCGGATTTGAAGGTAGTTTGAGGAGATTGCCACTTTTCCGATTCGCATTTGTTGACAATAGTTCTTGAAATTGATTGTATCGTCGTATTCGTCTCTGAATTTCGATCACAACCGTGTTAATTTCGCATCCCGCCGCGCCGTGACAAGCTCCGCCGCGAATTTCCATGGAAGATGTGAATAGTAGCCGCGCGAAAATGAAGAAGAAGATGTGATTTGGTTGTCTGACTTTTTTTTTTCATTTTAATACATCATTTTTTTTTATCTTTTTATCTTCTTTTTTAAAAATGATTTGGGCCGTGTGGCCTTCTTTCCATACACACCACCAGTTTTTTTTTATACACCTCCCTCTCCCTTTTTCTTTTAATTTTTCTTTTACTTTTTATTTTCACTTTTTTCTTCCTTATTTTTCTTAGTGATTTCTAAAAAAATAGATCTGAATTTTTTTTTTATTCTGGTGTTATCATTTTTTTTAATGTTACTTTTAAAGAAAAAATTCTTGAAAATGATTTGAATATTTGGTTCTTGATTTTATTTTCGTTTTGATTTTGGCTTTGGATTACACTTTTAAAGGCCTTATTTCTCTTTAAATTCATTGGACTTAGGGTGTAGACGAAGTTGGATAAATGTTCACTAATTCAAATCTATCTTTAAAGTGAATTATTTAATTCACTTTAGGTGCTTTGAGTTAGTGAGATGTTTAGCACTTTAATCCACCAAAATGAGTGAATGAACTTAAAGATGTAATTGTCTTGAATTTGTAATTCAATTTGGTTTTCTCTTTTCTTCATCTCTTTTCTTTTTTATCAATGAAAGTCAAAGATATTGGAATTCTTTTGTTGAATTTCGATCGAGACGAGATCGCTACCATTTTCTTCTTTTCGTGTGGTATCGCTTTCGGATGACGATCTATATATCGTCATCTAGCGTACATTAGCACATAGAGTTATTGACCGGCCTCATTTGTAGGGTAATTACTCCGTAAATTACTCGGCGATTGCTTAACATAGCGCAATATTTGTCCCGAATCGGAAAACTATCAAGAATGATTGATTATTTGTCTTATGGTTCACAACTCATGAAACTTGTTGTTAGGAGGCTTTGGTCTTATCAATCCTCTAATGAGTTTCATCAACCTTGACCTAAGTGCAATTATTCAATTATTATTGATCACTAACACTAACAACTAATCACTAACTTACTAACAATTTTATTATATTAATTTTGTTTATGTTTCCTTCTCGCTCCATATCTCTTTTATTTTTTATGCTTCATTATTATCATTTCATATCATGTTTATGTTTCCGCAATTTTTTCTTTGTCCGTTGGACATATGTTTATGCTTCCGCATTTTTTTCCTTTGTCCGTTGGACATATGTTTATGCTTATGCCTTTTTTCTCTTTGTCCACTTGGACTTAAAACATTAATAAAGGATTAAACCATAAAAAAGTTAATTCTCCTCATTTTGGACTATTGGTTACTATCCTATGCTTTGGAGTGATCTCTTTATGGACCTCTTTTGAAGTAATATTGGACTTATGGACCTAGAATTAGGACTTCTTATCCCATTGCTTGGAGTATTGATTGAAGACTTGCCTTTATTTGGCCAATTTGCTTAATGATGGAATTCTTTTAATATTGCTTTGAAGTGGCTCCATTTTGGTTAGATCCTTCTTTTCCCTAGCTTTTATTTCATGCACTAGGATAGTCACTTCTTCTCCTCCCCATTCTTAAATTTTCAAAATCTCCTCTCTTTTTCAAAACCTTCTTGTTTTCAACTTAAAACCGCTTTCATAATAAAACCTTGACTTTTGTCAAGTGACTTTTTAAACTTTGTTTTTTTAAATAAATGTCAATCCATTTAACTATATCTTGACTATTTCATAAAAACATAAAAAATACAAAACGCATCCAAATTTTTTTTGTGCTTTTATGCACCTTTTTCTTTTAAACTTTTCATAAAGAATTAGACATGAGTCATTTTTTTGATGAGATGTAAAACTCCTAACCATGGTATTTTGTTGAAAGTATGGTCATTTTCCACTTAGATGTTGAAGTGATTAGTCTTGTTGATGTTAATCCAAGCAAATCCTCCATCTTAATGTGAAGCAAGTGCCTCTTTCCCATACCTTTGGGTAATTAGTTGAGTATTCTCTCTTGAGAATGACAGGTTGTCTTTTTCAAGATAAAATAAACCATAACCAATAATTTTCATTCTTTGTACCACGAACTACGGGGTTTTGATCCTACATTGCACATCGTGGGTACGTAGGCATGAGACGATAAGTCTCTCCAAACACAAAAATCTTAAAAAATAATTCTCCTCTCATCTCCTCAATCTCTTTACAAGCAAACCATTTTCAGACCAAAAGCATGAATACATCAAAGGGCTCCTATAGAGTACTATAGATGTATTGGGTGCGTAAAACCTTCCCTTTACATAACCAACCCCCTTACCCTTTATCTCTTTGTTCTTTTAGAACTCTTTAGGTTTTGTTCGCTCTTTTTTCCTTTCCTTTTTGGATAAAAATAAAAGTGCGGTGGCGACTCTTGTTTATTTTTTAGTTAAGTTAATCAATAGCTTACACTCACAAATTTCCCTGCTACAGAAAAGTGGCGACTCTGCTGGGGACAAATTGACCTCTTGCAGGTCCATCCCTTGAGGGGTTTAGCCTACTTTGATTTGTTTAGTGCTTTTGGTCTAATTTGCTTGTTATTTATCTGTTCTGGTTGGGATTTTCTGAGAGATAAGCCCAATACACAGGCTTAAGTATACACCTAAGACTAGGGTGGAAAGTAGTGTGACTTGTGTGGCATTTGGCCAGACTTAGTATACACGAAAACTCCACATCCAGACGAGGTTTTCTTTGGTAATGTTTTATCCTGTGCATTTGGTGCAGATGATGGAATGTAACTTGGAAAACTGTCGACTCTGGCGACCATTCCCGAGAACTCAGTAACGCCTCTCCTCCCGACATGTGATAATGGCAGACCAGAAATGGCAAACCCGTTACACTTGTCGATCCGAGGACCCAATGCTGGGAACTTGCTATAGGATATCCTTTTTTGGGGAATCAGTGGACGACCTCTTTGTTTGGCAATAGTATTGTACCCTGAGGGATGAATGTACTATTGTTCCCAAATCGAGAATCTGAAACTGAGGATCCCATCTTTTTAGTACCCACATGTGAGAATGGGCGGGTGTTTACAGGTTTGCAGGAAACCTTGACTTTCAACATGCCCGGTACTTTGGATTTCTTATCAGTGTGGACTTATCGACCTGGTATTCCGGTATTCTCTTAAGAGCGGACCTTTGAGCTCATCCAGTCATCAGCACAACAGTTATTCAGATTTTTTGGAAGCTTTTATCCCATGTCTGCTGCATTCATATTGCATTGTATTTGCATCAAGCATCATTCTGCATTTGTTTCTTGCCTTTTCCAGGTGTCTTATTGTTTCCCTTTGGTCTTCATTCAACCAAGTTGTCGCACTAGTATAATACTCGGGCTAATCAGAGAAAGAAGAGGATTTAGCTGATTTTCTGGCATTCGTACCAAGTTTGAGGTAGTTACTGAAGGAACATGGAGAGAACAAAAGATGATGATCTCATGTCAGGCTTTACAGTGATGACCAATCAGATGTACAGTTTTCCTCCGAACGACGGTGCTCCACAAGTGGATGTTCCTACTCGATCCCGACCTGTGCAAAATGATCTGGTTGGTCAAGTTGTTGAAAAAGATTCCCGATTTTCGAGGTATATGCCAAATCCTCAGAATGTCCACCCGGTGACAGAAATGATCGACGATGAGGTGTTGGCCTTCAAGGGAGGAAGCCCATTTGTGGGTGGAACACCTTTATAATGATGAAGATAAAAACCCAAGGAGGTTCCTATTGCCGGTGTTTAGTGGAGTGACCCTTAGCGATCGTGCATTTGCTTCTGTGTCTCCCAAGAGAGTTGAAGGTGTCCTTTCAAGCTCAGATTGAGACAATCTCTTCAGATCTCAAGTTTATTACTGCAATTTTATTCTTTTATGATTATTAATGCTTTGTTTGCATGTAGAAACTTGTTTGATTTTGAATATTAATCATAATGCAATGAGTATGTTTATCTTGAAGTAATCCATTCGCATTCGCTCATAAATTGTTTTTCCTGCATTTGCAATACCAACTTCTTGTTTAAACTCTTGGAGGGAGGATGATGAAGTGAAAACGAAAAATTTCTGGTTGTGTGCTTTTGAATAAGACCCTGCTGATGATGTACAGGCATTGTTTCAAATTCCCAAACACCGGAGATATAAGGAAGATAATCCCTTGTTAACCCCTTTGAACCTTGAAGTAGGAGTTTCTTTTCTAAATGAAAAAACCCTTACATTTAACTTGGGGCAGGGTAGTCTTCAGTTAATTTGACCAAGTGTCCCAATTTCAAAAGGAGTGTGTATCTAGGGACCAACCACAATGGTTATCCCTCATTTCAAAGGGAAGAGGCGGTCACAACCCTTTTAACATGTCAAATAAGCCAACGTCACATGATTTTGTTCAAAAAAAAAAAAAGAAAGAAAGAAATCAAAAGAAAAATAAAAGCCCGCTAAGTCGAAAAAGTTGAAAATAAGTGACTTAGGCAAAAATTGGGGCATCCCGTTGGACATCAAAAATTCAAAAAAATCAGTCCAGGCAAAAGTTAGGGAAAATAAAAGAATAAAAAGCGCGAAAAGCGAAAAGAATGGATTACAAAGAAAAATCCTGAACAAATCTGCATGACTACAAAGTCAAAAGACAAAAGGGTGACTGTTATTCCCCAAATAACCTCATTGGTTCTTAAACCATCAGTTTTATCATTTTGAGAGATGAACATTCATGTCAAATTAGCTGAATGTAGGACTGAAGGACATCACGGAGAATGGGTGGGTACCATTGATTTGAGCCTAAAAATCTTTTTTTCCGAAAACCGTGAACCAGACCAAGTTATAACCCTCAAAAGACCTAATTGAAGCAGGGTTTATTTTGAGAGCGTACTCCAAACGAGATAGCGTTCCTGACTCCTATGAGTTGTGCTAAAAGATCTTTGTTGGTATTGCATGTGCATTCAAAAATCAATGTCGTATCTAAACTAGTGATTCATTCACAAGGTTTTGCGACATCTTTTCAGTAAAAACTTGAAGACTAATATGTGTAATTGCGTTAGAGTTATCATTCTCAGAATTGACATTTTCTGCTTGCATACATTTGTTGACATCATAGAAGCTTACATTTTGAGCATCAGTGATGAGCTTAATCTTTTGAGGCCTGAAACTCTGATGAGTAATTGGCCAATCACTTCAAAGAATGATCATATCCAGGGGCATGTTGCCTGAGGATTTTGTTGAGCATGAGCAAGTTTGTTTTCCTAGTTTATGTTTTCACAGGGGCAAAGCTTGAATTCTCCATTGATCAAGGAATGCGCCAAATTCAGTGAATCTGGGGCAGTTATGTCGAGATTCGACGAATCTCTCAGAGTTTGAAGACACTGGGGCAGATTATTTCAAGTCCTTATGGTACAAAGTTTCTGGAGGAAAATTTCTTATATACCATGCAGCTTGGGGCAAAAGTTAATTATTATGTGGATGATTTAACACAGCAGAACTCGGTATGCTCTCAAGAAGAGTTTGTTCATGGTGATATCTCCCCAGTAGAGCTTGTTGATATTTCCTCAGCAGGGTTCGTTCTCGCTCCTTTGGCAGAATTTACTAACTGATCCCCAGTAGAGTTTGTTGATATTTCCTCAGCAGAACTTGTTCCTATGAATGTGATTAGTTGTTGACAAGGTGATAGGGTGGTTATGATGTGTTGAATTCATAAGGTCCAATGCTGTTTGGTTTTTCCCCAACTAGATCTTGATCCGAATCTTCTCCAGCTAATTATGTTATGGTCAGGCAGTTGAGTAGTTTTGAGGTCCATATTTCCTTAATGGTGGTCCCCACGAAGAGATTCATTTTTTGCTGTCCCCAGCCGAAATCATATGAGGAATCTTCACTCAGTCGTTTTACCCTCTAGACGTGTTGTTGTTGCTTTGGATGTCCCCAAACAGAGAGCAATGTTATTTTCTTCTAAGAAGCATTGACGTGGTGATCGCTTGTCGTGTTTCATCTTGTCTTGTGGATGTTTTTCTCTCCAGGTTGTTCTAACCAGGGATTTATCCTTGATGATTCCCCAACGAAGGCAGTGTATTATCATTTCCAATCATAAAGCAGTGAGGTTAACTTCTCATTTCCCCGGCAGGTCCAAGGTGTACTTCTCTCCGGATTGTGTTTCAGAGATTTATCCTCCTAATGAAGGTTATGCATCACTATTATGGCTATTCCCCAGTGAAGTCGCTGATGATATCTTTTTTAGTCACCTGTTGGGTTGTCTCTCATTCAAAATGAGTATTGATCTAAAATCCCCCACAGCTTGACCTTTTGCTGTTTTCCTAGCAAGTCCAGGATGCTTTGCTCAGAATTGGTTAATCCTCTGAGAATGTTCTCGTACCTCCAGCAGATCTGCCTTGCTTTCCCAGTGGATTTTTGTATAGATGTTTATATGTCTACAATCCCCAGTGGATTCACTATTTTTCCGCAGCAGATCTCTTCATCCTTTTGAAATGAAAGTTCCTGTGATTTTTTATGGTCCCCAGGAAGATTCAGAAAGGTTTTAGTTGTTATGATTCCCTGACAGCTTTCCTGCCATCTTCAAAGTAGAGTTTATGTGGTTATCCTCTTTGTGGATCATCTATGTTAGAAGATTGGTGTTTAGGTTTTTCCCCAAAGAGTATCTTCTTTTCTCTAGCAAGATTTGAGCCTTGTAGTAGGATTTATTTTCCTTTGATGGCTTTTGTTTATCTCTTGCAAGATTTCTTCGGCTAAATGCCTAGCAGAGCTGCTAATGATATCTCCATCTTGTTGAGATTAGCCGAGTATTCAGTGGTGTTGTGATGTTTACTCCACCCTCTGTTTATTCTTTATGTCTGTTTTGTCAGCATATTCATACTCATAAGCATAACATGCGCATTCTTTTGTTGTGCATGGCATATTGTTATTGCATTGTGCATTTTGCATTTGTGTTGGTGCTTCTTTGCTCTCTGGTGCTTGTATCCCCGCAGAGCATGTGTGTCCTCTCTCCATTTAGAGTGTCGACCCCTAAGCAGGAAAATGCATATCTTTGTTAATTCCCCACTGAGTTTATTTCTCGTGGAAGATTCTTGATTTAGTTTCCTTCCCAGTTCATTATCTGGATGAAATTAGTCCCAATTGAGATATTTACTCCTCGGGATGAGAGTGTATTTATTTTGCACCTTTGAGGATTCTGCGCCCTTCAGCCGAAATCAGCGTATGATTCCCCTTTTAGAAGATTCAATACTGTTTCGTGGCATTCCTTTATTTGAGAAGCCCGAGGCGATGCAGATAGTACCTTTTGTGACTCCGATGAATGGTAAGTCTCTTCGGTTTGACGGGACAGTTCGTTGTTGAGATTTGTGACTCCAATGAATGGTAAGTCTCTTCGGTTTGACGGGACAGTTCGTTGTTGGGATTTGTTACTCCAATGAATGGTAAGTCTTTTCGGTTTGATGGGACAGTTCGTTGTTGAGATTTGTTACTCCGATGAATGGTAAGTCTCTTCGGTTTGATGGGACAGTTCGTTGTTGAGATTTGTGACCCCGATGAATGGTAAGTCTCCTCGGTTTGATGGGACAGTTCGTTGTTGAGATTTTGTGACTCTAATGAATGGTAAGTCTCTTCGGTTTGATGGGACAGTTCGTTTTTGAGATTTGTGACTCCGATGAATGGTAAGTCTCTTCGGTTTGATGGGACAGTTCGTTGTTGAGATTTTGTGACTCCAATGAATGGTAAGTCTCTTCGGTTTGATGGGACAGTTCGTTGTTGAGATTTGTGACTCCGATGAATGGTAAGTCTCTTCGGTTTGATGGGACAGTTTGTTGTTGAGATTTGTGACTCCGATGAATGGTAAGTCTCTTCGGTTTGATGGGACAGTTCGTTGTTGAGATTTGTGACTCCGATGAATGGTAAGTCTCTTCGGTTTGACAGGACAGCTCGTTGTTGAGATTTGTGACTCCGATGAATGGTAAGTCTCTTCGGTTTGATGGGACAACTCGTTGTTGAGATTTTGTGACTCCGATGAATGGCAAGTCTCTTCGGTTAGACGAGGCAGTTTGTTGTTGAGGTTTTCTACTCAGATGGATGGTAAGTCTCTTCGGTTAGATGAGATAGTTCGTTGTTGAGGTTTTCTACTCAGATGGATGGTTAGTCTCATCGGTTAGACGAGACAGTTCATTGTTGAGGTATTGATTTTCTCTAGTGGAATCTTGTTGTGCTAAGTCTTCCCTGTTGAGTTATATCCTTGTTGTGTTGTGGTTTATTTCCATATACGGTTATCCCCAGTTTGAATATTTTCCTCAGCTGAGTCCCATTAGTTGTGTGGTGTGTTCCCCAGCTAGTCAGTGGTCTCTTGTGATGTGTTTCCCCGGTGGAGTTTCTATCTCCCGTTCTTCATTTTGTTTATCTCCTGTGGCATATTCTCCCCACAGTGGTCTTGTGTCTGCATATCATTTACATAATCATATCATTTTGTGGTCTCTTAGGGCCAAAAATTGGGTTTATTGTTATATTTAAGTCTCTTCTATCTCGTCGAGACAAAGATGTCAATCTTCTTATCTCCGGATAGAAGAAACTTAAATAGGGGCAGCTGTAATACCCTAATTTTTACCCCTAAGATCCCACATTTCATTTGCATCTCATTCCACAAACAAGATCATCGGTACCCTTGTGTTTTTATTACTTGCTTTATGTTTGTTTCTGTTACTAACCTCTAACCAAAATACACCAAAAATTTGCTGCAGTTTCTCTCTCTGTGTATTGTGCAGGCTTATAAAAAACAATGAAGTGATTTCAAGTCACATGTGGTTGTTCGTTCATGATTCAGTTCAGATGGATGTTTGACCTGATCTTGGTCAAACTATCAAGTAATTGCTTCAAGTGCAAGATATCTGTTTCAGTGAGCTGTTCCTCAAAACAGTGACTGTCAAGTTGTTGTGTGGTTATACATCATGCTCATCTGAGTTCATCAGTCCAGACTGTTTTCCTCTGTGGATTTATTTTCCCAGAAGTTGTTCAAAATGATTCAGGACTTATGAGATTCAGAGGTTTGTCTGAACAAGTCAAGTTTGATAGATTTTCAGTCAAGGTGTGTATCAGTGGCTTGTGATGTTGGGTTCATGTTCATTATTCAAGGTGTTGAGATTGAGGATCAAAAGTTTTGTGGCCGTGTGTGGAAAATATTGGTGAGGGTGCGTATCCATTCACTAAACCATTTTTCTAATCCATTCACTAAACCATTTTCCGTATCCATTCACTAAACCATTTTCTTATACATCTTCAATATCCATGACCAAAATCCATACCCCACTTTTACTATCCAAAAATCATTTCCAATTATCCCAAATTATATTCAATAACCATTTCCATTTCCAAATTCTTTTAACACCTATTCAATATCCACTTTTTAATCCATTTTAATCCATTATCCACATTTCTAAACCATTTTTTTATCCACTTTTAATCTCTTTTGTCACCTCTCTAATACCCACATTTTTTTCAATATCCATTTAGAAACCCATTTCCATTTTCCAATTTTTCTAAATCCACATTTTTTTATCCAATATTAAATCCATTTCCATTTCCATTCTAATATCCATTTTTTTCTAAACCATTTTCCAATTATCCATTATTTCTCCATATTTTACTAACCAAATATCCATATCTTCCAAGGATCCATTTTTCCTAAATCCACCCTTTTATTCATTACCTACATTCAATATCCAAATAACCATTTCTTAATCCAATTCATTTTAATCCATAACCATATCCATAACCATTTTTTATTCTCCATTTTTATTCAATTTCTAAACCATATTCCATTATCCAATTTCAAATCAATATCCAATATCATTTTCCAAATCCATTTTCAATTTACAAATTTTTCATTAGATTTTTTTTAGTCAATTACCAAAACCATATTTTTTCTAATCAATTCCCAAGGCCCATTTGCAATAAATCCTCAAAGCCCATTCAATTGTCAAGAAAAATATTTGCCAAGAAAAAGAAAAAAAGCCACTTGAGGCCCAGGGCCCATTTTCCTCAAATCCTCAGGGCTACTTCCTCAGCTTCACACCAGCCATCACGCCATGAAATTTCAACTCATACACAAGCAAAAAAAATAAAATCCCAGCCATCAAAACAAGCCAAGCTTCCAAATATCTCCAAGCCTCACAATATGCCACTATATCAATTCATGAACCAACTTCCAGCCGCGAATTCCCAGCTACATTTCCAAGCTGCAAAAAGAAAAGCAACACGCATACCACACACAAACCGCGCCAGCCACATGAAAAAAAAACTGAGCCACACATCAACTGCGATCAACAACAAAACGTGGTGAATTTGACTACAATACGACGCAAATCAAGTAAGCACAAAACGCAGAAAAAATATTCCAAACAACAATCCAAATTTTCACTCAAAATTCACTCTCCAATTCTATAAATAGAGACCACTACTCATTCATTTCTTCAAGCTTTCACAGTCCCAAAAACTCTGTCAAAATCACAACTCAAACCACCAATTCAAAGTTTTCAACCGAAATCTCATTTTTCACTCATAAACTCTCATCACTCCAAAACGAACAAATCTTCAACATCCACAACAACAACACCATCATTTTTGGATTCAAGAGGAGAAGAAGAATTGAAGTTGTTTTTCACCTGATTTGAAGGTAGTTTGAGGAGATTGCCGCTTTTCCGATTCGCATTTGTTGACAATAGTTCTTGAAATTGATTGTATCATCGTATTCGTCTCTGAATTTTGATCACAACTGTGTTAATTTCACATCCCGCCGAGCCGTGACAAGCTCCGCCGCGAATTTCCATGGAAGATGTGAATAGTAGCCGCGCGAAAATGAAGAAGAAGATGTGATTTGTTTGTCTGACTTTTTTTTCTTTTTAATACATCATTTTTTTTATCTTTTTATCTTCTTTTTTAAAAATGATTTGCGCCGTGTGGCCTTCTTTCCATACACACCACCAGTTTTTTTTTATACACCTCCCTCTCCCTTTTTCTTTTAATTTTTCTTTTACTTTTTATTTTCACTTTTTTCTTCCTTATTTTTCTTAATGATTTCTAAAAAAATAGATCTGAATTTTTTTTTTATTCTGGTGTTATCATTTTTTTTAATGTTACTTTTAAAGAAAAAATTCTTGAAAATGATTTGAATATTTTGTTCTTGATTTTATTTTCCTTTTGATTTTGGTTTTGGATTACACTTTTAAAGGCCTTATTTCTCTTTAAATTCATTGGACTTAGGGTGTAGATGAAGTTGGATAAATGTTCACTAATTCAAATCTATCTTTAAAGTGAATTATTTAATTCACTTTAGGTGCTTTGAGTTAGTAAGATGTTTAGCACTTTAATCCACCAAAATGAGTGAATGAACTTAAAGATGGAATTGTCTTGAATTTGTAATTCAATTTGGTTTCCTCTTTTCTTCATCTCTTTTCTTTTTTATCAATGAAAGTCAAAGATATTGAAATTCTTTTGTTGAATTTCGATCGAGACGAGATCGCTACCATTTTCTTCTTTTCGTGTGGTATCGCTTTCGGATGACGATCTATATATCGTCAACTAGCGTACATTAGCACATAGAGTTATTGACCGGCCTCAATTGTAGGGTAATTACTCCGTAAATTACTCGGCGATTGCTTAACATAGCGCAATATTTGTCCCGAATCTGAAAACTATCAAGAATGATTGATTATTTGTCTTATGGTTCACAACTCATGAAACTTGTTGTTAGGAGGCTTTGGTCTTATCAATCCTCTAATGAGTTTCATCAACCTTGATCTAAGTGCAATTATTCAATTGTTATTGATCACTAACACTAACAACTAATCACTAACTTACTAACAATTTTATTATATTAATTTTGTTTATGTTTCCTTCTCGCTCCCTATCTCTTTTATTTTTTATGCTTCATTATTATCATTTCATATCATGTTTATGTTTCCGCAATTTTTCCTTTGTCCGTTGGACATATGTTTATGCTTCCGCATTTTTTTCCTTTGTCCGTTGGACATATATTTATGCTTATGCCTTTTTTCTCTTTGTCCACTTGGATTTAAAACATTAATAAAGGATTAAACCATAAAAAACTTAATTCTCCTCATTTTGGACTATTGGTTACTATCCTATGCTTTGGAGTGATCTCTTTATGGACCTCTTTTGAAGTAATATTGGACTTATGGACCTAGAATTAGGACTTCTTATCCCATTGCTTGGAGTATTGATTGAAGACTTGCCTTTATTTGGCCAATTTGCTTAATGATGGAATTCTTTTAATATTGCTTTGAAGTGGCTCCATTTTGGTTAGATCCTTCTTTTCCCTAGCTTTTATTTCATGCACTAGGATAGTCACTTCTTCTCCTCCCCATTCTTAAATTTTCAAAATCTCCTCTCTTTTTCAAAACCTTCTTGTTTTCAACTTAAAACCGCTTTCATAATAAAACCTTGACTTTTGTCAAGTGACTTTTTAAACTTTGTTTTTTTAAATAAATGTCAATCCATTTAACTATATCTTGACTATTTCATAAAAACATAAAAAATACAAAACGCATCCAAATTTTTTTTGTGCTTTTATGCACCTTTTTCTTTTAAACTTTTCATAAATAATTAGACATGAGTCATTTTTTTGATGAGATGTAAAACTCCTAACCATGGTATTTTGTTGAAAGTATGGTCATTTTCCACTTAGATGTTGAAGTGATTAGTCTTGTTGATGTTAATCCAAGCAAATCCTCCATCTTAATGTGAAGCAAATGCCTCTTTCCCATACCTTTGGGTAATTAGTTGAGTATTCTCTCTTGAAAATGACAAGTTGTCTTTTTCAAGATAAAATAAACCATAACCAATAATTTTAATTCTTTGTACCACGAACTACAGGGTTTTGATCCTACATTGCACATTGTGGGTACGTAGGCATGAGACGATAAGTCTCTCCAAACACAAAAATCTTAAAAAATAATTCTCCTCTCATCTCCTCAATCTCTTTACAAGCAAACCATTTTTAGACCAAAAGCATGAATACATCAAAGGGCTCCTATAGAGTACTATAGATGTATTGGGTGCGTAAAACCTTCCCTTTACATAACCAACCCCCCTTACCCTTTATCTCTTTGTTCTTTTAGAACTGTTTAGGTTTTGTTCGCTCTTTTTCCTTTCCTTTTTGGATAAAAATAAAAGTGCGGTGGCGACCCTTGTTTATTTTTTAGTTAAGTTAATCAATAGCTTACACTCACAAATTTCCCCGCTACACTCATGTGAAGTACTCTGCTTGGTTTAAAAAGCGTTATCCGAGTTCATTGCTCGAGGACAAGCAACGGTTTAAGTTTGGGGGAATTTGATAAGTGTATTTTGTATCATTTTTAATTAGTATTTTTCCTTGTTATTTCATCGCATTTTGCCTACTTTCTTTGCTTTTTCCGTATTTTATGCTTTGGTATTATGTTTTTATCATTTTCAGGTCTTGACAAGCATATTGGAAGAAAAGGAGATGAAATCGAGCGAAAATCGAAGGAAAAACACAAGAGCCGGAGCCTCCCAGTAGAAAAACTAGAGCTCTATTACGGGTGCCCGTAATGCACATTACAGCCCATAACAGAAGGCCCAGTAGACCACAAGAAGGAGGGCGCCCTAGTACTAAAACCAGAGCTATGTTACGGGTGCCCGTAACGTGTGTTACGGCCCGTAACAGAGGGCTGAGAAATCAACCTTTTGTTTCCTTTTCTGTCTCGATTTGATTCTGGATTTGAAGACCTTGGCATTGATACCTGATTGATTCTCTTATGGAATGGCATTGAAGACCCTTTATTTGATTTGATTTTTAATTTATTTTAGTTTATGGCTATTTAACTCCAATTAGAAGGGAGTTTTTAGGGACCGCATTTTTATCATATTTTCTTTACGCTTTCTGCAATTTTATCTTTTCTAAGCATCTTTTCTGTACAAGTCTCCATTGGAGCTGAACCAAGTTTATTATTAAAGCAATTTTATTTTCATCACGTTTTTATATTTATACTTTATTTTGATTATGTCTGTTATTTTTACAATTGTTTTTATTGTTTCAACCCTCACCATGAGTGAGTAGTTCTCTAGGGATTAAGGGTCATGAGACCCACTCATGACTATCCGTATGATTAAATAAAAAGCAATACAAGGATTTAACACGTTCTTATTTTAAAAGTTCGAGTTTTTATTTTAAACTTTGTTACGAAAGTAAAAGGTTCTTAGGTATTGGTAATGATGCGAAAGCACTTTGTCCGACACCCGAAAACGAATTTTTAGACAATTTAATCCGATGATGCGAAAGTACTCGGAGGAGGTTGATAAAAGCTTCATCTTAATAGACTGCGCGGTAACATAAAGGTTTCGGTAAATTCTATTGAACATGCGGCAGCTGACAGATTATTTACCGAAACCATGATAACACGCTGCGAAAGTCGGTGTTATCTACAAAATCTATTTTCTATAATTCGTGTAAAAATCCTTGTAGCGCAATTAATCCAGTCATACGGAGATGTTAGAATGGGGAATCATGATCCTAAATCCGGTTGGTTTTAATTATTTATCTAATCCTTGTTTCAGATCTGTTTCTCCAACTTTTCGGTCGCTGTAGATTTACAAAGATCAAATAAAAATCGGTACTTAACCATTGGTCCCTGTGGATCGATAACTTTTTATTACTACGATATAGCCGTACACTTGCGGCCGTGTCAATGGCATCTCCAACAGAGAAGTTTACACACCTCTACAGCTCAGACCAATTGGTTTCCCCAACAAGTCTGACCTCAAACTTGTTCCATCAAATGGCGTCTCCCCAGTAAAACTCGGTGAGAAGTTTGATAAAGACCGCTACAAATAGCTTTCCTTGTCAAGGAAGAACTTGACAAGAAGAAACTTAGACCAGTTCCGTGGCTGAAGACCACGATCGAGGGGAAGTTTATTTCAAAAGAAACTTAGACCAGTTCCATGGCTGAAGACCAAGATCGAGGGAAATTTCATTTCAAAAGAAACTTAGACCAGTTCCATGGATGAAGACCAGGATCGAGGGGAAGTTTATTTCATAAGAAACTGAGACTAGTTCTGTGGCTGAAGACCAGGATCGAGGGGAAGTTTTACCTTTTTCTAAGTAACATTGCTTAGCAAAAGAAGATGGATGAGCAAACAGCTATTCATAGCCACAGTCAAAATTCCGGGTATTCCGATATTTAATCCTCTTGCACCCTGAATGTCTGAATATCTTCGCCATTCACACCTTCAGGTCCAAGAAGATTAAATAGGGGCATCTGTCATAACCCAAATTTTGACCACCAAGATTTCCCATCATTGTGCAAATCATCACCATAATATGGATGTACCTTCATGCCTCATCAATCTCCTTAAGGATTGTGGAGCATTCACTACAATCAAGAATTAGGGTTTTGAGCCCTCCCAGAGCACTTAGACAAAGGATCAATCAAGAAATGACATGATCTTCAACTTGTCTAACCTCTCAAACATCCATGAAAGATCAAGAGGTCTCCCATATCAAGAATCAAGCACAGAATTGCAAAATTCCAAGATAAAGCCTCAGGATCGCCAGTGTCACCAAACTAGGGTTTTGGTTGACCAAGGCCTCCAGATAAAAAATTCCATCTGAGCATGAACCAATACCTCAAAACATAATTCAAGAAGCTTAAAGGAACCTCATGGACCTAATCATAGATTCAAATTAACCTCAGGGGAAGCATTCATCAAAAATCAGGAATTAGGGTTTTTTGTCCTAATTCACCCCTAAGTTGATTTTTTAGGCAAGACATGAACCAAGACCTCAAGATATGATTCAGGGCCTCAAATACACCACATTGATCCATTTAAAACAATGGATTGATCCAAGAAGCTTGATTCACAAGTTTCAAATTCATCTGGACCACAATTAGGGTTTTGAAGAAAAAGTTAACTGTACCTTTGACTTTGGACCAATACCTCAAAACATAATTCAAGAAGCTTAAAGGAACCTCATGGACCCAATCATAGATTCAAATTAACCTCAGGGGAAGCATTCATAAAAAATCAGGAATTAGGGTTTTTTGTCCTAATTCACCCCTAAGTTGATTTTTTAGGCAAGACATGAACCAAGACCTCAAGATATGATTCAGGGCCTCAAATACACCACATTGATCCATTTACAACAATGGATTGATCCAAGAAGCTTGATTCACAAGTTTCAAATTCATCTGGACCACAATTAGGGTTTTGAAGAAAAAGTTAACTGTACCTTTGACTTTGGACCAATACCTCAAAACATAATTCAAGAAGCTTAAAGGAACCTCATGGACCCAATCATAGATTCAAATTAACCTCAGGGGAAGCATTCATCAAAAATCAGGAATTAGGGTTTTTTGTCCTAATTCACCCCTAAGTTGATTTTTTAGGCAAGACATGAACCAAGACCTCAAGATATGATTCAGGGCCTCAAATACACCACATTGATCCATTTACAACAATGGATTGATCCAAGAAGCTTGATTCACAAGTTTCAAATTCATCTGGACCACAATTAGGGTTTTGAAGAAAAAGTCAACTGTACCTTTGACTTTGGACCAAGACATAATATTGAATATCCGAATTAAACTGTTGAAAACTGAAGATAATATTGAATTAACATGTTGATTATAATCACCCAGTTTGCATGCCATGATCATACTCATCATGTTCAATATATGAATTTTTTTATTAAGTTTTAGTTTGGGTTTGGTTATCACCAGCTTGTCCTTCCCATGAAGTCTGGTCATCACTTTGCTTCATGATTGGTGAATCTTTTATGTGGTTGTCACCATTTGTGTTTATATTTTCCCCGGTTGTCACTGGCATTCACCAGTCTACTTTGTCCATGGTGTCTTGAAATGCTTGTTTGTTAACAGTACTTCCTCCCCAGTAAGTCTGTCTAAAGTCCATTTGACAATATTAAGTCTACTCTTGTCGTCACCAATATTCCTTTAAAGTCTAGTACTTACTAGTATCAATGCATTAAGAGTCGGTTGTTACCTTTGCTTGCATGCCAAGTCCATTATCATGGCACGTACAGAAGAGTCGTTACCTTGTACCTTTCCTGATGGTTCCTGAAGATCCCGTTTGAACTCTTCATTTTAAGGAATTTCCAGAGATTGGATGTTTTCATGTGTTGGTAGTCCTATGGTTATAAGGACCTCATTCGGCTTAGTAATCCTATTATTATAAGGATTTTCATTGTCTGTCATCCCTATTGTTACGAGGGTATACTCAACACTTTCCTTTTAAGGATTTCATCTTATTGTTATAAGGATCCAGTTTGCAGAGTCTATTGAGAGTCTATGACCCCTAATGTTATGAGTAGTCTTTTCCTGAGTCTATTGTTATGAGAATCTATTCTATATCCTATTGTCATGAGGAATATTGAGATTAATCCTATTGCTATGAGGATTGTATCTTGTTGTGCTCATCCTATTGTTATAATGATTCTTGTTTTTAAAGTATCAGTCGGTCACATTTGAACTTGTTGATCAACTACTCTAAATATTCCTCGGTGGAGACCATATAGTGTTGTTTTATTTTTGAGGTCTCTTGCGAGAAGATCACATTCTTGCCTATCCTTCCCAAGTGGGTATTGTCAAACCCCAAATTTTGACCACCCAGATTTCCCATCATTGTGAGAATCATCACCACAATTGGATGTACCATCATGCCTCATCAATCTCCTTAAGGATTGTTGAGCATTCACTACAATCAAGAATTAGGGTTTTGAGTCCTTTCAGAACAATCAGACAAAAGATAAATAAAAAAATGACATGATCTTCAACTTGTCTAACCTCTAAAACATCCATAAAGGATCAAGAGGTCTCTCATATATAGAATCAAGCACAAGGTTGCAACATTCTAAGTAGAATGAGCTTCGAAACACCCAGTGTCACCAAATTAGGGTTTTGGTCGACCAAGGCCTCTAGATGAAAATTTTTATCGGGGCATGAGCCAATACCTCAAAACATGATCCAATAAGGTCAAAGGGATCTCATGGATCCAATCATCAAGTCAAAAAAACCTTAGAGGGAGCATTCATCAAAAATCAGGAATTAGGGTTTCTTGACCTAATTCACCCCTAAGTTGACTTTTGAGGAAAGACATGAACCAATACCTCAAGACATGATTTGAGGGCCTCAAATACACCACATTGATTCATTAACAACAATGGATTGATCCAAGAATCTTGATTCACAAGTTTCAATTTCATCTAAACCACAATTAGGGTTTTGAAGAAAAAGTCAACTGCATCTTTGACTTTTGACCAAAGACATGTTCCCAAACCATGGTACATGATTCAAGACACCCTAAAACACCTATAGAATCCATCCATTAGGTTTGAATTAGGTCAAGAACTTGATTGCATAGAGGATCACACAGTTTGGAAATCATCTGACAAAAAGTCAACTGTGCCTAAAATCAAGTTTGACTTTTTTGGAATTTTTCACAAATATGGTTCCTCTAAGTCAAAAACAATGTTAATGTATTATTTTGATCATCATTCATCAAGAAAAATCAAGAAAAGTGAGGTTTCTTGCAAAAGGGGCAACCATAAGAAACCTAAATTTTTCTAAGTTATGGAACAAAAGTGATTTGGTACCAACTTTGCAAGGTCATAACTCCTAAACCACAAGGCCATTTGCTTCCATCCAAAGCTCAAATGAAAGATCACATGACATACTTCAAAAGTGTCAACTACATTAAATTCCAAATCCTCATGGATTTTAAGTTATGGATTGATCAAAATCACAAAAAGTGAAAATAACCACAACACTTAGTGAAATTTTCAAGAAGTCAGAATCTGTTT
Organism: Lathyrus tuberosus; assembly: GCA_022829125.1. NCBI lineage: Eukaryota > Viridiplantae > Streptophyta > Magnoliopsida > Fabales > Fabaceae > Lathyrus > Lathyrus tuberosus. Next base: position 12,022,773 of record JALAZF010000117.1, read on the forward strand.
CATTTTTTACCAACTTTGAGGCCATTTTTCACCTTGATCCAAGCTGAACCAAGACCAATCTTGGACATCAAAGTTAAAGTATGTCATAAATGCTTTCCAAAAAGTACAAGATGTAACACCCTTCTACCCCACATACAATACGCGGTAAAATAATCATTTAAAATCAGAGTACAACATAGAAATGCGTCACATTTTCGTCTTAAAACATCTTGGTAACAATCCTGCTCCGTAATACGGATTTTTCAACAATTTAATTCAAAACATCGTAGCGGAATAAATTTATTTCAATCAAATCAAACTTCAAAACATCTTAAAGAAAACGATAATAGCATTCGTTAAACAAAGTAAATAGAACTCAGAGGTTCATAATGTTCCCGACCCGATGTTACATAATCAGAGCAAGACACACCCTCTACTCGACTGAAAAGAAACTGACTCCAAATCTAACTCTTCACGCGCCGTGAACTAATCTTGGTTATCTGCACGTTACCCACGTAGAGGCAACATTCAAACAGGCAGGGTGAGTAATCACAATATAATATAAATCATATAAAGAAAAGACATTAACAGGGCAACAACTGTTTTTATCAAATACTACAACGACTCACCCAAAACATCATATCAAACATCACATTACCAATATCACTTATATGCAATCATGCAATGCCACCAAGAATGAAATACAACATCATAAAAATGCATGTGGTACCAAATCTTCATAATAATAGACACTAGGCCATCAACCCTCCACAAGGGAGCACGTCACAAAATACTCCAATCCGCACAATGGGATTGAAGCCACCAAAATAACGGACCGAAGTCCCATCATAGAATGCCATGAATGCATGATGCAACAACATCGTCATAATCATCATTAAAATCATCGTTTGCATCAACATTCATATCAATATTCCTCGTACTCATTAATACAACATCTATTCAATCAATCACATAATTCATACTAGTTACAAGTTCTCACGCATCCTTCTTCTGTCATCATTTTCATCACTAAATAATCATCATATAACACGTCAACACATAACAGCAATTTACAGCAACATCACAACATTAATATAATATAAAACATATATTTTCCATGAATTTGAAGTCAATAAAAATAGTATTTTTCAGTCCCAGATCGCGCTAAGCGAGCCCTGTAGCACCTCTAATCTATACCCCGAGAAATTAAAGCGATAACAAATAATCAGAGTATAATTAAAACATTCATGGCATAGACGGAGGTGTCACATCAATTGAAACAAAATACAATAACCTGCTCATATAGATATGCAACAATCAGGTAGCACATAACAGAGGTACTCAGTTCCTAACACCCACAATTCAGATACAGAATAAAAGCGGAAAATCTGCAACTGAATCTCATATATTTATATATAATAAAGGTTTATCTGTCATACACAGAGTCATACATGTACAATCCAAAAAGAACCTATACATATACACATAATCACAAACGATCTCCCCGATTACCCGGTGCTACATATCAGAGCCGACCGACAAAAGAATAAAGACCTAAGCTTCACAAAAAGACCTCCAGCATCTAATCTGCAATGCCTCATAGAGCATTCAAAACAGCAGAAGGGTGAGAAACACAATTATAATACAATTGCATACAAATATATAGTAACACAAAATACACATATAAAACATTCTCACCACAACTTACACCATAATTCAAATGCAAAACAACACAATACATATCTCATACATCCATCACATAGGCATATCAATCATGCACAATACATTTATCACCAATATATATATATATATATATATATATATATATATATATATATATATATATATATCAACTCATCAATTCCATTCACAATTCCACACAAAATCAATCCATTCATGATTAATGCAAATGCAAAGAGACCTACACAACGACTCTATGCAAATGCAATGCCGTACCGTTCCATCCATCATTCTCATCATTAGTTCACTTAGGAACTATTGGAATCATCGCTTGTTACTTAGTGTAACTCCCCGTCGGGCAAACGATGTTCCCAATCGCTTTAGGTCCTCTTGGTATAAGGCTCACGACGTTTATGGATCGCTTTAGGTCCTCTCGGTATAAGGCTCACGATCCGATCGCTTTAGGTCCTCTTTGTATAAGGCTCACGATCGTCTATAATCATCGCTTTAGGTCCTCTCGGTATAAGGCTCACGATGTTATAGCGAGTTCCCCCTGGAACTGTTTCGTCGCTCACACCCACTAGGGCACCCGACATCACAAGAATGCATGTCATGATGCTTGGCATACAACGACTCATGACATTCAAATGCACACATAAACACATCCATAAACATGCATATACAATCAAACACAACACAATGCATTTTCTTGCCCTTAGGCCACATACCATCATCACAACATTTCATCACATGCTTCACATCATATAACATCACACAAGTCATACGATATATATCAAAACATTATTGCATGATAACACATCAAATACACACCATTAAAACGGTAAAAGTCGACAAAATGACATATTTCCAAATTCCCGACATAATAAAATCGGCCACAAATCTCAAAACCATTTTAATAAGAAAGAACATCTTAATAACTTTCTAACGGTACCAAGAACGCCTCGATCCGAGTTACGGAACAAAAGTTATGAAGAAAACAAAATTGCACAAGCTGTTATGTTCGCTAGGCGAACCTTCTAGCGAGCATTCGCTACCACCTTCGCTAGGCGAATGTCCAGGCGAAACCACTATCAGACCAAAACAGACACAAAGTTTGCTAGGCGAACTCCTTGGAGAACCTTCGCCTTGCCGTTCGCTTCGCGAATCCCTGGTCGAACCAAGGCAGCAACAAACATAACTGAAAAGATGCAAAGTTCACTAGGCGAACGACGTTAGCGAACATTCGCTGACCTTTGCTGACGGGCTCGCTAGGCGAACCCTCGAAAATCATTCGCTTTCGCTTCGCCCCAGGTTCGCTAGGCGAACCAAGGAAAACTCAGAAATTCTGCAGTGCTGTTATGGGTCCAAAAACCATATTTCTTCAACCAAAATCTCTTCCAAACCATAACATAACCACTAAAACATACCACAATCATAACAACAAGTATCCTACAACATTTATATCACATTCCAACCGCGAAAACATCGATTCTCAATCATTTTTCTCATTTCCAACCTAAAATTGAAAACTATGGAAAGACAAATAGACTTCAAACATACACATACATACTCATACACAATGATAAGATAAGCGAGTTTCACACCCTTACCCGATTAATCGTGTTTTCAACAGTCAGTTGATTCGATTCCTTACTCTCCAAGATTCCCCTTTTTCTTCTTTTCTTTCTCTTTTCCTTCTTCTCTTTTTCTTCCTCTCTATTTTCTCTCTTTTTTTCTCTTTAAGTTCTAATTTAAGAAAAATAAGTAAAATGACCAAAATACCCCTACACTCAAATATCTTGCAAACGCTCTCAAAACGCGATAAAACATAATCACGATGAAAAATAATATATTGCCAAATAAAGTCAAGAATAAAATAATATAATAATAAAAATAATTAAATCGGCTCGATTAAATAATTCTAACAAAAACTGGGGCGTTACAACTCTCCCCCACTTAGAGATTTTCATCCTCGAAAATATTACCTGAGACGTACAACTCCGGATACGACTCCCTCATCTGACTCTCCAACTCCCAAGTCAAATTGCCCTCAGCAGCGCCTCCCCACACTACTTTCACAAGCGCAATATCCTTGCCTCTTAACCGCTTCAACTCGCAATCCAAAATTCTCACTGGTAATGCCTCAACCGTAAGGTTCTCCCTTACCTCAACCTCATCCATCGGAATCACATGCGATGGATCCGGAACATACTTCCGAAGCTGTGAAACATGGAACACATCATGCAAATTCGAAAGATTCGGCGGCAACGCCACCCGATAAGCCACAACACCCACTCTCGTGGATATCTGGTAAGGACCAATAAACCGAGAAGTAAGCTTCTTCTACTTCAATGCACGTCCAACACCCGTCCCCGGTGTAACTCTCAAAAATACATGATCGCCTTCTTGAAACTCAAGATCTTTCCTCCTTCAATCATGATAACTCTTCTGGCTATTCTAAGAAGCCTTCATTTTCTCACGAATAAGTTTCACCTTTTCCGTAGTCTGTTGCACTAACTCCGGTCCAACCACCGAACTCTCACCAGATTCATGCCAACACAAAGGTGTTCGACATCTCCTTCCATACAACGCTTCAAAAGGTGCCATTTCAATACTCGAATGGAAATTGTTGTTATATGTGAATTCCACCAACGAAAGATAACTATCCCAAGCACCACCTTGCTCAAAAACACAAGCTCTCAGCAAATCTTCCAACGACTGATAAGCCGAACTCAATCTCAACTTGGAACCTAACTCCTTTGCAAACTTTCCCAAAATCTGGAAGTAAACCTCGGATCTCGATCTGAAACAATACACAACGGAACACCATGTAGCTTTACAATCACACGGATATAAATCTCAGCCAACCTCTCCAAAGAAAAACTGATGTCAGTCGGAATGAAATGCACCGATTTAGTCAGCCTATCCATAACTACCCAAATGGCATTATGTCCCCTCTGTGTATTCGGCAACCCTGTCACAAAATCCATAGAAATGCTGTCCCATTTCCACTCGGGAATATCCAACGGTTTCAACAATCCACTAGGCTTCTGATGTTCTACCTTTGACTTCTGACACGTCAAACACGCATAAACAAACTGAGCCACATCCCTCTTCAATCCGGACCACCAAAAGATCTTCAAATCTTGATACATCTTATTAGCTCCCGGATGTATACTCAAATTACTCTGGTGTCCTTCCTCTAAAATCATCCTTTTCAAGTCTGAATCATCAGGAATACAAATTCTACCACGGAATGTCAAAACACCCTGATCATCCACTATAAAGTCACCATTCACACCTGGATCCCCAACCGTCATGAAATCAACAAATTTCACATCCAACTTCTGTTTCTCGCTAACGGTTAACAGAAAATCATTAGTAACCTTTAACATACCAAGCCTCACGCTGTCAGATGTCAATTCACACACCAAACTCAAATCTCTAAACGCTTCCAAAAGTTCCCACTCTTTAACCATCAAAACAGACATATGCAAAGATTTTCGGCTTAACGCATCGGCTACCACATTAGCTTTACCAGGATGGTAATTCAAGCCAAAATCATAGTCCTTCAAAAATTCCAACCATCTCCGTTGCCTCATATTCAACTCTTTCTAATCAAACAAGTATTTCAAACTCTTATGATTGCTAAAGACTTCGAATTTTGCACCATAGAGATAATGCCTCCAAATTTTCAACACAAAAACCACAGGCGCTAATTCCAAATCATGAGTAGGGTAATTCTTCTCACGATCCCTTAATTGCCTCGAAGCATAAGCCACAACCTTACCTTCTTGCATCAACACTCCAGCTAAACCAATCAAAGACACATCGCAATACACCACAAACGGTTCAGTAGGATTCGGTAAGACCAAAATCGGAGCTGTAGTCAATCTTCTCTTCAGCTCACTAAAACTTTCCTCACACTGAATATCCCAAATGAACGCTTTACTTTTACAAGTCAGCTGGGTCAAAGGAAGTGCTAACTTGGAAAATCCTTCAATGAATCTTCGATAATATCCAGCTAAACCCAAAAAGCTTCTATTTTCAGTAATCGATCTAGGAGCATCCCATTATAGAACTGCATATACTTTGGATGGATCCACAGCAATACCATTACCTGAAATCACGTGCCCAAGAAAACTCACTTCTGACAACCAGAACTCACACTTGGACAACTTGGCAAAAAGTCTCATTTCCTTCAAAATTTGCAACACAACATGCGAATGTTCCGCATGTTCCTCCCGAGACTTAGAATAAATCAAGATGTCATCAATAAACACAACAACAAATCGATCCAAATGCTCATGGAAAATACGATTCATATACTCCATACACACACTCGGCGCATTAGAAACCCCGAACGGTATCACAGAATATTCGTAATGTCCGTAACATGTCCTAAAAGTCGTCTTCTGAATATCTTCCTCTTTCACTCTAATCTGATGATAACCTGACCTCAAATCAATTTTACTAAACACACACGCACCTACCAACTGGTCCATCAGATCATCAATTCTCGGAAGAGGATACTTATTCTTAATCGTCACCTTATTCAGCTGGCGATAATCAATGCACAATCGCATACTTCCGTCTTTCTTTTTCACCAATAAAACTGGATCACCCCAAGGTGATACACTCGGCCTCACAAACCTCTTTTCTAACAATTCATTCAACTGCTTCTTCAACTCAACCAGCTCAGATGCCGACATACAATATGGTGCCATAGATACAGGTCTAGTACTAAGAACTAGATCTATAGAAAACTCCACCTCTCTTTCTGGCGGCACATCTGAAATATCCTCTGGAAACACCTCTGGAAATTCACACACAACTAGAAACTCATCAATTGCAACTTGACTGTCCACTATCAACGATGCAAACAACCCGAACAACTGAGCTTTATCCGCCAAAAGCTTCTTCAACTCTTTGGTAGATAAGAAACTCGATTCCTCGTCTTCTTCAAGAGAAGGAAATCTTACCAACTTATGATAACAATCAATATGAACCCGATTGAACTGCAACCAATTCATTCCCAGAACCACATCTAAACCCTCCAACGGCAGACACACCAAATCCATCTCAAAATCTTTACCATAAATGGTCAAAGGACAGCTTAAACAAACCAAAGAAGTAGTTACCGACCCCATTGCTGGAGTATCAATAATCATCTCTTCATCCATCGATGACAACAAAAGATTCAAACGCTTCACGCACTCAGACGAAATAAATGAATGAGTCGCTTCGGTATCAATAATAGCAACTAAAGGCATACTATTAATAAAACAAGTACCTCTGATCAGACAGTCTGCACTAGTAGTCTGAGTTCCTGCCAATGCAAATACTTTCCCACCAGCTTGAGCTTGCTTTGGTTTCGGACACTTCGTACTAATATGACCAGGTTCACCATAGTTAAAACACTTCACCACAATCTTCTTACAATCAGCTGCGACATGTCCTAAATCTCCACAAATGGAACACTTCCTTATATCCTTTCTACATTCAAACTGACGATGTCCTAAGTCACCACACCTAAAACATCTCAGAGATTAGACATACCTCCCCCACTTGGCCTTTTATCAAAACTACCCCTTTGCTTACTCTTGTCAGCTGGTGACACATAAGGACCACCACGAAACGGTTGATTTCCTTTCCTTTATTTCACAATCTTATAGTGAGTAGAACGAGCTTTTCTATCCTCCTAAAAAATTCTACAACAATCCACCAAATCCGAAAACCTCATAATCCTTTGATAACCAATTGCCTGCTTAATCTCAGGACGCAACCCATTCTCAAACTTCACACATTTGGAAAACTCTGCAGTTGCTTCAACATAATGTGGATAAAACTGAACAAGCTCCACAAACCTAGCAGTGTAATCCATAACAGACATGTTACCTTGTTTCAACTCCAAGAACTCTATCTCTTTCTTTCCTCTAACATCTTCAGGAAAATACTTCCTCAAAAACTCCCTGCTAAACAAAGTCCAAGTGACCTCTTCACCTGCAGCTTCCCAAACATGACGCTTACTAACCCACCAATCATCATCCTCCTCCTGCAACATGTGAGTACCCAGTCTCACCTTATGTTCCTCAGCACAGTCCATCACTCGAAAGATTCTTTCAATATCCTTAAGCCAAATCTGAGCACCATCGGGATCATGTCTCCCTTTGAAGACAGGTGGTTTGTTCTTCCTGAACTCATCATTCCCACCAGCATTAGGTGCACCCCGCACAACCTGAGCCATAGCTTGCATAGCAGCAGCCAAAGCAACATCATTCCTACCAGCCATATTATGTTCATTTCCAATAACAGCAACTATGGTTAAACAAACAGCTCACCCCAAACACAAAGACCAACACGGACTGGCACGAACTAACACAAACTGACAAAACTGGCTCTGATACCACTTAATGTAGCACCCCCAATCTATACCCCGAGAAATTAAAGCGATAACAAATAATCAGAGTATAATTAAAACATTCATGGCATAGACGGAGGCGTCACATCAATTGAAACAAAAGACAACAACCTGCTCATATAGATATGCAACAATCAGGTAACACATAACAGAGGAACTCAGTTCCTAACACCCACAATTCAGATACAGAATAAAAGCGGAAAATCTGCAACTAAATCTCATATATATATATATATATATATATATATATATATATATATATATATATATATATATATATATATATATATATAAAATAAAGGTTTATCTGTCATACACAGAGTCATACATGTATAATCCAAAAAGAACCTATACATATACACATAATCACAAACGATCTCCCCGACAATCCGGTGCTACATATCAAAGCCGACTGACAAAAGAATGAAGACCTAAGCTTCACAAAAAGACCTCCAGCATCTAATCTGCAATGCCTCATAGAGCATTTAAAACAGCAGAAGGGTGAGAAACACAATTATAATACAGTTGCATACAAATATATAGTAACACAAAATACACATATAAAACATTCTCACCACGACTTACACCATAATTCAAATGCAAAACAACAAAATTCATATTTCATACATCCATCACAAAGGCATATCAATCATGCACAATACATTTATCACCAACATATATATACATATTATATATATATATATAGATATATATATATATATATATATATATATATATCAACTCATCAATTCCATTCATAGTTCCACACAAAATCAATCCATTCATGATTAATGCAAATGCAAAGAGACCGACACAACGACTCTATGCAAATGCAATGCGGTACCGTTCCATCCATCATTCTCATCATTAGTTCACTTAGGAACTATTGAAATCATCGCTTGTTACGTAGTGTAACTCCCTGTCGGATAAACGATGTTCCCCGTCACTTTAGGTCCTCTTAGTATAAGGCTCACGATGTTTATGGATCGCTTTAGTTCCTCTCGGTATAAGGCTCACGATCCGATCGCTTTAGGTCCTCTTTGTATAAGGCTCACGATCATCTATAATCATCGCTTTAGGTCCTCTCGGTATAAGGCTCACGATGTTATAGCGGATTCCATCTGGAACCGTTTCGTCGCTCACACCCACTAGGGCACACGACATCACAAGAATGCATATCATGATGCTTGGCATACAATGACTCATGACATTCAAATGCACACATAAACACATCCATAAACATGCATATACAATTAAACACAACACAATGCATTTTCTTGCCCTTAGGCCGCAAACCATCATCACAACATTTCATCACATGCTTCACATCATATAACATCACACAAGTCATACGATATATATGAAAAGCATATTGCATGATAACACATCAAATACACACCATTAAAACGGTAAAAATCGACAAAATGATACATTTCCAAATTCACGACATAATTAAATCGGACACAAATCTCAAAACCATTTTATTAAGAAAGAACATCTTAATAGCTTTCTAACAATACCAAGAACGCCTCGATCCGAGTTACGGATCAAAAGTTATGAAGAAAACAAAATTGCACAAACTGTCATGTTCGCTAGCCGAACCTTCTAGAGAGCATTCGCTACCACCTTCGCTAGGAGAATCTCCAGGCGAAACCACTATCAGACCAAAACAGACACAAAGTTCGCTAGGCGAACCTTCGCCTTGCCGTTCGCTTCGTGAATCCTTGGGAAAACCAAGGCAGCAACAAACATAACTGAAAAGATACAAAGTTCGCTAGGCGAACGACGTTAGCGAACATTCGCTGACCTTCGTTGACGGGCTCGCTAGGCCAACCCTTGAAAATCATTCGCTTTCGCTTCGCCCCAGGTTCGCTAGGCGAACCAAGCAAAACTCAGAAATTCTGCAGCGCTGTTATGGGTCCAAAAACCATATTTCTTCAACCAAAATCTCTTCCAAACCATAACATAACCACTAAAACATACCACAATCATAACAACAAGTATCCTACAACATTTATATCACATTACAACCGCGAAAACATCGATTCCCAATCATTTTTCTCATTTCCAACCTAAAATTGAAAACTATAGAAAGACAAATAGACTTCAAACATACACATACATACTCATACACAATGATAAGATAACCGAGTTTCACACCCTTACCCGATTAATCGTGTTTTCAACAGTTGGTTGATTCGATTCCTTACTCTCCAAGTTTCCCCTTTTTCTTCTTTTCTTTCTCTTTTCCTTCTTCTCTTTTTCTTCCTCTCTATTTTCTCTCTTTTTTTCTCTTTAAGTTCTAATTTAAGAAAAATAAGTAAAATGACCAAAATACCCCTACACTCAAATATCTCGCAAACGCTCTCAAAACGCGATAAAACATAATCACGATGAAAAATAAAATATTGCCAAATAAAGTCAAGAATAAAATAATATAATAATAAAAATAATTAAATCGACTCGATTAAATAATTCTAACAAAAAATGGGGCGTTACAAGCCCCACCCGCCTAAGCGCGCAGCTCTTTGCCTCGAAGAGGCGAAATTTCTCCAGACCGCGCTAAGCGCCCTCTGCAATTTTGGCAGAAAAACCCTGCGATAACAACACTTCTCCATCTGCGATTCAACACCCCTAAACCAGATTTTATCCTTAAATTACCACAGATTATGTTATTATAACCTATAACTATCACATATACGTCAATAACAACAATCATCACATAGCAAATCATCAAAATCCATCATCTCTAACCTCCAATTCCTAGGTTTTCCCCCAAAACCCCAATTACCCACCAACACCTAATCTTTATATCAAAATATTGCAAAGTGATACTCCCTATACCTTAGAGTCTTGATTCTTTCGATCTTCTCTTGAAGTTTCACTGGAAATCCCTCTATGCCCTAGCCTCCTCCACTCTTCTTGTATTCTTCAGAGCACTCTCTTCTTTCTTTCAACCAAAATAACACGAATAATGAAAACTCCCCTCACTTTTCCTTGTTTTAACTCAAAATACCCCTAAATGTGCTCTTCCCATCTTACCCTCACTTATCCCTCACCAATGACCATCCTACCCTCAAGGCTTCTAACACTCTTATTTTAAATAATAATAATAATAGTTTGAATAATGTGACATAATTATTCTTACCATCAATATTATTAATATAATTCCACCACAATGCTCATGAAACACAACAACCTGTCATTAAATTACCTTATGTTCACAAATAATTAATAATTAACTAAATATGAATTTAGGGCGTTACAACTCTCCCCCACTTAAGGAATTTTCGTCGTCGAAAATTTACCTGAAGCAAATAGAGTCGGATATGACTCCTTCATCTGATCCTCGCGCTTCCAAGTCCAACTTTCACCAGCTGGTCCTTCCCACAGAACTTTCACCAAAGCAATCTCTTTACCTCGCAGTTTTTTCATTTCTCGACCGTCGACACACACAGGCAATGCTTCCACAGTCAGATTATCCCTCACTTGTACATCATCCATCTGAATCATATGCGACGGATCCGGAATGTACTTCCTCAGTTAAGACACATGGAACACGTCATGCAAATTCGCAAGTGACGGTGGTAGAGCAATTCGATAGGCTACCTCTCCTATCCTCTGCGATATCTGATATGGACCAACAAAACGTGGAGTGAGCTTCCTAGACTTCAAAGCTCGACCCACACCAGTCACTGGCATCACTCTCAAAAACACGTGATCTCCCTCTTGGAATTCAAGGGCTTTCCTCCTCTTATCATGGTAGCTCTTCTGATGACTCTGCGACACTTTCATCCTCTCTTGGATCTTCCTAATCTTCTCAGTCGTCTCTTGCACAATTTTAGGTCTGAGTACAACACTCTCGCCCGACTCATACCAACATAACTGAGTCCTACACCTTCTCCCATACAAAGCTTCATAAGGCGCCATTCCAATACTAGCATGAAAACTATTATTGTACGTGAACTCAATCAACGGCAAATGGATATCCCACGATCCTCCATGATCCAACACACAAGCCCTCAATAAATCTTCTAAAGATTGGATAGTCCTTTCTGTCTGACCTTCCGTCTGCGGATGATAGGCAGAACTCATCCTCAACGTAGTACCCAAAGTATCTTGCAACCTCTTCCAAAACCTCGGTGTAAACCTCAGATCTCTATCCGACACAATACTCGAAGGTACCCCATGTAACTTCAGGATTTCATCGATGTATAACTCTGCTAACTTCTACATGGAATGATTAATCTTCATCGGTAAGAAATGAGCCGACTTTGTTAATCTATCTACACTCACCCATATCGAATAGTCCCTTTCACAGTCTTCTGTAATCCCGTCACAAAATCCATGGAAATATTATCCCATTTCCATTCAGGAACATTCAATGGTTGAATCATACCTGAAGGCTTCTGATGTTCAATCTTTGACTTCTGACAAGTCAAACATGCATACACAAATTCGACAATGTCTCTCTTCATACCTGGCCACCAAAACAACTTATGCAGATCCTGATACATCTTCGTAGCCCCAGGATAAATACTTAGTCTACTTCGATGTCCTTCTTCTAGAATACTCTTCTTGATTTCTGGAACATCTGGAACACATACTCTATCTCGAAACCTCATCACACCATTCTCATCAATCCGGAAGTCACCTTTGTTACCTTGGTTAGTCAAAGTCAATTGGTCAACCAATTTTAAATCGAATTGTTGTCCCACTCTGATGTCTTCCAGAATACTACTAGTTAACCTCAACATTTCCAACTTCACACTGTCAGGAGTCACTTCACATACCAAACTCAAATCTATGAATTGCTCCATTAGTTCCAACTCTTTCACCATAAGCATCGACATATGCAATGACTTTCTGCTCAACGCATCAGCCACTACATTTGCTTTGCCCGGATGATAACTCAAATCAAAATCAAAATCCTTCAACAACTCTAACCACCTTCTCTGCCTCATATTCAATTCCTTCTGATTAAATAAGTACTTCAGACTTTTATGATCGCTTAACACCTCAAATTTAGAGCCAAACTAATAATGTCTCCAAATCTTTAACACAAACACCACCGCGGCTAATTCCAAGTCATGTGTAGGATAATTCCTCTCATGAACTTGCAATTATCTCGAAGCATAGGCAACAAATTGTCCATTTTACATCAATACTCCACCAAGACCCATCTTTGACGCATCACAATACACTACAAAAGATTCACTCGGATTAGGCAAAATCAACACTAGAGCAGTCGTCAATGTCTTCTTCAATTACACAAAACTCTCTTCACAAGCTACATCCCACACAAAAGTTTGACCCTTTCGAGTCAACTGAGTCAACGGCAACTTAGAAAAGACTTCAATAAACTTGCGGTAATAACCCGCTAAACCTAGAAAACTTCGTATCTCAGTAGTAGACTTCGGAGTCTCCCACTGTAATACAACATCAAGATCTGGGTACTCACATGCAACTTCTTTTCTTTCAACACTTGCAACACAGTCCTCAAATGCTTGGCATGTTCTTCTTCAGATCTGGAATATATCAAGATGTCATCGATAAACACCACCACAAACTTATCCAAATACTCATGAAAAATCTGATTCATGTACTCCATGAACACACCAGGTGCATTAGATACACCAAACGGTATCACAGTGTATTCATAGTGTCCATACCTCGTCCTGAAAGCCGTCTTCGGAATATCATCAGGCTTAACTCGAATCTGATGATAACCCGACTGTTGCGGTGAGAATTGGATACCATAGTTATTAATGAACTAGGATCACATTTCTTTAAATGTTCACCACCGTCTTTGATTTATCCAAAGGAAAGGTTCAAAAGCGAAAAAAAACCTAAAGATCTAAGGTTCGGGGGTTGGTTACGCCTAGGGAAGGTATTAGCATCCTAAACGTCCGTAGTACTCTACGGGAACCTCTCGTTAGTATTTATGTTATCTCTCATTCGCTTGCTAAGGGTGCTATGCTAAAGGTTGAACCCTAGGGGTTAGTATCTAAGTATACTCGATAAGGTATCGCACCTTACGCCTACGTATCCTCGGGTGTAGAATCAGAGTATGCGTAGTTCTGAAAGAGGAACTTCTTGACGGGGTCAAGGTTCCAAGGGGAAGTAAAGTCTTGGGCAAGACCTTACATAGAGTGCGGCGACTCTAAAGTTGTAGGATGGTTCAAGCGGGGTAGGATTGTAAATGTTCGCGGCGGAGCATTTACTTGGAGTGCGGCGACTCCGATCCTAAGGCTAAGATTCTAAGTGTCTACGGCGAGACGTGGAGTACGGCGACTCCGAATCCTATGGCCAAGGGTTCTAAAAGCGTTAGTCCTATGACGGTTTAGTCAGTTTTAAGGAACCTTCCTTTGGAATGTCGAGGGACCCAAACTTAAGATTAATTGTGCATCCTAGCAAAGTGGGCTAGCAAAAGTGTATGGTGACCGATAAGGTTGAATGCGAGGCCCAAAGGCACTCGACTTACATAGGTATAAAATTGGCTCGACGTTGGATCGAGAGTTTTTAGTATTTTTGAAAAAAGGGTTTAGACATATAGTAACAAGCATGCGCATACATCAAGCAAAAGTAAACATGAAATATCACACAGCATGCGATTCACTCACGTTGGGGGATCTAATGAGTTTGATTATTCTTAAGGTTTATTGAAAAAAGATTAATTTTAAGGTTTATTGAGAAAAGTTGATTTAAGGTTTTATTGAAAGTGGGACAAAGAATTGTTAAGAGTTTTATTAACTAAAAGAGTTTTTTAGTATTTTTGAAAAGGGTTTAGACAGAGTACACATATATCAATATGAGCATATAGCAAGCAAAAGTATCAATCATAAAATGGCACACAGCATGCGATTCACTCACGCTTGGGGGATCTAACGAGTTTTGATTTATTGAGAAAAAGAAGAGATTTTGATTTTGGCATTTATCGACGTGAGAACTTGTTAAGAATCACTTAGTTTAGAAATTTCTTACTAAGATTTTAATATCGATTTAAAAAAACCTAAAGTATTCTTTGGAGATTAATTAGGTTAGGAGGTTATTTAAAAAGGTTTTAATCTGATGTAAAAAGGGTGATTTTTCTCTATTGTAAAAGGTTTATTTCGATATTACAAAAAAGTCTTAAATTAAGAGCCTTATTTTTGTAAAAAGAGAAATCAAAATTATTATAATTCTTTTTTAGGTTTTTATTAATTAAAAAGTTAATCAAAATTCTTAATTGAATTTAGTTATATTCATAATAAAAAAAAAAGTTGAAAATGTAGAAAAAAAGGGTCTTTTCTGTCGTGTTTAGAAAAGTAATCCAAGTTAAATTATTAAAAAAAACACAGAATTGATTATTATAAAAAAGAAATTGATTTTTTAAGAGAAGAAAAGAAAAAAAACGATCGGAGGGATCTCACACAGATCTCAAACCTCTCTCTTTCGCCGCTCTCGGTCTCTCTCTTCAATCTCTTCTCTCAAAATCGCTCCTTGTTCTCTCCACTCTCAAATGGATTCGAAACCCTAACCGTCCTCAACCTCTCGCCGTCGCCTCGTTGCTCCCGCGCTCTCTCCGATCGAACAACCAAAAAAACAAATAAAACCCCACCCCCATGAACCCTAAACCCCAATTTCACTATGAGTATTGTTTACAAATTACAACAATTAAATCGATGGGAAATAAAGAAAAAAAAAACTGGCGGTTGAAGGCGAAGAAAGGCGGTGGCAACCCTCAAGATTTCATCTCCAGATAAGTCTCCTTCCTCTTTTCCGTATCCTTGCACGTTATTGTGATTTTTGACGAATTCCGCTGTTGATGTGTGGTGTTTCAATCCCGTGAAATTGTGGTTCTGCTTTGAAAAATTGGTGACGATTTCTTTGCTCTTTTGGTGTGTTGTTGTTGGTTTTGCTGTATGTTTCGCTGCGTGTGTTTGTGAATGATGATGATAAATTGTTAGATTTCTGGTTTGGAAATGATGACTATTTTTTGGTATTGCTGTTATAGACTGATGTATAGTTGTGAGGATTTGCTGAATCATGATATTTTTTGACTGGTGTTTGGTTTGTATTGATATGCGAATTGTTTTTTGAGTCGTGATAATTTGGTGAAGGTTTTACGGTTTGTGAAATTGGTTGAGTATTGAACTTGAAAAGTGTTTGTGCAGAGCTGACATGAGATGGCTTGTGATGGTTTGTCTGGTTCCCCCTGTGTATGCGTGTGCCTCCCCCTTAAATAGGCCAATGATGAACATAAACCAAAGAGAACTTGTTTGGAAACAAATTGAAATTGTCTTGGTTGGTTTTGGAAGCTAGTTAAATGTTGTTTATTCTGTCTTAAGGAAGGTTTAATTGCTGCCTGATGCTTGTTTTCGATTTGGAAGCTTTTTGGGAATTTTCATGACCGTGATGAAATTGATTTCACGTGTTGCCTTGTTTGATTCTTGTCTGACCCTGTTTAGGAAAGTTGATGCTGGCGATATCCTTTGATATTGCCCACAATTTCTAAGATTTCTGATTCAAAAAAATAAACTCTGAGGCCTGAAACTTTTTACGATTTTGGAAAGTAAAACTTGGGGAAATTGGGAATATTGTCTGATAAATGGTTTTGAAAGTTGTTCAAACATGTTTCTATAATTGTTTTGGAATGTTTCTGAATCGGTCTAGGACATGTTTGGAAAGTTGAATTTGCCCGCAGCAGGTTTTTTCTTTTGCTTAAGAAAGTTAAAAATACCGTCTGAAACTTGTTTATCGTGATAATGTCCATTCCTTTTATATTTAGATATGTCTAGAAATCTGGTTACCCCAATTAACTTCTTTCTTGAATGCTGATTTTGTTTGAATAGGTCATTGAATGGCGTTACACGCACAGCATGATGGAGTTTGCTGGAATCGTGTTGCTTGTGAAGGATGTAAATCAACGGTCGAAACTTCTCTTGAACTTAAGTCCATGCTGCACTATGTTTTGGCGTGTTTCCAAGTTGTGGAAAAAGTGGAGCAGATCCAATAAAGTCGAATGATAGTTAAGTCAAAGAAATGGCCCACTTGGTATCAAAGGAGCAGGTTGTGCTGCTTGTGGTAACTGATATGCTTTTAGATATGCTTCTCTCATGTGACGTACTACAGTCCTTGGTTGGTGGCAGTAGTATCATTACACCACAGAGCTATCATCACGTGCTAGAGTATTAGGTTGGGATAAACTTTGAATTGTACTTCTTAGGTCTTCAAGAGCTGAACTTGTAGTGTTTGGAATTTTGGGACGTGAACCTTATAAAGTAACTATGTATTAATAGCTGATATACTTCTCTTGTTCTGCAATCTTGAACTTTGAATGTGTACTCATGGTGTGTCACTATTCCTTTTTTTGTTTCTTATTTGAGAGATGAATCGAATAAGGTGATGGTGAGGTGTTATAATATTTGAGCTTTACGAAAACGCCTCGTAATAAAAAATTCAAGACTGTAATATGAACCTCCCATGAATCTTGTGACCTTGAGCTTGGAACTATCTCAACCTTGCATTTAAATTTCTCAAATCTTAGCATGGCGAAGGACTAATGTTTAACTTGAACTCTTATAACTTTGTACTTAGAAATTCATAAAAGAAATGAACTCAATTGAAACCTTGTATGCTTAGAACTTTCTTTAAACTTAGAATTTAACCCTTGGTGATAAATTCCAAACAAAGATCTTGAACTTTTCTTGATCATGAATCCAAATGAAAAAGATTTGTTCATTTAAAAATGAACATGTGCATCCCACAATCTTTATAAAATAAAATATGATGCCTCTCATGCTTTGCATCTTGAATAATCTTTGCCATTTGTATTTGAAAGTTTGGATCTTGAATTGAAATTTCAACTTCGGAAAATGGGCTTTATAACCAAGTCTTATGAATCTGTGAGGATTTCAACTTCTACCAATGGTCAAGGTATCTTGAACATCTTGAATTCCAAACGATCTTCAAACTTGCTTGAAGAATACTTGACAACTTCAAGAATATGAATAGTCTTCTTGAAACAGAAATCATGAGCTTCGTACTGGAACTATGTGTGAATTAGAACACAAGAATGATGTAGGAACTTCAAATTTGATCTTGTAAACTTGTGACAACGATGGACTTGAATTTGCATTTGGAAATCAACTTTCTACTGCCTCCTAACTTGACCTTTCATTACTTAAGAACATAGCACCACAGAGCAAACACGTCCCTTAGATTTTGAGGAGCTGACAGAGGGGGGGAGACGCCATCTTGCAGTATAATTACCACACAACCAGTGACCAGTCTCTAGGGACTAAATCATCATATCAAAGGGTAATATGACCTGAGTATTTATGGGGAGACTTTAGAGATCTGAGGGAAAAGAGGCTTTGGCAGGGGCTTAGGGACCAAAGGATGAGGGTATAAATCTCACGGGAAACCACCACACACCTTGCACAGACCAGAGAATCTCCACAGACACACACACACAGCACAACCTTCAAGACCTTGAATCTTCTGCAGCAGTATCTGCTTTCACAAATGAAACAAAAAAGAAAAAACTAGATAAAGAGGTTAGCCATGCACGAATGATTGACCTAATATGTTATGCGACCGAATCAGTGAATCTAAGGGAAAAATTTGGGGTACAACAGTTGCCCCTATTTAAATATCTTCACCGGATGACAGGGCGATGAAAATCGTCATTAGGTCATGGTGAAAGATATTTAAATACAGATAACCAAAAATTTTGCCCTTAGATGCAATGATCGTGCAATGCTATGGGCACAAGCTAGACCTAATGCTGACATGCCATGAACTCTAGCATGATGAAGATGATGGGCTGGTAAAATGCAAGATGAAGACGAAAACGAAAGCAAACACAGAGCGGAAGACGAACTCAAGAGTAACGAACTCACTGAGGACGATCAGACGCACTGGGGAAAAGAAAACGACACTGGGGAAATGAAAACGACGACCCAGCAGGTTCAAGCGTGGCCAATTGATATCTAAGATACAAAACGATACGATAGGATCCACGCGGCAGTAGGATCATGCAAACAAAAAACAAACTAAAACCTGGAAATTCCTTCAATGAAGAGATCGAACGGGATCTTCAGGAACCGCCAAGGAAAAGAACAGGGTAAAAAAAATCTCCTGTATGCCAAGTAAATGGACTTCGTAGGGAAAATGCCCTGTGACTTATCGTTGCACGGGACTTACACACCACTAAGAAAAACAACATGAAGCTCGGCGGCTCGAAACAAAAAACACAACAAGGAGCGCGGCGGCTCGAAACAAAAAAAGCATGGAGCTCGGCGGCTCGAAACCAAAACAGAAAAACAAGGAGCGCGGCGGCTCGAAACCAAAAAAGAAAAACAAGGAGCGCGGCGGCTCGAAACAGAAAAGGAAAACAAGGAGCGCGGCGGCTCGAAACCAAAAAGGAAAAAACCAAGGAGCACGGCGGCTCGACACCAAAAGAAAAACAAGGAGCACGGCGGCTCGACGCCAAAAAGAAAAACAAGGAGCACGGCGGCTCGACACCAAAAAGAAAAACAAGGTGCACGGCGGCTCGACGCCAAAAAGAGAAACAAGGAGCGCGGCGGCTCGACGCCAAAAAAGAAAAACAAGGAGCACGGCGGCTCGACACCAAAAAGAAAACAAGGAGCGCGGCGGCTCGAAACAGAAAAAGCAAAACAAGGAGCGCGGCGGCTCGCAACAAAAACAAGGTGAGGCGAAAATAAAATATAGAGCACAACGACTCAAAGTGTACAAAGCATAGGTGCACGCTTAAACTTTGCTAGGCGCCTGGAAGGCAAGTTGTCAAAGACCAAAGTTCAATCTAGGATCAAACTAGAATGAAATGGTCAAACAAGACCTGTCATTGAGAAATGAACTCGAACGACGATTTTATCTTATCCAAGCAAGGCAAAATATAACTGAAATAACCATCATCCACGAGGGTTGAACTCTGTGGGGAAACTTGGAAATGATTAGCATTTTCTGCCTAAGGTTGACGACCTACTTGGAGAGATCGGACTAACTCCGAAAACTGGCGTAAACACAAACAAAGACCAAGATAAAGCGACAAGAAACAAACAACAAACACGCACGGAGGCGAATGCAGAAGATGCCATGTGATGCTTATGCTCATGCTGACAACACAGACAAAAGAAAACAGGGGGAAAAACAAACGAGGAAGCCTGTCCATCCTCTGCACGAGAGATACATCTGTCAATCTTGTAGTAATCCGAAGATGCACCAACTGTTCTAACTTCTCTGGGGAAATAGCAATCCATTTGGGGACACGACCTCATGACTTCACTTAGAGGACCGTCAAGATGAATCCGATTATTAGTATGAGAAAGATCCATTGTGCACGGATCGCTCTTATATTCAGAGAGACCTTGATGAGGATAAAATAAATATCCTCAATAGCTGAGATAATCCGAAGTGAGAGTGTAGTAGTAGATGCCATGGATGAGGCGTCACGGGGATAAAATAAATATCCGATGCTGAAGTAATCTGAAGTAGACTGTAGAAGCCACGAGGATAAAATAAATGTCCACTAATTCATTGGGGAAGCTTGAACCAATATTGTTGTTGTAGATGTCAGAGTAAACTTCCGTGGGGATGAAATAAACATCCATGGTTGAGAGAAATCGAAATCTTGAGAAAACACCGAGGAGTGAAATAAACACTCGCTTCGTCGGGGAAAGTTGAGACCGAGGAGATTCTCTGGGGATCCTTTGGGTCAACCAGATGGTGAAATTCTTGTACTGATCCTGTCATAATTGCTTGAAATAATGATTCACTGGGGAATCATCATGACTTCCTGCGGTAGAAACTTGCTGGGGAGTAATCATACCATTGAAATTCTTCGGGAATTTTAAGTGAAGAGATTCTATGAAGTCAGTGAAGTTCTGACTTGCATGGTAGTCGCCATTTTCAAGTAATCTGTTGAAGAAGTCTTCAATTCTCATCTATCCTGGATTATCATCTCAAAAGGATTTCACAAAAGATCCGGTGTTCAAAAGTAATCCAGTGTCTTCTAACTCTTGAGAGATTTGTAGAATCTCGACGTAACTGGCTCAGATTGTCGGTATTCTGCATACTGGATCTTCAAAATTGCCCTTTGGGTAAGCTAGTTTGTGAAGATTACAAACTGAAGAAAACATCTTGCCCCTGCTTAACTGGGTCTTCAAGTAACATGCCCCAGACTGGTTATCTTTAACAATGAAGTAGCCATCTTCAACAAAGTTCCAATCAGGAATTGAATCTTATAGCTGTTTGCAATCAAGTTTCTATGATATTAAGCAATATTTACATGCAGAAGGAGTAACTTCTAAAACTGCTAGTGCAACGTCATGTTTGTTTTGAAGTTTATTAAAAAAGCATATCGCAAACTTGTGATCGAATCATCAGTTAGGATATGATATTAGTTTCCCTTTTTATAAAGCCAATGCGAACTTTGAGCGTGGGTCATAGGAGTCAGGAAACACTATCTCATCGAGTATTCTTTTGAAATGAACTTTGCTTCAATAAGGTCTTTTGCAAGTTGTATGTAGTGATTTGGTTTAAGAAGCAAAAGGTCAAAATTTGTTTGTACCCATCCCCTTTTTTGTGAGGTTATTTTGAAGGTTTAAGGGTCAAGATGTACTTGTACCCACTCATATTTTGATAGTTTTGGAGCTCAGTCGCTTGGATTGAAATTTACCCTGCCCCAGGTTAAAAATGAGGTTTTGATTTCGAGGCTCAAAAGGGTTAACGAGAGGTTATCTCTGGTATTGAAACAATGCCTTATATCCTTAGCAGGGTTTTCGTTCACAAGTATACAACATGAGAGATTGTGTTTTAGTTCATCATCCTCCATTCATTAGCATTGGCATTATAAAATGGTAAACAGTTTTAAAATGAGCGAAGCGAATGGATTTCTTCAAAATAAACATTAAATTTCCTTAACATTCGGAATAACAAGTTCTTACATGTAAACATGCTTTAATAGTCAAAGAAAGCGATAACATGCAAATAAATAACAACTTGATACTTCCGGGAATGACTTCCTCTTTATTGGCCACTTGACCTAACCATCTTCAAAATCGACTTTCGAGATCGGTCTGGGGATCATTTTCATACCCACTCTCGGTGAATTCTTCCATAACCGGGACTGATGAACCCTCTTGATTGGGTGAAGAAGTATTGATTTGAATTCCATGAGGCGTGAATGAGATCATTTCGGAGTCTAGCAGAGTCTGAACCTTACTCGGAAGTACCTTACATTCGTCAGTTGAATGCCCCGGTGCCCCAGCATGGTAGTCACATCGGGCATTAACGTCAAAACCTGGTGGATATGGGAAAAGGTACTGGCTTCAATTCCTTCGGCACTATAAGTCCACTTTTGATTAAATCTGGCAAGAACTGACTGTATGACATTGGTAGCGGAGTGAAATGCCTCTTCTTCTTCGGTCTTGGTCTATCATGTTGACGCGACTGTAAGCGATATGACTGTCGATACCGAGGAGGTATTCGATTTGGAGAAGAATTTTGCCCCTGAAGAGATAATGGCGTCTGGCGCAGAGACCCAAAAGATTGCTCACTCTAAATACTTGAGTTGCGTGAGTGCCGAGACTGATATATTGGATACCCCTCAATGGAATTATTTTCTTCTTATTGTTCTTCTTGAGAATGCACAACTAGTTTACTCACAATGGCTCGGATGTTTGAGGTACCTCGTATTTTTCCTTTCTTAAGACCAATCTCGATGCGCTTTCCGGCTATTACCACATCAGAGAAATTTCTTGTCACAATGCTAAACAACTTTTCTCGGTATGGGCCTTGTAGAGTATCCATAAAAAAGTCAACTAATTCTTTATCCAGGAGCGGCGGTTGGACACGAGAGGCTACTTCTCTCCACCTTTAAGCATACTTTCTGAAGGATTCATTGTCTTTTTGAGATAGGTCTAGCAAATGCAGGCGACTAGGAGCCAAGTCAAGATCGTAGTCATAT
Organism: Lathyrus tuberosus; assembly: GCA_022829125.1. Lineage (NCBI taxonomy): Eukaryota > Viridiplantae > Streptophyta > Magnoliopsida > Fabales > Fabaceae > Lathyrus > Lathyrus tuberosus. The sequence continues at coordinate 12,045,827 of JALAZF010000117.1, forward strand.
TGCTTCACGAAAGCCTTGGAAAGGTCTAACCAGGATCGGATATCGCTACTCTTTAGCTGCATATACCAATTTAGTGATGCCCCACTTAAACTGTCTTGGAAACAGTGGATCATAAGCGGTTCATTACGGACATGTGGAGTCATTTTTCTGCAAAACATCACCAGATGCTGCTTTGGACAGCTGTCCCCTTTGTACTTCTCAAATTTTGGCATTTTGAATTCTGGAGGCATTACAAGGTCGGGTACTAAGCACATATTCAAGGCATTCAGATCACTAACGTCACGACCCTTGATGGCATCAAGTCTTCTTTCCAAAGCACGCAATCTTTCCAAAGCTTAACATCTCGTGGATTTTCAGTCTTCGTCTCAGGAATCACCTCTAAGGAATCTGGCTCTGAGAATGCAAGGCTACGATACTCCATAGCATCAACGGAAGAAGGATGTCTATCTTGGATGGTAGTACGTTCTTGTATAACTTGGTTCTCCGCAGGAATCTGCACAGGTTGATCCTGGGTGACATTGTTCACAACAGTCCTCTGAGTATTAACGTCCCTCCTTGCCAAGGCTGTCATAGCTTCCACAAGTTGGCTGAACTCAAGATCTGCTATGGTTGCAAACTGGCTCTGCTCCTCTGAATTCATGATCCTTCAAAAATTTTCCCCAGATCCAGAGATTACTGTCGAGAAATCCACAGACGGGTTATGAACAGAGGATGGACGGGAACACAGGAACAAACAGAAGAAAAGGAAACAAAGCAAAGAATGCAAAAGATATGAGATGCAAATGCAAGAACGATGCAACTATCAAGGAATTTAAAATCATATTTGCAGTCATCGCAGATATTAAAACATTTTATTAAAATTTTTCAACAGCCAGTACACCTCCAAAGTTTTATTACATAAGCCACATAACACAAAAGGAACTAGGAGTTCAAACTGCTGGATGATGCTCCTTGTCTTCCATTGAGTTCTTCCATCAGCCTGTCGATCTGACGTTGCATCCTAGCTTTATCTAGGGTTAACTTCTCTATTTCATCCTTCAACTTCGAAACTTCATCTGATTGGACAATGGGAGGCTTGGGATGAGGATAAGGCATCCTCAACGTCAGAGCCCTTTCACGCGCCCATGCTAGACATTCTTCAGTAACTGAGCAATCAGGATTTGTTGTCGTCGTCATTCCTTGTCGATTGATGCGACGCCAAGCAAACACAATTCCGGTTTCCAAATTCAGGTTTTCTCCTTGATAGAGAAAAAGTCTTGTCAGATTTTCAGGATCAGGTACTTCTTCCATTGGGTGCCCCAGTTGACGACGGACGAGCACAGGATTATAGCTGATATATCCCTTTGTACCAAGAAGAGGTACATTGGGAAAATCTCCACATCTATGAATCATGGGGATTCCTCCATACATCGGGTCATGCCAAACGATATCCGAATGAGTAAGAGCCATGAGCTTCACAGGCCATTATGAACCATCTTTCACGTCCCAGAAATCGGTAGGTGCGAAATAAACCACCTATAGAGGATAGCGGTGCAACAAGTAATCCGACCTTCTCCCTTCAGAGACTTCGAATGAATAGCGTGGTAGGCATCGGCTAACAACGTCGGCACTGGGTTTTTGAGCATAAAAATCCTTATGGCATGGACGTCGACAAAGTCTTCAACATTGGGAAATAAGAACAAACCGTATGCCAGCAGTGCAAAGATGTGCTCGAACGCTCCAGTGTTCCCTACACTAGCAAAATGGCGAGCTTTCTCGAACAAGAATTGGGTCGGTAAGCCATCGATTCCTCCTCTGAATGTCATATGAGTTTGAATCTCTAGCAGCTTTATGCGGGTTGCTCTTGCGATGCCTTCTTGGCTAGGTCTTCCTTCTCCACCGGAGAACGGAGGTGAGTCTTTGACCGGGATCCCTAATAGAGCGGAGTACTCTTCCAAAGTAGGCATCATTTGGAAATCTTGGAAGATGAAGCAATGGTAGATCAAGCTGTAAAATTGAACCAGCGTTTCCAATAAACCAGCGGCTACTCGAGTCTGCAACAACGGGAGGATGTTTCCATACTTCTCAGCGAACGCCTCGGGATCTTCGATCTGCCCTCCTAGTTCCCTTAGTTGTTCAACATCTGAAACTTCGAAGGTGTACGGCACAACTCCCTTCTTTCTGTAATCCATCGTACAATGCCTGCAATACAAGATTTCAAGTTCCTTGATGGAGAGAGATGCAAGATGCAAATGCTATGCAACAAGATTCATGGAAACTCGACTATTTATAATCATCGTGGGATATCAAAAGGCTCATTTTAAGAATCATAAAAGGGTCGGTTACAATCATTAGTACAAGAATACTAAAGATTGGTTTGTTACAAAATTAATTATAAAATGCGTCTGTACGCCTTACAGCAGTCATAATGTAAAGCTAAATAAAAGCTAATAATGATAGATCTAAGGAGACTCTTCCAACGGTCTTCTTGAATCCTTTGGCTTCTTTCTTCCATTCGAGCTTCTTCTTAGAATAGCTTGTCGACGAAGTGTTGACTGGTGACTTAGAACGGGATAAGAAGTCTTGAGCTTTCCATTTGCAATAAATAACCCTTTTTTTTTCAAGAACCTCCTCTTAGCTAGCTTGAATACTAACCGAAGTTGAGAAATGGATATTTGTCTTGAGTTAGTAACTCCATCAGTTGAGAATAGTCTTCAAGTTTAGGTTCCTGATAGATAATCAGAAATAATGATAGGCCATAATAGAGTGGAGATGATAGCTTCCCAGATCTTGATTTGAACCTTTCTTTATTTGTCAACAAAGTCTCTAGTCTCCTTAGATCGTCCAGGTTATGACTTTTGTAAAGGTACTTCGACGTTTTTTTTTTCTTTAATTTTTTTTTAGAGTCCATGATATCCTTATGATGTTTATAAACAAGACTAAGTTCCATGAACCTTTATGTTATGATGCTTATGAATGCAGGGATGCAAACACACAAAGCACAAAGCACGGATAAGCAAACAAGATCAAACAAACAAGCAAAAGTCCTAGGTTTGAGAGGTCACAACATGGAGCCAAGGTCTACCCTCCCATAAGGTATGTACTATAGTTTCAAAAGTACCTGCCGAACGGGTTCTAAGAGTTCCCAGAGTCTACAATCCATCTTTCGGATATTATCGATTTTCCAGATCACTTGGTAGTCAATAATATTCTCAAGAGAATCTCGTCCGAGTGTAGTATCGCGTAGCGACTATTGCAGAAATAGACTCCTGCATAGTCCCCGCACTACATCCTAATAGGCCAAGTTGGGTTGAAGGTAACTACGGTCCCCAGTCTCGATGGCCTTTAGTTCGAAATAATAGCGTCTTCACGAATTGACTCGTTGGACAAAATTAAATTCGAGAGGGCCTAGACCGAGTGGTGAAGTCTCAATTCAACTTCTTTAGGAATCGACTCCCTCAAAGTATCCTTGAATTCTCACCGTTCCTATCATAAATTTCACTCTAGTCCGGGTGTAGGACTTTGTCTCACCACACAAGTAACCCAGCACAACAGATAATAAGCAAATATAATAAAGAAAGATAACATAAGAAAAACAAGATAGGGGAAACCCTCAACAATCCCCAGTGAAGTCGCCATTTCCGTTGCGGTGAGAATTGGATACCATAGTTATTAATGAACTAGGATCACATTTCTTTAAATGTTCACCACCGTCTTTGATTTATCCAAAGGAAAGGTTCAAAAGCGAAAAAAAACCTAAAGATCTAAGGTTCGGGGGTTGGTTACGCCTAGGGAAGGTATTAGCATCCTAAACGTCCGTAGTACTCTACGGGAACCTCTCGTTAGTATTTATGTTATCTCTCATTCGCTTGCTAAGGGTGCTATGCTAAAGGTTGAACCCTAGGGGTTAGTATCTAAGTATACTCGATAAGGTATCGCACCTTACGCCTACGTATCCTCGGGTGTAGAATCAGAGTATGCGTAGTTCTGAAAGAGGAACTTCTTGATGGGGTCAAGGTTCCAAGGGGAAGTAAAGTCTTGGGCAAGACCTTACATAGAGTGCGGCGACTCTAAAGTTGTAGGATGGTTCAAGCGGGGTAGGATTGTAAATGTTCGCGGCGGAGCATTTACTTGGAGTGCGGCGACTCCGATCCTAAGGCTAAGATTCTAAGTGTCTACGGCGAGACGTGGAGTACGGCGACTCCGAATCCTATGGCCAAGGGTTCTAAAAGCGTTAGTCCTATGACGGTTTAGTCAGTTTTAAGGAACCTTCCTTTGGAATGTCGAGGGACCCAAACTTAAGATTAATTGTGCATACTAGCAAAGTGGGCTAGCAAAAGTGTATGGTGACCGATAAGGTTGAATGCGAGGCCCAAAGGCACTCGACTTACATAGGTATAAAATTGGCTCGACGTTGGATCGAGAGTTTTTAGTATTTTTGAAAAAAGGGTTTAGACATATAGTAACAAGCATGCACATACATCAAGCAAAAGTAAACATGAAATATCACACAGCATGCGATTCACTCACGTTGGGGGATCTAATGAGTTTGATTATTCTTAAGGTTTATTGAAAAAAGATTAATTTTAAGGTTTATTGAGAAAAGTTGATTTAAGGTTTTATTGAAAGTGGGACAAAGAATTGTTAAGAGTTTTATTAACTAAAAGAGTTTTTTAGTATTTTTGAAAAGGGTTTAGACAGAGTACACATATATCAATATGAGCATATAGCAAGCAAAAGTATCAATCATAAAATGGCACACAGCATGCGATTCACTCACGCTTGGGGGATCTAACGAGTTTTGATTTATTGAGAAAAAGAAGAGATTTTGATTTTGGCATTTATCGACGTGAGAACTTGTTAAGAATCACTTAGTTTAGAAATTTCTTACTAAGATTTTAATATCGATTTAAAAAAACCTAAAGTATTCTTTGGAGATTAATTAGGTTAGGAGGTTATTTAAAAAGGTTTTAATCTGATGTAAAAAGGGTGATTTTTCTCTATTGTAAAAGGTTTATTTCGATATTACAAAAAAGTCTTAAATTAAGAGCCTTATTTTTGTAAAAAGAGAAATCAAAATTATTATAATTCTTTTATAGGTTTTTATTAATTAAAAAGTTAATCAAAATTCTTAATTGAATTTAGTTATATTCATAATAAAAAAAAAGTTGAAAATGTAGAAAAAAAGGGTCTTTTCTGTCGTGTTTAGAAAAGTAATCCAAGTTAAATTATTAAAAAAAACACAGAATTGATTATTATAAAAAAGAAATTGATTTTTTAAGAGAAGAAAAGAAAAAAAAACGATCGGAGGGATCTCACACAGATCTCAAACCTCTCTCTTTCGCCGCTCTCGGACTCTCTCTTTAATCTCTTCTCTCAAAATCGCTCCTTGTTCTCTCCACTCTCAAATGGATTCGAAACCCTAACCGTCCTCAACCTCTCGCCGTCGCCTCGTTGCTCCCGCGCTCTCTCCGATCGAACAACCAAAAAAACAAATAAAACCCCACCCCCATGAACCCTAAACCCCAATTTCACTATGAGTATTGTTTACAAATTACAACAATTAAATCGATGGGAAATAAAGAAAAAAAAAACTGGCGGTTGAAGGCGAAGAAAGGCGGTGGCAACCCTCAAGATTTCATCTCCAGATAAGTCTCCTTCCTCTTTTCCGTATCCTTGCACGTTGTTGTGATTTTTGACGAATTCCGCTGTTGATGTGTGGTGTTTCAATCCCGTGAAATTGTGGTTCTGCTTTGAAAAATTGGTGACGATTTCTTTGCTCTTTTGGTGTGTTGTTGTTGGTTTTGCTGTATGTTTCGCTGCGTGTGTTTGTGAATGATGATGATAAATTGTTAGATTTCTGGTTTGGAAATGATGACTATTTTTTGGTATTGCTGTTATAGACTGATGTATAGGTGTGAGGATTTGCTGAATCATGATATTTTTTGACTGGTGTTTGGTTGGTATTGATATGCGAATTGTTTTTTGAGTCGTGATAATTTGGTGAAGGTTTTACGGTTTGTGAAATTGGTTGAGTATTGAACTTGAAAAGTGTTTGTGCAGAGCTGACATGAGATGGCTTGTGATGGTTTGTCTGGTTCCCCCTGTGTATGCGTGTGCCTCCCCCTTAAATAGGCCAATGATGAACATAAACCAAAGAGAACTTGTTTGGAAACAAATTGAAATTGTCTTGGTTGGTTTTGGAAGCTAGTTAAATGTTGTTTATTCTGTCTTAAGGAAGGTTTAATTGCTGCCTGATGCTTGTTTTCGATTTGGAAGCTTTTTGGGAATTTTCATGACCGTGATGAAATTGATTTCACGTGTTGCCTTGTTTGATTCTTGTCTGACCCTGTTTAGGAAAGTTGATGCTGGCGATATCCTTTGATATTGCCCACAATTTCTAAGATTTCTGATTCAAAAAAATAAACTCTGAGGCCTGAAACTTTTTACAATTTTGGAAAGTAAAACTTGGGGAAATTGGGAATATTGTCTGATAAATGGTTTTGAAAGTTGTTCAAACATGTTTCTATAATTGTTTTGGAATGTTTCTGAATCGGTCTAGGACATGTTTGGAAAGTTGAATTTGCCCGCAGCAGGTTTTTTCTTTTGCTTAAGAAAGTTAAAAATACCGTCTGAAACTTGTTTATCGTGATAATGTCCATTCCTTTTATATTTAGATATGTCTAGAAATCTGGTTACCCCAATTAACTTCTTTCTTGAATGCTGATTTTGTTTGAATAGGTCATTGAATGGCGTTACACGCACAGCATGATGGAGTTTGCTGGAATCGTGTTGCTTGTGAAGGATGTAAATCAACGGTCGAAACTTCTCTTGAACTTAAGTCCATGCTGCACTATGTTTTGGCGTGTTTCCAAGTTGTGGAAAAAGTGGAGCAGATCCAATAAAGTCGAATGATAGTTAAGTCAAAGAAATGGCCCACTTGGTATCAAAGGAGCAGGTTGTGCTGCTTGTGGTAACTGATATACTTTTAGATATGCTTCTCTCATGTGACGTACTACAGTCCTTGGTTGGTGGCAGTAGTATCATTACACCACAGAGCTATCATAACGTGCTAGAGTATTAGGTTGGGATAAACTTTGAATTGTACTTCTTAGGTCTTCAAGAGCTGAACTTGTAGTGTTTGGAATTTTGGGACGTGAACCTTATAAAGTAACTATGTATTAATAGCTGATATACTTCTCTTGTTCTGCAATCTTGAACTTTGAATGTGTACTCATGGTGTGTCACTATTCCTTTTTTTGTTTCTTATTTGAGAGATGAATCGAATAAGGTGATGGTGAGGTGTTATAATATTTGAGCTTTACGAAAACGCCTCGTAATAAAAAATTCAAGACTGTAATATGAACCTCCCATGAATCTTGTGACCTTGAGCTTGGAACTATCTCAACCTTGCATTTAAATTTCTCAAATCTTAGCATGGCGAAGGACTAATGTTTAACTTGAACTCTTATAACTTTGTACTTAGAAATTCATAAAAGAAATGAACTCAATTGAAACCTTGTATGCTTAGAACTTTCTTTAAACTTAGAATTTAACCCTTGGTGATAAATTCCAAACAAAGATCTTGAACTTTTCTTGATCATGAATCCAAATGAAAAAGATTTGTTCATTTAAAAATGAACATGTGCATCCCACAATCTTTATAAAATAAAATATGACGCCTCTCATGCTTTGCATCTTGAATAATCTTTGCCATTTGTATTTGAAAGTTTGGATCTTGAATTGAAATTTCAACTTCGGAAAATGGGCTTTATAACCAAGTCTTATGAATCTGTGAGGATTTCAACTTCTACCAATGGTCAAGGTATCTTGAACATCTTGAATTCCAAACGATCTTCAAACTTGCTTGAAGAATACTTGACAACTTCAAGAATATGAATAGTCTTCTTGAAACAGAAATCATGAGCTTCGTACTGGAACTATGTGTGAATTAGAACACAAGAATGATGTAGGAACTTCAAATTTGATCTTGTAAACTTGTGACAACGATGGACTTGAATTTGCATTTGGAAATCAACTTTCTACTGCCTCCTAACTTGACCTTTCATTACTTAAGAACATAGCACCACAGAGCAAACACGTCCCTTAGATTTTGAGGAGCTGACAGAGGGGGGGAGACGCCATCTTGCAGTATAATTACCACACAACCAGTGACCAGTCTCTAGGGACTAAATCATCATATCAAAGGGTAATATGACCTGAGTATTTATGGGGAGACTTTAGAGATCTAAGGGAAAAGAGGCTTTGGCAGGGGCTTAGGGACCAAAGGATGAGGGTATAAATCTCACGGGAAACCACCACACACCTTGCACAGACCAGAGAATCTCCACAGACACACACACACACAGCACAGCCTTCAAGACCTTGAATCTTCTACAGCAGTATCTGCTTTCACAAATGAAACAAAAAAGAAAAAACTAGATAAAGAGGTTAGCCATGCACGAATGATTGACCTAATATGTTATGCGACCGAATCAGTGAATCTAAGGGAAAAATTTGGGGTACAACACCGACCTCAAATCAATATTGCTGAACACACAGGCACCTACTAGCTGATCCATCAAATTGTCGATTCTCGGTAGTGGATACTTATTATTGATAGTCACTTTATTCAGCTGCCGATAATAGACACACAACCTCATACTTCCATTTTTCTTCCTCACTAACAACACAGGAACACCCCACGAAGAAACACTTGGTCAAACAAACCTCTTCTCAAGCAACTCTTCCAACTATTTCTTCAATTCACTTAGCTTAGAAGCTGACATCCGATAAGGAGCCATCGACACTGGACTCGTACCTGGTATTAAGTCCACTGCAAACTCTACCTCACGCTCTGGAGGCAAATCACTGATGTCATCTGGAAACACATCTGGGAATTCACAGTCAATAGGCAAATCCACACTCGCAGCTTCACGATCAATTTGCAACGATGCAAACATTGCAAACACCACAGTTTCTTCTTCTTGGAGTTCGTCTATTTGCTTAGCAGACAAGAACATCAACTCCCCACTATCATCAATCTCGGGAAACTCTACAGTCTTGTTATAATAATTGATATGAACACGGTTGAACTCCAACCAGTTCATTCCAAAGATCACGTCAATTTGGTGCAAGGGTAAGCACACCAAATTCATTACAAAACTCTACTCAAAAATCGTCACAGGACATCTCAAACACACAACAGTAGTAGTAACAGAACCATTAGGTAGAGTTTCTATTACCATAATCTCCTTCATATCAGATAACTTCAAACTCAATCTATTTGCACATTTAAGAGAGATAAAAGAATGAGTAGCACCAGTATCAATAATAGCAACCAACTCGATATTATTAATAAAACAAGTACCTCAAATCAGGTTGTCCTTCTCTGGAACTTCTGCACCACTCAAAGCAAACACACGACCACTGGTCTGGGCAACAGTAGCAGTCTTCTTCGGGTTTTGACATTGAGTACTGATATGACCCTTCTCACCATAATTGAAATAGGTTGGACCTTCATCTTTGCAGTCAGTGGCTCTATGCCCCTTCTTACCACATCGATAGCACCTCGCCTTAGTATTGGTGCACGCATCGGCACGGTGACTTTGCTCACCACACTTATGACACTTTCCAGAAGCGGGAACTGCTTCCCCACTTGTCTTTTTCCCATCTGAAGCCTTCTGCTTCCCTTTGTCAGCTGAAGTTGTATAAGGCTTACCCATATACTGCCCTTTCTTCTCACTCAACTGCTTGTAGTGAGCCGATCGAGCTCGGTTGTCCTCGTCATAGTTTCTGCTCTTGTCAGCCAACTCAGCATACCTGCGGATCTACTGATACCCAATACCCTGCTTAATCTCTGGTCTCAGCAAATTCTCGAACTTGAGACATTTGGACATCTCAGGATCATCACGATTGTAGTGCTGACAAAACTTCACCAACTTCTTAAACTTCGCGGCATACTCTGCAACAGTCATATCTCCTTGCTTCAGCTGAAGGAATTCCACTTCTCTCTTGCCACGAGCATCCTCTGTGAAATACTTTCCCAGAAACTCTTGCCTAAATACAGCCCAAGTTATCATAGTGCCAACATCTGCAAGTCTCTGACGGGTGTTATCCCACCAGTCCTCAGCCTCTTCTTCCAGCATATGCGTTTCGAACTGAACCTGTTGCTCATTAGAATACCCCATCACCCGGAAGATCTTCTCGATCGCCTCCAGCCACTTGTGTGCACTTGCTGGATCATGCGTACCCATAAAAGTCGGTGGACTGTTCCTTTGAAACTTCCCCAAAGAACGAAACTCATCAGGAGCTCCACCATTTGGATTCAGCTGCGCCTCCACATTAGCAACCGATTCCAACGCATCGACAATTGCACGATCATTTCTTCCAGCCATCCTACACACCACCAACAAGGTTAGAAGAACTAAACATCGACAGTGTACACACACTCGTCGACTGACAGGGACAGACATCAAGTAAAAACCTGGCCGGACGGACCGACCTGCTCTGATACCACTAATGTAACACCCTTCTACCCCACATACAATACGCGGTAAAATAATCATTTAAAATCAGAGTACAACATAGAAAGGCGTCACATTTTCGTCTTAAAACATCTTGGTAACAATCCTGCTCCGTAATACGGATTTTTCAACAATTTAATTCAAAACATCGCAACGGAATAACTTTATTTCAATCAAATCAAACTTCAAAACATCTTAAAGAAAACGATAATAGCATCCGTTAAACCAAGTAAAATAGAACTCAGAGGTTTACAATGTTCCTGACCCGATATTACATAATCAGAGCAAGACACACCCTCTACTCAACTGAAAAGAAACTAACTCTAAAGCTAACTCTTCACGGGCCGCGAACTAAACTTGGTTATCTGCACGTTACCCACATAGAGGCAACATTCAAATATGCAGGGTGAGTAATCACAATTCAATATAAATCATATAAAGAAAAGACATTAATAGGGCAACAGTTGTTTTTATCAAATACTACAACGACTCACCCAAAACATCATATAAAACATCATATCACCAATATCACTCATATGCAATCGTGCAATGCCACCAAGAATGAAATGCAACATCATAAAAATGCATGTGGTACCAAATCATCATAATAATGGACACTAGGCCAACAACCCTCCACAAGGAAGCACGTCACAAAATACTCCAATCCGCACAATGGGATTGAAGCCACCAAAATAACGGACCGAAGTCCCATCATAGAATGCCATGAATGCATGATGCAACAACATCGTCATAATCATCATTAAAATCATCATTTGCATCAACATTTATATCAATATTCCTCGTACTCATCAATACAACATCTATTCAATCAATCACATAATTCATACTAGCTACAAGTTCTCACGCATCCTTTTCTGTCATCATTTTCATCACTAAATAATCATCATATAACACGTCAACACATAGCAGCAATTCACAGCAACATCACAACATTAATATAATATAAAACAGATATTTTCCATGAATTTTAAGTCAATAAAAATAATATTTTTCAGTCCCAGGTCACACTAAGCGAGCCCCACCCGCGCTAAGCGTGCAACTCTCTGCCTCGAAGAGGCGAAATTTATCCAGACCGCGCTAAGCGCCCTCTGCGATTTTGGCAAAAAAACCTGCGATAACAGCACATCTCCATCTGCGATTCAACATCCCTAAACCAGATTTTATCCTTAAATTACCACAGATTATGTTATGATAACCTATAAATATCACATATAAGTCAATAACAACAATCATCACATAGCAAATCATCAAAATCCATCATCTCTAACCTCCAATTCCTAGGTTTTCCCCCAAAACCCCAATTACCCACCAACACCTAATCTTTATATCAAAATATTGCAAAGTGATACTCCCCATACCTTAGAGTCTTGATTCTTTCGATCTTCTCTTGAAGTTTCACTTGAAATCCCTCTATGCCCTAGCCTCCTCCACTCTTCTTGTGTTCTTCAGAACACTCTCTTCTTTATTTCAACCAAAATAACACGAATAATGAAAACTCCCCACACTATTCCTTGTTTTAACTCAAAATATCCCTAAATATGCTCTTCCCATCTTACCATCACTTATCCCTCACCAATGACCATCATACCCTCAAGGCTTCTAACACTCTTATTTTAAATAATAATAATAGTTTGAATAATGTGACACAATTATTCTTACCATCAATATTTTTAATATAATTCCACCACAATGCTCATGAAACACAACAACCTGTCATCAAATTACCTTATATTCACAAATAATTAATAATTAACTAAATATGAATTTAGGGCGTTACACAAGAACTCTTTCTAATTCAACTTGAGCTAAGATTTATGTCCATTAAAAGTTGGTCATTCAATATTGATTTGTACAAGATAGATTTGTGCATTTTTGCTCGAGTTAGCTAAATCAGATAATTACAAGTCTTGTTATCCAATTGGACACCTCAAGGGATAACATCTGAGGGACAATATCTGATCCACAAGCCTCCCAAGTCCAAGGAGCTACATATAGCTATGTGACCCCTAAAAAGACTAAGAATCTCAAAGACTCCAATTTTGTTTCAATGCATTCAATGGATTCACAAGGTGGCAAGCATCAAGATATTGCTGACTGAATTGAGTCAAGCCTTATCCCTGCAACAAAGGACTCATAGCCTACTCCCTAATCTCAAGTCAATGGCTAGAGGAGACTTGAGATTCCATTTGATCACCATTGGCCAATGACCTGTACCAGCCACCATTCACTATTGCAGCCAAAACAAACTTGCTCCACTATAAATATTACTCATTTGTGGTCAGTTTAAGTACACCAAAGCACCCCAACTGATACTTTCCTCAAAATCACTCTCAAAGAACCAGATTTTCCTTCTATTTCAAGTCACTATCAAATTTTGAAATAGGAAGCAATTTAAACCAAACCAATCATGCCAACACCTCATATACATCATATATGAGTGATCCATGACCTTGAAACACATCTGGAACATCAGAATCACAAAGTCACCCTCTATTTGCTCAAGCTTTTGGTCAATTTGCAGTTGAGGTGCCACAACAGATTCTGGGCTGATTCAATCCATTCCAAGCCTTCAAACACATTACTTGAGGTCCATTGAAGTTGTCCATGTCATTATACAACATCTGTAACACCTCCAACATATAATTTGATCACGAGCTACAAGAGGTAAGCCTGAAGCCTTCAAACTCCATATTACATGCATCATAAATGAATTTTTGAGTTACCATCTTGTTTCTGCATGTATGTAGAGTGATAACCCTCAATAAATTGCCATGTATGAATCGTGTATGGAATTTCACAGTGTTCATGCTGAAACTAGGGTTCTTGAGTTCATCCTCTGATTTCTCACTCCACACTTAATATAAATGCAATTAATTTATTTGGTTATGATCCTTGTTCAAAAACAAGTGAGATTAGTGTTTGAATCATGCAAACCCATTGAGTAATAAAAGAGAAAAGTGATATTTTGCAAATCTGGGGAAAATAGGGCACGCGGGCAAGAACAAGTGTTCTTGGCGCCCTTTTTCAAATTTTCAAACTTTTGAATTTTTGATATTTTATTTAATTGATTTCAAAAAATAATTTCTCTCTCATTTTTTATCATTTTTGATTGGTTCTTTTTTTAAAGTCACAAAAATGTTAAATTATTTTATTTTACAAAAAAATCCAATTTATATTATTTATTTAATATAGTTATAATTTTTGTAATTAATTTCATTTTATTTGTTTTTAAACATTTTAAAATGAAATTCTCACTTTGATATTTCCATTTCAAATGTATTTCAAACCATTCTATGGATTAAACATGATTTTACAAACATTTATCCAAGATCACAACTTATTTTCACACATGTTTGATAATATTGATCATTTAAAATGATTTTTTATTCAAGTTAAAATACATTTTTAATCAAATTAGGGTTTTAATCATTTTCACCCTTACCAACATTTTTCAAACACTTTTGGGCCTCTAATAGAGTGTAAGACCCATCCCTTTCACACACAACTTTTTTTGGGTCTCAATCATTGTTTAAGACCCGACACAATTTTCAAAACGACGGTGCAATCACTGTCTTTCATTGGGCCTCTCCCTGAGTTATAAGTCTCATTCTCTCTTCTTAAAAACACTTTTTTGGGCCTCTTGATAGAGTGTAAGTCTCACCCCTTTGTAAATAAACCATTTTGGGCCTCAGTCATTGTATAAGTCCCGATACGTTTTTTAAAAATGTCGGCGCGATCGCCGTTTTCAAAACAATTTTCATCTGGGTCTCCCTTTGGTTATAAGTCCCATTTTTCTTCTTTTTTCAAACACTTTTGGGCCTCTATTAGAGTGTAAGACCCAATCCCTCTTTGTACATAAATAATTTGGGCCTCAGTCATTGTATAAGCCCCAGTATAATTTTCAAAATAACGATGCGATCATTGTTTTTTATCTGGGCATCTCTCTGAGCTGTAAGCCCCATCTCTTGTATAAAAATAAATTTTGGGACTCTAATAAAGTGTAAGATCCACCTCTTTTGTAAATACAATAATTTGGGCCTTTGTGATTGTATAAGTCCCTCTGTGATTTTCAAAACTACGACGCGATCGTCGCCTTTTCAAAAGAATTCATCTGGGCCTCTCCTTGAGTATAAGCCCCAAACTCCCTTTTACAATAAACTTTCCTTTTGATTTAGATTCAAATTCATAGTTGTTATCAAAACATTTTTCGATTTCTTGAATAACTAACCATACAGTTGTGTTTATAATGCTGGAAACTTGCACAAATGTAAGTTCTACCATTTTCTTTTACATCCCTGCTTATATATTCCATATGTATATATATATATATATATATATATATATATATATATGCTTATATACCTGCTTAGAGTTTTCCCCATCAACTAGGTCTAGTCTCAGATAAAACCAGTGGATACTCTTTCAACACAGTCAAAACTAGTTCCCCATAGGAAATTCCAGATACAGTCTTGCCTCCTCTTGGGCTTATACAATATGGAACAGAGAAAGGCATTATTACCAGTGAAACTTTTCTCAAGACTGTCACTACTTAGAAATTTGTACAAGAAGTTCATTTCCCCATAGAGGATTAATTCCCGATGAAACCTCTCTTGAATTTCTTCAAACCCTAGAACTGTTCACTAAAGAAATTATTATTTTTGGTGAAACCTTTCATGAACTTTTCTTAGGTTTGGACCCATAGGCTTTCTAAAAGCATCCCCAGCCTCCTATTGGGATTTGTACAAGGACCCTCAGGCATCATAGATGTTCTCATCCTCCTCTTGGGCTTAGTACAAGGACCCAAAGACCTCCTACAGGTATAGTACAAAACTTAGTCATCCTTTGCTAGTTCAATCCTCCAGAGAGTCAGAATCCCAAAACATCAGACCAGTGTAGGGTTGGTTCACATCCCTTAAAACATTAGCTTCCTCTTGGGCATCATACAAAGATAAATCTTTTCATACCAGTAAACTTGGAAAGTATTATCTCCTCTTAGATCTCAAAGAAACCCTCAAGTTTCCTAAAAGAACAAGAAAAACCCTGATCAATTTCATCAATCTCCAACAGAGTTAAAACCTCCAAAGGTTAAAAAAACTCAATCTTTAAGCTTCCATTCTAAATTCCCCAGCTAGGGTCAAATTACCATCAATAAACCCTCAATCAGAACCTCAAGGCATCTGATATCTCAAATCTTCTTTATTCCTCAGCAAGAGTTGATTCCCCAATTTGGACTTGTCTCTGGATCTCAATAATCCTCAGCAGAAGTTAGCCTCCTCTTAGGCTTCATATAAGAAATTCCCCAATCAGCCTCCTCTTAGGCTTTGTATAATGATCATCCCTTAGCAGTTTTAGCCTCAATCTTGGGCTTTGTACAAGACAGATAAAATATTTTCCAGTTTAGTCAATAACTTTTAGCCTCAATCTTGGACTTTGTACAAGACAGATAAAACCTCTTCTTAGTGGAGTCAATTCTTTTACCCTCAATCTTGGGCTTTGTACAAGACAGATAAAAGTTTCCCCAGAAAGGTCAATTCTTTTTCAGCCTCAATCTTGGGCTTTGTACAAGACCGACATAAAAACTCCCTAGTAGAGTCAACCTTTTAGCTTCAACTTTGGGATTTAACAAAGGCATACAAAAACCAACATTCACTCATAGGAAATCAAGATTTCTCGGTATGAAGACATTTCTCTGTACATCACACATCAAAATAGACAATCAAACAAACCCTAATCCCAAATAACTGCTGTAAGTGGCACACTTGTTGATTCAAAAATCCAAGCTGTAGTCCATCTCTTATCCTGGTAAACTTCCTCTTTCATCTAATTGCAGTAAGTGGCAAGCCTCTGGATTATTTACACCCAAGCCAATGTCCCTCTCTTAGCATGAAAGTCTCCTAAGGAAAAATGGCGTTGCTATACACTAAGTTAAAGTTTTTTCCTTCAGGACGAATCCCCTATAAAGGAAATTATGGCATTGATGGATTCCATATATTCCAGTTAAAGTAATTCTCCTGCATAATCTGTTACCCAACAACTGTGATAAACAGCTGAGATATCTCCCTTTGCAGATGAAAAATTCTCTCTCAAACCCTCTAGCTTCAATCTTGGGCTTTGAATAAGACACCAAACATAATTCCTCCCATAGAATAGGAGGAACTACAATTGCTCTGATTCACTGTTATCATTACGGGAATACGTAGGCTTAATATTTCGAAATCTTAGCGAGCACACATATCAAAAAATTTAGGTCCAGTCCTTACCAAAAACATCGAAAATCCTGAAAACAACAAAAATACTCTCTCAACATTCCCAAAGGTGAAACTTTCCCAAATTTATAACAGATAAACACCAGTAAGTAGATGACAGAAGAACATGCCAAACAAATCTATGGATAACCATATATACGCTGGGTAATTGACAACTTCCCTTTGTATAATCTGACCCCGGACCCCCCAATCTCTTAGCATTTGTTAAAGAAAACATTTGCATGCAAGGTTATTTTTAGATATCTTCCATTTCCTTTCTAACTTCATAGAATAAATAAGAAATCAGAAAGTAGCACCCAATTCCAACATTGCGGTAAGCTGGTCGCGTCACCGACAAAAATCGCACGCTACAGAAAAATGGAGACTCTGTTGGGGAGTCCTAGGTTTAGAGTTCCTAAGAGGTCTAGGTTGTTCAGCATTTTCTATACTATATACTATATATATATATTTACTGTCATCCTACATGATACCCGTGTTTATTTTTCTATCAAATGGGAATGTGATTGATATGCATGTGGAAAGTTTGAGAGAACATTAAGATAGGGGTGGCATATCCAGGAAACACTTATAGGGAGTGAATCCCAACAAAGCTAACTTGGTAGTCCACCGAATCAGTCGAGGTACCCGTACATAAGTATTGATGTTGAACGACCGATTGTCGTGAAAGCATTATCTTTCCTAGTGTGGTATCCATGACCCTGAGGATTTAGTTGACATTAACCATATGACCATTTGGTAGTGCGGTGACTATCAGGAATAGTTGATACGCGATACTTGTAACACCCCTTTCTATACCCCCAAATAAACTATTAAATCATTTAGGCACGTATTGAAAAATAATTTATCAGAGTATAATTGCAAACACGGCATAAAAAGGTATGTCACATTATGCTTGAAATTAAAACACATACAACACCTGCTCAAAATGATATGCAACAGTGGGGTAACTTTCAAACAACAAAGGATCTCAGTCCTTATACCCACATCTCAATATTTAGAATAAAAGCGGAAACATCTAAAATATTGAATAACAACCACATATATACATCAACATATATATATACATCATCCAGTATGAATCACAAACAACATCATGTTTATATACACAAATTCATCAGCAAGATACATATGCAAATGTATCACAAAAATATCAAAACGTCCTAGCTACCCGGTGCTACATATCAGAGCCAACCGACCAACAAGGAAAATGAAGACACGCTTCACAAAAGACCACCAGATACCTAATCTGCAATGCCTCATAGAGCATCATAAAACAGCAGAAGGGTGAGAAATATTATCATAATAACGTTGCATATAATTATATATCTCAACATATAATACACATATACCACATTCTCACCACAACTCGTCACTATGCATGTATATATACATATCACACCAAGCATATACCATAAATCAAATACACGGCATAACAATCCGTAATTAACGCATCCTTCACATAGGCATATTCATTCATGCTCAAATACATGTATCCCCAATACATCTCAATTCATCACCATTCATTCAACATAACACACATACATGTTTATTCACCAATGTATCATTACAAAGATACAACTCTTATCGCCATTCATCACATCTTACTCAATATACATCGCAAGGCATATATATATATATATACAAAACCAAACATATTCATCACAATGCTTATCATTCAACATAAATACATATATTCATGTTCCTTCATCAATGCACATATACAAAGACGATCAATGCAAATCATAGAGACCGACTCACGACTCTATGCAAATGCAATGCGGTACCGACTCAACCTCGTAATTCATTAGTCCCCCAGGAACTCTTGGAATCATCGCTTGTTACATAGAGTAACTCCCCGTCGGGCCTACGATGTTCCCCGTCGCTATAAACCATTATTTCAGGGCGAACGACATTTATGGATTGCTTTCGACCACTATTTCAGGGCGCACAATCATTTGTGATTAATCGCTTCTACCATTATTTCAGGGCGTAAGACGATAAAACTGATTGTGATTAATCGCTTCTACCATTATTTCAGGGCGTAAGACGATAAAACTGATTCATCTATGAATCTTCCAATGCAAGAATGCATATCATGATACTTGACACATTAATGACTCATGCCAACATCAAATGCTCATGCATTAACAATAATCATGTATTTCAAGTACATATAAAGTAATGCACACAATTGCCCAAAATGGCCACAAACACCAATATACCATTCCACAACATCAAATTCCCATCAAAGAATCATCACACAAGCCATCTCATAACATATCATAATATGTCGTACAATATTGAAAAATAACTCAAAATTCCATTATTCGGTTTTCCGAAAAAGTCGGCTAAAAGTCGGCCAAAAATAATATTTTCTATCATCATCAAAAAGTACTCATCGACAGCTTCGATTCGGTATAAAGAACTCTTAAATACGATAAACGGTTAACAAGATATGAATATTTCAAAATAATGCGAAAACGCAAACCGGACGCCCGACACTATGAAACGGTTCGTAAAAACTGTACCGATTGGACCAAGTTCAGACCTCAAGACTATTTTTCCTAGAAAGAACATCTCGTTAGCTTTCCAACGCTTCAAACGGGGGTTAAAACCGACTTACGGTTCAAGAGATATGAATTTCCGAAGTTTCCCCGACAAACCAGAATTTCTGCTTCAGCACAGTAGGTATCGATACATAGGCTTTATGTATCGATACATAAAGACCTCATGTATCGATCCCTAACTCGCACGTATCGATCCCTGCTGTAGTAAAAATTCCATTTTTCCCAATTTTCACAGTAGGGATCGATCCCTGGGATTATGTATCGATCCCTAACCCTGTTTTTCACAAAAAACCAGATTTTTCAAATTACAACTTTGCTGTCCTTTTCCCGAATCCCCGAAAACTCGACTAAATCGAACATTTTCACCGAAACAAACATATACGCGCAACCACCAAATACATAAGAATAATTTAGAACACATAAACGAAATTTCTACGACGTTCGATTTTTCGATTAAATTTCAACCTTTCAAAAACCAGAATTTTTAAACTTCACCAAATCGAATAAAAAGCACGACATACGACGACCTAACCTTCCTCGATACAACTACGTAATTTATTTCGAATTCTAACCGTGAAAACATCGTTTTCTATCAATTTCCTATAATTCGACCTAAACGGAAACAACAACGGAACCATACCGAAAACTAACCGAAACATAACCAAACTTAATGAAACTTCAAACAGCAGCTCACATACATATAACCAACCAACACATGTATTTATACGACTTTTCGACCGTAAAAACATCGGTTTCTATCGAGTTCGTCCAATACGGCATAAACGGAAACATGTGGAAAACCAACCAAAACATCCACACAAAACACATACATAATCATACACTAAGTTAGGATAATAATATTTCACACCCTTACCCGATTAAACCGATTCCTAGAAGTTGTTTTCTTTGATTCCTAGCTTTCCTCTTTTTCTTCTTCTCTTTCTCTCTATTTTTCTGTTTTTCTTTCTTTTCTCTCTTTCTCATTCTCTACTATCTATTTTAATAAAACAAATATCTATCCCCACAAAAGACCAAAAGACCCCTACACTCAAATATCTCGCAAACGCTCTCAAAACGCGACAAAATATAATCACGATGAAAAATAACATTTTTCTAAATAAAACTCGAAAATAAAATAAAATAATAATAAAATAATCAAAATGACTCGATTAATTAAATAAGACAAAACCGGGGCGTTACAATACTACACTCAGATCAGATTCATCATAGGATATTACGGCTCGCTCGAGTGAATTAGCTTGATGTTTATATCCCTAGGAGGGCCAATGATTTTGGGAACCTTAGAACCCGTTCTACTGGTACAAAAATTGACCAAAATAGTACATCCTTTGGGGATGGGTAGAGCCATGACTCCATGCTTGTGACGTTGACCCTTTGAACCCATGTTTTCAAATGTTTTTGTGTGATGCATTCATGCATTCATCTAAAAAACTCTTTTCAAACAAGAAAAACAAATCTTTTTTTCGAAATAAACTAAAACAATAATTGCAAATATCAGAGGTTGCGTCATGGATTTCGGTATAAGTAAGACGCACAAGTATACCTTCAAGGCTCCAAAACTAGAGGACTTAAGGAAGTTGGCAAGGATGATTACCAATCCCGAGGCTTTCAGAGCTAAGCACAGAGGACTGTTATCTCTATTAAGGGTCAACGTGGTTGAAGGAATCCTGTCTACGCTGATATAGTTCTACAATCCAGTTTACCACTGCTTCACTTTCCCGGATTACAAACTGGCACCAATAATGGAAGAGTACTCCCATATGATTGATGTGCCTATCACTGATCGAGCTCCATTTTCTGGATTGGAAGAAACTCCAAAGGAACAAACCATTGCAAGAGAATTCTCTTTGGACGAGTCAGAAGTAAGGACTCACATAACCACTAAAGGAGGAATCCAGGGTTTACCAGCTAAATTCCTGATGGAGAAAGCTCTATACTTTTCTAGTATAGGAAACATAACTGCTTTCGAAGACGTCTCTGTTCTGCTCATATACGAGTTATTCCTTTTTCCCAACATTGACAACTTCGTCGATACCAATGTTGTTAAGATCTTTTTGATAGGAAACCCTGTACCAATCTTGCTCGCAGGTGCTTATCATTCTGTACACATAAGGAATTTGGACAGCTGAGGAATGATAACATGCTGCACACCCTTACTCTACAATGGTTCATTTCCCATTTGCCCAAGTCTGCTGCTTTTTGGGATCACGAGAATACTCTACATTGGTCATAAAGGATTATGTCTCTTACCAACTCTGACATAGATTGGTACAATAGGATTTATGAGGGGATAGAGATCATCGACAGATGTGGAAATTTCCATAACGTACCCCTCATTGGAACTAAAGGAGGAATCAACTATCCTCCAATTTTAGCTCGCCATCAACTCGGATATCCGATGAAGAATATCCCATATAATGTTCATCTGGAAGGTCTTTTATTCAAGGAAGGGGAAAATGATAGGGCACTGAAGAAAGGAATAGTGCATGCCTGGCAACACATTCACACGAAAGGAAGAGAGTCTCTAGGAAGACCAAATTGTACCTCCATGGAACCTTATCTCCACTGGGTACAAACTAGAGCCCTCAAGCTGAGGATGCCTTACCCTCGTCAAGAAGTTTTTCCATTAAAGGAATCTGTCCTTTATTTTATGTCTGATGCGGAAAAACTCCAGGTCTCTCTCAACAAAGTTCAACGTGAAAAGAGCTCTTGGAAAAACAAATATCAAATCCTAAATTTAGAGTGTACCAAGATTCAGGAACTGTTAAAAGAAAAGGATGCTCTGATTGAGATATTAGAACAACATGCTGTAGAAACTCAGGAAGACTGAAGAAATTTGCTCGCTCCTTTCACTTGGAAAAGGACTGACAACCTAATAATGACTTAAGATCCCCGGTGAAAGAAATGGAAACTACCGGAACCAACATCTTAGCTCTCTTTAGAGAGAACTCAGGATCCGTGAGCTTAGACATTTTCCTTACAACACTTTGTAAAAAAATTGTACTTTTCCTTGTAAAATACTGCAATCTTTCGAATTCAATAAAAGGGATTCCCCCCCCCCCCCCCCCCCCCACACTGTATGATATTTGCAATCTATTTTTTTAAAGTTTCTTTTTGAGTAAAACAAACACTAAAAAAATATGTCATTGCATATCATTCATCATTCTCACATAAACGCATTTTCTTATCTTTGAGTCTCACGTATGTGTTACAATTCTAGAGTCAAACTGTCTCACTCATACAATACTTGGACCAATCGACAAAAGAAAATGGACGATCTCGAGAAAGAGAACAGAGAGCTGAGAGAAGAAATCGACTCTCTGAAGGAAAGTTTGGAAAAACTCCACACTGACATGCAATCCCTGGCAGCAGCTCAGGAGCAGCGGCATCAAAAGACCGTAATATTAGAGATCACATCTACACCCATTATGGAGGCACATGAGAATCATCCTCGGTACAACATGCCTAAAGGTCGCCTCTGGGGCATGCCTTTCAACTTTATACCTGAAGGGTACATCTCGCCGGTCACTTAAGACCCAGAAACCGTAGCAGGAACCGCTGGACCTGAAGGTTACAAACTTCGGGAAAGTGAAGATGCAAGGTGTTGCAGTGAAAATAGGATAACAAGCTATTAATTAACTTGCATCATATTTCTTTTACAACCGACTTTGATTTATCCAAAGGAAAGGTTCAAGATCGAAGAAAACCTAAAGGGGGGAGATCTTAAGGTTCGGGGGTTGGTTATACAAAGGGAAGGTATTAGCACCCTAAGTATCTGTAGTACTCTACAGGAACCTCTTGTTAAGTTTGTGTTATGTTTGCTTGCTAAAGATAATCTGCACTAAGGTAAAGACCTAAATGTACACTAAGTTTGCTCGCCAAGACGTCGCATCTTGTGCCTACATATCTGACTAAAGAATCAGAGCAACCGTAGTTCACCTAACTAAGGGTGAAAAAGGAATCATTGACTATGGTCAAAGTTCCAAGGGGAAATGAGTATGAGCTCATTTAGAGTTTAAAGAAACTCTCTAAGTCTACGTTATGAGGGGAGAGTGAGTTCTCACGATAGCGAGAATCACATAGAGTTCACGATAACTCTATAAGTCTAAGTAAAGGGAAAGTGAGTTCTCATGATGGTGAGAATCACATAGAATTCACGATAACTCTATCCTATTACTAAACTATGAGGAAAATGGCTCTAATGAGGCCAAGGTGAAAGGTGGGGTGGTTATTGACTTAGGAGTCAACTTGGGAGCTTTCCTTTGGAAGGGGAAAAATAAACGAGATATAGACATGAATAATGTGAACAAGATATAAACATGGATAATATGAACAAAATAAAATCAAGATAATATGAATAAGAATAATAATCAAGATAATATTTGACAGAAAATAAATCAAGATGTATTGACTGAAAGTAAATTTAGTGGTTAGTGATTAATTTATCGGATCGAAGAATCGGGTCCAATGTAGTGCTAAA
Organism: Lathyrus tuberosus; assembly: GCA_022829125.1. NCBI lineage: Eukaryota > Viridiplantae > Streptophyta > Magnoliopsida > Fabales > Fabaceae > Lathyrus > Lathyrus tuberosus. The sequence continues at coordinate 12,069,687 of JALAZF010000117.1, forward strand.
CCGTCATAGCGTGATCAATAAGGAAGACCACACTATAGGAGGATGCATAATTTGATCTTTGTGTTAAGACACGATAGAGAAATGATATCGAGGATCATTCTCTAATAAAACCGTGCCACACGAAAAGAAAAGGTGGGGATCTCGTCTTAATCACTAACTTTCGTGATTAGTCGAAGGTAACCTATCACGATCCCAAAGTATAGAAAGAGATCTCGATGATCACTCACTACGGATTTGAAATAATGAAGGTTGATCGCTTCGATAAACAACATTCGTGAATAGAAAGACTTCATCGATCGAAAATGCAAATGAAGATAAAAGTAGATGCAAAATGAAAATAAAGTTGGTCTCGTCTTAATCGAGGTTTGAATCGATAAATTGATAACCTTGATGTTTGACTTTCATTGACCAAGAATAAAAATAAAAACTGGCCTCATATTTATCAAGACTTTATTGATCTGAAATAATCAAAGTCAAGATTTGTGTAATGTCACCGGCCCAAAATAAAGAAAATGGACTCGACATGAAAAATAAAGTTAGTCTCGTCTTGATCTAGATTTAATCGAGAAATTGACAACCTTTTGATATTCGACTTTCATTGACCAACAAAAACAAAGAAATGAGCCTCATACATATCAAGACTTTTAGTCATTTTGAATAGATCGACAAGTTAAGATTTTTATGATATCATTGGCCTAAATATGAAAATGGGATTGAAGTGAAAATAAAGGTGGTCTCGTCTAAATCAAGATTTAACTCAATAAAATCGATAATCTTTTTGTTAGACTTTCATTGACCAACTAAAAGGAAAAATAAAAATATGGCCTCATATTAATCAAAATTTATTGATTTGAAATAATCAACAAAGTTAAGATTTTTCTTATGTCATTGGCCCAAAATATAAATAAAATAGAAATTCAAAAAAGTGGAAAGCAAAAATCAAATATTTACCAAGAAAACTTCATCAAAACAAAATATTAAAACCTTTTTAATGAAAATATAACAAATGAAATAAAAAGAAATTAGCAAAGAGGACCAGGTGTATGGCGCGGAAGGGTGTGTATGTGAAGAAGAAAGTACCATGGGCTCAAAGGCCCAGTTGACTTGGTCCGTGCAATAATAACAGCCACTACAGCAAGGCCTAACTCGGTTTTAAAGAAAAACACCAGATTTTCAGAATTAAAAACAAGTCAAGGTTTGTGAAGGAACAGGGAAAGGTATTAGCCATAGTGTCCGACGAGCTTCACATTTCCCCCTTTTGTTTTGAAACAAAAGGCTCAGAATCAACAGATTCATCATCACCTTCTCGCCATCGTGAACTCAGTTCTGCAGCGGCCAACACGAATAGGGTAAGAACAACCACTCGCTCTCGCCACCGTCTCGATTTGTACTTTTGGTTTTCGATCTCTCTATTCTGGATTTCTCTTTATCTCCAATCTCTTTTATGTTCTGTATGTGGGTTTGTTTGAGATTTGAAAGGTTTAGTGATGAGAAATAGGGTGAGGCAGATGGCTGAAGACTGGATTTGGTGCGTTACGATCCAGGTTGTTGTTGTGCTTTCTGATTGAAGAAGGTTTGTACGGTGGTATTTGTAAAATGGAAAAGTTGTTGAGGGTGATGATTAAGGGCTTGAGGTTTTGAGGAAGATGGTTGGCTGAACGAAAGATCGAAGGGAGTACGGTGGAAACAAGGCGGAGTTGAATCTGTGTTGGGTTGAAGAAGCTGAAGGTAGGTTTTGAAAAGGAACTAACGACGGAGGGAGGTTGTTTCACAGAGGTTTACGATGATGTGTTTTGACGGTGAGGATGGGGTGAAGATGGAGGAAAGAAGTCGGGTTGTGTTGTTGATTGTGCCGTTTTTGAAGCTGAAGATTGAAAGTGGGTTTTTCGTCCTCATTTTTGTTTTTTTTCTAATGTCCCTCTTCCTCTCTTTTTAAAACCAATTAAACTTGTTCATGAAGCTTTGTGGTATTGAGCTGTTGTTTTCGCAGCAGAGATTTGACCACAGAATTGTTTTGATGTTGCAGGATATATTGTGAAGTCCTTGTCTTGGCTGGGTTGCAGAAGCGTAGGCCGTGTGATGTCGTTTTCACTTGCAGGATGTGGTAGCAGCAAGTGTGGAGGGTGTGTCATTAAAAGAAATACCTTTTCCGACATTTTTCGGATAAGACTCATCAAAAGAGACATGAACAAATTCTTCAACGGAAAGTAAACGCTTATTATACACTCTATATGCTTTACTTGATTGTGAATAACCAAGAAAAATACCTTCATCCGCTTTTGCATCAAACTTCCCAAGTTTTTCCTTACCATTATTCAAAACAAAACACTTACAACCGAATACATGAAGATGTGATAAGTTTGGCTTTCTTCCTTTTAAAAGCTCATAAGGGGTTTTATTTAAAATAGGGCGAATTAGAATCCTGTTTAGAACATAACAGGCTGTGCTAACTGCATCAGCCCAAAAATATTTTGGCAATCCACCCTCATTTAGCATTGTTCTTGCCAGCTCTTCTAAAACGCGATTTTTGCGCTCCACAACGCCATTCTGTTGTGGAGTTCGAGGAGCTGAAAAGTTATGCTCAATACCACACTTATCACAGTACTTATCAAAGAGATAGTTTTGAAATTCTCCTCCATGATCGCTTCGAATTGTAACTATTTTAGAATTCATTTTATTTTGGGACAGTTTTGCAAAACTCTTAAAAGCGGAAAAAGTTTCATCTTTGCTATGAAGGAATATAGTCCAAGTAAATCTAGAATAGTCATCAACGATTACTAAACCATAATAGTTTTCGCCTAGACCCTTTGTCCTAGAAGGTCCAAAGAGATCCATATGGAGAAGCTCAAGGGGTCATGAAGTTGAAATTACATTTTTGGATTTAAAAGATACCCTTGTTTGCTTTCCCATTTGGCACGCGTCACATAGATGGTCTTTTGAAAATTTTATCTTTGGAAGACCGACTACTAGATCCTTAGATACAACCTTATTAAGCAAATCGAAATTAACATGCGCTAAGCGTCTGTGCCAAAGCCAAGAATCATCATTCAAGGCAACTAGACACTTAGAGCTTGTTAAAGGTACATCAAAAAGATCAAGCATATAGATATTGTTTACTCTTACACCCTTAAACACAATATTCTGTTCAGTATGTTCAATTGTGCAGCAAGTTTTTGTGAAAGAAACCTTGTAACCCTTGTCGCACAATTGACTAATACTTAACAAATTGTGTTTAAGCCCCTCAACTAGATGGACATCAGAAATAGTAGTGGTAGAGGGATTACCTACACTACCTTTGCCAAGTATAGCTCCTTTGTTATTGTCTCCATAAGTAACATATCCCTTCTTCTTTGCTTTGAAGTCTATAAAAAGCGATATGTCACCCGTCATGTGCCTTGAGCACCCGCTGTCTAGAAACCATCTTCTATCTACGGATGCAAGAAACTCATCCTACAATATCAAAAGAGAGAAACAGGTACCCAATTTTCATTGGGTCCATGTGGGTAAGTTGTAACATGGTTGCCTTTAGGCCTCCATTGATAAATGCCTTTAGGAACAAGAAATCTCCTAAACTTGCATTTTTCAATGGTATGACCAGTATGACAACAATAGTGACATAAGCCACGATGATGTATTTGTTTATTTTTGATCATTAAACCCTTTGGAATAAAGGAGTATTTTGCATATGGTGGATTTAATGACTTCTTAAACAACCTAGAATCAACGGCGTAAGTCACCTTGGGTTGTAAAGCTTTTTCCAATTTGACTTTAAGAGTTTTAACCTCTTGTTGCCAAATATGACAAGCTTCACAATACCTAACTTTACTACATCCGTTAACATTAATATCTTTTGAATTTTCTGCAATACTAGCTTTCAAGCTTTCTAAATCTTTTTCAGCTTTGTATACTTTACCTTCCAAGAATGAAAAAATTTGTTTATCGGAAGATAATCTTTTGAAAGCATCTACAGCTTCGTTATGCAGTTTTTCAAAAGCGATTTTCAGTTCAGAAAAAGACATAGAGGAGACATTACTATAGTAGGCTTGTCTTACTTTCTTATCGTTGATTTTCTTCTTGTGGTAGGACTGATTTTTGGTGTGAGCCATAAGACACAGATTTGCTGTCTCATCACTATCATTTGAACTTTGTGAGCTTGATGAGTCACTATCGCTTTCCCATGCTATGTAAGCTCTTCTTTGTTTATTTGACCTTCTTGGTTGAGCTTTTCCTTTGTCCTTTTTCTTCATAGGGCATTCTGTTTTATAATGTCCAGATTTACCACAATTAAAACACGATCCTTTTACTCTATGCTTCTTATTCTCTTCCTGTTTTGACTCTACAGATTGTCTTCGAAACTTAATGAGATTTTTGTCGGAATGCTGGATTCCATTCTTTCGAATGAATCTATTATATCTCTTAACAAAAAGTCCCATTTCTTCATCACCCGAATCTTCGTCACTACTTGAATCATTGTCGCTTTGCTCTTTTTGTGAGGACTTTGAGTTAGAGGCCACAAGAGCTATTGGCTTCTTCTCACTCTCTTTGTCTTTATTCTTTTCCTTTTTACTCTTTTTCTCAAATATTTCGAGACTTTCCAGTTCTTGCTGATGTTCTTCCAGCTTGCCGAATAAAGTTGTAATAGTAAGCGTCGTGAGGTCGTTGGCTTCCTTAATAGCTGTTACTTTAGGTTGCCATTCCCTGCTAAGACACCTCAGAATTTTATTAGTGGCTATTTCATTGGAAACAGGTTTTCCAAGTGCATTCAACCGATTTATGAGATGAACGAATCTCTTTTGCATGTCAGAGATAGATTCTCCTTGTTTCATGCGAAAGAGCTCGAACTCTTGATTAAGTGTGTTAATACGGGACTGTTTTACTTCAGTAGTACCCTCATGGGCAATTTCTAAAGCATCCCACATTTCTTTAGCTGTCGAGCAATGGGATACCCGATAATACTCATCAGCACTAAGTGCTGAAATTAGCATATTTCGAGCTCTCCAATCACTCGACCACTTTTTCTCATCTTTCTCATCGTAATCATCTTCTGGTTTAGGAACTATGGCGCCAGCCTCATTTCTCATAGTAATTTGAAAAGGACCATTTTGAATGGCAGCCCACACATTCCTATCCACAGAATTTATATGAACTCGCATGCAGTCTTTCCAGTAGCCATAATTTTCACCGTTGAAAACAGGCGCTCTATTATATGCCCCCTTTGGTTCAGAATCCATATCGTTACAAGCAGCCACAAAGCACCAGCGAACCGGCGCTCTGATACCACTTGTTAGACGGTGTGGCTAGTGATCGAGAGGTAGGGTGAATAGATCACCTCCTTGAAACTCAAGGATTTAAAAAAGTTTATCAGAGTCTTTCAAGTTAGCGGAAAAATTATGATCCCGAATCGACTTCCGTCTATTCTGAACCAGCTACTAGAAAACCGGACACACGAGTTTATGCTGGATTTATTAGGATGACAAAGATATACTAACACCAGATATGAATCGACTCAAATGCACTTATCATACAAAGACTGTTTCCAATGAACAAAAACACAGCAAACAATTTTGTCAAACACTTGGCGTGTATGCATTCAACGATTAACAATAATGGTGATTTTGACAAAGATTTTCGTACCACTATTGTATCTTGAAACTTTAATACGCAACACACCAAACGAATCACAAAATTGTTGAAAGCGTAAAGAGATAAAGATATAATACGATACGCAGAGATTTGGTAAGGAAGTTCCCCACTTCCGTCCTCGCGTGTGGGTACGTCTCCCTCTCAATTTCAAAATGAAATTGAGACCTGTTATATCAATAATGCTGAATTCGTTCTTTACAAGGTTACAGTACAAATCCAGAAATCTAAACCCCAAGATCTTCCTATTGTATGAACCTTCACTTGATCTGAGCTTGATCAAGAATTTTCCTGCAAGAAATACAGACAATTCACCGGTTCCACGACCTGTTTGCGAAATCTCCAGATTTCCAAACCCTACGCTGCGGCTGAATCTGTTCTGCAATCGTGACTAACAAACCCTCAAGAACACACCCGTTCTTGAAGGACAAACCAAATGGTTTTTCCTCGAAACCCCCTTTGTATCTTCAACTCAGCTAGATCAATGATCGTACCACTGAACGTTATCTCAAAGATCCCTTAATCCGAAGAACAAAAATGATTATGTGTTGATGTTCTTGAATTAACGAGATTGAGAAGATGATGAAGACAAAGTCTCTTTCAGGTTTCTAACACTGCTCTTGAAAAATCATGCACACCAAACTTGTCTTTTGCTTTGATTGCACTTTTTCACTCTAACCAGAATTCTGCCTCCAAACTGAACTGTCATGACACTTATATATGAAAACAGAAACGGTTAAAAGCAACAAACAGCTCTATGTATCGATACAAGAGTCGTATGCGTCGATACATAGTGAGTATAACACATGCATGAGTCGACACATGGTTGTATGCATCGATGCATACTGTACCTGTTAATTTTCAGTATGTAAAATAAATCATGCATCGATACATGATGCACATGCGTCGATACATAGCTCAATTACAAAGGAACATGTGTCGATACAAGTATCGTATGAATCGATACATACTGAAGCAAAATTATTTCAGAATGTGAAGTAAATCATGCATCGATACATGATGCGTATGCGTCGATACATACCCTAGTTACAAAGGATCATGTATCGATACAAGTGTCGTATGAATCGATACATACTGAAGCAAAATGGTTTTTTTTGTGAGTTTATCAAAGGTATGTGTCGATACAAGCCACGTATGAATCGATGCATACATAGGGAAAAACGTTTTTATGATTACAATGATGATATGAATCAATTTGCATTGTCTTTTAAATCATAGTAGGTATGAAATCATATGTATGTACAAACTAATCATGCATACAAATCTTATATCATGCATATCACACAATTTGCAATCATACAAAAACTTAAAGGCTTGCTCACAAACTCCCCCTTTTTTATGATGGCAAATTTGCAAGATGTGATAGAGCACTCCCCCTGAGTTTGTGCATGGCTGTCAACATCTTGTTGTCTTTCTTCTCCCCCTTTGTCAACATCAAAAAGAAGAGATAGACAGTCTGGTGAAATAGTCCCAAAGCTTAGACAGCAAAATTGATGTAACAATAGACAGCAATCATTCACAGAGAATGATAAGACAGGGAAAGACTAACACAAGTAAACAGAACTAAAAGAAATAAGCATTAAAATTTTAAGAAAGTACTTGGAGTTTACATAAGCAGAACCAAAACAAATGAAGTTTGAACAATGTAGCAAGGAAACTGAAACAACATGATGATGAAATGAAATGACATGATGCTAGCCTAAAAAGGGTTATGGCCTCCACAGGACTCCTCATCCTCTCTATCAGGATCTCTGAAGCTTGGTGGAGGCGGCGGAGGAGGCATCTCATCAGGATTATGGCCCATGAAATTGTATCGCCGGAACCGGTTCTGAACTTCAACACTTCTGAATCTGTCCATGATACCAGGATGTGCACGACAATCGTCCATAAAACCAGACATTTCATTGTAAAAGACTTGATGCCATTTAACCAATTCCGTGTGCCAAGCATGCTGATTATGATACATCCTTGTGTGTTCATCATGCCACTCACGATGCTCCTTATGCCACTCATTTTGCTGCACATGCCAAGCAAGCGCCTGTTCATGACGGGCTTGATTTGCAAGCTCCATTTGCTGAAACATTTGAGTCAAGTACTCAGGGGCAGTTGAAGAGGAGGCAGCGCCAGAGGACGGAGGAACACGTGGACCTGGTTCATAATTTGTTGGAGACCACCTTTGTGGCACCCAATCACCCCAGCCAGCATTAGCATCTGCTTCAGGCTGATTCTCGTCATTGGCCTCATGCATTTCTTCATCCAGTTGGTCTTCAGGCACAAACACTTGTTCAGATGGCACATCAAAATTGTACACCCTTGTTTTGGATCCTCTGTCCAGAAAATAAAAACATTGACGCTCCTTGTCCCACCGGTATCCCATATGAGATAAAGTAGCAGTGTTGAACTCTTGGGCGGAAGAGGAAGATGTAAGGGGTACTAAAGGGATGGTTACATTCCAGTATTTGATGATTCGCATAATTTGGGCAGCATATCCAAGTGTGATATTCTTCATACTGTTACGCATAAGAAACATGCGTTTCACAAAGTAGTTTGGCCAATTAAGTGGGACCTTTTTGTGAAGAAGGTACACAAGATGAATGTCTGATCGATCCAACCTAGAATGACCACCAGACTTTGGACGCAAGATGTGCGAGACAATCCAGTGAAGTATTCTAGGTATGCTTGTAATCATACAAGAAGTGATGGGTTCATCCTCTCCGAGAGGTCTATCCAATTTGGAAATAGATGCAACATAGTCCCTTATTTTAAACTCCGTATCATAACTTTGGTCATGCCATTTTTTCAGTCCAGGCACCCCAAGCGGAATTTGAAACACTTTCTCCCAATCAGTGGCTTCAAAAGTGTAAGTTTTGGTGCCAATTGAGCATTTGAACATATAGCCTCTACCAGTTTGCAGACCAGCATAAAATATACGAATAAAATCCTCATGATAGGCATCATTTATGGCCAAAAATGTACCAAGGGTTTGTGCCTTCAATAAATCAACGACATCGTTGAGATGGAGGGCAGATGCATCAGTTTTATCAAAGACATGAGGTTTCATAACTAACCTTGTCTTGAAAGAGGTCTCAAACTCCTCAGCGATGGCAGGATGAAGAAGAGTGAGAGCACTGGGAGGGATTTCTGGAGGTTGTGGAGACTGACCAGACGTCCCAATGGGTTCCTTTCCTTTTCCTCTTTGTCTAGCCGGTATAATTCTGGGAGGCATGGTGATGAATTATAGAGGGGTTAAGATGTGAATTAGGGTTTTGGAGATGAAGATGTTTGAGAAGGTTAGGGTTAGCCGTGTGGGTATGAGAGGAGAAGAGAGGTTAGAGTGAATTATCCCTTTAAAATTAGCTGATGTGTCGATCCACAACTGATTTGAACATGCATTTATTGTAAAAGAAACAGTATGTATCGATACAAAGGGTATGGATCGATTCATATCGCGAAATTTTTGTTTTTGAAAGTGTCCTATGTGTCGACACAAAGCACGGATGCATCGACACATACTGAAACAAGTTTTAAAAAAATTGAAAATGAAAAGACATGAATCGACACATATCACGAATGTATCGATCGGAAACTCTAATGTGTCGACACATGTTCTTGTTGTATCGATACATACTTGATGCTAAAACATGTTTTAACTGATTTGTGACTACCTGTTGAGTTAGACACCTGTGAACAGCTCTTGAGTCAATGCAGTATAGGTGATGTCATGATAATGATGCTCAAGTACAATTCATGAATCAAACGTTAATGTTCAAACAACATATGCAATGAAATACATATAAACGATCTTAACGAATTTGTTATACCATACACTAATCACAAAGTTCCAAAGAGATTTTAGAAAGGAATGATATTACCTCTGTTGATGAAACCTTATGGAGTCTGAGTGATGTCTAAAAACAAAGCTTAACAGCCAAAGTGAGATATATATAAATAAGGACCAACATGCTTAAGACATCGATGAGGAGAGATCTAAAATCCCTAATTCACGACGAATGTTGAAGAACGGTTCCGTTGCTAATGGTTTAGTAAAAATGTCAGCAAGTTGGTTTTTAGTATCAACATGCTCAAATACAACGTCCTCTTTTTCAACATGATCGCGAAGAAAGTGATGCCTAATCTCTATGTGTTTAGTGCGTGAGTGTAAAACAGGATTCTTAGTAAGATTTATAGCACTGGTGTTGTCACACTTTATTGGAATGCGTTTGAGTTGAATATCGAAATCTTGTAGTTGTTGCTTCAGCCACAAGATCTGAGCGCAACAGCTACCGGCTGCAACGTACTCAGCCTCAGCAGTTGACAATGCGACAGACACCTGTTTCTTGCTATGCCAACTGACCAAAGAGTTTGAAAATAAGTGACATGTACCACTAGTACTTTTCCTATCTGATTTGAAGCCAGCAAAATCAGAATCGGAGTAACCTACTAAGCTACAATCGCTTCCTTTTGAATACCAGAGCCCATACTTAGATGTTCCATGAAGATATCTAAATATGCGCTTGACAGCTTTCAAGTGTGACTCTTTAGGATTCGATTGATATCGTGCACACATGCAGACACTAAACATGATGTCAGGTCTAGACGCAGTAAGATACAAGAGAGACCCAATCATACCTCTATACTGTTTGACATCTACACTCTTACCGTGTTCATCTTTATCTAGATTTCCGTTGGTAGGCATAGGTGTGTCTATTGATTTTGAGTCGTTAATTCCAAAGCGCTTGAGCAGCTCTCTGCAGTAGTTTGTTTGACTCACAGCTGTGCCCTTATCAAGCTGCTTTATTTGGAGACCGAGGAAGAAATTAAGCTCCCCCATAAGACTCATTTCAAATTCACCCTGCATAACTTTTGAAAACTCTTCGACCAAGTGTATGTTAGTTGAACCAAAAATTATATCGTCTACATAAACTTGAACTAAAAGAATGTGTTTTCCCTTGTGTTTAATGAAGAGGGTGGTATCCACTTTACCTCTTGAATATCCATGATCAAGTAGAAATTTGCTAAGTCTTTCATACCAAACCCGAGGGGCTTGCTTAAGACCGTACAAAGCTCGTTTTAATTTGTAAACATAATCTGGATATTCAGCATTCTCAAAACCAGGAGGTTGTGAGACGTATACCTCTTCATTTAGGACACCATTTAGAAACGCACTCTTTACGTCCATTTGGTAAAGCTTAAAATCTCTAGAACACGCATAAGCAAGCAAGAGACGTATAGCTTCGAGGCGAGCAACTGGAGCATAAGTTTCCTCATAGTCTATGCCCTCCTCTTGGTTATACCCTTGTGCCACTAAAAGTGCCTTATTCCTAGTTATCACTCCGTTTTCATCAAGCTTATTTCTAAAAACCCATTTAGTACCTATGATATGATGATCTCGCGGACGAGGAACAAGTTCCCAAACGTCATTTCTTTTAAATTGATTAAGCTCTTCTTGCATGGCCATTAGCCAAAATTCATCAATCAAGGCCTCTTTGGCATTTTTAGGTTCTACTTGTGAAACAAAAGCGATGTGAGAGCAGAAATTACTTATCCTAGAACGAGTCATGACTCCCTTTGAAATGTCTCCCAAGATGTTGTCAATAGGATGATCTTTTGAAGATCTCCAAGTTGGTGGAAGGACATTCACTTCAGTTTGTCCTTCTTCCTTATCTTTGACATGACTGGTATCTTCCTCCTCCTCATTGTCTTCTGTTTTGGACTGATCAGTTTCCGAAACAACTTCTTTGAGTATGTCTTCTGTAGATATACCTGTGTCATTAAAATAAATACCTTTTCCGACATTTTTCGGATAAGACTCATCAAAAGAGACATGAACAGATTCTTCAACGGAAAGTAAACGCTTATTATACACTCTATATGCTTTACTTGATTGTGAATAACCAAGAAAAATACCTTCATCCGCTTTTGCATCAAACTTTCCAAGTTTTTCCTTACCATTATTCAAAACAAAACACTTACAACCGAATACGTGAAGATGTGATAAGTTTGGCTTTCTTCCTTTTAAAAGCTCATAAGGGGTTTTATTTAAAATAGGGCGAATTAGAATCCTGTTTAGAACATAACAGGCTGTGCTAACTGCATCAGCCCAAAAATATTTTGGCAATCCACCCTCATTTAGCATTGTTCTTGCCAGCTCTTCTAAAACGCGATTTTTGCGCTCCACAACGCCATTCTATTGTGGAGTTCGAGGAGCTGAAAAGTTATGCTCAATACCATACTTATCACAGTACTTATCAAAGAGATAGTTTTGAAATTCTCCTCCATGATCGCTTCGAATTGTAACTATTTTAGAATTCATTTTATTTTGGGACAATTTTGCAAAACTCTTAAAAGCGGAAAAAGTTTCATCTTTGCTATGAAGGAATATAGTCCAAGTAAATCTAGAATAGTCATCAACGATTACTAAACCATAATAGTTTCCGCCTAGACCCTTTGTCCTAGAAGGTCCAAAGAGATCCATATGGAGAAGCTCAAGGGGTCGTGAAGTTGAAATTACATTTTTGGATTTAAAAGATACCCTTGTTTGCTTTCCCATTTGGCACGCGTCACATAGATGGTCTTTTGAAAATTTTATCTTTGGAAGACCGACTACTAGATCCTTAGATACAACCTTATTAAGCAAATCGAAATTAACATGCGCTAAGCGTCTGTGCCAAAGCCAAGAATCATCATTCAAGGCAACTAGACACTTAGAGCTTGTTAAAGGTACATCAAAAAGATCAAGCATATAGATATTGTTTACTCTTACACCCTTAAACACAATATTCTGTTCAGTATGTTCAATTGTGCAGCAAGTTTTTGTGAAAGAAACCTTGTAACCCTTGTCGCACAATTGACTAATACTTAACAAATTGTGTTTAAGCCCCTCAACTAGATGGACATCAGAAATAGTAGTGGTAGAGGGATTACCTACACTACCTTTGCCAAGTATAGCTCCTTTGTTATTGTCTCCATAAGTAACATATCCCTTCTTCTTTGCTTTGAAGTCTATAAAAAGCGATATGTCACCCGTCATGTGCCTTGAGCACCCGCTGTCTAGAAACCATCTTCTATCTACGGATGCAAGACACTCATCCTACAATATCAAAAGAGAGAAACAGGTACCCAATTTTCATTGGGTCCATGTGGGTAAGTTGTAACATGGTTGCCTTTAGGCCTCCATTGATAAATGCCTTTAGGAACAAGAAATCTCCTAAACTTGCATTTTTCAATGGTATGACCAGTATGACAACAATAGTGACATAAGCCACGATGATGTATTTGTTTATTTTTGATCATTAAACCCTTTGGAATAAAGGAGTATTTTGCATATGGTGGATTTAATGACTTCTTAAACAACCTAGAATCAACGGCGTAAGTCACCTTGGGTTGTAAAGCTTTTTCCAATTTGACTTTAAGAGTTTTAACCTCTTGTTGCCAAATATGACAAGCTTCACAATACCTAACTTTACTACATCCGTTAACATTAATATCTTTTGAATTTTCTGCAATACTAGCTTTCAAGCTTTCTAAATCTTTTTCAGCTTTGTATACTTTACCTTCCAAGAATGAAAAAATTTGTTTATCGGAAGATAATCTTTTGAAAGCATCTACAGCTTCGTTATGCAGTTTTTCAAAAGCGATTTTCAGTTCAGAAAAAGACATAGAGGAGACATTACTATAGTAGGCTTGTCTTACTTTCTTATCGTTGATTTTCTTCTTGTGGTAGGACTGATTTTTGGTGTGAGCCATAAGACACAGATTTGCTGTCTCATCACTATCATTTGAACTTTGTGAGCTTGATGAGTCACTATCGCTTTCCCATGCTATGTAAGCTCTTCTTTGTTTATTTGACCTTCTTGGTTGAGCTTTTCCTTTGTCCTTTTTCTTCATAGGGCATTCTGTTTTATAATGTCCAGATTTACCACAATTAAAACACGATCCTTTTACTCTATGCTTCTTATTCTCTTCCTGTTTTGACTCTACAGATTGTCTTCGAAACTTAATGAGATTTTTGTCGGAATGCTGGATTCCATTCTTTCGAATGAATCTATTATATCTCTTAACAAAAAGTCCCATTTCTTCATCACCCGAATCTTCGTCACTACTTGAATCATTGTCGCTTTGCTCTTTTTGTGAGGACTTTGAGTTAGAGGCCACAAGAGCTATTGGCTTCTTCTCACTCTCTTTGTCTTTATTCTTTTCCTTTTTACTCTTTTTCTCAAATATTTCGAGACTTTCCAGTTCTTGCTGATATTCTTCCAGCTTGCCGAATAAAGTTGTAATAGTAAGCGTCGTGAGGTCGTTGGCTTCCTTAATAGCTGTTACTTTAGGTTGTCATTCCCTGCTAAGACACCTCAGAATTTTATTAGTGGCTATTTCATTGGAAACAGGTTTTCCAAGTACATTCAACCGATTTATGAGATGAACGAATCTCTTTTGCATGTCAGAGATAGATTCTCCTTGTTTCATGCGAAAGAGCTCGAACTCTTGATTAAGTGTGTTAATACGGGACTGTTTTACTTCGTAGTACCCTCATGGGCAATTTCTAAAGCATCCCACATTTCTTTAGCTGTCGAGCAATGGGATACCCGATAATACTCATCAGCACTAAGTGCTGAAATTAGCATATTTCGAGCTCTCCAATCACTCGACCACTTTTTCTCATCTTTCTCATCGTAATCATCTTCTGGTTTAGGAACTATGGCGCCAGCCTCATTTCTCATAGTAATTTGAAAAGGACCATTTTGAATGGCAGCCCACACATTCCTATCCACAGAATTTATATGAACTCGCATGCAGTCTTTCCAGTAGCCATAATTTTCACCGTTGAAAACAGGCGCTCTATTATACGCCCCCTTTGGTTCAGAATCCATATCGTTACAAGCAGCCACAAAGCACCAGCGAACCGACGCTCTGATACCACTTGTTAGACGGTGTGGCTAGTGATCGAGAGGGGGGGTGAATAGATCACCTCCTTGAAACTCAAGGATTTAAAAAAGTTTATCAGAGTCTTTCAAGTTAGCGGAAAAATTATGATCCCGAATTGACTTCCGTCTATTCTGAACCAGCTACTAGAAAACCGGACACACGAGTTTATGCTGGATTTATTAGGATGACAAAGATATATTAACACCAGATATGAATCGACTCAAATGCACTTATCATACAAAGACTGTTTCCAATGAACAAAAACACAGCAAACAATTTTGTCAAACACTTGGCGTGTATGCATTCAACGATTAACAATAATGGTGATTTTGACAAAGATTTTCGTACCACTATTGTATCTTGAAACTTTAATACGCAACACACCAAACGAATCACAAAATTGTTGAAAGCGTAAAGAGATAAAGATAGAATACGATACGCAGAGAATTGGTAAGGAAGTTCCCCACTTCCGTCCTCGCGTGTGGGTACGTCTCCCTCTCAATTTCAAAATGAAATTGAGACCTGTTATATCAATAATGCTGAATTCGTTCTTTACAAGGTTACAATACAAATCCAGAAATCTAAACCCCAAGATCTTCCTATTGTATGAACCTTCACTTGATCTGAGCTTGATCAAGAATTTTCCTGCAAGAAATACAGACAATTCACCGGTTCCACGACCTGTTTGCGAAATCTCCAGATTTCCAAACCCTACGCTGCGGCTGAATCTGTTCTGCAATCGTGACTAACAAACCCTCAAGAACACACCCGTTCTTGAAGGACAAACCAAATGGTTTTTCCTCGAAACCCCCTTTGTATCTTCAACTCAGCTAGATCAATGATCGTACCACTGAACGTTATCTCAAAGATCCCTTAATCCGAAGAACAAAAATTATTATGTGTTGATGTTCTTGAATTAACGAGATTGAGAAGATGATGAAGACAAAGTCTCTTTCAGGTTTCTAACACTGCTCTTGAAAAATCATGCACACCAAACTTGTCTTTTGCTTTGATTGCACTTTTTCACTCTAACCAGAATTCTGCCTCCAAACTAAACTGTCATGACACTTATATATGAAAACAGAAACGGTTAAAAGCAACAAACAGCTCTATGTATCGATACAAGAGTCGTATGCGTCGATACATAGTGAGTATAACACATGCATGAGTCGACACATGGTTGTATGCATCGATGCATACTGTACCTGTTAATTTTCAGTATGTAAAATAAATCATGCATCGATACATGATGCACATGCGTCGATACATAGCTTAATTACAAAGGAACATGTGTCGATACAAGTATCGTATGAATCGATACATACTGAAGCAAAATTATTTCAGAATGTGAAGTAAATCATGCATCGATACATGATGCGTATGCGTCGATACATACCCTAGTTACAAAGGATCATGTATCGATACAAGTGTCGTATGAATCGATACATACTGAAGCAAAACGGTTTTTTTTGTGAGTTTATCAAAGGTATGTGTCGATACAAGCCACGTATGAATCGATGCATACATAGGGAAAAACGTTTTTATGATTACAATGATGATATGAATCAATTTGCATTGTCTTTTAAATCATAGTAGGTATGAAATCATATGTATGTACAAACTAATCATGCATACAAATCTTATATCATGCATATCACACAATTTGCAATCATACAAAAACTTAAAGGCTTGCTCACACGACAGACTCACGATAATCTGAAGTTAACAAAGGATAAACAACGAGCTCACGATAACTCGAAGTCAAGGTTCAGGTTTGACTCGATTCAAACAAGAACGGTTTTAAACGACAGACTCACGATAATCTAAAGTTAACAAAGGATAAACAACGAGCTCACGATAACTCGAAGTCTAGTTTCAGGTTTGACTCGATTCAAACAAGAACGGTTTTAAATGACAGACTCACGATAACTCAAAGTTTAGGTTCAGGTTTGACTCGATTCAAACAAGAACGGTTTTAAACGACAGACTCACGATAATCTAAAGTTAACAAAGGATAAACAACGAGCTCACGATAACTCGAAGTTTATGTTCAGGTTTGACTCGATTCAAACAAGAACGGTTTAAAACGACAGACTCATGATAATCTGAAGTTAACAAAGGATAAACAACGAGCTCACGATAACTCGAAGTCAAGGTTCAGGTTTGACTCGATTCGAACAAGAACGATTTTAAACGACAGACTCACGATAATCTGAAGTTAACAAAGGATAAACAACAAGCTCACGATAACTCGAAGTTTAGGTTCATGTTTGACTCGATTCAAACAAGAACGGTTTTAAATGACAGACTCACGATAATCTAAAGTTAACAAAGGATAAACAACGAGCTAACGATAACTCGAAGTCTAGGTTCAGGTTTGACTCGATTCAAACAAGAACGGTTTTAGGTGACAGACTCACGATAATCTGAAGTTAACAAAGTGATCGCGACTTTATGAGTCGAATGGGGTTACTAACTGCAAGCGCACAGTCTATCGCGTAGTTTTAAAAAGATATCGATCCCACAAGGACTGATAATCAAACTAGTGCTATCATATTGTTACTATGTTAGCTAAGGCTAATTGTTCTATGGGAAATAAGGGCGACAGAAATTATATCAAAGAATGCTAAACGTTCAATAAAAATAATTAATAATGAGATATCAGTATGTAACGCATTAGTCGTCTGGAATTTAATAAGTCATCGGTGTAGGGTTAAGTGTCAAATTACTTTTCAGTAGAAAATACTCATTTAAAAGACCTTATCTCACACTCTCGTGTTTATTGATTTAGACTATATCGTTAAATCAAAATGAGCGCTCTCACTGTATCATTTACATTTAAAAATACTTTTTGAAAATGAATAAGTCCTAATCAATTCTAAAGTGCTTCCGCTGTGTTTAAAATCAATGCCTAGTTTCAGCTATCTGGTTAAACTCTCAAACTCTCGTTTATCTTGACCTTAACCTTAAATGCTTTTTACTTCCGTAAGGCAAACCAATCGATTAAAAATAAGAAACCAAAGCCTAAAAACTAATTTGTAAAAAATTAGCACCGATTATTACTTTATTCCATCTGAATAACTTGTTTACATACTGATACCAAATAATCTAGCCAGACATGGTTGGAATGGAAAACATGCTAACACAATATATATTACTAGTACTAATCATGCTGCAACAAACGATAGATAAAAGCATATAATAAAAACCTGGAATTGAAATAATCTGGAAAATGAATTCTTGCTACAAACTTGAAGCGATCCAGCACAATTTTCTTACAAGAGGAAATAATGAAACTGGAAGTGCAGAAGTGCAGAAAAAAATAACAAAAACTAAGAACTGTTTAATTGAAAAATGCAGAAAACTAATTCACTCAAAGCTCTCTTGAAAATTCATGGACCCCCTCAAAGGAGGGCTTCAGTTCAATTTATATCAGTCGTCTGGCCGTTGAGAATAACGTGTGAATCGTGTGGAAGTTACTTGAGGAAATTACGCAAGGAAGTTGAAAACCCTAGGGAAAGTAGGAAGGGTGGTGGAATTCTTTTTCTCTTCCCAGAAAGTAGGTGGCTCGCGCCACCTCTTCATTCTCATCATATGTGGCTTGCGCCACTTTAGTTGTTGGTGGTAGGCGCCACCCACAATGTGGCTTGCGCCATATGTGTGGTGGTGGGCCCACCCTTTATATTTTTTTTTTCTTTTTCTTTTTCTCTTTTCTTTCCTTTTCATTTCTTTCCATTTCCTTTCTCTTCTCTTCCTTTTCTTTCCTCTTCATTTCTTTTCTCTTCAGTTTCTTCAATAAATATTTATTTTCCGTTAAATCCCGGTTCGACTCGAGTACCTGAAAGACATAAACAAATATGTGTAAAATAAAGCATAAATCGGGTGAAAACAAATAAAACATAGTATAAATTCATGCATGTCAAGTCAAATATACGATATAATTTTGCGTTATCAAACTCCCCCACACTTGAACCTTTGCTTGTCCTCAAGCAAATGAAACATCTAAGCACAGGTTTTGAAACAAAAACACGACACAGATCATACAACGATGTTAAGCCTTATCAGAAAGATAGGTACTACATATCAATACCAAGGATACCGTAATGACACAGAATTAGATCATGTAATCAAGAACTCCCTCCTTATACAGACAGATCCGAATCATGGTATTATAACTCGATCTATTCTATTTCACCTCTTTTTCATTCTCGCGCAATCACATTAAGCCCGTTATCCACGCACGCCCATGGCAAGTAAACCTGTTAGTGTTCAGTGATCTCATTTTCCAAATTTTTTGCATTTCTTTTTCTTTTAGTTTCGAATTTCCAGAGTCCGATCCGTTGGGCTAAATGGTCGGGTGAAGACCACCTAACTTAGAGGGAACATGTCTTTTATTCTCCTTTTCTATTAATTCATTAAATTCACTTTTGAGATCGAACACATATTTGCATCAGTTTATTACTTAGTTTGTGCCTTAGGATGGTGCTGACTGCTAGTATAAACTAATCAAGAGGTTACTTTTAAATTTCAGGTCTCAGCATAATAAGTACTCAGATTCATCTGTATATTCGGGGGTTCAGGGTGTCAAAACAGTACCAATTTTATTAACACTTTCCCAAGTCTTTCCAACTTAGCCTAATAAATTCTTAAAGTGTCGTATCATGTAACAACCAAAAATAATTTTTTTTTTTTGTTAAGGCTCAAGATTTTGGGAGAATCTAAGTAATAGCAGAAATTATGTGTAGAGACTCGACAACACATGAATTTCTTTTATTGAATACAAAAAACTGAGCATACTAATGAAAGGAAAATAAGCATGAAAATTTTAAATCTACCTAGAAAAATAGTAAATAACCAAAATAATTTAAATGAAAGCGATAAAACTTCCTCCCCCACACTTAAATTGAGCATTGTCCCCAATGCAACAACGTAAGGTGAAAAAGGAAGGAGAAACCTGGAAAGACGGGTTACTGGCGGCCTTTTCCTCGAGTCCGTGCTCGCCTGGTGTTTCTGGTTTGTTGTTCTGAAGTACCCAGATCCGGATTTTGATCATGTACTTGCATAGACAAACAGGCCATCCCTTGGATCAGCTCTGCCATGTTGTTCTGGCCTTGCTGCATTCGTTGTAAAACCTGGATCATCTCCGCTTGTTGGTTGTACATCTGGGTCTGCTGAGCCATCATTTGAGCTTGCTGAGTTGCGATGCTTTGTATGGTTTGGTCGTGGAGGGCGTTTGCTTCGCTCTGTCTCATCACCTCAGCGTATATGCTTTCTAGAGTTCCGGATGGTTCTTCCTCTCGTCTCCTAGGCCTGCGTCTGGATGATGTACCTGCAACAAAATTAGAGGAGGAGGGTGCGGTGTGTGCTTGTGCATTAGTTCCGTCCCTGCCAGCAGCAACATTCCCAGGAATGTGCGCAGGGCCTGGGTTATCAGTATAACAATAGTTTTCCTCTCGCTGCACATCTGTGCGGCTTGGGTTAGGAAGTGTAAAATTTGGGAAAACTTTATTGTCAATCAGTAGATCATACATACCGTCTTCTCTTTTCTTAACCAGCTTCATACGTTCAGTCATTTTCAAATCAATGGTAAGAGAAGGAAGTGGTGTTAAGGCTGCGAAATGTCCTTCGAGCTCAAGGGCTCGAGCTATAGTTGTTATTAGACCGCCGAATGTGATGGCGCCTTTGTTCGAGGCGGTAATGGAGCACATATGATTAAGCATGAATGGGACATGGTTTATTCGGCGGTCTGCAAAGGTGTTAAGTAAATAGAAAAATTCCTTCTCATTCACTTTGTTTGAATTAGACCGGCCGAAAATTATAGTAGCCAATAGTTGGCGAAAATAACGAAAAGCCGGGTTTTGAAT
Source organism: Lathyrus tuberosus (assembly GCA_022829125.1). Lineage (NCBI taxonomy): Eukaryota > Viridiplantae > Streptophyta > Magnoliopsida > Fabales > Fabaceae > Lathyrus > Lathyrus tuberosus. The sequence goes on from JALAZF010000117.1 coordinate 12,090,137, forward strand.
GAGAGTGGCCTTATTTCCTTCACAACTTTGGGTATGAGTGCCTGTTAGACCCCTCCAAAGACACTTGTAACTGTTAACCCACTCAGGTCCACTCGGGATACTATACAGTACATTGTTTCCTACTGGGAAATTTAGTTTAGCAGCCAGTTCATCAAAAGTGAATTAAAATTCAGTATTAAACATTCGAAACTGGACCGTCCCTTCTGGGTCATAAATAACCGAGCTAAGAAATTCTAAGGTAAGTGGGACATAGACACGGTCTCTATTAGACAAAAAATGTTTCAAATTTACTCGTTCTAATAAAAAGTCTACGCTTTCAGTAAGTCCTAAAACTTCTAAACAATTAGTATCCGCATACCTTGTTGGCTCGATCTCGCGTTGTGTAAGCGACCAGAGATGAGTAGCTTGGTCTTGATCTCTGCAAAGTAATGTATACCCTTGTGCTGTTGGTGCTGGTTCCATTTTTGTTGATAGCAATTGCACTCTCACAACTTAGACATGCAGACAAAAATATTCTAAATGCAAAATATGTGTGTGAGTGAATGTTACTGAAAGTGTGTATTTATAGTAGAAGGATTTATCATTTAATTTGTGTAGTTGTGGTAGGTGGCGGTCAAAGGAAATTTTTTTGAAATCTGACAAGTGTGTGACATGCACATGCAAAAAGCATGCATAGGCCAAAATAGGAGGTGGCGGGGGCCACAAGGAAAGGTGTGGCGGAAGCCACATAAATTAAAGTGGCGAGAGCCACATTCTTCAAGGTGGCGAGAGCCACACTTCCAATAGAGTGGCGGGAGCCACATGCTCCTAAGTGGCGGGAGCCACTTCTAACATATATATATATATATATATTTTGTTTTTATCTTCAAATTCCACACTTCCCTGCATGTGATAACTCAGAGATTCCTTCTATTTTTTATTTCTTCATGTGACAAGATTGGTCATAGGAAATGCAAGCAGGCTACTACATGACATTTGTATTAGGACCATGCGTGTCCTTACTTTTATCAGCATTAAATCATGTAACAGAGTGATGATAGATGATACAGTAAGCATATGAATAATATTGAATAATGAAACAGCAGGATAATAAATGAAATAGCAGTCAGTATCACACGCTTGTACTGTAATAGTCAATAACTGAATCGAAAATAAATGTAACCAAAACAAACCAACTGACTGAAAGAAATTAAAACTTGAAATTTAAGTCAATTGAAACCAAAATACATTAAACCCAAATTCAACTGAAATGAAAAATATGTAACAGTAAAAATAATTAAATTACGGAAATGAGAAAAACTGAATGAAAAGTTAGCTTTCGTCTCCCACACGTAGAATTAACGGTGTCCTCACTGTTAAAATGCAGAAGCCCGGATGTGAAGCAAATACTCCCCTAGCCACGTTGATTTGGATTGTTAGCAAGTCCTCTAGAAAATAGTTGCTGATGAAAATGATCCAATTGTTCTACCACCATATCCATAAATCCATGAAATTCAATGCAAATAGTGGTGAATTCTGCTTGAAGGTCAGTCACTCGGTTCTCCAAGGCTGTTATGGCAGCAGTGAAATCAATGGGTGGAGGAGGAGCTACAGTAGGTGTGTGAGATTCAGCATCAGAAATATAGTCTTCATCAAATTCATAAATCTGTGGTGTATCAGGTGGTGATGGTGGGGCGTGAAGTGGTTCGGTCAAGTCATAAAACCAATTGTTTCTATTATGGACACTGGTGCACTCATGGTTAGGTAAAGTGAAAAGACGGACGACCTCATTATTAATTAGGTAGTCAAAGGTATCCGGTCCGAGGTTTCCTATGATTCGGTGGTTAAAGCAGAAGTTAAGGTTCATAGGTCGGAAGGTACCAAGAGGGTTAAACCTGATCAGAGGATGTCTCAGTCCTATGGCATTTTCTATCATGGTGACTAAACCTCCTATTATGATAGGTGTGCGAGCATCCAGTACAAGACTCACAAAATTAGTTATCATAAAGGTAGCAGCATTTACTGGGCGGCCCTGTGAAGCACAATACAAAATATAAAGCTCAGTTCTGGATACAGAGGTATCATTTTCTTCCTTACCGAAAATGGTATGGGCGAGGATTTTGTGAAAATACCGGATGGCTGGGTTGTGGATACTCTCAAAAAACATGCCAAAGGGTTCAGGGTTATAATTGCCGGTTATGTTATCCCAGAAGTAGTTCAGGTCGAGATCAAGGAGCAATTCATCTTGGTATGCGGTAACCACATCAGGTCCACTAGGAAATCCTAGGAGTTCAGCAAGTTCTCTATGGTTATAAGTATAATCATTATCAAACAGTCTAAAAGTAACCAGCCCTTTATGGAATCCGTAACCATGGTTAGGTATGTGAGTAAGGGAGCTAAGGAACTCAAGTGTCAGCCTACGATAAGAAGTAAACCTTTGTCTGATAGAAGCAGTCTCCCACCCCAGTTGGCTAAACAGAAACAGGATGCTGTCCCTGATACCTAACTCAGCCATGGTAGGTCCATCATAGTAAATAGTCAAAGCCATATCTCTCTAAGCTAACATCTCAAATCTCCTCCTCTGAGCTCTGCCTCTGAAAACAATGTTCATGTAATCTACTTGTTGCATCTTGAAAGTTAGTTACTAACTAAGCTAAGTTAGCCTGTAAGTAAGTAGATAGTCATGCAAAGTTAGTGATGAACATGTAAATTATGGCATCAAGAAATAGGGAGAAGGAGAGGAAATAGGAAAAAAAAATGTAATAAAAGGTAAAAACTAAACAAGGAGTAAAATAAAATCAAATAAAATAAAGTAAAATGAAACGAAATAAAATAAAGCATTTAAAATTCGGGTATTAAAAATACGTGGGTTGCCTCCCACCAAGCGTTGTTTTTAATGTCTTAAGCCTGACATAGTTCTAGTGCAATGTCAGTTTTCAGAATGAACGGGCAGCTCTAGGAGCTTTAGACTAGCCGAGTAATCTCTATTGTCTACGCAGTGATAATGTTTTAAACGCTGTCCATTTACTATAAATGGTTGATCAGATCTACTTTTTATTTCTACGGCACCACTTGGGAAAACCTTACTTATTATGAAGGGACCTGACCACCTAGATCTAAGTTTTCCTGGGAAGAGTTTAAGGCGTGAATTAAACAGGAGTACTACGTCGCCTTCATTAAATTCTTTACGGGAAATTCATTTTTCGTGCCATTTTTTAGTTCTTTCTTTATATATCCTAGCATTCTCGTATGCGTCTAGTCGAAGTTCTTCTAGTTCGTGAATGTCTAAGATTCTTTTCTCACCTGCGGCAGTATGGTCTAAGTTGAGGGTCTTAATGGCCTAGTAGGCTTTGTGCTCTAATTCTACAGGGAGATGGCATGATTTTCCGTAAACTAACTTAAAAGGTGTGGTTCCTATTGGGGTTTTATAAGCTGTCCTATATGCCCACAGAGCTTCGTGTAATTTTGATGACCAGTCTTTTCTAGAGGTTGCAACAGTCTTTTCTAAGATTTGTTTGATTTCTCTGTTCGAGACTTCGACTTGTCCACTTGTTTGTGGATGATATGGTGTTGCTACACGGTGTCGGACTCCATACTTCAGTAGAAGTTTTTCAAATATCTTAGATATAAAATGGGAGCCTCCCTCACTGATGACAAGTCTGGGTACACCGAATCTAGGGAAGATTATGTTCTTGAAAAGCTTAATTACTACTCGTGTGTCATTTGTTGGAGAAGCTACAGCCTCGATCCATTTTAAAACGTAATCAATAGTGACGAGTATATATTTATTACCAAAAGAAGATGGGAATGGCCCCATGAAGTCAATCCCCCACACATCAAAGACTTCCACTTCTAAAATACCCTTTTGTGGCATTTCATCGCGTCTAGAGATGTTACCCGTGCGTTGGCACCGGTCGCAGTTTAATATCGCGATATGGACATCTTTCCATAGATTAGGCCAGAATAGGCCAGATTGTAAGATCTTAGCGCAAGTCTTTGAAGTGCTTGGGTGTCCGCCATAAGGAGCAGAATGACAATGTGAGATTATGTTTTCTATTTCATCTTCGGGGACACATCGACGGAAAATTCCATCGGCACCTCTCTTAAAAAGTAGAGGGTCATCCCAATAATATTGTTTAAGGTCCTGAAAGAATTTCTTCTTTTGTTGGTAAGTTAGATCTGGTGGAAGTACCCCCGGCAGCTAGGTAGTTAACAAAGTTAGCATACCATGGTAGTGTTGTATTTGTTTGAATTTCTTCCACTAATTCCTTTGGTTTGGTATCGTTCAAGGTTAATTCAGACATATTGCTTTCCAATTGGGCTATCAGTCGCTTATATGGGAAGTCATCATTAATAGGCACTTGCTCAGGCTTAATACCTTCTATTCTTGATAAATGGTCTGCGACTACATTTTTTGTGCCTTTTTTATCCTTTATCTCTAAATCGAATTCTTGTAAGAGTAGGATCCATCTTAAAAGTCTAGGTTTGGCATCTTTATTACTTAGTAGGTATCTTATCGTGGCATGATCGGTATAGATAATGATTTTCGCTCCTACCAAGTAGGAACAGAATTTATCCAGAGCGAACACGACAACTAGGAGTTCCTTTTCAGTGGTGGTGTAGTTCATTTGGGTAGGATCTAGGGTTCTACTTGCGTAGTAAATTGCATGGAGCTTTCTGTCCTTTCTTTGTCCTAAGACTGGGCCTGCGGCATAGTCACTCGCATCACACATGATTTCAAATGGTAATCTCCAATCAGGTGGTTGCATGATAGGTGCGGTAACGAGAGCCATTTTCAATTGCTCAAACGCTTTTAGGCATTTCTCATCGAAGATAAATTCAGCGTCTTTCATTAATAAACCTGTCAGTGGTTTGGTAATTTTTGAGAAATCTTTGATGAATCGTCGGTAGAAACCGGCGTGTCCTAAGAAACTTCTTATTTCTCGTACGAATTTTGGAGGTTGGAGGTTTTCTATAATCTCTATCTTGGCTTTATCAACTTCGATCCCTCTATCAGATACTACGTGTCCAAGTACGATTCCTTGATTGACCATAAAATGACATTTCTCCCAGTTTAGTACGAGATTGACTTTCACACATCTTTTAAGTACCATTTCTAGGTTCGATAGACATCCTTCAAAACTCTGCCCACAAACAGAAAAATCGTCCTTAAACACTTCCATAATGTCGTCTATAAAATCAGCGAAAATTGACATCATGCATCTTTGGAATGTTGCGGGAGCGTTACATAGTCCAAACGGCATTCGTCGGTAAGCAAATGTACCATAGGGACATGTGAAAGTTGTCTTTTCTTGGTCATCAGGATGAATAGGGATTTGGAAGAATCCTGAATAACCGTCTAAATAGCAGAAGTAAGAATGCTTTGCCAATCGTTCCAACATTTGGTCAATGAATGGTAATGGGAAATGATCTTTACGAGTAGCTTTGTTCAATTTTCTATAATCGATACACATTCTACTTCCTGTTATGACTCTTTGCGTTATAGATTCACCTTTTGAGTTCTTAACAACTGTAACACCTCCCTTCTTAGGTACGACATGTACTGGGCTAACCCATTTACTGTCTGATATCGGGTATATAATTCCCGCATCTAAGAGCTTTTTCACTTCATCCTTAACTACAGTACTTAAGATTGGATTAATCCTTCTCTGGTGTTCTCTAGAGGTCTTACAGTCTTCCTCTAGCATAATGCGATGCATACAGATAGAGGGACTTATTCCTTTAAGGTCAGCGATGTTGTAGCCTAACGCAGTTGGATATTTTCTTAAGACATCTAAAAGCTTCTTAGTTTCAGGTTGTCCTAAGTCTGCATTGACTATTACAGGTCGTTCGAGTTTTGTGTCTAGGAATTCGTACCTTAAACTATCGGGTAGTTTTTTCAGTTCTAAATCTGGTTTCTTTGGGCAAGGAAGATGATCGGGTGTAAGTGCTAAACATTCGCTTAGGCTATCATCTTGGTATGGTTCACGCCAATTATCATCTTCAAAAATCGGAGGTATTGGAATTTTTATAATATCTGAGTATATGGTCGGTTCCATTTCCATTTCTCTTACGCACTCATCTATGACATCTAATAGATAACATGTGTCCTCTATAGCTGGTGCTTGTAAGAATTGTGTCAGGATAAATTCAACCTTTTCTTCACCAACTTCAAAGGTTAGCTTACCTCTCTTTACGTCTATAATGGCTCCGGCGGTAGCTAAGAATGGTCTTCCTAATATGATAGGCGTAGTGGAGTCTTCTTTAATGTCCATGATTATGAAATCGGTAGGAATATAGAATTGCCCTATATGAACTGGAACATTCTCTAGTATACCAACGGGATATTTAATAGAGCGGTCAGCTAATTGAACGGACATCTTAGTTGGTCTTAATTCTCCCATATCAAGCTTCTTGCATACGGATAAGGGCATTACACTGATACTGGCACCTAAGTCGCACAGAGCCTTGTCTATGACGAACTTTCCAATTACACAAGGTATGGAGAAACTACCTGGGTCTTTCAGCTTAGGAGGCATGTTGTTTTGGATTATTGCGCTACACTCAACAGTAAGTGTAACTGTTTCATTATCCTCAATCTTTTTCTTATTAGATAGGATTTCTTTAAGGAACTTAGCATATGAGGGCATCTGAGTGATAGCTTCTGTAAAAGGTATTGTGATGTTCAATTGTTTCAGAAGTTCAACAAATTTCTTAAATTGCCCTACAGTTTTAGAATTTGCGAATCTTTGAGGATACGGAATAGGGGGTTTATATGGTGGTGGAGGCACATAAGGCTTTTCCACGGCCTCTTGGTCATTATCTTCCTTTTCCTTTGATTCATTCTCCTCAGTATTAAGCTTTTGGTACATGGGCGGATTCTGAAGTCTTGGATCAATGGGTCCTTCTAGTTCTTTACCACTTCTCAATATAACGGCATTTGGATGTCCTTTCGAATTAGGTTGTGGCTGTCCAGGAAATGTTCCTGCAGGAGCAGCAGTAGGTGCTTGTTGTTGTGCCACTTGTGAAATTTGCGTTTCAAGCATTTTGTTGTGGGTGGCTAAAGCGTCTACTTTGTTCGCTAATTGCTTAATCTGCTCACTAGTGTGTATGTTTTGATTCAGGAAGTCTTTGTTTATTTGAGCCTGGGTAGCTATAAAGTTTTCCATCATTAGTTCAAGGTTGGACTTCCTAGGAACATTAGGGGCAGTTGCAGCAGCCTTTTGGTAGCCTGGTGGTGCAGCAGGTGCTTGACCAGGTGCATATAATGCATTGTTTTTTTTATAAGAGAAGTTTGGATGGTTCTTCCAGCCCGGATTGTAGGTATTTGTATAAGGGTTTCCTTGAGCATAATTTACTTGGTCACTGGAGACTCCTGCCAGAATTTGACATTCAGTGGCAGCATATCCAGGTGTTCCGTATAATTCGCAGTTTTGAGCTACAGCAGCCACGGTGGCTGCAGGCGTTATGGTCAAATTATCAATCTTTTGGGCAAGGGCATCTACCTTAGCATTGACATGATCAAGGCTACTAACCTCGTACATTCCACCTTTTCTTTGGGATTTTTCCACTGCAGTTCTTTCTCCTCCCCATTGGTAGTGGTTTTGAGCCATGCTCTCGATCAGTTGGTGGGCTTCTTCATATGGTTTATCCATAAGCGTACCACCAGCGGCGACATCTATTGTCAATCTTGTATTGTACAAGAGACCATTATAAAATGTGTGGATGATTAACCAATCTTCAAGACCGTGATGCGGGCACATACTCATCATGTCTTTATATCTTTCCCATGCATCGTAAAGAGATTCGTTATCCTTCTGTCGAAAACTATTAATTTGGGCTCTCAACATAGCTGTTTTGCTTGGGGGGAAATATCGTGCTAAGAATACCTTTTTCAACTCATCCCACGTAGTAACGGAGTTTGATGGCAAGGATTGCAACCAAGCCCAAGCTCTGTCTCTTAATGAGAAAGGAAAAAGGCGTAGTCTTATCGCGTCCGCAGTTACACCATTTGCCTTTATTGTGTCTGCGTACTGCACAAACATGGTCAAATGTTCGTTAGGATCTTCCGTAGGGTTTCCAAAAAACTGATGTTGTTGTACGGCTGACAGCAATGAAGGTTTCAACTCGAAATCGTTTTGGTTGATAGCAGGGGCAACAATGCTACTATGTGGTTCTTGCTCAGACGGGGTAGCATAGAACTTAAGAGGACGGTTTTGTGGTCTTTCACCCATGTTTTGTTCTTTGACTGGTTCAGGGGTGTGAGCAAGGAGATCGGGAATATTATACTTGCATTGATACCCAAGTATTCTGCGTCTTAAATGTAAGAAACGCTCTAATTCGGCGACTGGGGGTTGCAAGTCTTCGCTTTGTGAGCGAGTACTTGGCATACAATCGAGAAAAAGGGAAATAAAATTTGTTGCCTTAGTCTATACTGCGCAACAAATGAATCGCACTAATGACTAAATCAAAGTCCCCGGCAACGGCGCCAAAAACTTGATCGTGACTTTATGAGTCGAATCGGGTTACTAACTGCAAGCGCACAGTCTATCGCGTAGTTTTAAAAAGATATCGATCCCACAAGGACTGATAATCAAACTAGTGCTATCAGATTGTTACTATGTTAGCTAAGGCTAATTGTTCTAAGGGAAATAAGGGCGACAGAAATTAGATCTAAGAAGGCTGAACATTCAATAAAAATAATTAATAACGAGATATCAGTATGTAACGCATTAGTAGTCTGGAATTTAATAAGTCATCGGTGTAGGGTTAAGTGTCAAATTACTTTTCAGTAGAAAATACTCATTTAAAAGACCTTATCTCAAACTTTCGTGTTTATTGATTTAGACTATACCGTTAAATCAAAATGAGCGTTCTCGCTGTATCATTTGCATTTAAAAATACTATTTGAAAATGAATAAGTCCTAATCAATTCTAAAGTGTTTCCGCTGTGTTTAAAATCAATGCCTAGTTTCAGCTATCTGGTTAAACTCTCAAACTCTCGTTTATCTTGACCTTAACCTTAAATGCCTTTTTACTTTCGTAAGGAAAACCAATCGATTAAAAATAAGAAACCAAAGCCTAAAAACTAATTTGTAAAAAATTAGCACCGATTATTACTTAATTCCATTTGAATAACTTGTTTACATACTGATACCAAATAATCTAGCCAAACATGGTTGGAATGGAAAACATGCTAACACAATATATATTACTAGTACTAATCATGCTGCAACAAACGATAGATAAAAGCATATAATAAAAACCTAGAATTGAAATAATCTGGCAAATGAATTCTTGCTACAAACTTGAAGCGATCCGGCACAATTTGCTTACAAGAGGAAATAATGAAACTGGAAGTGCAGAAGTGCAAAAAAAAATAACAAAAACTAAGAACTGTTTAATTAAAAAATGCAGAAAACTAATTCACTCAAAGCTCTCTTGAAAATTCACGGACCCCCTCAAAGGAGGGCTTCAGTTCAATTTATATCAGTCGTCTGGCCGTTGAGAATAACGTGTGAATCGTGTGGAAGTTATTTGAGGAAATCACGCAAGGAAGTTGAAAACCCTAGAGAAAGTAGGAAAGGTGGTGGAATTCTTTTTCTCTTCCCAGAAAGTAGGTGGCTCGCACCACCTCTTCATTCTCATACGTGGCTTGCGCCACTTTAGTTGTTAGTGGTGGTCGGCAACCACAATGTGGCTTGCGCCATATGTGTGGTGGTGGGCCCACCCTTAAAATTTTTTTTTTCTTTTTCTCTTTTCTTTCCTTTTCATTTCTTTCCATTTCCTTTCTCTTCTCTTCCTTTTCTTTCCTCTTCATTTCTTTTCTCTTCAGTTTCTTCAATAAATATTTATTTTCCGTTAAATCCCGGTTCGACTCGAGTACCTGAAAGACATAAACAAATATGTGTAAAATAAAGCATAAATCGGGTGAAAACAAATAAAACATAGTATAAATTCATGCATGTCAAGTCAAATATACGATATAATTTTGCGTTATCACAAAGGATAAACAACGAGCTCACGATAACTCGAAGTTTGGGTTCATGTTTGACTCGATTCAAACAAGAACGGTTTTAAATGACAGACTCACGATAATCTGAAGTTAACCAAGGATAAACAACGAGCTCACGATAACTCGAAGTCTAGGTTCAGGTTTGACTCGATTCAAACAAGAATGGTTTTAGACTACAGACTCACGAAAATCTGAAGTTAACAAAGGATAAACAACGAGCTCACGATAACTCGAAGTCTAGGTTCAGGTTTGACTTGATTCAAACAAGAACGGTTTTAGACGACAGACTCACGATAATATGAAGTTAACAAAGGATAAACAACGAGCTCACGATAACTCGAAGTCTAGGTTCAGGTTTGACTCGATTCAAACAAGAACGGTTTTAGACGACAGACTCATGATAATCTGAAGTTAACAAAGGATAAACAACGAGCTCACGATAACTCGAAGTCTAGGTTCAGGTTTGACTTGATTCAAACAATAACGGTTTTAAACGACAGACTCACGATAATCTGAAGTTAACAAAGGATAAACAACGAGCTCACGATAACTCGAGGTTTAGGTTCATGTTTAACTCGATTCAAACAAGAACGGTTTTAAATGACAGACCCACAATAATCTAAAGTTAACAAAGGATAAACAACGAGCTCACGATAACTCAAAGTTTTGGTTCAGGTTTGACTCGATTCAAACAAGAACGGTTTTAAACGACAGACTCACGATAATCTGAAGTTAACAAAGGATAAACAACGAGCTCACGATAACTCGAAGTTTGGGTTCATGTTTGACTCGATTCAAACAAGAACGGTTTTAAACGACAGACTCACGATAATCTGAAGTTAACAAAGGATAAACAACGAGCTCACGATAACTCGAAGTCTAGGTTCAGGTTTGACTCGATTCAAACAAGAATGGTTTTAGACTACAGACTCACGAAAATCTTAAGTTAACAAAGGATAAACAACAAGCTCACGATAACTCGAAGTTTAGGTTCAGGTTTGACTCGATTCAAACAAGAACGGTTTTAAACGACAGACTCACGATAATCTGAAGTTAACAAAGGATAAACAATGAGCTCACGATAACTCGAAGTCTAGGTTCAGGTTTGACTCGATTCAAACAAGAACGGTTTTAGACGACAGACTCACGAAAATCTTAAGTTTACAAAGGATAAACAACAAGCTCACGATAACTCGAAGTTTAGGTTCAGGTTTGACTCGATTCAAACAAGAACGGTTTTAGACGACAGACTCACGATAATCTGAAGTTAACAAAGGATAAACAACGAGCTCACGATAACTCGAAGTTTGGGTTCATGTTTGACTCGATTCAAACAAGAACGGTTTTAAATGACAGACTCACGATAATCTGAAGTTAACAAAGGATAAACAACGAGCTCACGATAACTCGAAGTCTAGGTTCAGGTTTGACTCGATTCAAACAAGAACGGTTTTAGACGACAGACTCACGAAAATCTTAAGTTTACAAAGGATAAACAACAAGCTCACGATAACTCGAAGTTTAGGTTCAGGTTTGACTCGATTCAAACAAGAACGGTTTTAAACGACAGACTCACGATAATCTGAAGTTAACAAAGGATAAACAATGAGCTCACGATAACTCGAAGTCTAGGTTCAGGTTTGACTCGGTTCAAACAAGAACGGTTTTAAACGACAGATTCACGATAATCTGAAGTTAACAAATGATAAACAACGAGCTCACGATAACTCGAAGTCTAGGTTCAGGTTTGAGTCGATTCAAACAAGAACGGTATTAAACGACAGGCTCACGATAATCTGAAGTTAACAAAGGATAAACAACGAGCTCACGATAACTCGATGTTTGGGATCATGTTTGACTCGATTCAAACAAGACTGGTTTTAAATGACAGACTCACGATAATCTGAGGTTAACAAAGGATAAACAACATGCTCACGATAACTCAAAGTTTAGGTTCAGGTTTGACTCGATTCAACCAAGAACGGTTTTAGACGACAGACTCACGATAATCTGAAGTTAATAAAAGATAAACAACGAGCTGACGATAACTCGAAGTCTAGGTTCAGGTTTGACTCGATTCAAACAAGAACAATTTTAGACGACAGACTCACAATAATCTGAAGTTGACAAAGGATAAACAATGAGCTCACGATAACTCGAAGACTAGGTTCAGGTTTGACTCGATTCAAACAAGAACGGTTTTAAACGACAGACTCACGATAATCTGAAGTTAACAAAGGATAAACAACGGGCTCACGATAACTCGAAGTCTAGGTTCAGGTTTGACTCGATTCAAACAAGAACGGTTTTAAACGACAGACTCACGATAATCTGAAGTTAACCAAGGATAAACAACGAGCTCACGATAACTCCAAGTCTAGGTTCAGGTTTGACTCGATTGAAACAAGAACGGTTTTAGACGACAGACTCACGATAATCTGAAGTTAACAAGGCATAAACAATGGGCTCACGATAACTCGAAGTCTAGGTTCAGGTTTAACTCGATTCAAACAAGAACGGTTTTAGACGACAGACTCACGATAATATGAAGTTAACAAAGGATAAACAACGAGCTCACGATAACTCGAAGTCTAGGTTCAGGTTTGACTCGATTCAAACAAGAACGGTTTTAGACGACATACTCACGAAAATCTTAAGTTAACAAAGGATAAACAACAAGCTCACGATAATTCGAAGTTTAGGTTCAGGTTTGACTCGATTCAAACAATAACGGTTTTAAACGACAGACTCACGATAATCTGAAGTTAACAAAGGATAAACAATGAGCTCACGATAACTCGAAGTCTAGGTTCAGGTTTGACTCGATTCAAACAAGAACGGTTTTAAACGACAGACTCACGATAATCTGAAGTTACCAAATGATAAGCAACGAGCTCACGATAACTCGAAGTCTAGGTCCAGGTTTGACTCGATTCAAACAAGAACAGTTTTAAACGACAGACTCACGATAATCTGAAGTTACCAAAGGATAAACAACGAGCTCACGATAACTCGAAGTTTGGGTTCATGTTTGACTCGATTCAAACAAGAACGGTTTTAAATGACAGACTCACGATAATCTGAAGTTAACAAAGGATAAACAACGAGCTCACGATAACTCGAAGTCTAGGTTCAGGTTTGACTCGATTCAAACAAGAATGGTTTTAGACTACAGACTCACGAAAATCTTAAGTTAACAAAGGATAAACAACGAGCTCACGATAACTCGAAGTCTAGGTTCAGGTTTGACTTGATTCAAACAAGAACGGTTTTAGACGACAGACTCACGATAATATGAAGTTAACAAAGGATAAACAACGAGCTCACGATAACTCGAAGTCTAGTTTCAGGTTTGACTCGATTCAAACAAGAACGGTTTTAGACGACATACTCACGAAAATCTTAAGTTAACAAAGGATAAACAACAAGCTCACGATAATTTGAAGTTTAGGTTCAGGTTTGACTCGATTCAAACAATAACGGTTTTAAACGACAGACTCACGATAATCTGAAGTTAACAAAGGATAAACAATGAGCTCACGATAACTCGAAGTCTAGGTTCAGGTTTGACTCGATTCAAACAAGAACGGTTTTAAACGACAGACTCACGATAATCTGAAGTTACCAAATGATAAACAACGAGCTCACGATAACTCGAAGTCTAGGTCCAGGTTTGACTCGATTCAAACAAGAACAGTTTTAAACGACAGACTCACGATAATCTGAAGTTAACAAAGGATAAACAACGAGCTCACGATAACTCGAAGTTTGGGTTCATGTTTGACTCGATTCAAACAAGAACGGTTTTAAATGACAGACTCACGATAATCTGAAGTTAACAAAGGATAAACAACGAGCTCACGATAACTCGAAGTCTAGGTTCAGGTTTGACTCGATTCAAACAAGAATGGTTTTAGACTACAGACTCACGAAAATCTTAAGTTAACAAAGGATAAACAACGAGCTCACGATAACTCGAAGTCTAGGTTCAGGTTTGACTTGATTCAAACAAGAACGGTTTTAGACGACAGACTCACGATAATATGAAGTTAACAAAGGATAAACAACGAGCTCACGATAACTCGAAGTCTAGTTTCAGGTTTGACTCGATTCAAACAAGAACGGTTTTAGACGACATACTCACGAAAATCTTAAGTTAACAAAGGATAAACAACAAGCTCACGATAATTTGAAGTTTAGGTTCAGGTTTGACTCGATTCAAACAATAACGGTTTTAAACGACAGACTCACGATAATCTGAAGTTAACAAAGGATAAACAATGAGCTCACGATAACTCGAAGTCTAGGTTCAGGTTTGACTCGATTCAAACAAGAACGGTTTTAAACGACAGACTCACGATAATCTGAAGTTACCAAATGATAAACAACGAGCTCACGATAACTCGAAGTCTAGGTCCAGGTTTGACTCGATTCAAACAAGAACAGTTTTAAACGACAGACTCACGATAATCTGAAGTTAACAAAGGATAAACAACGAGCTCACGATAACTCGAAGTTTGGGTTCATGTTTGACTCGATTCAAACAAGAACGGTTTTAAATGACAGACTCACGATAATCTGAAGTTAACAAAGGATAAACAACGAGCTCACGATAACTCGAAGTCTAGGTTCAGGTTTGACTCGATTCAAACAAGAATGGTTTTAGACTACAGACTCACGAAAATCTTAAGTTAACAAAGGATAAACAACAAGCTCACGATAACTCGAAGTTTAGGTTCAGGTTTGACTCGATTCAAACAAGAACGGTTTTAAACGACAGACTCACGATAATCTGAAGTTAACAAAGGATAAACAATGAGCTCACGATAACTCGAAGTCTAGGTTCAGGTTTGACTCGATTCAAACAAGAACGGTTTTAGACGACAGACTCACGAAAATCTTAAGTTTACAAAGGATAAACAACAAGCTCACGATAACTCGAAGTTTAGGTTCAGGTTTGACTCGATTCAAACAAGAACGGTTTTAGACGACAGACTCACGATAATCTGAAGTTAACAAAGGATAAACAACGAGCTCACGATAACTCGAAGTTTGGGTTCATGTTTGACTCGATTCAAACAAGAACGGTTTTAAATGACAGACTCACGATAATCTGAAGTTAACAAAGGATAAACAACGAGCTCACGATAACTCGAAGTCTAGGTTCAGGTTTGACTCGATTCAAACAAGAACGGTTTTAGACGACAGACTCACGAAAATCTTAAGTTTACAAAGGATAAACAACAAGCTCACGATAACTCGAAGTTTAGGTTCAGGTTTGACTCGATTCAAACAAGAACGGTTTTAAACGACAGACTCACGATAATCTGAAGTTAACAAAGGATAAACAATGAGCTCACGATAACTCGAAGTCTAGGTTCAGGTTTGACTCGGTTCAAACAAGAACGGTTTTAAACGACAGATTCACGATAATCTGAAGTTAACAAATGATAAACAACGAGCTCACGATAACTCGAAGTCTAGGTTCAGGTTTGACTCGATTCAAACAAGAACGGTTTTAGACGACATACTCACGAAAATCTTAAGTTAACAAAGGATAAACAACAAGCTCACGATAATTTGAAGTTTAGGTTCAGGTTTGACTCGATTCAAACAATAACGGTTTTAAACGACAGACTCACGATAATCTGAAGTTAACAAAGGATAAACAATGAGCTCACGATAACTCGAAGTCTAGGTTCAGGTTTGACTCGATTCAAACAAGAACGGTTTTAAACGACAGACTCACGATAATCTGAAGTTACCAAATGATAAACAACGAGCTCACGATAACTCGAAGTCTAGGTCCAGGTTTGACTCGATTCAAACAAGAACAGTTTTAAACGACAGACTCACGATAATCTGAAGTTAACAAAGGATAAACAACGAGCTCACGATAACTCGAAGTTTGGGTTCATGTTTGACTCGATTCAAACAAGAACGGTTTTAAATGACAGACTCACGATAATCTGAAGTTAACAAAGGATAAACAACGAGCTCACGATAACTCGAAGTCTAGGTTCAGGTTTGACTCGATTCAAACAAGAATGGTTTTAGACTACAGACTCACGAAAATCTTAAGTTAACAAAGGATAAACAACGAGCTCACGATAACTCGAAGTCTAGGTTCAGGTTTGACTTGATTCAAACAAGAACGGTTTTAGACGACAGACTCACGATAATATGAAGTTAACAAAGGATAAACAACGAGCTCACGATAACTCGAAGTCTAGTTTCAGGTTTGACTCGATTCAAACAAGAACGGTTTTAGACGACATACTCACGAAAATCTTAAGTTAACAAAGGATAAACAACAAGCTCACGATAATTTGAAGTTTAGGTTCAGGTTTGACTCGATTCAAACAATAACGGTTTTAAACGACAGACTCACGATAATCTGAAGTTAACAAAGGATAAACAATGAGCTCACGATAACTCGAAGTCTAGGTTCAGGTTTGACTCGATTCAAACAAGAACGGTTTTAAACGACAGACTCACGATAATCTGAAGTTACCAAATGATAAACAACGAGCTCACGATAACTCGAAGTCTAGGTCCAGGTTTGACTCGATTCAAACAAGAACAGTTTTAAACGACAGACTCACGATAATCTGAAGTTAACAAAGGATAAACAACGAGCTCACGATAACTCGAAGTTTGGGTTCATGTTTGACTCGATTCAAACAAGAACGGTTTTAAATGACAGACTCACGATAATCTGAAGTTAACAAAGGATAAACAACGAGCTCACGATAACTCGAAGTCTAGGTTCAGGTTTGACTCGATTCAAACAAGAATGGTTTTAGACTACAGACTCACGAAAATCTTAAGTTAACAAAGGATAAACAACAAGCTCACGATAACTCGAAGTTTAGGTTCAGGTTTGACTCGATTCAAACAAGAACGGTTTTAAACGACAGACTCACGATAATCTGAAGTTAACAAAGGATAAACAATGAGCTCACGATAACTCGAAGTCTAGGTTCAGGTTTGACTCGATTCAAACAAGAACGGTTTTAGACGACAGACTCATGATAATCTGAAGTTAACAAAGGATAAACAACGAGCTCACGATAACTCGAAGTCTAGGTTCAGGTTTGACTTGATTCAAACAATAACGGTTTTAAACGATACACTCACGATAATCTGAAGTTAACAAAGGATAAACAACGAGCTCACGATAACTCGAGGTTTAGGTTCATGTTTGACTCGATTCAAACAAGAACGGTTTTAAATGACAGACCCACAATAATCTAAAGTTAACAAAGGATAAACAACGAGCTCACGATAACTCGAAGTTTAGGTTCAGGTTTGACTCGATTCAAACAAGAACGGTTTTAAACGACAAACTCACGATAATCTGAAGTTAACAAAGGATAAACAACGAGCTCACAATAACTCGAAGTCTAGGTCCAGGTTTGACTCGATTCAAACAAGAACGGTTTTAAACGACAGACTCACGATAATCTGAAGTTAACAAAGGATAAACAACGAGCTCACGATAACTCGAAGTCTAGGTTCAGGTTTGACTCGAATCAAACAAGAACGGTTTTAGACGACAGACTCACGATAATATGAAGTTAACAAAGGATAAACAACGAGCTCACGATAACTCGAAGTCTAGGTTCAGGTTTGAGTCGATTCAAACAAGAACGGTTTTAGACGACAGACTCACAAAAATCTTAAGTTAACAAAGGATAAACAACAAGCTCACGATAATTCGAAGTTTAGGTTCAGGTTTGACTCGATTCAAACAAGAATGGTTTTAAACAACAGACTCACGATAATCTGAAGTTAACAAAGGATAAACAATGAGCTCACGATAACTCAAAGTCTAGGTTCAGGTTTGACTCGATTCAAACAAGAACGGTTTTAAACGACAGACTCACGATAATCTGAAGTTAACAAATGATAAACAACGAGCTCACGACAACTCGAAGTCTAGGTTCAGGTTTGACTCGATTCAAACAAGAACAGTTTTAAACGACAGACTCACGATAATCTGAAGTTAACAAAGGATAAACAACGAGCTCACGATAACTCGAAGTTTGGGTTCATGTTTGACTCGATTCAAACAAGAACGGTTTTAAACGACAGACTCACGATAATCTGAAGTTAACAAATGATAAACAACGAGCTCACGATAACTCGATGTCTAGGTTCAGGTTTGACTCGATTCAAACAAGAACGGTTTTAGACGACAGACTCACGAAAATCGTAAGTTAACAAAGGATAAACAACAAGCTCACGATAACTCGAAGTTTAGGTTCAGGTTTGACTCGATTCAAACAAGAACGGTTTTAAACGACAGACTCACGATAATCTGAAGTTAACAAAGGATAAACAATGAGCTCACGATAACTCGAAGTCTAGGTTCAGGTTTGAATCGATTCAAACAAGGACGGTTTTAGACGACAGACTCACGAAAATCTTAAGTTAACAAAGGATAAACAACAAGCTCACGATAACTCGAAGTTTAGGTTAAGGTTTGACTCGATTCAAACAAGAACGGTTTTAATCGACAGACTCACGATAATCTGAAGTTAACAAAGGATAAACAATGAGCTCACGATAACTCGAAGTCTAGGTTCAGGTTTGACTCGATTCAAACAATAACGGTTTTAAACGACAGACTCACGATAATCTGAAGTTAACCAAGGATAAACAACGAGGCCACGATAACTCCAAGTCTAGGTTCAGGTTTGACTCGATTGAAACAAGAACGGTTTTAGACGACAGATTCACGATAATCTGAAGTTAACAAGGCATAAACAATGGGCTCACGATAACTCGAAGTCTAGGTTCAGGTTTAACTCGATTCAAACAAGAACGGTTTTAGACGACAGACTCACGATAATATGAAGTTAACAAAGGATAAACAACGAGCTCACGATAACTCAAAGTCTAGGTTCAGGTTTGACTCGATTCAAACAAGAACGGTTTTAGACGACATACTCACGAAAATCTTAAGTTAACAAAGGATAAACAACAAGCTCACGATAATTCGAAGTTTAGGTTCAGGTTTGACTCGATTCAAACAATAACGGTTTTAAACGACAGACTCACGATAATCTGAAGTTAACAAAGGATAAACAATGAGCTCACGATAACTCGAAGTCTAGGTTCAGGTTTGACTCGATTCAAACAAGAACGGTTTTAAACGACAGACTCACGATAATCTGAAGTTACCAAATGATAAACAACGAGCTCACGATAACTCGAAGTCTAGGTCCAGGTTTGACTCGATTCAAACAAGAACAGTTTTAAACGACAGACTCACGATAATCTGAAGTTAACAAAGGATAAACAACGAGCTCACGATAACTCGAAGTTTGGGTTCATGTTTGACTCGATTCAAACAAGAACGGTTTTAAATGACAGACTCACGATAATCTGAAGTTAACAAAGGATAAACAACGAGCTCACGATAACTCGAAGTCTAGGTTCAGGTTTGACTCGATTCAAACAAGAATGGTTTTAGACTACAGACTCACGAAAATCTTAAGTTAACAAAGGATAAACAACAAGCTCACGATAACTCGAAGTTTAGGTTCAGGTTTGACTCGATTCAAACAAGAACGGTTTTAAACGACAGACTCACGATAATCTGAAGTTAACAAAGGATAAACAATGAGCTCACGATAACTCGAAGTCTAGGTTCAGGTTTGACTCGATTCAAACAAGAACGGTTTTAGACGACAGACTCATGATAATCTGAAGTTAACAAAGGATAAACAACGAGCTCACGATAACTCGAAGTCTAGGTTCAGGTTTGACTTGATTCAAACAATAACGGTTTTAAACGATACACTCACGATAATATGAAGTTAACAAAGGATAAACAACGAGCTCACGATAACTCGAGGTTTAGGTTCATGTTTGACTCGATTCAAACAAGAACGGTTTTAAATGACAGACCCACAATAATCTAAAGTTAACAAAGGATAAACAACGAGCTCACGATAACTCGAAGTTTAGGTTCAGGTTTGACTCGATTCAAACAAGAACGGTTTTAGACGACAGACTCATGATAATCTGAAGTTAACAAAGGATAAACAACGAGCTCACAATAACTCGAAGTCTAGGTTCAGGTTTGACTCGATTCAATAAGAACGGTTTTAAACGATAGACTCACGATAATCTGAAGTTAACAAAGGATAAACAACGAGCTCACGATAACTCGAAGTCTAGGTTCAGGTTTGACTCGAATCAAACAAGAACGGTTTTAGACGACAGACTCACGATAATATGAAGTTAACAAAGGATAAACAACGAGCTCACGATAACTCGAAGTCTAGGTTCAGGTTTGAGTCGATTCAAACAAGAACGGTTTTAGACGACAGACTCACAAAAATCTTAAGTTAACAAAGGATAAACAACAAGCTCACGATAATTCGAAGTTTAGGTTCAGGTTTGACTCGATTCAAACAAGAATGGTTTTAAACGACAGACTCACGATAATCTGAAGTTAACAAAGGATAAACAATGAGCTCACGATAACTCAAAGTCTAGGTTCAGGTTTGACTCGATTCAAACAAGAACGGTTTTAAACGACAGACTCATGATAATCTGAAGTTAACAAATGATAAACAACGAGCTCACGACAACTCGAAGTCTAGGTTCAGGTTTGACTCGATTCAAACAAGAACAGTTTTAAACGACAGACTCACGATAATCTGAAGTTAACAAAGGATAAACAACGAGCTCACGATAACTCAAAGTTTGGGTTCATGTTTGACTCGATTCAAACAAGAACGGTTTTAAATGACAGACTCACGATAATCTGAAGTTAACAAAGGATAAACAACGAGCTCACGATAACTCGAAGTCTAGGTTCAGGTTTGAATCGATTCAAACAAGGACGGTTTTAGACGACAGACTCACGAAAATCTTAAGTTAACAAAGGATAAACAACAAGCTCACGATAACTCGAAGTTTAGGTTAAGGTTTGACTCGATTCAAACAAGAACGGTTTTAATCGACAGACTCACGATAATCTGAAGTTAACAAAGGATAAACAATGAGCTCACGATAACTCGAAGTCTAGGTTCAGGTTTGACTCGATTCAAACAAGAACGGTTTTAAACGACAGACTCACGATAATCTGAAGTTAACAAATGATAAACAACGAGCTCATGATAACTCGAAGTCTAGGTTCAGGTTTGACTCGATTCAAACAAGAACGGTTTTAGACGACAGACTCACGAAAATCGTAAGTTAACAAAGGATAAACAACAAGCTCACGATAACTCGAAGTTTAGGTTCAGGTTTGACTCGATTCAAACAAGAACGGTTTTAAACGACAGACTCACGATAATCTGAAGTTAACAAAGGATAAACAATGAGCTCACGATATCTCGAAGTCTAGGTTCAGGTTTGACTCGATTCAAACAAGAACGGTTTTAAACGACAGACTCACGATAATCTGAAGTTAACAAATGATAAACCACGAGCTCACAATAACTCGAAGTCTAGGTTCAGGTTTGACTCGATTCAAACAAGAACAGTTTTAAACGACAGACATACGATAATATGAAGTTAACAAAGGATAAACAACGAGCTCACGATAACTCGAAGTTTGGGTTCATGTTTGACTCGATTCAAACAAGAACGGTTTTAAATGACAGACTCACGATAATCTGAAGTTAACAAAGGATAAACAACATGCTCACGATAACCCAAAGTTTAGGTTTAGGTGTTACTCGATTCAAACAAGAACGGTTTTAGAAGACAGACTCACGATAATCTGAAGTTAACAAAAGATAAACAACGAGCTCACGATAACTCGAAGTCTAGGTTCAGGTTTGACTCGATTCAAACAAGAACGATTTTAGACGACAGACTCACAATAATCTGAAGTTGACAAAGGATAAACAACGAGCTCACGATAACTCGAAGTCTAGGATCAGGTTTGACTCGATTCAAACAATAACGGTTTTAAACGACAGACTCACGATAATCTGAAGTTAACCAAGGATAAACAACGAGCTCACGATAACTCCAAGTCTAGGTTCAGGTTTGACTCGATTGAAACAAGAACGGTTTTAGACGACAGACTCACGATAATCTGAAGTTAATAAGGCATAAACAATGGGCTCACGATAACTCGAAGTCTAGGTTCAGGTTTAACTCGATTCAAACAAGAACGGTTTTAGACGACAGACTCACGATAATATGAAGTTAACAAAGGATAAACAACGAGCTCACGATAACTCGAAGTCTAGGTTCAGGTTTGACTCGATTCAAACAAGAACGGTTTTAGACGACATACTCACGAAAATCTTAAGTTAACAAAGGATAAACAACAAGCTCACGATAATTCGAAGTTTAGGTTCAGGTTTGACTCGATTCAAACAATAACGGTTTTAAACGACAGACTCACGATAATCTGAAGTTAACAAAGGATAAACAACGAGCTCACGATAACTCGAAGTCTAGGTTCAGGTTTGACTCGATTCAAACAAGAACGGTTTTAAACGACAGACTCACGATAATCTGAAGTTACCAAATGATAAACAACGAGCTCACGATAACTCGAAGTCTAGGTCCAGGTTTGACTCGATTCAAACAAGAACAGTTTTAAACGACAGACTCACGATAATCTGAAGTTAACAAAGGATAAACAACGAGCTCACGATAACTCGAAGTTTGGGTTCATGTTTGACTCGATTCAAACAAGAACGGTTTTAAATGACAGACTCACGATAATCTGAAGTTAACAAAGGATAAACAACGAGCTCACGATAACTCGAAGTCTAGGTTCAGGTTTGACTCGATTCAAACAAGAATGGTTTTAGACTACAGACTCACGAAAATCTTAAGTTAACAAAGGATAAACAACAAGCTCACGATAACTCGAAGTTTAGGTTCAGGTTTGACTCGATTCAAACAAGAACGGTTTTAAACGACAGACTCACGATAATCTGAAGTTAACAAAGGATAAACAATGAGCTCACGATAACTCGAAGTCTAGGTTCAGGTTTGACTCGATTCAAACAAGAACGGTTTTAGACGACAGACTCATGATAATCTGAAGTTAACTAAGGATAAACAACGAGCTCACGATAACTCGAAGTCTAGGTTCAGGTTTGACTTGATTCAAACAATAACGGTTTTAAACGATACACTCACGATAATATGAAGTTAACAAAGGATAAACAACGAGCTCACGATAACTCGAGGTTTAGGTTCATGTTTGACTCGATTCAAACAAGAACGGTTTTAAATGACAGACCCACAATAATCTAAAGTTAACAAAGGATAAACAACGAGCTCACGATAACTCGAAGTTTAGGTTCAAGTTTGACTCGATTCAAACAAGAACGGTTTTAGACGACAGACTCATGATAATCTGAAGTTAACAAAGGATAAACAACGAGCTCACAATAACTCGAAGTCTAGGTTCAGGTTTGACTCGATTCAAACAAGAACGGTTTTAAACGACAGACTCACGATAATCTGAAGTTAACAAAGGATAAACAACGAGCTCACGATAACTCGAAGTCTAGGTTCAGGTTTGACTCGAATCAAACAAGAACGGTTTTAGACGACAGACTCACGTAATATGAAGTTAACAAAGGATAAACAACGAGCTCACGATAACTCGAAGTCTAGGTTCAGGTTTGAGTCGATTCAAACAAGAACGGTTTTAGACGACAGACTCACAAAAATCTTAAGTTAACAAAGGATAAACAACAAGCTCACGATAATTCGAAGTTTAGGTTCAGGTTTGACTCGATTCAAACAAGAATGGTTTTAAACGACAGACTCACGATAATCTGAAGTTAACAAAGGATAAACAATGAGCTCACGATAACTCAAAGTCTAGGTTCAGGTTTGACTCGATTCAAACAAGAACGGTTTTAAACGACAGACTCACGATAATCTGAAGTTAACAAATGATAAACAACGAGCTCACGACAACTCGAAATCTAGGTTCAGGTTTGACTCGATTCAAACAAGAACAGTTTTAAACGACAGACTCACGATAATCTGAAGTTAACAAAGGATAAACAACGAGCTCACGATAACTCGAAGTTTGGGTTCATGTTTGACTCGATTCAAACAAGAACGGTTTTAAATGACAGACTCACGATAATCTGAAGTTAACAAAGGATAAACAACGAGCTCACGATAACTCGAAGTCTAGGTTCAGGTTTGAATCGATTCAAACAAGGACGGTTTTAGACGACAGACTCACGAAAATCTTAAGTTAACAAAGGATAAACAACAAGCTCACGATAACTCGAAGTTTAGGTTAAGGTTTGACTCGATTCAAACAAGAACGGTTTTAATCGACAGACTCACGATAATCTGAAGTTAACAAAGGATAAACAATGAGCTGACGATAACTCGAAGTCTAGGTTCAGGTTTGACTCGATTCAAACAAGAACGGTTTTAAACGACAGACTCACGATAATCTGAAGTTAACAAATGATAAACAACGAGCTCACGATAACTCGAAGTCTAGGTTCAGGTTTGACTCGATTCAAACAAGAACGGTTTTAGACGACAGACTCACGAAAATCGTAAGTTAACAAAGGATAAACAACAAGCTCACGATAACTCGAAGTTTAGGTTCAGGTTTGACTCGATTCAAACAAGAACGGTTTTAAACGACAGACTCACGATAATCTGAAGTTACCAAATGATAAACAACGAGCTCACGATAACTCGAAGTCTAGGTCCAGGTTTGACTCGATTCAAACAAGAACAGTTTTAAACGACAGACTCACGATAATCTGAAGTTAACAAAGGATAAACAACGAGCTCACGATAACTCGAAGTTTGGGTTCATGTTTGACTCGATTCAAACAAGAACGGTTTTAAATGACAGACTCACGATAATCTGAAGTTAACAAAGGATAAACAACGAGCTCACGATAACTCGAAGTCTAGGTTCAGGTTTGACTCGATTCAAACAAGAATGGTTTTAGACTACAGACTCACGAAAATCTTAAGTTAACAAAGGATAAACAACAAGCTCACGATAACTCGAAGTTTAGGTTCAGGTTTGACTCGATTCAAACAAGAACGGTTTTAAACGACAGACTCACGATAATCTGAAGTTAACAAAGGATAAACAATGAGCTCACGATAACTCGAAGTCTAGGTTCAGGTTTGACTCGATTCAAACAAGAACGGTTTTAGACGACAGACTCATGATAATCTGAAGTTAACTAAGGATAAACAACGAGCTCACGATAACTCGAAGTCTAGGTTCAGGTTTGACTTGATTCAAACAATAACGGTTTTAAACGATACACTCACGATAATATGAAGTTAACAAAGGATAAACAACGAGCTCACGATAACTCGAGGTTTAGGTTCATGTTTGACTCGATTCAAACAAGAACGGTTTTAAATGACAGACCCACAATAATCTAAAGTTAACAAAGGATAAACAACGAGCTCACGATAACTCGAAGTTTAGGTTCAGGTTTGACTCGATTCAAACAAGAACGGTTTTAGACGACAGACTCATGATAATCTGAAGTTAACAAAGGATAAACAACGAGCTCACAATAACTCGAAGTCTAGGTTCAGGTTTGACTCGATTCAAACAAGAACGGTTTTAAACGACAGACTCACGATAATCTGAAGTTAACAAAGGATAAACAACGAGCTCACGATAACTCGAAGTCTAGGTTCAGGTTTGACTCGAATCAAACAAGAACGGTTTTAGACGACAGACTCACGATAATATGAAGTTAACAAAGGATAAACAACGAGCTCACGATAACTCGAAGTCTAGGTTCAGGTTTGAGTCGATTCAAACAAGAACGGTTTTAGACGACAGACTCACAAAAATCTTAAGTTAACAAAGGATAAACAACAAGCTCACGATAATTCGAAGTTTAGGTTCAGGTTTGACTCGATTCAAACAAGAATGGTTTTAAACGACAGACTCACGATAATCTGAAGTTAACAAAGGATAAACAATGAGCTCACGATAACTCAAAGTCTAGGTTCAGGTTTGACTCGATTCAAACAAGAACGGTTTTAAACGACAGACTCACGATAATCTGAAGTTAACAAATGATAAACAACGAGCTCACGACAACTCGAAGTCTAGGTTCAGGTTTGACTCGATTCAAACAAGAACAGTTTTAAACGACAGACTCACGATAATCTGAAGTTAACAAAGGATAAACAACGAGCTCACGATAACTCGAAGTTTGGGTTCATGTTTGACTCGATTCAAACAAGAACGGTTTTAAATGACAGACTCACGATAATCTGAAGTTAACAAAGGATAAACAACGAGCTCACGATAACTCGAAGTCTAGGTTCAGGTTTGAATCGATTCAAACAAGGACGGTTTTAGACGACAGACTCACGAAAATCTTAAGTTAACAAAGGATAAACAACAAGCTCACGATAACTCGAAGTTTAGGTTAAGGTTTGACTCGATTCAAACAAGAACGGTTTTAATCGACAGACTCACGATAATCTGAAGTTAACAAAGGATAAACAATGAGCTCACGATAACTCGAAGTCTAGGTTCAGGTTTGACTCGATTCAAACAAGAACGGTTTTAGACGACAGACTCACGAAAATCGTATGTTAACAAAGGATAAACAACAAGCTCACGATAACTCGAAGTTTAGGTTTAGGTTTGACTCGATTCAAACAGGAACGGTTTTAAACGACAGACTCACGATAATCTGAAGTTAACAAAGGATAAACAATGAGCTCACGATATCTCGAAGTCTAGGTTCAGGTTTGACTCGATTCAAACAAGAACGGTTTTAAACGACAGACTCACGATAATCTGAAGTTAACAAATGATAAACCACGAGCTCACAATAACTCGAAGTCTAGGTTCAGGTTTGACTCGATTCAAACAAGAACAGTTTTAAACGACAGACATACGATAATATGAAGTTAACAAAGGATAAACAACGAGCTCACGATAACTCGAAGTTTGGGTTCATGTTTGACTCGATTCAAACAAGAACGGTTTTAAATGACAGACTCACGATAATCTGAAGTTAACAAAGGATAAACAACGAGCTCACGATAACTCGAAGTCTAGGTTCAGGTTTGACTCGATTCAAACAAGAATGGTTTTAGACTACAGACTCACGAAAATCTTAAGTTAACAAAGGATAAACAACAAGCTCACGATAACTCGAAGTTTAGGTTCAGGTTTGACTCGATTCAAACAAGAACGGTTTTAAACGACAGACTCACGATAATCTGAAGTTAACAAAGGATAAACAATGAGCTCACGATAACTCGAAGTCTAGGTTCAGGTTTGACTCGATTCAAACAAGAACGGTTTTAGACGACAGACTCATGATAATCTGAAGTTAACTAAGGATAAACAACGAGCTCACGATAACTCGAAGTCTAGGTTCAGGTTTGACTTGATTCAAACAATAACGGTTTTAAACGATACACTCACGATAATATGAAGTTAACAAAGGATAAACAACGAGCTCACGATAACTCGAGGTTTAGGTTCATGTTTGACTCGATTCAAACAAGAACGGTTTTAAATGACAGACCCACAATAATCTAAAGTTAACAAAGGATAAACAACGAGCTCACGATAACTCGAAGTTTAGGTTCAGGTTTGACTCGATTCAAACAAGAACGGTTTTAGACGACAGACTCATGATAATCTGAAGTTAACAAAGGATAAACAACGAGCTCACAATAACTCGAAGTCTAGGTTCAGGTTTGACTCGATTCAAACAAGAACGGTTTTAAACGACAGACTCACGATAATCTGAAGTTAACAAAGGATAAACAACGAGCTCACGATAACTCGAAGTCTAGGTTCAGGTTTGACTCGAATCAAACAAGAACGGTTTTAGACGACAGACTCACGATAATATGAAGTTAACAAAGGATAAACAACGAGCTCACGATAACTCGAAGTCTAGGTTCAGGTTTGAGTCGATTCAAACAAGAACGGTTTTAGACGACAGACTCACAAAAATCTTAAGTTAACAAAGGATAAACAACAAGCTCACGATAATTCGAAGTTTAGGTTCAGGTTTGACTCGATTCAAACAAGAATGGTTTTAAACGACAGACTCACGATAATCTGAAGTTAACAAAGGATAAACAATGAGCTCACGATAACTCAAAGTCTAGGTTCAGGTTTGACTCGATTCAAACAAGAACGGTTTTAAACGACAGACTCACGAAAATCTGAAGTTAACAAATGATAAACAACGAGCTCACGACAACTCGAAGTCTAGGTTCAGGTTTGACTCGATTCAAACAAGAACAGTTTTAAACGACAGACTCACGATAATCTGAAGTTAACAAAGGATAAACAACGAGCTCACGATAACTCGAAGTTTGGGTTCATGTTTGACTCGATTCAAACAAGAACGGTTTTAAAT
Source organism: Lathyrus tuberosus (assembly GCA_022829125.1). NCBI lineage: Eukaryota > Viridiplantae > Streptophyta > Magnoliopsida > Fabales > Fabaceae > Lathyrus > Lathyrus tuberosus. Next base: position 12,118,493 of record JALAZF010000117.1, read on the forward strand.
GACAGACTCACGATAATCTGAAGTTAACAAAGGATAAACAACGAGCTCACGATAACTCGAAGTCTAGGTTCAGGTTTGAATCGATTCAAACAAGGACGGTTTTAGACGACAGACTCACGAAAATCTTAAGTTAACAAAGGATAAACAACAAGCTCACGATAACTCGAAGTTTAGGTTAAGGTTTGACTCGATTCAAACAAGAACGGTTTTAATCGACAGACTCACGATAATCTGAAGTTAACAAAGGATAAACAATGAGCTCACGATAACTCGAAGTCTAGGTTCAGGTTTGACTCGATTCAAACAAGAACGGTTTTAAACGACAGACTCACGATAATCTGAAGTTAACAAATGATAAACAACGAGCTCACGATAACTCGAAGTCTAGGTTCAGGTTTGACTCGATTCAAACAAGAACGGTTTTAGACGACAGACTCACGAAAATCGTATGTTAACAAAGGATAAACAACAAGCTCACGATAACTCGAAGTTTAGGTTTAGGTTTGACTCGATTCAAACAGGAACGGTTTTAAACGACAGACTCACGATAATCTGAAGTTAACAAAGGATAAACAATGAGCTCACGATATCTCGAAGTCTAGGTTCAGGTTTGACTCGATTCAAACAAGAACGGTTTTAAACGACAGACTCACGATAATCTGAAGTTAACAAATGATAAACCACGAGCTCACAATAACTCGAAGTCTAGGTTCAGGTTTGACTCGATTCAAACAAGAACAGTTTTAAACGACAGACATACGATAATATGAAGTTAACAAAGGATAAACAACGAGCTCACGATAACTCGAAGTTTGGGTTCATGTTTGACTCGATTCAAACAAGAACGGTTTTAAATGACAGACTCACGATAATCTAAAGTTAACAAAGGATAAACAACATGCTCACGATAACCCAAAGTTTAGGTTTAGGTGTTACTCAATTCAAACAAGAACGGTTTTAGACGACAGACTCATGATAATCTGAAGTTAACAAAGGATAAACAACGAGCTCACAATAACTCAAAGTCTAGGTTCAGGTTTGACTCGATTCAAACAAGAACGGTTTTAAACGACAGACTCACGATAATCTGAAGTTAACAAAGGATAAACAACGAGCTCACGATAACTCGAAGTCTAGGTTCAGGTTTGACTCGAATCAAACAAGAACGGTTTTAGACGACAGACTCACGATAATATGAAGTTAACAAAGGATAAACAACGAGCTCACGATAACTCGAAGTCTAGGTTCAGGTTTGAGTCGATTCAAACAAGAACGGTTTTAGACGACAGACTCACAAAAATCTTAAGTTAACAAAGGATAAACAACAAGCTCACGATAATTCGAAGTTTAGGTTCAGGTTTGACTCGATTCAAACAAGAATGGTTTTAAACGACAGACTCACGATAATCTGAAGTTAACAAAGGATAAACAATGAGCTCACGATAACTCAAAGTCTAGGTTCAGGTTTGACTCGATTCAAACAAGAACGGTTTTAAACGACAGACTCACGATAATCTGAAGTTAACAAATGATAAACAACGAGCTCACGACAACTCGAAGTCTAGGTTCAGGTTTGACTCGATTCAAACAAGAACAGTTTTAAACGACAGACTCACGATAATCTGAAGTTAACAAAGGATAAACAACGAGCTCACGATAACTCGAAGTTTGGGTTCATGTTTGACTCGATTCAAACAAGAACGGTTTTAAATGACAGACTCACGATAATCTGAAGTTAACAAAGGATAAACAACGAGCTCACGATAACTCGAAGTCTAGGTTCAGGTTTGAATCGATTCAAACAAGGACGGTTTTAGACGACAGACTCACGAAAATCTTAAGTTAACAAAGGATAAACAACAAGCTCACGATAACTCGAAGTTTAGGTTAAGGTTTGACTCGATTCAAACAAGAACGGTTTTAATCGACAGACTCACGATAATCTGAAGTTAACAAAGGATAAACAATGAGCTCACGATAACTCGAAGTCTAGGTTCAGGTTTGACTCGATTCAAACAAGAACGGTTTTAAACGACAGACTCACGATAATCTGAAGTTAACAAATGATAAACAACGAGCTCACGATAACTCGAAGTCTAGGTTCAGGTTTGACTCGATTCAAACAAGAACGGTTTTAGACGACAGACTCACGAAAATCGTATGTTAACAAAGGATAAACAACAAGCTCACGATAACTCGAAGTTTAGGTTTAGGTTTGACTCGATTCAAACAGGAACGGTTTTAAACGACAGACTCACGATAATCTGAAGTTAACAAAGGATAAACAATGAGCTCACGATATCTCGAAGTCTAGGTTCAGGTTTGACTCGATTCAAACAAGAACGGTTTTAAACGACAGACTCACGATAATCTGAAGTTAACAAATGATAAACCACAAGCTCACAATAACTCGAAGTCTAGGTTCAGGTTTGACTCGATTCAAACAAGAACAGTTTTAAACGACTGACATACGATAATATGAAGTTAACAAAGGATAAACAACGAGCTCACGATAACTCGAAGTTTGGGTTCATGTTTGACTCGATTCAAACAAGAACGGTTTTAAATGACAGACTCACGATAATCTAAAGTTAACAAAGGATAAACAACATGCTCACGATAACCCAAAGTTTAGGTTTAGGTGTTACTCAATTCAAACAAGAACGGTTTTAGACGACAGACTCATGATAATCTGAAGTTAACAAAGGATAAACAACGAGCTCACAATAACTCAAAGTCTAGGTTCAGGTTTGACTCGATTCAAACAAGAACGGTTTTAAACGACAGACTCACGATAATCTGAAGTTAACAAAGGATAAACAACGAGCTCACGATAACTCGAAGTCTAGGTTCAGGTTTGACTCGAATCAAACAAGAACGGTTTTAGACGACAGACTCACGATAATATGAAGTTAACAAAGGATAAACAACGAGCTCACGATAACTCGAAGTCTAGGTTCAGGTTTGAGTCGATTCAAACAAGAACAGTTTGAAACGACAGACTCACAAAAATCTTAAGTTAACAAAGGATAAACAACGAGCTCACGATAATTCGAAGTTTAGGTTCAGGTTTGACTCGATTCAAACAAGAACGATTTTAAACGACAGACTCACGATAATCTGAAGTTAACAAAGGATAAACAATGAGCTCACGATAACTCAAAGTCTAGGTTCAGGTTTGACTCGATTCAAACAAGAACGGTTTTAGACGACAGACTCACGATAATCTGAAGTTAACAAATGATAAACAACGAGCTCACGATAACTCGAAGTCTAGGTTCAGGTTTGACTCGATTCAAACAAGAACAGTTTTAAACGACAGACTCACGATAATCTGAAGTTAACAAAGGATAAACAACGAGCTCACGATAACTCGAAGTTTGGGTTCATGTTTGACTCGATTCAAACAAGAACGGTTTTAAATGACAGACTCACGATAATCTGAAGTTAACAAAGGATAAACAACGAGCTCACGATAACTCGAAGTCTAGGTTCAGGTTTGAATCGATTCAAACAAGGACGGTTTTAGACGACAGACTCACGAAAATCTTAAGTTAACAAAGGATAAACAACAAGCTCACGATAACTCGAAGTTTAGGTTAAGGTTTGACTCGATTCAAACAAGAACGGTTTTAATCGACAGACTCACGATAATCTGAAGTTAACAAAGGATAAACAATGAGCTCACGATAACTCGAAGTCTAGGTTCAGGTTTGACTCGATTCAAACAAGAACGGTTTTAAACGACAGACTCACGATAATCTGAAGTTAACAAATGATAAACAACGAGCTCACGATAACTCGAAGTCTAGGTTCAGGTTTGACTCGATTCAAACAAGAACGGTTTTAGACGACAGACTCACGAAAATCGTAAGTTAACAAAGGATAAACAACAAGCTCACGATAACTCGAAGTTTAGGTTCAGGTTTGACTCGATTCAAACAAGAACGGTTTTAAACGACAGACTCACGATAATCTGAAGTTAACAAAGGATAAACAATGAGCTCACGATATCTCGAAGTCTAGGTTCAGGTTTGACTCGATTCAAACAAGAACGGTTTTAAACGACAGACTCACGATAATCTGAAGTTAACAAATGATAAACCACGAGCTCACAATAACTCGAAGTCTAGGTTCAGGGTTGACTCGATTCAAACAAGAACAGTTTTAAACAACAGACATACGATAATATGAAGTTAACAAAGGATAAACAACGAGCTCACGATAACTCGAAGTTTGGGTTCATGTTTGACTCGATTCAAACAAGAACGGTTTTAAATGACAGACTCACGATAATCTGAAGTTAACAAAGGATAAACAACATGCTCACGATAACCCAAAGTTTAGGTTTAGGTGTTACTCAATTCAAACAAGAACGGTTTTAGACGACAGACTCACTATAATCTGAAGTTAACAAAAGATAAACAACGAGCTCACGATAACTCGAAGTCTAGGTTCAGGTTTGACTCGATTCAAACAAGAACGATTTTAGACGACAGACTCACAATAATCTGAAGTTGACAAAGGATAAACAATGAGCTCACGATAACTCGAAGTCTAGGTTCAGGTTTGACTCGATTCAAACAAGAACGGTTTTAAACGGCAGACTCACGATAATCTGAAGTTAACAAAGGATAAACAACGAGCTCACGATAACTCGAAGTCTAGGTTCAGGTTTGACTCGATTCAAACAAGAACAGTTTGAAACGACAGACTCATGATAATCTGAAGTTAACAAAAGATAAACAACGAGCTCACGATAACTCGAAGTTTGGGTTCATGTTTGACTCGATTCAAACAAGAACGATTTTAAATGACAGACTCACGATAATCTGAAGTTAACAAAGGATAAACAACGAGCTCACGATAACTCGAAGTCTAGGTTCAGGTTTGACTCGATTCAAACAAGAACGGTTTTAGACGACAGACTCGCGAAAATCTTAAGTTAACAAAGGATAAACAACAAGCTCACGATAATTCGAAGTTTAGGTTCAGGTTTGACTCGATTCAAACAAGAATGGTTTTAAACGACAGACTCACGATAATCTGAAGTTAACAAAGGATAAACAATGAGCTCACGATAACTCGAAGTCTAGGTTCAGGTTTGACTCGATTCAAACAAGAACGGTTTTAAACGACAGACTCACGATAATCTGAAGTTAACAAATGATAAACAACGAGCTCACGATAACTCGAAGTCTAGGTTCAGGTTTGACTCGATTCAAACAAGAACAGTTTTAAACGACAGACTCACGATAATCTGAAGTTAACAAAGGATAAACAACGAGCTCACGATAACTCGAAGTTTGGGTTCATGTTTGACTCGATTCAAGAAGAACGGTATTAAATGACAGACTCACGATAATATGAAGTTAACAAAGGATAAACAACGAGCTCATGATAACTCGAAGTCTAGGTTCAGGTTTGACTCGATTCAAACAAGAACGGTTTTAGATGACAGACTCACGAAAATCTTAAGTTAACAAAGGATAAACAACAAGCTCACGATAACTCGAAGTTTAGGTTCAGGTTTGACTCGATTCAAACAAGAACGGTTTTAAACGACAGACTCACGATAATCTGAAGTTAACAAAGGATAAACAATGAGCTCACGATAACTCGAAGTCTAGGTTCAGGTTTGACTCGATTCAAACAAGAACGGTTTTAAACGACAGACTCACGATAATCTGAAGTTAACAAATGATAAACAACGAGCTCACGATAACTCGAAGTCTAGGTTCAGGTTTGACTCGATTCAAACAAGAACAGTTTTAAACGACAGACTCACGATAATATGAAGTTAACAAAGGATAAACAACGAGCTCACGATAACTCGAAGTTTGGGTTCATGTTTGACTCGATTCAAACAAGAACGGTTTTAAATGACAGACTCACGATAATCTGAAGTTAACAAAGGATAAACAACATGCTCACGATAACCCAAAGTTTAGGTTTAGGTGTTACTCAATTCAAACAAGAACGGTTTTAGACGACAGACTCACTATAATCTGAAGTTAACAAAAGATAAACAACGAGCTCACGATAACTCGAAGTCTAGGTTCAGGTTTGACTCGATTCAAACAAGAACGATTTTAGACGACAGACTCACAATAATCTGAAGTTGACAAAGGATAAACAATGAGCTCACGATAACTCGAAGTCTAGGTTCAGGTTTGACTCGATTCAAACAAGAACGGTTTTAAACGGCAGACTCACGATAATCTGAAGTTAACAAAGGATAAACAACGAGCTCACGATAACTCGAAGTCTAGGTTCAGGTTTGACTCGATTCAAACAAGAACAGTTTGAAACGACAGACTCACGATAATCTGAAGTTAACAAAAGATAAACAACGAGCTCACGATAACTCGAAGTTTGGGTTCATGTTTGACTCGATTCAAACAAGAACGATTTTAAATGACAGACTCACGATAATCTGAAGTTAACAAAGGATAAACAACGAGCTCACGATAACTCGAAGTCTAGGTTCAGGTTTGACTCGATTCAAACAAGAACGGTTTTAGACGACAGACTCGCGAAAATCTTAAGTTAACAAAGGATAAACAACAAGCTCACGATAATTCGAAGTTTAGGTTCAGGTTTGACTCGATTCAAACAAGAATGGTTTTAAACGACAGACTCACGATAATCTGAAGTTAACAAAGGATAAACAATGAGCTCACGATAACTCGAAGTCTAGGTTCAGGTTTGACTCGATTCAAACAAGAACGGTTTTAAACGACAGACTCACGATAATCTGAAGTTAACAAATGATAAACAACGAGCTCACGATAACTCGAAGTCTAGGTTCAGGTTTGACTCGATTCAAACAAGAACAGTTTTAAACGACAGACTCACGATAATCTGAAGTTAACAAAGGATAAACAACGAGCTCACGATAACTCGAAGTTTGGGTTCATGTTTGACTCGATTCAAGAAGAACGGTATTAAATGACAGACTCACGATAATATGAAGTTAACAAAGGATAAACAACGAGCTCATGATAACTCGAAGTCTAGGTTCAGGTTTGACTCGATTCAAACAAGAACGGTTTTAGATGACAGACTCACGAAAATCTTAAGTTAACAAAGGATAAACAACAAGCTCACGATAACTCGAAGTTTAGGTTCAGGTTTGACTCGATTCAAACAAGAACGGTTTTAAACGACAGACTCACGATAATCTGAAGTTAACAAAGGATAAACAATGAGCTCACGATAACTCGAAGTCTAGGTTCAGGTTTGACTCGATTCAAACAAGAACGGTTTTAAACGACAGACTCACGATAATCTGAAGTTAACAAATGATAAACAACGAGCTCACGATAACTCGAAGTCTAGGTTCAGGTTTGACTCGATTCAAACAAGAACAGTTTTAAACGACAGACTCACGATAATATGAAGTTAACAAAGGATAAACAACGAGCTCACGATAACTCGAAGTTTGGGTTCATGTTTGACTCGATTCAAACAAGAACGGTTTTAAATGACAGACTCACGATAATCTGAAGTTAACAAAGGATAAACAACATGCTCACGATAACCCAAAGTTTAGGTTTAGGTGTTACTCAATTCAAACAAGAACGGTTTTAGACGACAGACTCACGATAATCTGAAGTTAACAAAAGATAAACAACGAGCTCACGATAACTCGAAGTCTAGGTTCAGGTTTGACTCGATTCAAACAAGAACGGTTTTAGACGACAGACTCGCGAAAATCTTAAGTTAACAAAGGATAAACAACAAGCTCACGATAATTCGAAGTCTAGGTTCAGGTTTGACTCGATTCAAACAAGAATGGTTTTAAACGACAGACTCACGATAATCTGAAGTTAACAAAGGATAAACAATGAGCTCACGATAACTCGAAGTCTAGGTTCAGGTTTGACTCGATTCAAACAAGAACGGTTTTAAACGACAGACTCACGATAATCTGAAGTTAACAAATGATAAACAACGAGCTCACGATAACTCGAAGTCTAGGTTCAGGTTTGACTCGATTCAAACAAGAACAGTTTTAAACGACAGACTCACGATAATCTGAAGTTAACAAAGGATAAACAACGAGCTCACGATAACTCGAAGTCTAGGTTCATGTTTGACTCGATTCAAGAAGAACGGTATTAAATGACAGACTCACGATAATATGAAGTTAACAAAGGATAAACAACGAGCTCATGATAACTCGAAGTCTAGGTTCAGGTTTGACTCGATTCAAACAAGAACGGTTTTAGATGACAGACTCACGAAAATCTTAAGTTAACAAAGGATAAACAACAAGCTCACGATAACTCGAAGTTTAGGTTCAGGTTTGACTCGATTCAAACAAGAACGGTTTTAAACGACAGACTCACGATAATCTGAAGTTAACAAAGGATAAACAATGAGCTCACGATAACTCGAAGTCTAGGTTCAGGTTTGACTCGATTCAAACAAGAACGGTTTTAAACGACAGACTCACGATAATCTGAAGTTAACAAATGATAAACAACGAGCTCACGATAACTCGAAGTCTAGGTTCAGGTTTGACTCGATTCAAACAAGAACAGTTTTAAACGACAGACTCACGATAATATGAAGTTAACAAAGGATAAACAACGAGCTCACGATAACTCGAAGTTTGGGTTCATGTTTGACTCGATTCAAACAAGAACGGTTTTAAATGACAGACTCACGATAATCTGAAGTTAACAAAGGATAAACAACATGCTCACGATAACCCAAAGTTTAGGTTTAGGTGTTACTCAATTCAAACAAGAACGGTTTTAGACGACAGACTCACTATAATCTGAAGTTAACAAAAGATAAACAACGAGCTCACGATAACTCGAAGTCTAGGTTCAGGTTTGACTCGATTCAAACAAGAACGATTTTAGACGACAGACTCACAATAATCTGAAGTTGACAAAGGATAAACAATGAGCTCACGATAACTCGAAGTCTAGGTTCAGGTTTGACTCGATTCAAACAAGAACGGTTTTAAACGGCAGACTCACGATAATCTGAAGTTAACAAAGGATAAACAACGAGCTCACGATAACTCGAAGTCTAGGTTCAGGTTTGACTCGATTCAAACAAGAACAGTTTGAAACGACAGACTCACGATAATCTGAAGTTAACAAAAGATAAACAACGAGCTCACGATAACTCGAAGTTTGGGTTCATGTTTGACTCGATTCAAACAAGAACGATTTTAAATGACAGACTCACGATAATCTGAAGTTAACAAAGGATAAACAACGAGCTCACGATAACTCGAAGTCTAGGTTCAGGTTTGACTCGATTCAAACAAGAACGGTTTTAGACGACAGACTCGCGAAAATCTTAAGTTAACAAAGGATAAACAACAAGCTCACGATAATTCGAAGTTTAGGTTCAGGTTTGACTCGATTCAAACAAGAATGGTTTTAAACGACAGACTCACGATAATCTGAAGTTAACAAAGGATAAACAATGAGCTCACGATAACTCGAAGTCTAGGTTCAGGTTTGACTCGATTCAAACAAGAACGGTTTTAAACGACAGACTCACGATAATCTGAAGTTAACAAATGATAAACAACGAGCTCACGATAACTCGAAGTCTAGGTTCAGGTTTGACTCGATTCAAACAAGAACAGTTTTAAACGACAGACTCACGATAATCTGAAGTTAACAAAGGATAAACAACGAGCTCACGATAACTCGAAGTTTGGGTTCATGTTTGACTCGATTCAAGAAGAACGGTATTAAATGACAGACTCACGATAATATGAAGTTAACAAAGGATAAACAACGAGCTCATGATAACTCGAAGTCTAGGTTCAGGTTTGACTCGATTCAAACAAGAACGGTTTTAGATGACAGACTCACGAAAATCTTAAGTTAACAAAGGATAAACAACAAGCTCACGATAACTCGAAGTTTAGGTTCAGGTTTGACTCGATTCAAACAAGAACGGTTTTAAACGACAGACTCACGATAATCTGAAGTTAACAAAGGATAAACAATGAGCTCACGATAACTCGAAGTCTAGGTTCAGGTTTGACTCAATTCAAACAAGAACGGTTTTAAACGACAGACTCACGATAATCTGAAGTTAACAAATGATAAACAACGAGCTCACGATAACTCGAAGTCTAGGTTCAGGTTTGACTCGATTCAAACAAGAACAGTTTTAAACGACAGACTCACGATAATATGAAGTTAACAAAGGATAAACAACGAGCTCACGATAACTCGAAGTTTGGGTTCATGTTTGACTCGATTCAAACAAGAACGGTTTTAAATGACAGACTCACGATAATCTGAAGTTAACAAAGGATAAACAACATGCTCACGATAACCCAAAGTTTAGGTTTAGGTGTTACTCAATTCAAACAAGAACGGTTTTAGACGACAGACTCACTATAATCTGAAGTTAACAAAAGATAAACAACGAGCTCACGATAACTCGAAGTCTAGGTTCAGGTTTGACTCGATTCAAACAAGAACGAGTTTAGACGACAGACTCACAATAATCTGAAGTTGACAAAGGATAAACAATGAGCTCACGATAACTCGAAGTCTAGGTTCAGGTTTGACTCGATTCAAACAAGAACGGTTTTAAACGGCAGACTCACGATAATCTGAAGTTAACAAAGGATAAACAACGAGCTCACGATAACTCGAAGTCTAGGTTCAGGTTTGACTCGATTCAAACAAGAACAGTTTGAAACGACAGACTCACGATAATCTGAAGTTAACAAAAGATAAACAACGAGCTCACGATAACTCGAAGTTTGGGTTCATGTTTGACTCGATTCAAACAAGAACGATTTTAAATGACAAACTCACGATAATCTGAAGTTAACAAAGGATAAACAACGAGCTCACGATAACTCGAAGTCTAGGTTCAGGTTTGACTCGATTCAAACAAGAACGGTTTTAGACGACAGACTCGCGAAAATCTTAAGTTAACAAAGGATAAACAACAAGCTCACGATAATTCGAAGTTTAGGTTCAGGTTTGACTCGATTCAAACAAGAATGGTTTTAAACGACAGACTCACGATAATCTGAAGTTAACAAAGGATAAACAACGAGCTCACGATAACTCGAAGTCTAGGTTCAGGTTTGACTCGATTCAAACAAGAACGGTTTTAAACGACAGACTCACGATAATCTGAAGTTAACAAATGATAAACAACGAGCTCACGATAACTCGAAGTCTAGGTTCAGGTTTGACTCGATTCAAACAAGAACAGTTTTAAACGACAGACTCACGATAATCTGAAGTTAACAAAGGATAAACAACGAGCTCACGATAACTCGAAGTTTGGGTTCATGTTTGACTCGATTCAAGAAGAACGGTATTAAATGACAGACTCACGATAATATGAAGTTAACAAAGGATAAACAACGAGCTCATGATAACTCGAAGTCTAGGTTCAGGTTTGACTCGATTCAAACAAGAACGGTTTTAGACGACAGACTCACGAAAATCTTAAGTTAACAAAGGATAAACAACAAGCTCACGATAACTCGAAGTTTAGGTTCAGGTTTGACTCGATTCAAACAAGAACGGTTTTAAACGACAGACTCACGATAATCTGAAGTTAACAAAGGATAAACAATGAGCTCACGATAACTCGAAGTCTAGGTTCAGGTTTGACTCGATTCAAACAAGAACGGTTTTAAACGACAGACTCACGATAATCTGAAGTTAACAAATGATAAACAACGAGCTCACGATAACTCGAAGTCTAGGTTCAGGTTTGACTCGATTCAAACAAGAACAGTTTTAAACGACAGACTCACGATAATATGAAGTTAACAAAGGATAAACAACGAGCTCACGATAACTCGAAGTTTGGGTTCATGTTTGACTCGATTCAAATAAGAACGGTTTTAAATGACAGACTCACGATAATCTGAAGTTAACAAAGGATAAATAACATGCTCACGATAACTCAAAGTTTAGGTTCAGGTTTGACTCGATTCAAACAAGAACGGTTTTAGACGACAGACTCACGATAATCTGAAGTTAACAAAAGATAAACAACGAGCTCACGATAACTCGAAGTCTAGGTTCAGGTTTGACTCGATTCAAACAAGAATGATTTTAGACGACAGACTCACAATAATCTGAAGTTGACAAAGGATAAACAATGAGCTCACGATAACTCGAAGTCTAGGTTCAGGTTTGACTCGATTCAAACAAGAACGGTTTTAAATGACAGACTCACGATAATCTGAAGCTAACCAAGGATAAACAACGAGCTCACGATAACTCGAAGTCTAGGTTCAAGTTTGACTCGATTCAAACAAGAACGGTTTTAGACGACAGACTCACGATAATCTGAAGTTAACAAGGCATAAACAGTGAGCTCACGATAACTCGAAGTCTAGGTTCAGGTTTGACTCGATTCAAACAAGAACGGTTTTAAACGACAGACTCACGATAATCTGAAGTTAACAAATGATAAACAACGAACTCAGGATAACTCGAAGTCTAGGTTCAGGTTTGACTCGATTCAAACAAGAACAGTTTTAAACGACAGACTCACGATAATCTGAAGTTAACAAAGGATAAACAACGAGCTCACGATAACTCGAAGTTTGGGTTCATGTTTGACTCGATTCAAACAAGAACAGTTTTAAATGACAGACTCACGATAATCTGAAGTTAACAAAGGATAAACAACGAGCTCACGATAACTCGAAGTCTAGGTTCAGGTTTGACTCGATTCAAACAAGAACGGTTTTAGACGACAGACTCACGAAAATCTTAAGTTAACAAAGGATAAACAACAAGCTCACGATAATTCAAACTTTAGGTTCAGGTTTGACTCGATTCAAACAAGAATGGTTTTAAACGACAGACTCACGATAATCTGAAGTTAACAAAGGATAAACAATGAGCTCACGATAACTCGAAGTCTAGGTTCAGGTTTGACTCGATTCAAACAAGAACGGTTTTAAACGACAGATTCACGATAATCTGAAGTTAACAAATGATAAACAACGAGCTCACGATAACTCGAAGTCTAGGTTCAGGTTTGACTCGATTCAAACAAGAACAGTTTTAAACGACAGACTCACGATAATCTGAAGTTAACAAAGGATAAACAACGAGCTCACGATAACTCGAAGTTTGGGTTCATGTTTGACTCGATTCAAAGAAGAACGGTTTTAAATGACAGACTCACGATAATCTGAAGTTAACAAAGGATAAACAACGAGCTCACGATAACTCGAAGTCTAGGTTCAGGTTTGACTCGATTCAAACAAGAACGGTTTTAGACGACAGACTCACGAAAATCTTAAGTTAACAAAGGATAAACAACAAGCTCACGATAACTCGATGTTTAGGTTCAGGTTTGAATCGATTCAAACAAGAACGGTTTTAAACGACAGACTCACGATAATCTGAAGTTAACAAAGGATAAACAATGAGCTCACGATAACTCGAAGTCTAGGTTTAGGTTTGACTCGATTCAAACAAGAACGGTTTTAAACGACAGACTCACGATAATCTGAAGTTAACAAATGATAAACAACGAGCTCACGATAACTTGAAGTCTAGGTTCAGGTTTGACTCGATTCAAACAAGAACAGTTTTAAACAACAGACTCACGATAATATTAAGTTAACAAAGGATAAACAACGAGCTCACGATAACTCGAAGTTTGGGTTCATGTTTGACTCGATTCAAACAAGAACGGTTTTACATGATAGACTCACGATAATCTGAAGTTAACAAAGGATAAACAACATGCTCACGATAACTCAAAGTTTAGGTTCAGGTTTGACTCGATTCAAACAAGAACAGTTTTAGACGACAGACTCACGATAATCTGAAGTTAACAAAAGATAAACAACGAGCTCACGATAACTTGAAGTCTAGGTTCAGGTTTGACTCGATTCAAACAAGAACGATTTTAGACGACAAACTCACAATAATCTGAAGTTAACAAATGATAAACAACGAGCTCACGATAACTCGAAGTCTAGGTTCAGGTTTGACTCGATTCAAACAAGAACAGTTTTAAACGACAGACTCACGATAATCTGAAGTTAACAAAGGATAAACAACGAGCTCACGATAACTCGAAGTTTGGGTTCATGTTTGACTCGATTCAAGAAGAACGGTATTAAATGACAGACTCACGATAATCTGAAGTTAACAAAGGATAAACAACGAGTTCATGATAACTCGAAGTCTAGGTTCAGGTTTGACTCGATTCAAACAAGAACGGTTTTAGACGACAGACTCACGAAAATCTTAAGTTAACAAAGGATAAACAACAAGCTCACGATAACTCGAAGTTTAGGTTCAGGTTTGACTCGATTCAAACAAGAACGGTTTTAAACGACAGACTCACGATAATCTGAAGTTAACAAAGGATAAACAATGAGCTCACGATAACTCGAAGTCTAGGTTCAGGTTTGACTCGATTCAAACAGGAACGGTTTTAAACGACAGACTCACGATAATCTGAAGTTAACAAATGATAAACAACGAGCTCACGATAACTCGAAGTCTAGGTTCAGGTTTGACTCGATTCAAACAAGAACAGTTTTAAACGACAGACTCACGATAATATGAAGTTAACAAAGGATAAACAACGAGCTCACGATAACTCGAAGTTTGGGTTCATGTTTGACTCGATTCAAACAAGAACGGTTTTAAATGACAGACTCACGATAATCTGAAGTTAACAAAGGATAAATAACATGCTCACGATAACTCAAAGTTTAGGTTCAGGTTTGACTCGATTCAAACAAGAACGGTTTTAGACGACAGACTCACGATAATCTGAAGTTAACAAAAGATAAACAACGAGCTCACGATAACTCGAAGTCTAGGTTCAGGTTTGACTCGATTCAAACAAGAATGATTTTAGACGACAGACTCACAATAATCTGAAGTTGACAAAGGATAAACAATGAGCTCACGATAACTCGAAGTCTAGGTTCAGGTTTGACTCGATTCAAACAAGAACGGTTTTAAATGACAGACTCACGATAATCTGAAGCTAACCAAGGATAAACAACGAGCTCACGATAACTCGAAGTCTAGGTTCAAGTTTGACTCGATTCAAACAAGAACGGTTTTAGACGACAGACTCACGATAATCTGAAGTTAACAAGGCATAAACAGTGAGCTCACGATAACTCGAAGTCTAGGTTCAGGTTTGACTCGATTCAAACAAGAACGGTTTTAAACGACAGACTCACGATAATCTGAAGTTAACAAATGATAAACAACGAACTCAGGATAACTCGAAGTCTAGGTTCAGGTTTGACTCGATTCAAACAAGAACAGTTTTAAACGACAGACTCACGATAATCTGAAGTTAACAAAGGATAAACAACGAGCTCACGATAACTCGAAGTTTGGGTTCATGTTTGACTCGATTCAAACAAGAACAGTTTTAAATGACAGACTCACGATAATCTGAAGTTAACAAAGGATAAACAACGAGCTCACGATAACTCGAAGTTTGGGTTCATGTTTGACTCGATTCAAACAAGAACAGTTTTAAATGACAGACTCACGATAATCTGAAGTTAACAAAGGATAAACAACGAGCTCACGATAACTCGAAGTCTAGGTTCAGGTTTGACTCGATTCAAACAAGAACGGTTTTAGACGACAGACTCACGAAAATCTTAAGTTAACAAAGGATAAACAACAAGCTCACGATAATTCAAAGTTTAGGTTCAGGTTTGACTCGATTCAAACAAGAATGGTTTTAAACGACAGACTCACGATAATCTAAAGTTAACAAAGGATAAACAATGAGCTCACGATAACTCGAAGTCTAGGTTCAGGTTTGACTCGATTCAAACAAGAACGGTTTTAAACGACAGATTCACGATAATCTGAAGTTAACAAATGATAAACAACGAGCTTACGATAACTCGAAGTCTAGGTTCAGGTTTGACTCGATTCAAACAAGAATGATTTTAGACGACAGACTCACAATAATCTGAAGTTGACAAAGGATAAACAATGAGCTCACGATAACTCGAAGTCTAGGTTCAGGTTTGACTCGATTCAAACAAGAACGGTTTTAAATGACAGACTCACGATAATCTGAAGCTAACCAAGGATAAACAACGAGCTCACGATAACTCGAAGTCTAGGTTCAAGTTTGACTCGATTCAAACAAGAACGGTTTTAGACGACAGACTCACGATAATCTGAAGTTAACAAGGCATAAACAGTGAGCTCACGATAACTCGAAGTCTAGGTTCAGGTTTGACTCGATTCAAACAAGAACGGTTTTAAACGACAGACTCACGATAATCTGAATTTAACAAATGATAAACAACGAACTCAGGATAACTCGAAGTATAGGTTCAGGTTTGACTCGATTCAAACAAGAACAGTTTTAAACGACAGACTCACGATAATCTGATGTTAACAAAGGATAAACAACGAGCTCACGATAACTCGAAGTTTGGGTTCATGTTTGACTCGATTCAAACAAGAACAGTTTTAAATGACAGACTCACGATAATCTGAAGTTAACAAAGGATAAACAACGAGCTCACGATAACTCGAAGTCTAGGTTCAGGTTTGACTCGATTCAAACAAGAACGGTTTTAGACGACAGACTCACGAAAATCTTAAGTTAACAAAGGATAAACAACAAGCTCACGATAATTCAAAGTTTAGGTTCAGGTTTGACTCGATTCAAACAAGAATGGTTTTAAACGACAGACTCACGATAATCTGAAGTTAACAAAGGATAAACAATGAGCTCACGATAACTCGAAGTCTAGGTTCATGTTTGACTCGATTCAAACAAGAACGGTTTTAAACGACAGACTCACGATAATCTGAAGTTAACAAAGGATAAACAATGAGCTCACGATAACTCGAAGTCTAGGTTTAGGTTTGACTCGATTCAAACAAGAACGGTTTTAAACGACAGACTCACGATAATCTGAAGTTAACAAATGATAAACAACGAGCTCACGATAACTTGAAGTCTAGGTTCAGGTTTGACTCGATTCAAACAAGAACAGTTTTAAACAACAGACTCACGATAATATTAAGTTAACAAAGGATAAACAACGAGCTCACGATAACTCGAAGTTTGGGTTCATGTTTGACTCGATTCAAACAAGAACGGTTTTACATGACAGACTCACGATAATCTGAAGTTAACAAAGGATAAACAACATGCTCACGATAACTCAAAGTTTAGGTTCAGGTTTGACTCGATTCAAACAAGAACAGTTTTAGACGACAGACTCACGATAATCTGAAGTTAACAAAAGATAAACAACGAGCTCACGATAACTTGAAGTCTAGGTTCAGGTTTGACTCGATTCAAACAAGAACGATTTTAGACGACAAACTCACAATAATCTGAAGTTAACAAATGATAAACAACGAGCTCACGATAACTCGAAGTCTAGGTTCAGGTTTGACTCGATTCAAACAAGAACAGTTTTAAACGACAGACTCACGATAATCTGAAGTTAACAAAGGATAAACAACGAGCTCACGATAACTCGAAGTTTGGGTTCATGTTTGACTCGATTCAAGAAGAACGGTATTAAATGACAGACTCACGATAATCTGAAGTTAACAAAGGATAAACAACGAGCTCATGATAACTCGAAGTCTAGGTTCAGGTTTGACTCGATTCAAACAAGAACGGTTTTAGACGACAGACTCACGAAAATCTTAAGTTAACAAAGGATAAACAACAAGCTCACGATAACTCGAAGTTTAGGTTCAGGTTTGACTCGATTCAAACAAGAACGGTTTTAAACGACAGACTCACGATAATCTGAAGTTAACAAAGGATAAACAATGAGCTCACGATAACTCGAAGTCTAGGTTCAGGTTTGACTCGATTCAAACAAGAACGGTTTTAAACGACAGACTCACGATAATCTGAAGTTAACAAATGATAAACAACGAGCTCACGATAACTCGAAGTCTAGGTTCAGGTTTGACTCGATTCAAACAAGAACAGTTTTAAACGACAGACTCACGATAATATGAAGTTAACAAAGGATAAACAACGAGCTCACGATAACTCGAAGTTTGGGTTCATGTTTGACTCGATTCAAACAAGAACGGTTTTAAATGACAGACTCACGATAATCTGAAGTTAACAAAGGATAAATAACATGCTCACGATAACTCAAAGTTTAGGTTCAGGTTTGACTCGATTCAAACAAGAACGGTTTTAGACGACAGACTCACGATAATCTGAAGTTAACAAAAGATAAACAACGAGCTCACGATAACTCGAAGTCTAGGTTCAGGTTTGACTCGATTCAAACAAGAATGATTTTAGACGACAGACTCACAATAATCTGAAGTTGACAAAGGATAAACAATGAGCTCACGATAACTCGAAGTCTAGGTTCAGGTTTGACTCGATTCAAACAAGAACGGTTTTAAATGACAGACTCACGATAATCTGAAGCTAACCAAGGATAAACAACGAGCTCACGATAACTCGAAGTCTAGGTTCAAGTTTGACTCGATTCAAACAAGAACGGTTTTAGACGACAGACTCACGATAATCTGAAGTTAACAAGGCATAAACAGTGAGCTCACGATAACTCGAAGTCTAGGTTCAGGTTTGACTCGATTCAAACAAGAACGGTTTTAAACGACAGACTCACGATAATCTGAAGTTAACAAATGATAAACAACGAACTCAGGATAACTCGAAGTCTAGGTTCAGGTTTGACTCGATTCAAACAAGAACAGTTTTAAACGACAGACTCACGATAATCTGAAGTTAACAAAGGATAAACAACGAGCTCACGATAACTCGAAGTTTGGGTTCATGTTTGACTCGATTCAAACAAGAACAGTTTTAAATGACAGACTCACGATAATCTGAAGTTAACAAAGGATAAACAACGAGCTCACGATAACTCGAAGTCTAGGTTCAGGTTTGACTCGATTCAAACAAGAACGGTTTTAGACGACAGACTCACGAAAATCTTAAGTTAACAAAGGATAAACAACAAGCTCACGATAATTCAAAGTTTAGGTTCAGGTTTGACTCGATTCAAACAAGAATGGTTTTAAACGACAGACTCACGATAATCTAAAGTTAACAAAGGATAAACAATGAGCTCACGATAACTCGAAGTCTAGGTTCAGGTTTGACTCGATTCAAACAAGAACGGTTTTAAACGACAGATTCACGATAATCTGAAGTTAACAAATGATAAACAACGAGCTTACGATAACTCGAAGTCTAGGTTCAGGTTTGACTCGATTCAAACAAGAATGATTTTAGACGACAGACTCACAATAATCTGAAGTTGACAAAGGATAAACAATGAGCTCACGATAACTCGAAGTCTAGGTTCAGGTTTGACTCGATTCAAACAAGAACGGTTTTAAATGACAGACTCACGATAATCTGAAGCTAACCAAGGATAAACAACGAGCTCACGATAACTCGAAGTCTAGGTTCAAGTTTGACTCGATTCAAACAAGAACGGTTTTAGACGACAGACTCACGATAATCTGAAGTTAACAAGGCATAAACAGTGAGCTCACGATAACTCGAAGTCTAGGTTCAGGTTTGACTCGATTCAAACAAGAACGGTTTTAAACGACAGACTCACGATAATCTGAAGTTAACAAATGATAAACAACGAACTCAGGATAACTCGAAGTATAGGTTCAGGTTTGACTCGATTCAAACAAGAACAGTTTTAAACGACAGACTCACGATAATCTGATGTTAACAAAGGATAAACAACGAGCTCACGATAACTCGAAGTTTGGGTTCATGTTTGACTCGATTCAAACAAGAACAGTTTTAAATGACAGACTCACGATAATCTGAAGTTAACAAAGGATAAACAACGAGCTCACGATAACTCGAAGTCTAGGTTCAGGTTTGACTCGATTCAAACAA
This sequence comes from Lathyrus tuberosus, assembly GCA_022829125.1. Taxonomy (NCBI): domain Eukaryota; kingdom Viridiplantae; phylum Streptophyta; class Magnoliopsida; order Fabales; family Fabaceae; genus Lathyrus; species Lathyrus tuberosus. The sequence continues at coordinate 12,138,374 of JALAZF010000117.1, forward strand.
GAACGGTTTTAGACGACAGACTCACGAAAATCTTAAGTTAACAAAGGATAAACAACAAGCTCACGATAATTCAAAGTTTAGGTTCAGGTTTGACTCGATTCAAACAAGAATGGTTTTAAACGACAGACTCACGATAATCTGAAGTTAACAAAGGATAAACAATGAGCTCACGATAACTCGAAGTCTAGGTTCATGTTTGACTCGATTCAAACAAGAACGGTTTTAAACGACAGACTCACGATAATCTGAAGTTAACAAAGGATAAACAATGAGCTCACGATAACTCGAAGTCTAGGTTCAGGTTTGACTCGATTCAAACAAGAACGGTTTTAAACGACAGACTCACGATAATCTGAAGTTAACAAATGATAAACAACAAGCTCACGATAACTCGAAGTCTAGGTTCAGGTTTGACTCGATTCAAACAAGAACAGTTTTAAACGACAGACTCACGATAATATGAAGTTAACAAAGGATAAACAACGAGCTCACGATAACTCGAAGTTTGGGTTCATGTTTGACTCGATTCAAACAAGAACGGTTTTAAATGACAGACTCACGATAATCTGAAGTTAACAAAGGATAAATAACATGCTCACGATAACTCAAAGTTTAGGTTCAGGTTTGACTCGATTCAAACAAGAACGGTTTTAGACGACAGACTCACGATAATCTGAAGTTAACAAAAGATAAACAACGAGCTCACGATAACTCGAAGTCTAGGTTCAGGTTTGACTCGATTCAAACAAGAATGATTTTAGACGACAGACTCACAATAATCTGAAGTTGACAAAGGATAAACAATGAGCTCACGATAACTCGAAGTCTAGGTTCAGGTTTGACTCGATTCAAACAAGAACGGTTTTAAATGACAGACTCACGATAATCTGAAGCTAACCAAGGATAAACAACGAGCTCACGATAACTCGAAGTCTAGGTTCAAGTTTGACTCGATTCAAACAAGAACGGTTTTAGACGACAGACTCACGATAATCTGAAGTTAACAAGGCATAAACAGTGAGCTCACGATAACTCGAAGTCTAGGTTCAGGTTTGACTCGATTCAAACAAGAACGGTTTTAAACGACAGACTCACGATAATCTGAAGTTAACAAATGATAAACAACGAACTCAGGATAACTCGAAGTCTAGGTTCAGGTTTGACTCGATTCAAACAAGAACAGTTTTAAACGACAGACTCACGATAATCTGAAGTTAACAAAGGATAAACAACGAGCTCACGATAACTCGAAGTTTGGGTTCATGTTTGACTCGATTCAAACAAGAACAGTTTTAAATGACAGACTCACGATAATCTGAAGTTAACAAAGGATAAACAACGAGCTCACGATAACTCGAAGTCTAGGTTCAGGTTTGACTCGATTCAAACAAGAACGGTTTTAGACGACAGACTCACGAAAATCTTAAGTTAACAAAGGATAAACAACAAGCTCACGATAATTCAAAGTTTAGGTTCAGGTTTGACTCGATTCAAACAAGAATGGTTTTAAACGACAGACTCACGATAATCTGAAGTTAACAAAGGATAAACAATGAGCTCACGATAACTCGAAGTCTAGGTTCAGGTTTGACTCGATTCAAACAAGAACGGTTTTAAACGACAGATTCACGATAATCTGAAGTTAACAAATGATAAACAACGAGCTCACGATAACTCGAAGTCTAGGTTCAGGTTTGACTCGATTCAAACAAGAATGATTTTAGACGACAGACTCACAATAATCTGAAGTTGACAAAGGATAAACAATGAGCTCACGATAACTCGAAGTCTAGGTTCAGGTTTGACTCGATTCAAACAAGAACGGTTTTAAATGACAGACTCACGATAATCTGAAGCTAACCAAGGATAAACAACGAGCTCACGATAACTCGAAGTCTAGGTTCAAGTTTGACTCGATTCAAACAAGAACGGTTTTAGACGACAGACTCACGATAATCTGAAGTTAACAAGGCATAAACAGTGAGCTCACGATAACTCGAAGTCTAGGTTCAGGTTTGACTCGATTCAAACAAGAACGGTTTTAAACGACAGACTCACGATAATCTGAAGTTAACAAATGATAAACAACGAACTCAGGATAACTCGAAGTCTAGGTTCAGGTTTGACTCGATTCAAACAAGAACAGTTTTAAACGACAGACTCACGATAATCTGAAGTTAACAAAGGATAAACAACGAGCTCACGATAACTCGAAGTTTGGGTTCATGTTTGACTCGATTCAAACAAGAACAGTTTTAAATGACAGACTCACGATAATCTGAAGTTAACAAAGGATAAACAACGAGCTCACGATAACTCGAAGTCTAGGTTCAGGTTTGACTCGATTCAAACAAGAACGGTTTTAGACGACAGACTCACGAAAATCTTAAGTTAACAAAGGATAAACAACAAGCTCACGATAATTCAAAGTTTAGGTTCAGGTTTGACTCGATTCAAACAAGAATGGTTTTAAACGACAGACTCACGATAATCTGAAGTTAACAAAGGATAAACAATGAGCTCACGATAACTCGAAGTCTAGGTTCAGGTTTGACTCGATTCAAACAAGAACGGTTTTAAACGACAGATTCACGATAATCTGAAGTTAACAAATGATAAACAACGAGCTCACGATAACTCGAAGTCTAGGTTCAGGTTTGACTCGATTCAAACAAGAACAGTTTTAAACGACAGACTCACGATAATCTGAAGTTAACAAAGGATAAACAACGAGCTCACGATAACTCGAAGTTTGGGTTCATGTTTGACTCGATTCAAAGAAGAACGGTTTTAAATGACAGACTCACGATAATCTGAAGTTAACAAAGGATAAACAACGAGCTCACGATAACTCGAAGTCTAGGTTCAGGTTTGACTCGAATCAAACAAGAACGGTTTTAGACGACAGACTCACGAAAATCTTAAGTTAACAAAGGATAAACAACAAGCTCACGATAACTCCAAGTTTAGGTTCAGGTTTGAATCGATTCAAACAAGAACGGTTTTAAACGACAGACTCACGATAATCTGAAGTTAACAAAGGATAAACAATGAGCTCACGATAACTCGAAGTCTAGGTTTAGGTTTGACTCAATTCAAACAAGAACGGTTTTAAACGACAGACTCACGATAATCTGAAGTTAACAAATGATAAACAACGAGCTCACGATAACTTGAAGTCTAGGTTCAGGTTTGACTCGATTCAAACAAGAACAGTTTTAAACAACAGACTCACGATAATATTAAGTTAACAAAGGATAAACAACGAGCTCACGATAACTCGAAGTTTGGGTTCATGTTTGACTCGATTCAAGCAAGAACGGTTTTACATGACAGACTCACGATAATCTGAAGTTAACAAAGGATAAACAACATGCTCACGATAACTCAAAGTTTAGGTTCAGGTTTGACTCGAATCAAACAAGAACAGTTTTAGACGACAGACTCACGATAATCTGAAGTTAACAAAAGATAAACAACGAGCTCACGATAACTTGAAGTCTAGGTTCAGGTTTGACTCGATTCAAACAAGAACGATTTTAGACGACAAACTCACAATAATCTGAAGTTAACAAAGGATAAACAATGAGCTCACGATAACTCGAAGTCTAGGTTCAGGTTTGACTCGATTCAAACAAGAACGGTTTTAAACGACAGACTCACGATAATCTGAAGTTAACAAATGATAAACAACGAGCTCACGATAACTCGAAGTCTAGGTTCAGGTTTGACTCGATTCAAACAAGAACAGTTTTAAACGACAGACTCACGATAATCTGAAGTTAACAAAGGATAAACAACGAGCTCACGATAACTCAAAGTCTAGGTTCAGGTTTGACTCGATTCAAACAAGAACGGTTTTAGACGACAGACTCACGAAAATCTTAAGTTAACAAAGGATAAACAACAAGCTCACGATAATTCGAAGTTTAGGTTCAGGTTTGACTCGATTCAAACAAGAATGGTTTTAAACGACAGACTCACGATAATCTGAAGTTAACAAAGGATAAACAATGAGCTCACGATAACTCGAAGTCTAGGTTCAGGTTTGACTCGATTCAAACAAGAACGGTTTTAGACGACAGACTCACGAAAATCTTAAGTTTACAAAGGATAAACAACAAGCTCACGATAATTCGAAGTTTGGGTTCATGTTTGACTCGATTCAAACAAGAACGGTTTTAAATGACAGACTCACGATAATCTGAAGTTAACAAAGGATAAACAATGAGCTCACGATAACTCGAAGTCTAGGTTCAGGTTTGACTCGATTCAAACAAGAACGGTTTTAAACGACAGACTCACGATAATCTGAAGTTAACAAATGATAAACAACGAGCTCACGATAACTCGAAGTCTAGGTTCAGGTTTGACTCGATTCAAACAAGAATAGTTTTAAACGACAGACTCACGATAATCTGAAGTTAACAAAGGATAAACAACGAGCTCACGATAACTCGAAGTTTGGGTTCATGTTTAACTCGATTCAAACAAGAACGGTTTTAAATGACAGACTCACGATAATCTGAAGTTAACAAAGGATAAACAACGAGCTCACGATAACTCGAAGTCTAGGTTCAGGTTTGACTCGATTCAAACAAGAACGGTTTTAGACGACAGACTCACGAAAATCTTAAGTTAACAAAGGATAACCAACAAGCTCACGATAACTAAAAGTTTAGGTTCAGGTTTGACTCGATTCAAACAAGAACGGTTTTAAACGACAGACTCACGATAATCTGAAGTTAACAAAGGATAAACAATGAGCTCACGATAACTCGAAGTCTAGGTTCAGGTTTGACTCGATTCAAACAAGAACGGTTTTAAACGACAGACTCACGATAATCTGAAGTTAACAAATGATAAACAACGAGCTCAGGATAACTCGAAGTCTAGGTTCAGGTTTGACTCGATTCAAACAAGAACAGTTTTAAACGACAGACTCACGATAATATGAAGTTAACAAAGGATAAACAACGAGCTCACGATAACTCGAACTTTGGGTTCATGTTTGACTCGATTCAAACAAGAACGGTTTTACATGACAGACTCACGATAATCTGAAGTTAACAAAGGATAAACAATGAGCTCACGATACCTCGAAGTCTAGGTTCAGGTTTGACTCGATTCAAACAAGAACGGTTTTAAACGACAGACTCACGATAATCTGAAGTTAACAAATGATAAACAACGAGCTCATGATAACTCGAAGTCTAGGTTCAGGTTTGACTCGATTCAAACAAGAACGATTTTAGACGACAGACTCACAATAATCTGAAGTTAACAAAGGATAAACAATGAGCTCACGATAACTCGAAGTCTAGGTTCAGGTTTGACTCGATTCAAACAAGAACGGTTTTAAACGACAGACTCACGATAATCTGAAGTTAACAAATGATAAACAACGAGCTCACGATAACTCGAAGTCTAGGTTCAGGTTTGACTCGATTCAAACAAGAACAGTTTTAAACGACAGACTCACGATAATCTGAAGTTAACAAAGGATAAACAACGAGCTCACGATAACTCGAAGTTTGGGTTCATGTTTGACTCGATTCAAACAAGAACGGTTTTAAATGACAGACTCACGATAATCTGAAGTTAACCAAGGATAAACAACGAGCTCACGATAACTCGAAGTCTAGGTTCAGGTTTGACTCGATTCAAACAAGAACGGTTTTAGACGACAGACTCACGAAAATCTTAAGTTAACAAAGGATAACCAACAAGCTCACGATAACTAAAAGTTTAGGTTCAGGTTTGACTCGATTCAAACAAGAACGGTTTTAAACGACAGACTCACGATAATCTGAAGTTAACAAAGGATAAACAATGAGCTCACGATAACTCGAAGTCTAGGTTCAGGTTTGACTCGATTCAAACAAGAACGGTTTTAAACGACAGACTCACGATAATCTGAAGTTAACAAATGATAAACAACGAGCTCAGGATAACTCGAAGTCTAGGTTCAGGTTTGACTCGATTCAAACAAGAACAGTTTTAAACGACAGACTCACGATAATATGAAGTTAACAAAGGATAAACAACGAGCTCACGATAACTCGAAGTTTGGGTTCATGTTTGACTCGATTCAAACAAGAACGGTTTTAAATGATAGACTCACGATAATCTGAAGTTAACAAAGGATAAACAACATGCTCACGATAACTCAAAGTTTAGGTTCAGGTTTGACTCGATTCAAACAAGAACGGTTTTAGACGACAGACTCACGATAATCTGAAGTTAACAAAAGATAAACAACGAGCTCATGATAACTCGAAGTCTAGGTTCAGGTTTGACTCGATTCAAACAAGAACGATTTTAGACGACAGACTCACAATAATCTGAAGTTGACAAAGGATAAACAATGAGCTCACGATAACTCGAAGTCTAGGTTCAGGTTTGACTCGATTCAAACAAGAACGGTTTTAAACGACAGACTCACTATAATCTGAAGTTAACAAAGGATAAACAACAAGCTCACGATAACTCGAAGTCTAGGTTCAGGTTTGACTCGATTCAAACAAGAACGGTTTTAAACGACAGACTCACGATAATCTGAAGTTAACCAAGGATAAACAACGAGCTCACGATAACTCGAAGTCTAGGTTCAGGTTTGACTCGATTCAAACAAGAACGGTTTTAGACGACAGACTCACGATAATCTGAAGTTAACAAGGCATAAACAATGAGCTCACGATAACTCGAAGTGTAGGTTCAGGTTTGACTCGATTCAAACAAGAACGGTTTTAAACGACAGACTCACGATAATCTGAAGTTAACAAATGATAAACAACGAACTCACGATAACTCGAAGTCTAGGTTCAGGTTTGACTCGATTCAAACAAGAACAGTTTTAAACAACAGACTCACGATAATATGAAGTTAACAAAGGATAAACAACGAGCTCACGATAACTCGAAGTTTGGGTTCATGTTTGACTCGATTCAAACAAGAACGGTTTTACATGACACACTCACGATAATCTGAAGTTAACAAAGGATAAACAACATGCTCACGATAACTCAAAGTTTAGGTTCAGGTTTGACTCGATTCAAACAAGAACAGTTTTAGACGACAGACTCACGATAATCTGAAGTTAACAAAAGATAAACAACGAGCTCACGATAACTCGAAGTCTAGGTTCAGGTTTGACTCGATTCAAACAAGAACGATTTTAGACGACAAACTCACAATAATCTGAAGTTAACAAAGGATAAACAATGAGCTCACGATAACTCGAAGTCTAGGTTCAGGTTTGACTCGATTCAAACAAGAACGGTTTTAAACGACAGACTCACGATAATCTGAAGTTAACAAATGATAAACAACGAGCTCACGATAACTCGAAGTCTAGGTTCAGGTTTGACTCGATTCAAACAAGAACAGTTTTAAACGACAGACTCACGATAATCTGAAGTTAACAAAGGATAAACAACGAGCTCACGATAACTCGAAGTTTGGGTTCATGTTTGACTCGATTCAAACAAGAACGGTTTTAAATGACAGACTCACGATAATCTGAAGTTAACAAAGGATAAACAACGAGCTCACGATAACTCGAAGTCTAGGTTCAGGTTTGACTCGATTCAAACAAGAACGGTTTTAGACGACAGACTCACGAAAATCTTAAGTTAACAAAGGATAACCAACAAGCTCACGATAACTAAAAGTTTAGGTTCAGGTTTGACTCGATTCAAACAAGAACGGTTTTAAACGACAGACTCACGATAATCTGAAGTTAACAAAGGATAAACAATGAGCTCACGATAACTCGAAGTCTAGGTTCAGGTTTGACTTGATTCAAACAAGAACGGTTTTAAACGACAGACTCACGATAATCTGAAGTTAACAAATGATAAACAACGAGCTCAGGATAACTCGAAGTCTAGGTTCAGGTTTGACTCGATTCAAACAAGAACAGTTTTAAACGACAGACTCACGATAATATGAAGTTAACAAAGGATAAACAACGAGCTCACGATAACTCGAAGTTTGGGTTCATGTTTGACTCGATTCAAACAAGAACGGTTTTAAATGACAGACTCACGATAATTTGAAGTTAACAAAGGATAAACAACATGCTCACGATAACTCAAAGTTTAGGTTCAGGTTTGACTCGATTCAAACAAGAACGGTTTTAGACGACAGACTCACGATAATCTGAAGTTAACAAAAGATAAACAACGAGCTCACGATAACTCGAAGTCTAGGTTCAGGTTTGACTCGATTCAAACAAGAACGATTTTAGACGACAGACTCACAATAATCTGAAGTTGACAAAGGATAAACAATGAGCTCACGATAACTCGAAGTCTAGGTTCAGGTTTGACTCGATTCAAACAAGAACGGTTTTAAACGACAGACTCACTATAATCTGAAGTTAACAAAGGATAAACAACGAGCTCACGATAACTCGAAGTCTAGGTTCAGGTTTGACTCGATTCAAACAAGAACGGTTTTAAACGACAGACTCACGATAATCTGAAGTTAACCAAGGATAAACAACGAGCTCACGATAACTCGAAGTCTAGGTTCAGGTTTGACTCGATTCAAACAAGAACGGTTTTAGACGACAGACTCACGATAATCTGAAGTTAACAAGGCATAAACAATGAGCTCACGATAACTCGAAGTGTAGGTTCAGGTTTGACTCGATTCAAACAAGAACGGTTTTAAACGACAGACTCACGATAATCTGAAGTTAACAAATGATAAACAACGAGCTCATGATAACTCGAAGTCTAGATTCAGGTTTGACTCGATTCAAACAAGAACAGTTTTAAACGACAGACTCACGATAATCTGAAGTTAACAAAGGATAAACAACGAGCTCACGATAACTCGAAGTTTGGGTTCATGTTTGACTCGATTCAAACAAGAACGATTTTAAATGACAGACTCACGATAATCTGAAGTTAGCAAAGGATAAACAACGAGCTCACGATAACTCGAAGTCTAGGTTCAGGTTTGACTCGATTCAAACAAGAACGGTTTTAGACGACAGACTCACGAAAATCTTAAGTTAACAAAGGATAAACAACAAGCTCACGATAACTCGAAGTTTAGGTTCAGGTTTGACTCGATTCAAACAAGAACGGTTTTAAAAGACAGACTCACGATAATCTGAAGTTAACAAAGGATATACAATGAGCTCACGATAACTCGAAGTCTAGGTTCAGGTTTGACTCTGTTCAAACAATAACGGTTTTAAACGACAGACTCAAGATAATCTGAAGTTAACAAATGATAAACAACGAGCTCACGATAACTCGAAGTCTAGGTTCAGGTTTGACTCGATTCAAACAAGAACAGTTTTAAACGACAGACTCACGATAATCTGAAGTTAACAAAGGATAAACAACGAGCTCACGATAACTCGAAGTTTGGGTTCATGTTTGACTCGATTCAAACAAGAACTGTTTTAAATGACAAACTCACGATAATCTGAAGTTAACAAAGGATAAACAACATGCTCACGATAACTCAAAGTTTAGGTTCAGGTTTGACTCGATTCAAACAAGAACGGTTTTAGACGACAGACTCACAATAATCTAAAGTTAACAAAAGATAAACAACGAGCTCACGATAACTCGAAGTCTAGGTTCAGGTTTGACTCGATTCAAACAAGAACGATTTTAGACGACAGACTCACAATAATCTGAAGTTGACAAAGGTTAAACAATGAGCTCACGATAACTCGAAGTCTAGGTTCAGGTTTGACTCGATTCAAACAAGAACGGTTTTAAACGACAGACTCACGATAATCTGAAGTTAACAAAGGATAAACAACGAGCTCACGATAACTCGAAGTCTAGGTTTAGGTTTGACTCGATTCAAACAAGAATGGTTTTAAACGACAGAATCACGATAATCTGAAGTTAACCAAGGATAAACAACGAGCCCACGATAACTCGAAGTCTAGGTTCTGGTTTGACTCGATTCAAACAAGAACGGTTTTAGACGACAGACTCACGATAATCTGAAGTTAACAAGGCATAAACAATGAGCTCACGATAACTCGAAGTCTAGGTTCAGGTTTGACTCGATTCAAACAAGAACGGTTTTAAACGACAGACTCACGATAATCTGAAGTTAACAAATGATAAACAACGAGCTCACGATAACTCGAAGTCTAGGTTCAGGTTTGACTCGATTCAAACAAGAACAGTTTTAAACGACAGACTCACGATAATCTGAAGTTGACAAAGGATAAACAACGAGCTCACGATAACTCGATGTTTGGGTTCATGTTTGACTCGATTCAAACAAGAACGGTTTTAAATGACAGACTCGCGATAATCTGAAGTTAACAAAGGATAAACAACGAGCTCACGATAACTCGAAGTCTAGGTTCAGGTTTGACTCGATTCAAACAAGAACGGTTTTAGACGACAGACTCACGAAAATCTTAAGTTAACAAAGGATAAACAACAAGCTCACGATAACTCGAAGTTTAGGTTCAGGTTTGACTCGATTCAAACAAGAACGGTTTTAAACGACAGACTCACGATAATCTGAAGTTAACAAAGGATATACAATGAGCTCACGATAACTCGAAGTCTAGGTTCAGGTTTGACTCTGTTCAAACAATAACGGTTTTAAACGATAGACTCAAGATAATCTGAAGTTAACAAATGATAAACAACGAGCTCACGATAACTCGAAGTCTAGGTTCAGGTTTGACTCGATTCAAACAAGAACAGTTTTAAACGACAGACTCACGATAATCTGAAGTTAACAAAGGATAAACAACGAGCTCACGATAACTCGAAGTTTGGGTTCATGTTTGACTCGATTCAAACAAGAACTGTTTTAAATGACAAACTCACGATAATCTGAAGTTAACAAAGGATAAACAACATGCTCACGATAACTCAAAGTTTAGGTTCAGGTTTGACTCGATTCAAACAAGAACGGTTTTAGACGACAGACTCACAATAATCTAAAGTTAACAAAAGATAAACAACGAGCTCACGATAACTCGAAGTCTAGGTTCAGGTTTGACTCGATTCAAACAAGAACGATTTTAGACGACAGACTCACAATAATCTGAAGTTGACAAAGGTTAAACAATGAGCTCACGATAACTCGAAGTCTAGGTTCAGGTTTGACTCGATTCAAACAAGAACGGTTTTAAACGACAGACTCACGATAATCTGAAGTTAACAAAGGATAAACAACGAGCTCACGATAACTCGAAGTCTAGGTTTAGGTTTGACTCGATTCAAACAAGAATGGTTTTAAACGACAGACTCACGATAATCTGAAGTTAACCAAGGATAAACAACGAGCCCACGATAACTCGAAGTCTAGGTTCAGGTTTGACTCGATTCAAACAAGAACGGTTTTAGACGACAGACTCACGATAATCTGAAGTTAACAAGGCATAAACAATGAGCTCACGATAACTCGAAGTCTAGGTTCAGGTTTGACTCGATTCAAACAAGAACGGATTTAAACGACAGACTCACGATAATCTGAAGTTAACAAATGATAAACAACGAGCTCACGATAACTCGAAGTCTAGGTTCAGGTTTGACTCGATTCAAACAAGAACAGTTTTAAACGACAGACTCACGATAATCTGAAGTTGACAAAGGATAAACAACGAGCTCACGATAACTCAAAGTTTGGGTTCATGTTTGACTCGATTCAAACAAGAACGGTTTTAAATGACAGACTCGCGATAATCTGAAGTTAACAAAGGATAAACAACGAGCTCACGATAACTCGAAGTCTAGGTTCAGGTTTGACTCGATTCAAACAAGAACGGTTTTAGACGACAGACTCACGAAAATCTTAAGTTAACAAAGGATAAACAACAAGCTCACGATAACTCGAAGTTTAGGTTCAGGTTTGACTCGATTCAAACAAGAACGGTTTTAAACGACAGACTCACGATAATCTGAAGTTAACAAAGGATATACAATGAGCTCACGATAACTCGAAGTCTAGGTTCAGGTTTGACTCTGTTCAAACAATAACGGTTTTAAACGACAGACTCAAGATAATCTGAAGTTAACAAATGATAAACAACGAGCTCAGGATAACTCGAAGTCTAGGTTCAGGTTTGACTCGATTCAAACAAGAACAGTTTTAAACGACAGACTCACGATAATATGAAGTTAACAAAGGATAAACAACGAGCTCACGATAACTCGAAGTTTGGGTTCATGTTTGACTCGATTCAAACAAGAACGGTTTTAAATGACAGACTCACGATAATCTGAAGTTAACAAAGGATAAACAACATGCTCACGATAACTCAAAGTTTAGGTTCAGGTTTGACTCGATTCAAACAAGAACGGTTTTAGACGACAGACTCACGATAATCTGAAGTTAACAAAAGATAAACAACGAGCTCACGATAACTCGAAGTCTAGGTTCAGGTTTGACTCGATTCAAACAAGAACGATTTTAGACGACAGACTCACAATAATCTGAAGTTGACAAAGGATAAACAATGAGCTCACGATAACTCGAAGTCTAGGTTCAGGTTTAACTCGATTCAAACAAGAACGGTTTTAAACGACAGACTCACTATAATCTGAAGTTAACAAAGGATAAACAACGAGCTCACGATAACTCGAAGTCTAGGTTCAGGTTTGACTCGATTCAAACAAGAACGGTTTTAAACGACAGACTCACGATAATCTGAAGTTAACCAAGGATAAACAACGAGCTCACGATAACTCGAAGTCTAGGTTCAGGTTTGACTCGATTCAAACAAGAACGGTTTTAGACGACAGACTCACGATAATCTGAAGTTAACAAGGCATAAACAATGAGCTCACGATAACTCGAAGTGTAGGTTCAGGTTTGACTCGATTCAAACAAGAACGGTTTTAAACGACAGACTCACGATAATCTGAAGTTAACAAATGATAAACAACGAGCTCATGATAACTCGAAGTCTAGGTTCAGGTTTGACTCGATTCAAACAAGAACAGTTTTAAACGACAGACTCACGATAATCTGAAGTTAACAAAGGATAAACAACGAGCTCACGATAACTCGAAGTTTGGGTTCATGTTTGACTCGATTCAAACAAGAACGATTTTAAATGACAGACTCACGATAATCTGAAGTTAGCAAAGGATAAACAACGAGCTCACGATAACTCGAAGTCTAGGTTCAGGTTTGACTCGATTCAAACAAGAACGGTTTTAGACGACAGACTCACGAAAATCTTAAGTTAACAAAGGATAAACAACAAGCTCAAGATAACTCGAAGTTTAGGTTCAGGTTTGACTCGATTCAAACAAGAACAGTTTTAAACGACAGACTCACGATAATCTGAAGTTAACAAAGGATATACAATGAGCTCACGATAACTCGAAGTCTAGGTTCAGGTTTGACTCTGTTCAAACAATAACGGTTTTAAACGACAGACTCAAGATAATCTGAAGTTAACAAATGATAAACAACGAGCTCACGATAACTCGAAGTCTAGGTTCAGGTTTGACTCGATTCAAACAAGAACAGTTATAAACGACAGACTCACGATAATCTGAAGTTAACAAAGGATAAACAACGAGCTCACGATAACTCGAAGTTTGGGTTCATGTTTGACTCGATTCAAACAAGAACTGTTTTAAATGACAAACTCACGATAATCTGAAGTTAACAAAGGATAAACAACATGCTCACGATAACTCAAAGTTTAGGTTCAGGTTTGACTCGATTCAAACAAGAACGGTTTTAGACGACAGACTCACAATAATCTAAAGTTAACAAAAGATAAACAACGAGCTCACGATAACTCGAAGTCTAGGTTCAGGTTTGACTCGATTCAAACAAGAACGATTTTAGACGACAGACTCACAATAATCTGAAGTTGACAAAGGTTAAACAATGAGCTCACGATAACTCGAAGTCTAGGTTCAGGTTTGACTCGATTCAAACAAGAACGGTTTTAAACGACAGACTCACGATAATCTGAAGTTAACAAAGGATAAACAACGAGCTCACGATAACTCGAAGTCTAGGTTTAGGTTTGACTCGATTCAAACAAGAATGGTTTTAAACGACAGACTCACGATAATCTGAAGTTAACCAAGGATAAACAACGAGCCCACGATAACTCGAAGTCTAGGTTCAGGTTTGACTCGATTCAAACAAGAACGGTTTTAGACGACAGACTCACGATAATCTGAAGTTAACAAGGCATAAACAATGAGCTCACGATAACTCGAAGTCTAGGTTCAGGTTTGACTCGATTCAAACAAGAACGGTTTTAAACGACAGACTCACGATAATCTGAAGTTAACAAATGATAAACAACGAGCTCACGATAACTCGAAGTCTAGGTTCAGGTTTGACTCGATTCAAACAAGAACAGTTTTAAACGACAGACTCACGATAATCTGAAGTTAACAAATGATAAACAACGAGCTCACGATAACTCGAAGTCTAGGTTCAGGTTTGACTCGATTCAAACAAGAACGGTTTTAAACGACAGACTCACGATAATCTGAAGTTAACAAATGATAAACAACGAGCTCACGATAACTCGAAGTCTAGGTTCAGGTTTGACTCGATTCAAACAAGAACAGTTTTAAACGACAGACTCACGATAATCTGAAGTTGACAAAGGATAAACAACGAGCTCACGATAACTCGAAGTTTGGGTTCATGTTTGACTCGATTCAAACAAGAACGGTTTTAAATGACAGACTCGCGATAATCTGAAGTTAACAAAGGATAAACAACGAGCTCACGATAACTCGAAGTCTAGGTTCAGGTTTGACTCGATTCAAACAAGAACGGTTTTAGACGACAGACTCACGAAAATCTTAAGTTAACAAAGGATAAACAACAAGCTCACGATAACTCGAAGTTTAGGTTCAGGTTTGACTCGATTCAAACAAGAACGGTTTTAAACGACAGACTCACGATAATCTGAAGTTAACAAAGGATATACAATGAGCTCACGATAACTCGAAGTCTAGGTTCAGGTTTGACTCTGTTCAAACAATAACGATTTTAAACGACAGACTCAAGATAATCTGAAGTTAACAAATGATAAACAACGAGCTCACGATAACTCGAAGTCTAGGTTCAGGTTTGACTCGATTCAAACAAGAACAGTTTTAAACGACAGACTCACAATAATATGAAGTTAACAAAGGATAAACAACGAGCTCACGATAACTCGAAGTTTGGGTTCATGTTTGACTCGATTCAAACAAGAACTGTTTTAAATGACAAACTCACGATAATCTGAAGTTAACAAAGGATAAACAACATGCTCACGATAACTCAAAGTTTAGGTTCAGGTTTGACTCGATTCAAACAAGAACGGTTTTAGACGACAGACTCACAATAATCTAAAGTTAACAAAAGATAAACAACGAGCTCACGATAACTCGAAGTCTAGGTTCAGGTTTGACTCGATTCAAACAAGAACGATTTTAGACGACAGACTCACAATAATCTGAAGTTGACAAAGGTTAAACAATGAGCTCACGATAACTCGAAGTCTAGGTTCAGGTTTGACTCGATTCAAACAAGAACGGTTTTAAACGACAGACTCACGATAATCTGAAGTTAACAAAGGATAAACAACGAGCTCACGATAACTCGAAGTCTAGGTTTAGGTTTGACTCGATTCAAACAAGAATGGTTTTAAACGACAGACTCACGATAATCTGAAGTTAACCAAGGATAAACAACGAGCCCACGATAACTCGAAGTCTAGGTTCAGGTTTGACTCGATTCAAACAAGAACGGTTTTAGACGACAGACTCACGATAATCTGAAGTTAACAAGGCATAAACAATGAGCTCACGATAACTCGAAGTCTAGGTTCAGGTTTGACTCGATTCAAACAAGAACGGTTTTAAACGACAGACTCACGATAATCTGAAGTTAACAAATGATAAACAACGAGCTCACGATAACTCGAAGTCTAGGTTCAGGTTTGACTCGATTCAAACAAGAACAGTTTTAAACGACAGACTCACGATAATCTGAAGTTGACAAAGGATAAACAACGAGCTCACGATAACTCGAAGTTTGGGTTCATGTTTGACTCGATTCAAACAAGAACGGTTTTAAATGACAGACTCGCGATAATCTGAAGTTAACAAAGGATAAACAACGAGCTCACGATAACTCGAAGTCTAGGTTCAGGTTTGACTCGATTCAAACAAGAACGGTTTTAGACGACAGACTCACGAAAATCTTAAGTTAACAAAGGATAAACAACAAGCTCACGATAACTCGAAGTTTAGGTTCAGGTTTGACTCGATTCAAACAAGAACGGTTTTAAACGACAGACTCACGATAATCTGAAGTTAACAAAGGATATACAATGAGCTCACGATAACTCGAAGTCTAGGTTCAGGTTTGACTCTGTTCAAACAATAACGGTTTTAAACGACAGACTCAAGATAATCTGAAGTTAACAAATGATAAACAACGAGCTCAGGATAACTCGAAGTCTAGGTTCAGGTTTGACTCGATTCAAACAAGAACAGTTTTAAACGACAGACTCACGATAATATGAAGTTAACAAAGGATAAACAACGAGCTCACGATAACTCGAAGTTTGGGTTCATGTTTGACTCGATTCAAACAAGAACGGTTTTAAATGACAGACTCACGATAATCTGAAGTTAACAAAGGATAAACAACATGCTCACGATAACTCAAAGTTTAGGTTCAGGTTTGACTCGATTCAAACAAGAACGGTTTTAGACGACAGACTCACGATAATCTGAAGTTAACAAAAGATAAACAACGAGCTCACGATAACTCGAAGTCTAGGTTCAGGTTTGACTCGATTCAAACAAGAACGATTTTAGACGACAGACTCACAATAATCTGAAGTTGACAAAGGATAAACAATGAGCTCACGATAACTCGAAGTCTAGGTTCAGGTTTGACTCGATTCAAACAAGAACGGTTTTAAACGACAGACTCACTATAATCTGAAGTTAACAAAGGATAAACAACGAGCTCACGATAACTCGAAGTCTAGGTTCAGGTTTGACTCGATTCAAACAAGAACGGTTTTAAACGACAGACTCACGATAATCTGAAGTTAACCAAGGATAAACAACGAGCTCACGATAACTCGAAGTCTAGGTTCAGGTTTGACTCGATTCAAACAAGAACGGTTTTAGACGACAGACTCACGATAATCTGAAGTTAACAAGGCATAAACAATGAGCTCACGATAACTCGAAGTGTAGGTTCAGGTTTGACTCGATTCAAACAAGAACGGTTTTAAACGACAGACTCACGATAATCTGAAGTTAACAAATGATAAACAACGAGCTCATGATAACTCGAAGTCTAGGTTCAGGTTTGACTCGATTCAAACAAGAACAGTTTTAAACGACAGACTCACGATAATCTGAAGTTAACAAAGGATAAACAACGAGCTCACGATAACTCGAAGTTTGGGTTCATGTTTGACTCGATTCAAACAAGAACGATTTTAAATGACAGACTCACGATAATCTGAAGTTAGCAAAGGATAAACAACGAGCTCACGATAACTCGAAGTCTAGGTTCAGGTTTGACTCGATTCAAACAAGAACGGTTTTAGACGACAGACTCACGAAAATCTTAAGTTAACAAAGGATAAACAACAAGCTCACGATAACTCGAAGTTTAGGTTCAGGTTTGACTCGATTCAAACAAGAACAGTTTTAAACGACAGACTCACGATAATCTGAAGTTAACAAAGGATATACAATGAGCTCACGATAACTCGAAGTCTAGGTTCAGGTTTGACTCTGTTCAAACAATAACGGTTTTAAACGACAGACTCAAGATAATCTGAAGTTAACAAATGATAAACAACGAGCTCACGATAACTCGAAGTCTAGGTTCAGGTTTGACTCGATTCAAACAAGAACAGTTTTAAACGACAGACTCACGATAATCTGAAGTTAACAAAGTATAAACAACGAGCTCACGATAACTCGAAGTTTGGGTTCATGTTTGACTCGATTCAAACAAGAACTGTTTTAAATGACAAACTCACGATAATCTGAAGTTAACAAAGGATAAACAACATGCTCACGATAACTCAAAGTTTAGGTTCAGGTTTGACTCGATTCAAACAAGAACGGTTTTAGACGACAGACTCACAATAATCTAAAGTTAACAAAAGATAAACAACGAGCTCACGATAACTCGAAGTCTAGGTTCAGGTTTGACTCAATTCAAACAAGAATGATTTTAGACGACAGACTCACAATAATCTGAAGTTGACAAAGGATAAACAATGAGCTCACGATAACTCGAAGTCTAGGTTCAGGTTTGACTCGATTCAAACAAGAACGGTTTTAAACGACAGACTCACGATAATCTGAAGTTAACAAAGGATAAACAACGAGCTCACGATAACTCGAAGTCTAGGTTTAGGTTTGACTCGATTCAAACAAGAATGGTTTTAAACGACAGACTCACGATAATCTGAAGTTAACCAAGGATAAACAACGAGCCCACGATAACTCGAAGTCTAGGTTCAGGTTTGACTCGATTCACACAAGAACGGTTTTAGACGACAGACTCACGATAATCTGAAGTTAACAAGGCATAAACTATGAGCTCACGATAACTCGAAGTCTAGGTTCAGGTTTGACTCGATTCAAACAAGAACGGTTTTAAACGACAGACTCACGATAATCTGAAGTTAACAAATGATAAACAACGAGCTCACGATAACTCGAAGTCTAGGTTCAGGTTTGACTCGATTCAAACAAGAACAGTTTTAAACGACAGACTCACGATAATCTGAAGTTGACAAAGGATAAACAACGAGCTCACGATAACTCGAAGTTTGGGTTCATGTTTGACTCGATTCAAACAAGAACGGTTTTAAATGACAGACTCGCGATAATCTGAAGTTAACAAAGGATAAACAACGAGCTCACGATAACTCGAAGTCTAGGTTCAGGTTTGACTCGATTCAAACAAGAACGGTTTTAGACGACAGACTCACGAAAATCTTAAGTTAACAAAGGATAACCAACAAGCTCACGATAACTCAAAGTTTAGGTTCAGGTTTGACTCGATTCAAACAAGAACGGTTTTAAACGACAGACTCACGATAATCTGAAGTTAAGAAAGGATAAACAATGAGCTCACGATAACTCGAAGTCTAGGTTCAGGTTTGACTCGATTCAAACAAGAACGGTTTTAAACGACAGACTCACGATAATCTGAAGTTAACAAATGATAAACAACGAGCTCACGATAACTCGAAGTCTAGGTTCAGGTTTGACTCAATTCAAACAAGAACAGTTTTAAACGACAGACTCACAATAATATGAAGTTAACAAAGGATAAACAACGAGCTCACGATAACTCGAAGTTTGAGTTCATGTTTGACTCGATTCAAACAAGAACGGTTTTAAATAACAGACTCACAATAATCTGAAGTTAACAAAGGATAAACAACATGCTCACGATAACTCAAAGTTTAGGTTCAGGTTTGACTCGATTCAAACAAGAACGGTTTTAGACGACAAACTCACGATAATCTGAAGTTAACAAAAGATAAACAACGTGCTCACAATAACTCGAAGTCTAGGTTCAGGTTTGACTCGATTCAAACAAGAACGATTTTAGACGACAGACTCACAATAATCTGAAGTTGACAAAGGATAAACAATGAGCTCACGATAACTCGAAGTCTAGGTTCAGGTTTGACTCGATTCAAACAAGAACGGTTTTAAACGACAGACTCACTATAATCTGAAGTTAACAAAGGATAAACAACGAGCTCACGATAACTCGAAGTCTAGGTTCAGGTTTGACTCGATTCAAACAAGAACGGTTTTAAACGACAGACTCACGATAATCTGAAGTTAACCAAGGATAAACAACGAGCTCACGATAACTCGAAGTCTAGGTTCAGGTTTGACTCGATTCAAACAAGAACGGTTTTAGACGACAAACTAACGATAATCTGAAGTTAACAAGGCATAAACAATGAGCTCACGATAACTCGAAGTGTAGGTTCAGGTTTGACTCGATTCAAACAAGAACGGTTTTAAACGACAGACTCACGATAATCTGAAGTTAACAAATGATAAACAACGAGCTCATGATAACTCGAAGTCTAGGTTCAGGTTTGAATCGATTCAAACAAGAACAGTTTTAAACGACAGACTCACG
This sequence comes from Lathyrus tuberosus, assembly GCA_022829125.1. Classification (NCBI taxonomy): domain Eukaryota; kingdom Viridiplantae; phylum Streptophyta; class Magnoliopsida; order Fabales; family Fabaceae; genus Lathyrus; species Lathyrus tuberosus. The sequence goes on from JALAZF010000117.1 coordinate 12,158,516, forward strand.
ATAATCTGAAGTTAACAAATGATAAACAACAAGCTCACGATAACTCGAAGTCTAGGTTCAGGTTTGACTCGATTCAAACAAGAACAGTTTTAAACGACAGACTCACGATAATCTGAAGTTGACAAAGGATAAACAACGAGCTCACGATAACTCGAAGTTTGGGTTCATGTTTGACTCGATTCAAACAAGAACGGTTTTAAATGACAGACTCGCGATAATCTGAAGTTAACAAAGGATAAACAAAGAGCTCACGATAACTCGAAGTCTAGGTTCAGGTTTGACTCGATTCAAACAAGAACGGTTTTAGACGACAGACTCACGAAAATCTTAAGTTAACAAAGGATATACAATGAGCTCACGATAACTCAAAGTTTAGGTTCAGGTTTGACTCGATTCAAACAAGAACGGTTTTAAACGACAGACTCACGATAATCTGAAGTTAACAAAGGATAAACAATGAGCTCACGATAACTCGAAGTCTAGGTTCAGGTTTGACTCGATTAAAACAAGAACGGTTTTAAACGACAGACTCACGATAATCTGAAGTTAACAAATGATAAACAACGAGCTCACGATAACTCGAAGTCTAGGTTCAGGTTTGACTCGATTCAAACAAGAACAGTTTTAAACGACAGACTCACAATAATATGAAGTTAACAAAGGATAAACAACGAGCTCACGATAACTCGAAGTTTGGGTTCATGTTTGACTCGATTCAAATAAGAACGGTTTTAAATGACAGACTCACGATAATCTGAAGTTAACAAAGGATAAACAACATGCTCACGATAACTCAAAGTTTAGGTTCAGGTTTGACTCGATTCAAACAAGAACGGTTTTAGACGACAGACTCACGATAATCTGAAGTTAACAAAAGATAAACAACGTGCTCACGATAACTCGAAGTCTAGGTTCAGGTTTGACTCGATTCAAACAAGAACAATTTTAGACGACAGACTCACAATAATCTGAAGTTGACAAAGGATAAACAATGAGCTCACGATAACTCGAAGTCTAGGTTCAGGTTTGACTCGATTCAAACAAGAATGGTTTTAAACGACAGACTCACTATAATCTGAAGTTAACAAAGGATAAACAACGAGCTCACGATAACTCGAAGTCTAGGTTCAGGTTTGACTCGATTCAAACAAGAACGGTTTTAAACGACAGACTCACGATATTCTGAAGTTAACCAAGGATAAACAACGAGCTCACGATAACTCGAAGTCTAGGTTCAGGTTTGACTCGATTCAAACAAGAACGGTTTTAGACGACAGACTAACGATAATCTGAAGTTAACAAGGCATAAACAACGAGCTCACGATAACTCGAAGTGTAGGTTCAGGTTTGACTCGATTCAAACAAGGACGGTTTTAAACGACAGACTCACGATAATCTGAAGTTAACAAATGATAAACAACGAGCTCATGATAACTCGAAGTCTAGGTTCAGGTTTGACTCGATTCAAACAAGAACAGTTTTAAACGACAGACTCACGATAATCTGAAGTTAACAAAGGATAAACAACGAGCTCACGATAACTCGAAGTTTGGGTTCATGTTTGACTCGATTCAAACAAGAACGGTTTTAGACGACAGACTCGCGATAATCTGAAGTTAACAAAGGATAAACAACGAGCTCACGATAACTCGAAGTCTAGGTTCAGGTTTGACTCGATTCAAACAAGAACGGTTTTAGACGACAGACTCACGAAAATCTTAAGTTAACAAAGGATAACCAACAAGCTCACGATAACTCAAAGTCTAGGTTCAGGTTTGACTCGATTCAAACAAGAACGGTTTTAAACGACAGACTCACGATAATCTGAAGTTAACAAAGGATAAACAACGAGCTCACGATAACTCGAAGTCTAGGTTCAGGTTTGACTCGATTCAAACAAGAACAGTTTTAAACGACAGACTCACAATAATATGAAGTTAACAAAGGATAAACAACGAGCTCACGATAACTCGAAGTTTGAGTTCATGTTTGACTCGATTCAAACAAGAACGGTTTTAAATAACAGACTCACAATAATCTGAAGTTAACAAAGGATAAACAACATGCTCACGATAACTCAAAGTTTAGGTTCAGGTTTGACTCGATTCAAACAAGAACGGTTTTAGACGACAAACTCACGATAATCTGAAGTTAACAAAAGATAAACAACGTGCTCACAATAACTCGAAGTCTAGGTTCAGGTTTGACTCGATTCATACAAGAACGGTTTTAAACGACAGACTCACTATAATCTGAAGTTAACAAAGGATAAACAACGAGCTCACGATAACTCGAAGTCTAGGTTCAGGTTTGACTCGATTCAAACAAGAACGGTTTTAAACGACAGACTCACGATAATCTGAAGTTAACCAAGGATAAACAACGAGCTCACGATAACTCGAAGTCTAGGTTCAGGTTTGACTCGATTCAAACAAGAACAGTTTTAAACGACAGACTCACGATAATCTGAAGTTGACAAAGGATAAACAACGAGCTCACGATAACTCGAAGTTTGGGTTCATGTTTGACTCGATTCAAACAAGAACGGTTTTAAATGACAGACTCGCGATAATCTGAAGTTAACAAAGGATAAACAACGAGCTCACGATAACTCGAAGTCTAGGTTCAGGTTTGACTCGATTCAAACAAGAACGGTTTTAGACGACAGACTCACGAAAATCTTAAGTTAACAAAGGATAACCAACAAGCTCACGATAACTCAAAGTTTAGGTTCAGGTTTGACTCGATTCAAACAAGAACGGTCTTAAACGACAGACTCACGATAATCTGAAGTTAACAAAGGATAAACAATGAGCTCACGATAACTCGAAGTCTAGGTTCAGGTTTGACTCGATTCAAACAAGAACGGTTTTAAACGACAGACTCACGATAATCTGAAGTTAACAAATGATAAACAACGAGCTCACGATAACTCGAAGTCTAGGTTCAGGTTTGACTCGATTCAAACAAGAACAGTTTTAAACGACAGACTCACAATAATATGAAGTTAACAAAGGATAAACAACGAGCTCACGATAACTCGAAGTTTGGGTTCATGTTTGACTCGATTCAAACAAGAATGGTTTTAAATGACAGACTCACGATAATCTGAAGTTAACAAAGGATAAACAACATGCTCACGATAACTCAAAGTTTAGGTTCAGGTTTGACTCGATTCAAACAAGAACGGTTTTAGACGACAGACTCACGATAATCTGAAGTTAACAAAAGATAAACAACGTGCTCACGATAACTCGAAGTCTAGGTTCAGGTTTGACTCGATTCAAACAAGAACGATTTTAGACGACTGACTCACAATAATCTGAAGTTGACAAAGGATAAACAATGAGCTCACGATAACTCGAAGTCTAGGTTCAGGTTTGACTCGATTCAAACAAGAACGGTTTTAAACGACAGACTCACTATAATCTGAAGTTAACAAAGGATAAACAACGAGCTCACGATAACTCGAAGTCTAGGTTCAGGTTTGACTCGATTCAAACAAGAACGGTTTTAAACGACAGACTCACGATAATCTGAAGTTAACCAAGGATAAACAACGAGCTCACGATAACTCGAAGTCTAGGTTCAGGTTTGACTCGATTCAAACAAGAACGGTTTTAGACGACAAACTAACGATAATCTGAAGTTAACAAGGCATAAATAATGAGCTCACGATAACTCGAAGTGTAGGTTCAGGTTTGACTCGATTCAAACAAGAACGGTTTTAAACGACAGACTCACGATAATCTGAAGTTAACAAATGATAAACAACGAGCTCATGATAACTCGAAGTCTAGGTTCAGGTTTGACTCGATCCAAACAAGAACAGTTTTAAACGACAGACTCACGATAATCTGAAGTTAACAAATGATAAACAACGAGCTCACGATAACTCGAAGTCTAGGTTCAGGTTTGACTCGATTCAAACAAGAACAGTTTTAAACGACAGACTCACGATAATCTGAAGTTGACAAAGGATAAACAACGAGCTCACGATAACTCGAAGTTTGGGTTCATGTTTGACTCGATTCAAACAAGAACGGTTTTAAATGACAGACTCGCGATAATCTGAAGTTAACAAAGGATAAACAACGAGCTCACGATAACTCGAAGTCTAGGTTCAGGTTTGACTCGATTCAAACAAGAACGGTTTTAGACGACAGACTCACGAAAATCTGAAGTTAACAAAGGATAAACAACGAGCTCACGATAACTCGAAGTCTAGGTTCAGGTTTGACTCGATTCAAACAAGAACGGTTTTAAACGACAGACTCACGATAATCTGAAGTTAACCAAGGATAAACAACGAGCTCACGATAACTCGAAGTCTAGGTTCAGGTTTGACTCGATTCAAACAAGAACGGTTTTAGACGACAAACTAACGATAATCTGAAGTTAACAAGGCATAAACAATGAGCTCACGATAACTCGAAGTGTAGGTTCAGGTTTGACTCGATTCAAACAAGAACGGTTTTAAACGACAGACTCACGATAATCTGAAGTTAACAAATGATAAACAACGAGCTCATGATAACTCGAAGTCTAGGTTCAGGTTTGACTCGATCCAAACAAGAACAGTTTTAAACGACAGACTCACGATAATCTGAAGTTAACAAATGATAAACAACGAGCTCACGATAACTCGAAGTCTAGGTTCAGGTTTGACTCGATTCAAACAAGAACGGTTTTAAACGACAGACTCACGATAATCTGAAGTTAACAAAAGATAAACAACGTGCTCACGATAACTCGAAGTCTAGGTTCAGGTTTGACTCGATTCAAACAAGAACGATTTTAGACGACTGACTCACAATAATCTGAAGTTGACAAAGGATAAACAATGAGCTCACGATAACTCGAAGTCTAGGTTCAGGTTTGACTCGATTCAAACAAGAACGGTTTTAAACGACAGACTCACTATAATCTGAAGTTAACAAAGGATAAACAACGAGCTCACGATAACTCGAAGTCTAGGTTCAGGTTTGACTCGATTCAAACAAGAACGGTTTTAAACGACAGACTCACGATAATCTGAAGTTAACCAAGGATAAACAACGAGCTCACGATAACTCGAAGTCTAGGTTCAGGTTTGACTCGATTCAAACAAGAACGGTTTTAGACGACAAACTAACGATAATCTGAAGTTAACAAGGCATAAACAATGAGCTCACGATAACTCGAAGTGTAGGTTCAGGTTTGACTCGATTCAAACAAGAACGGTTTTAAACGACAGACTCACGATAATCTGAAGTTAACAAATGATAAACAACGAGCTCATGATAACTCGAAGTCTAGGTTCAGGTTTGACTCGATCCAAACAAGAACAGTTTTAAACGACAGACTCACGATAATCTGAAGTTAACAAATGATAAACAACGAGCTCACGATAACTCGAAGTCTAGGTTCAGGTTTGACTCGATTCAAACAAGAACAGTTTTAAACGACAGACTCACGATAATCTGAAGTTGACAAAGGATAAACAACGAGCTCACGATAACTCGAAGTTTGGGTTCATGTTTGACTCGATTCAAACAAGAACGGTTTTAAATGACAGACTCGCGATAATCTGAAGTTAACAAAGGATAAACAACGAGCTCACGATAACTCGAAGTCTAGGTTCAGGTTTGACTCGATTCAAACAAGAACGGTTTTAGACGACAGACTCACGAAAATCTGAAGTTAACAAAGGATAAACAACGAGCTCACGATAACTCGAAGTCTAGGTTCAGGTTTGACTCGATTCAAACAAGAACGGTTTTAAACGACAGACTCACGATAATCTGAAGTTAACCAAGGATAAACAACGAGCTCACGATAACTCGAAGTCTAGGTTCAGGTTTGACTCGATTCAAACAAGAACGGTTTTAGACGACAAACTAACGATAATCTGAAGTTAACAAGGCATAAACAATGAGCTCACGATAACTCGAAGTGTAGGTTCAGGTTTGACTCGATTCAAACAAGAACGGTTTTAAACGACAGACTCACGATAATCTGAAGTTAACAAATGATAAACAACGAGCTCATGATAACTCGAAGTCTAGGTTCAGGTTTGACTCGATCCAAACAAGAACAGTTTTAAACGACAGACTCACGATAATCTGAAGTTAACAAATGATAAACAACGAGCTCACGATAACTCGAAGTCTAGGTTCAGGTTTGACTCGATTCAAACAAGAACGGTTTTAAACGACAGACTCACGATAATCTGAAGTTAACAAAAGATAAACAACGTGCTCACGATAACTCGAAGTCTAGGTTCAGGTTTGACTCGATTCAAACAAGAACGATTTTAGACGACTGACTCACAATAATCTGAAGTTGGCAAAGGATAAACAATGAGCTCACGATAACTCGAAGTCTAGGTTCAGGTTTGACTCGATTCAAACAAGAACGGTTTTAAACGACAGACTCACTATAATCTGAAGTTAACAAAGGATAAACAACGAGCTCACGATAACTCGAAGTCTAGGTTCAGGTTTGACTCGATTCAAACAAGAACGGTTTTAAACGACAGACTCACGATAATCTGAAGTTAACCAAGGATAAACAACGAGCTCACGATAACTCGAAGTCTAGGTTCAGGTTTGACTCGATTCAAACAAGAACGGTTTTAGACGACAAACTAACGATAATCTGAAGTTAACAAGGCATAAACAATGAGCTCACGATAACTCGAAGTGTAGGTTCAGGTTTGACTCGATTCAAACAAGAACGGTTTTAAACGACAGACTCACGATAATCTGAAGTTAACAAATGATAAACAACGAGCTCATGATAACTCGAAGTCTAGGTTCAGGTTTGACTCGATCCAAACAAGAACAGTTTTAAACGACAGACTCACGATAATCTGAAGTTAACAAATGATAAACAACGAGCTCACGATAACTCGAAGTCTAGGTTCAGGTTTGACTCGATTCAAACAAGAACAGTTTTAAACGACAGACTCACGATAATCTGAAGTTGACAAAGGATAAACAACGAGCTCACGATAACTCGAAGTTTGGGTTCATGTTTGACTCGATTCAAACAAGAACGGTTTTAAATGACAGACTCGCGATAATCTGATGTTAACAAAGGATAAACAACGAGCTCACGATAACTCGAAGTCTAGGTTCAGGTTTGACTCGATTCAAACAAGAACGGTTTTAGACGACAGACTCACGAAAATCTTAAGTTAACAAAGGATAACCAACAAGCTCACGATAACTCAAAGTTTAGGTTCAGGTTTGACTCGATTCAAACAAGAACGGTTTTAAACGACAGACTCACGATAATCTGAAGTTAACAAAGGATAAACAATGAGCTCACGATAACTCGAAGTCTAGGTTCAGGTTTGACTCGATTCAAACAAGAACGGTTTTAAACGACAGACTCACGATAATCTGAAGTTAACAAATGATAAACAACGAGCTCACGATAACTCGAAGTCTAGGTTCAGGTTTGACTCGATTCAAACAAGAACAGTTTTAAACGACAGACTCACAATAATATGAAGTTAACAAAGGATAAACAACGAGCTCACGATAACTCGAAGTTTGGGTTCATGTTTGACTCGATTCAAACAAGAATGGTTTTAAATGACAGACTCACGATAATCTGAAGTTAACAAAGGATAAACAACATGCTCACGATAACTCAAAGTTTAGGTTCAGGTTTGACTCGATTCAAACAAGAACGGTTTTAGACGACAGACTCACGATAATCTGAAGTTAACAAAAGATAAACAACGTGCTCACGATAACTCGAAGTCTAGGTTCAGGTTTGACTCGATTCAAACAAGAACAATTTTAGACGACAGACTCACAATAATCTGAAGTTGACAAAGGATAAACAATGAGCTCACGATAACTCGAAGTCTAGGTTCAGGTTTGACTCGATTCAAACAAGAACGGTTTTAAACGACAGACTCACTATAATCTGAAGTTAACAAAGGATAAACAACGAGCTCACGATAACTCGAAGTCTAGGTTCAGGTTTGACTCGATTCAAACAAGAACGGTTTTAAACGACAGACTCACGATAATCTGAAGTTAACCAAGGATAAACAACGAGCTCACGATAACTCGAAGTCTAGGTTCAGGTTTGACTCGATTCAAACAAGAACGGTTTTAGACGACAGATTAACGATAATCTGAAGTTAACAAGGCATAAACAATGAGCTCACGATAACTCGAAGTGTAGGTTCAGGTTTGACTCGATTCAAACAAGAACGGTTTTAAACGACAGACTCACGATAATCTGAAGTTAACAAATGATAAACAACGAGCTCATGATAACTCGAAGTCTAGGTTCAGGTTTGACTCGATTCAAACAAGAACAGTTTTAAACGACAGACTCACGATAATCTGAAGTTAACAAAGGATAAACAACGAGCTCACGATAACTCGAAGTTTGGGTTCATGTTTGACTCGATTCAAAAAAGAACGATTTTAAATGACAGACTCACGATAATCTGAAGTTAACAAAGGATAAACAACGAGCTCACGATAACTCGAAGTCTAGGTTCAGGTTTGACTCGATTCAAACAAGAACGGTTTTAGACGACAGACTCACGAAAATCTTAAGTTAAAAAAGGATAAACAACAAGCTCACGATAACTCGAAGTTTAGGTTCAGGTTTGACTCGATTCAAACAAGAACGGTTTTAAACGACAGACTCACGATAATCTGAAGTTAACAAAGGATATACAATGAGCTCAGGATAACTCGAAGTCTAGGTTCAGGTTTGACTCTTTTCAAACAATAACGGTTTTAAACGACAGACTCAAGATAATCTGAAGTTAACAAATGATAAACAACGAGCTCACGATAACTCGAAGTCTAGGTTCAGGTTTGACTCGATTCAAACAAGAACGGTTTTAAACGACAGACTCACTATAATCTGAAGTTAACAAAGGATAAACAACGAGCTCACGATAACTCGAAGTCTAGGTTCAGGTTTGACTCGATTCAAACAAGAACGGTTTTAGACGACAGACTAACGATAATCTGAAGTTAACAAGGCATAAACAATGAGCTCACGATAACTCGAAGTGTAGGTTCAGGTTTGACTCGATTCAAACAAGAACGGTTTTAAACGACAGACTCACGATAATCTGAAGTTAACAAAAGATAAACAACGAGCTCACGATAACTCGAAGTCTAGGTTCAGGTTTGACTCGATTCAAACAAGAACGATTTTAGACGACAGACTCACAATAATCTGAAGTTGACAAAGGATAAACAATGAGCTCTCGATAACTCGGAGTCTAGGTTCAGGTTTGACTCGATTCAAACAAGAACGGTTTTAAACGACAGACTCACGATAATCTGAAGTTAACAAATGATAAACAACGAGCTCACGATAACTCGAAGTCTAGGTTCAGGTTTGACTCGATTCAAACAAGAACAGTTTTAAACGACAGACTCACAATAATATGAAGTTAACAAAGGATAAACAACGAGCTCACGATAACTCGAAGTTTGGGTTCATGTTTGACTCGATTCAAACAAGAATGGTTTTAAATGACAGACTCACGATAATCTGAAGTTAACAAAGGATAAACAACATGCTCACGATAACTCAAAGTTTAGGTTCAGGTTTGACTCGATTCAAACAAGAACGGTTTTAGACGACAGACTCACGATAATCTGAAGTTAACAAAAGATAAACAACGTGCTCACGATAACTCGAAGTCTAGGTTCAGGTTTGACTCGATTCAAACAAGAACAATTTTAGACGACAGACTCACAATAATCTGAAGTTGACAAAGGATAAACAATGAGCTCACGATAACTCGAAGTCTAGGTTCAGGTTTGACTCGATTCAAACAAGAACGGTTTTAAACGACAGACTCACTATAATCTGAAGTTAACAAATGATAAACAACGAGCTCACGATAACTCGAAGTCTAGGTTCAGGTTTGACTCGATTCAAACAAGAACAGTTTTAAACGACAGACTCACGATAATCTGAAGTTGACAAAGGATAAACAACGAGCTCACGATAACTCGAAGTTTGGGTTCATGTTTGACTCGATTCAAACAAGAACGGTTTTAAATGACAGACTCGCGATAATCTGATGTTAACAAAGGATAAACAACGAGCTCACGATAACTCGAAGTCTAGGTTCAGGTTTGACTCGATTCAAACAAGAACGGTTTTAGACGACAGACTCACGAAAATCTTAAGTTAACAAAGGATAACCAACAAGCTCACGATAACTCAAAGTTTAGGTTCAGGTTTGACTCGATTCAAACAAGAACGGTTTTAAACGACAGACTCACGATAATCTGAAGTTAACAAAGGATAAACAATGAGCTCACGATAACTCGAAGTCTAGGTTCAGGTTTGACTCGATTCAAACAAGAACGGTTTTAAACGACAGACTCACGATAATCTGAAGTTAACAAATGATAAACAACGAGCTCACGATAACTCGAAGTCTAGGTTCAGGTTTGACTCGATTCAAACAAGAACAGTTTTAAACGACAGACTCACAATAATATGAAGTTAACAAAGGATAAACAACGAGCTCACGATAACTCGAAGTTTGGGTTCATGTTTGACTCGATTCAAACAAGAATGGTTTTAAATGACAGACTCACGATAATCTGAAGTTAACAAAGGATAAACAACATGCTCACGATAACTCAAAGTTTAGGTTCAGGTTTGACTCGATTCAAACAAGAACGGTTTTAGACGACAGACTCACGATAATCTGAAGTTAACAAAAGATAAACAACGTGCTCACGATAACTCGAAGTCTAGGTTCAGGTTTGACTCGATTCAAACAAGAACAATTTTAGACGACAGACTCACAATAATCTGAAGTTGACAAAGGATAAACAATGAGCTCACGATAACTCGAAGTCTAGGTTCAGGTTTGACTCGATTCAAACAAGAACGGTTTTAAACGACAGACTCACTATAATCTGAAGTTAACAAAGGATAAACAACGAGCTCACGATAACTCGAAGTCTAGGTTCAGGTTTGACTCGATTCAAACAAGAACGGTTTTAAACGACAGACTCACGATAATCTGAAGTTAACCAAGGATAAACAACGAGCTCACGATAACTCGAAGTCTAGGTTCAGGTTTGACTCGATTCAAACAAGAACGGTTTTAGACGACAGATTAACGATAATCTGAAGTTAACAAGGCATAAACAATGAGCTCACGATAACTCGAAGTGTAGGTTCAGGTTTGACTCGATTCAAACAAGAACGGTTTTAAACGACAGACTCACGATAATCTGAAGTTAACAAATGATAAACAACGAGCTCATGATAACTCGAAGTCTAGGTTCAGGTTTGACTCGATTCAAACAAGAACAGTTTTAAACGACAGACTCACGATAATCTGAAGTTAACAAAGGATAAACAACGAGCTCACGATAACTCGAAGTTTGGGTTCATGTTTGACTCGATTCAAAAAAGAACGATTTTAAATGACAGACTCACGATAATCTGAAGTTAACAAAGGATAAACAACGAGCTCACGATAACTCGAAGTCTAGGTTCAGGTTTGACTCGATTCAAACAAGAACGGTTTTAGACGACAGACTCACGAAAATCTTAAGTTAAAAAAGGATAAACAACAAGCTCACGATAACTCGAAGTTTAGGTTCAGGTTTGACTCGATTCAAACAAGAACGGTTTTAAACGACAGACTCACGATAATCTGAAGTTAACAAAGGATATACAATGAGCTCAGGATAACTCGAAGTCTAGGTTCAGGTTTGACTCTTTTCAAACAATAACGGTTTTAAACGACAGACTCAAGATAATCTGAAGTTAACAAATGATAAACAACGAGCTCACGATAACTCGAAGTCTAGGTTCAGGTTTGACTCGATTCAAACAAGAACGGTTTTAAACGACAGACTCACTATAATCTGAAGTTAACAAAGGATAAACAACGAGCTCACGATAACTCGAAGTCTAGGTTCAGGTTTGACTCGATTCAAACAAGAACGGTTTTAGACGACAGACTAACGATAATCTGAAGTTAACAAGGCATAAACAATGAGCTCACGATAACTCGAAGTGTAGGTTCAGGTTTGACTCGATTCAAACAAGAACGGTTTTAAACGACAGACTCACGATAATCTGAAGTTAACAAAAGATAAACAACGAGCTCACGATAACTCGAAGTCTAGGTTCAGGTTTGACTCGATTCAAACAAGAACGATTTTAGACGACAGACTCACAATAATCTGAAGTTGACAAAGGATAAACAATGAGCTCTCGATAACTCGGAGTCTAGGTTCAGGTTTGACTCGATTCAAACAAGAACGGTTTTAAACGACAGACTCACGATAATCTGAAGTTAACAAAGGATAAACAACGAGCTCACGATAACTCGAAGTCTAGGTTTAGGTTTGACTCGATTCAAACAAGAATGGTTTTAAACGACAGACTCACGATAATCTGAAGTTAACCAAGGATAAACAACGAGCCCACGATAACTCGAAGTCTAGGTTCAGGTTTGACTCGATTCAAACAAGAACGGTTTTAGACGACAGACTCACGATAATCTGAAGTTAACAAGGCATAAACAATGAGCTCACGATAACTCGAAGTCTAGGTTCAGGTTTGACTCGATTCAAACAAGAACGGTTTTAAACGAAAGACTCACGATAATCTGAAGTTAACAAATGATAAACAACGAGCTCACGATAACTCGAAGTCTAGGTTCAGGTTTGACTCGATTCAAACAAGAACAGTTTTAAACGACAGACTCACGATAATCTGAAGTTGACAAAGGATAAACAACGAGCTCACGATAACTCGAAGTTTGGGTTCATGTTTGACTCGATTCAAACAAGAACGGTTTTAAATGACAGACTCGCGATAATCTGAAGTTAACAAAGGATAAACAACGAGCTCAGGATAACTCGAAGTCCAGGTTCAGGTTTGACTCGATTCAAACAAGAACGGTCTTAGACGACAGACTCACGAAAATCTTAAGTTAACAAAGGATAAACAACAAGCTCACGATAACTCGAAGTCTAGGTTCAGGTTTGACTCGATTCAAACAAGAACGATTTTAGACGACAGACTCACAATAATCTGAAGTTGACAAAGGATAAACAATGAGCTCTCGATAACTCGGAGTCTAGGTTCAGGTTTGACTCGATTCAAACAAGAACGGTTTTAAACGACAGACTCACGATAATCTGAAGTTAACAAATGATAAACAACGAGCTCACGATAACTCGAAGTCTAGGTTCAGGTTTGACTCGATTCAAACAAGACCAGTTTTAAACGACAGACTCACGATAATCTGAAGTTAACAAAGGATAAACAACATGCTCATGATAACTCAAAGTTTAGGTTCAGGTTTGACTCGATTCAAACAAGAACGGTTTTAGACGACAGACTCACAATAATCTGAAGTTAACAAAAGATAAACAACGAGCTCACGATAACTCGAAGTCTAGGTTCAGGTTTGACTCGATTCAAACAAGAACGATTTTAGACGACAGACTCACAATAATCTGAAGTTGACAAAGGATAAACAATGAGCTCTCGATAACTCGGAGTCTAGGTTCAGGTTTGACTCGATTCAAACAAGAACGGTTTTAAACGACAGACTCACGATAATCTGAAGTTAACAAAGGATAAACAACGAGCTCACGATAACTCGAAGTCTAGGTTTAGGTTTGACTCGATTCAAACAAGAATGGTTTTAAACGACAGACTCACGATAATCTGAAGTTAACCAAGGATAAACAACGAGCCCACGATAACTCGAAGTCTAGGTTCAGGTTTGACTCGATTAAAACAAGAACGGTTTTAGAGGACAGACTCACGATAATCTGAAGTTAACAAGGCATAAACAATGAGCTCACGATAACTCGAAGTTTAGGTTCAGGTTTGACTCGATTCAAACAAGAACGGTTTTAAACGAAAGACTCACGATAATCTGAAGTTAACAAATGATAAACAACGAGCTCACGATAACTCGAAGTCTAGGTTCAGGTTTGACTCGATTCAAACAAGAACAGTTTTAAACGACAGACTCACGATAATCTGAAGTTGACAAAGGATAAACAACGAGCTCACGATAACTCGAAGTTTGGGTTCATGTTTGACTCGATTCAAACAAGAACGGTTTTAAATGACAGACTCGCGATAATCTGAAGTTAACAAAGGATAAACAACGAGCTCACGATAACTCGAAGTCCAGGTTCAGGTTTGACTCGATTCAAACAAGAACGGTCTTAGACGACAGACTCACGAAAATCTTAAGTTAACAAAGGATAAACAACAAGCTCACGATAACTCGAAGTTTAGGTTTAGGTTTGACTCGATTCAAACAAGAACGGTTTTAAACGACAGACTCACGATAATCTGAAGTTAACAAAGGATAAACAATGAGCTCACGATAACTCGAAGTCTAGGTTCAGGTTTGACTCGATTCAAACAAGAACGGTTTTAAACGACAGACTCACGATAATCTGAAGTTAACAAATGATAAACAACGAGCTCACGATAACTCGAAGTCTAGGTTCAGGTTTGACTCGATTCAAACAAGACCAGTTTTAAACGACAGACTCACGATAATCTGAAGTTAACAAAGGATAAACAACGAGCTCACGATAACTCGAAGTTTGGGTTCATGTTTGACTCGATTCAAACAAGAACGGTTTTAAATGACAGACTCACGATAATCTGAAGTTAACAAAGGATAAACAACATGCTCACGATAACTCAAAGTTTAGGTTCAGGTTTGACTCGATTCAAACAAGAACGGTTTTAGACAACAGACTCACGATAATTTGAAGTTAACAAAAGATAAACAACGAGTTCACGATAACTCGAAGTCTAGGTTCAGGTTTGACTCGATTCAAACAAGAACGATTTTAGACGACAGACTCACAATAATCTGAAGTTGACAAAGGATAAACAATGAGCTCACGATAACTCGAAGTCTAGGTTCAGGTTTGGCTCGATTCAAACAAGAACAGTTTTAAACGACAAACTCACGATAATCTGAAGTTAACAAAGGATAAACGACGAGCTCACGATAACTCGAAGTCTAGGTTCAGGTTTGACTCGATTCAAACAAGAACGGTTTTAAACGACAGACTCACGATAATCTGAAGTTAACCAAGGATAAACAACGAGCTCACGATAACTCGAAGTCTAGGTTCAGGTTTGACTCGATTCAAACAAGAACGGTTTTAGACGACAGACTCACGATAATCTGAAGTTAACAAGGCATAAACAATGAGCTCACGATAACTCGAAGTCTAGGTTCAGGTTTAACTCGATTCAAACAAGAACGGTTTTAGAGGACAGACTCACGATAATATGAAGTTAACAAAGGATAAACAACGAGCTCACGATAACTCGAAGTCTAGGTTCAGGTTTGACTCGATTCAAACAAGAACGGTTTTAGACGACAGACTCACGAAAATCTTAAGTTAACAAAGGATAAACAACAAGCTCACGATAATTCAAAGTTTAGGTTCAGGTTTGACTCGATTCAAACAAGAACGGTTTTAAACGACAGACTCACGATAATCTGAAGTTAACAAAGGATAAACAATGAGCTGACGATAACTCGAAGTCTAGGTTCAGGTTTGACTCTATTCAAACAAGAATGGTTTTAAACGACAGACTCACGATAATCTGAAGTTAACAAATGATAAACAACGAGCTCACGATAACTCGAAGTCTAGGTTCAGGTTTGACTCGATTCAAACAAGAACAGTTTTAAACGACAGACTCACGATAATCTGAAGTTAACAAAGGATAAACAACGAGCTCACGGTAACTCGAAGTTTGGGTTCATGTTTGACTCGATTCAAACAAGAACGGTTTTCAATGACAGACTCACGATAATCTGAAGTTAACAAAGGATAAACAACGAGCTCACGATAACTCGAAGTCTAGGTTCAGGTTTGACTCGATTCAAACAAGAACGGTTTTAGACGACAGACTCACAAAAATCTTAAGTTAACAAAGGATAAACAAAAAGCTCACAATAACTCGAAGTCTAGGTTCAGGTTTGACTCGATTCAAACAAGAACGGTTTTAAACGACAGACTCACGATAATCTGAAGTTGACAAAGGATAAACAACGAGCTCACGATAACTCGAAGTTTGGGTTCATGTTTGACTCGATTCAAACAAGAACGGTTTTAAATGACAGACTCGCGATAATCTGAAGTTAACAAAGGATAAACAACGAGCTCAGGATAACTCGAAGTCCAGGTTCAGGTTTGACTCGATTCAAACAAGAACGGTCTTAGACGACAGACTCACGAAAATCTTAAGTTAACAAAGGATAAACAACAAGCTCACGATAACTCGAAGTCTAGGTTCAGGTTTGACTCGATTCAAACAAGAACGATTTTAGACGACAGACTCACAATAATCTGAAGTTGACAAAGGATAAACAATGAGCTCTCGATAACTCGGAGTCTAGGTTCAGGTTTGACTCGATTCAAACAAGAACGGTTTTAAACGACAGACTCACGATAATCTGAAGTTAACAAATGATAAACAACGAGCTCACGATAACTCGAAGTCTAGGTTCAGGTTTGACTCGATTCAAACAAGACCAGTTTTAAACGACAGACTCACGATAATCTGAAGTTAACAAAGGATAAACAACATGCTCATGATAACTCAAAGTTTAGGTTCAGGTTTGACTCGATTCAAACAAGAACGGTTTTAGACGACAGACTCACAATAATCTGAAGTTAACAAAAGATAAACAACGAGCTCACGATAACTCGAAGTCTAGGTTCAGGTTTGACTCGATTCAAACAAGAACGATTTTAGACGACAGACTCACAATAATCTGAAGTTGACAAAGGATAAACAATGAGCTCTCGATAACTCGGAGTCTAGGTTCAGGTTTGACTCGATTCAAACAAGAACGGTTTTAAACGACAGACTCACGATAATCTGAAGTTAACAAAGGATAAACAACGAGCTCACGATAACTCGAAGTCTAGGTTTAGGTTTGACTCGATTCAAACAAGAATGGTTTTAAACGACAGACTCACGATAATCTGAAGTTAACCAAGGATAAACAACGAGCCCACGATAACTCGAAGTCTAGGTTCAGGTTTGACTCGATTAAAACAAGAACGGTTTTAGAGGACAGACTCACGATAATCTGAAGTTAACAAGGCATAAACAATGAGCTCACGATAACTCGAAGTTTAGGTTCAGGTTTGACTCGATTCAAACAAGAACGGTTTTAAACGAAAGACTCACGATAATCTGAAGTTAACAAATGATAAACAACGAGCTCACGATAACTCGAAGTCTAGGTTCAGGTTTGACTCGATTCAAACAAGAACAGTTTTAAACGACAGACTCACGATAATCTGAAGTTGACAAAGGATAAACAACGAGCTCACGATAACTCGAAGTTTGGGTTCATGTTTGACTCGATTCAAACAAGAACGGTTTTAAATGACAGACTCGCGATAATCTGAAGTTAACAAAGGATAAACAACGAGCTCACGATAACTCGAAGTCCAGGTTCAGGTTTGACTCGATTCAAACAAGAACGGTCTTAGACGACAGACTCACGAAAATCTTAAGTTAACAAAGGATAAACAACAAGCTCACGATAACTCGAAGTTTAGGTTTAGGTTTGACTCGATTCAAACAAGAACGGTTTTAAACGACAGACTCACGATAATCTGAAGTTAACAAAGGATAAACAATGAGCTCACGATAACTCGAAGTCTAGGTTCAGGTTTGACTCGATTCAAACAAGAACGGTTTTAAACGACAGACTCACGATAATCTGAAGTTAACAAATGATAAACAACGAGCTCACGATAACTCGAAGTCTAGGTTCAGGTTTGACTCGATTCAAACAAGACCAGTTTTAAACGACAGACTCACGATAATCTGAAGTTAACAAAGGATAAACAACGAGCTCACGATAACTCGAAGTTTGGGTTCATGTTTGACTCGATTCAAATAAGAACGGTTTTAAATGACAGACTCACGATAATCTGAAGTTAACAAAGGATAAACAACATGCTCACGATAACTCAAAGTTTAGGTTCAGGTTTGACTCGATTCAAACAAGAACGGTTTTAGACAACAGACTCACGATAATTTGAAGTTAACAAAAGATAAACAACGAGTTCACGATAACTCGAAGTCTAGGTTCAGGTTTGACTCGATTCAAACAAGAACGATTTTAGACGACAGACTCACAATAATCTGAAGTTGACAAAGGATAAACAATGAGCTCACGATAACTCGAAGTCTAGGTTCAGGTTTGGCTCGATTCAAACAAGAACAGTTTTAAACGACAAACTCACGATAATCTGAAGTTAACAAAGGATAAACGACGAGCTCACGATAACTCGAAGTCTAGGTTCAGGTTTGACTCGATTCAAACAAGAACGGTTTTAAACGACAGACTCACGATAATCTGAAGTTAACCAAGGATAAACAACGAGCTCACGATAACTCGAAGTCTAGGTTCAGGTTTGACTCGATTCAAACAAGAACGGTTTTAGACGACAGACTCACGATAATCTGAAGTTAACAAGGCATAAACAATGAGCTCACGATAACTCGAAGTCTAGGTTCAGGTTTAACTCGATTCAAACAAGAACGGTTTTAGAGGACAGACTCACGATAATATGAAGTTAACAAAGGATAAACAACGAGCTCACGATAACTCGAAGTCTAGGTTCAGGTTTGACTCGATTCAAACAAGAACGGTTTTAGACGACAGACTCACGAAAATCTTAAGTTAACAAAGGATAAACAACAAGCTCACGATAATTCAAAGTTTAGGTTCAGGTTTGACTCGATTCAAACAAGAACGGTTTTAAACGACAGACTCACGATAATCTGAAGTTAACAAAGGATAAACAATGAGCTGACGATAACTCGAAGTCTAGGTTCAGGTTTGACTCTATTCAAACAAGAATGGTTTTAAACGACAGACTCACGATAATCTGAAGTTAACAAATGATAAACAACGAGCTCACGATAACTCGAAGTCTAGGTTCAGGTTTGACTCGATTCAAACAAGAACAGTTTTAAACGACAGACTCACGATAATCTGAAGTTAACAAAGGATAAACAACGAGCTCACGGTAACTCGAAGTTTGGGTTCATGTTTGACTCGATTCAAACAAGAACGGTTTTCAATGACAGACTCACGATAATCTGAAGTTAACAAAGGATAAACAACGAGCTCACGATAACTCGAAGTCTAGGTTCAGGTTTGACTCGATTCAAACAAGAACGGTTTTAGACGACAGACTCACAAAAATCTTAAGTTAACAAAGGATAAACAAAAAGCTCACAATAACTCGAAGTCTAGGTTCAGGTTTGACTCGATTCAAACAAGAACGGTTTTAAACGACAGACTCACGATAATCTGAAGTTAACAAAGGATAAACAATGAGCTCACGATAACTCGAAGTCTAGGTTCAGGTTTGACTCGATTCAAACAAGAACGGTTTTAAACGACAGACTCACGATAATCTGAAGTTAACAAATGATAAACAACGAGCTCACGATAACTCGAAGTCTTGGTTCAGGTTTGACTCGATTCAAACAAGAACAGTTTTAAACGACAGACGCACGATAATCTGAAGTTAACAAAGGATAAACAACGAGCTCACGATAACTCGAAGTTTGGGTTCATGTTTGACTCGATTCAAACAAGAACGGTTTTAAATGACAGACTCACGATAATCTGAAGTTAACAAAGGATAAACAACAAGCTCACGATAACTCGAAGTTTAGGTTTAGGTTTGACTCGATTCAAACAAGAACGGTTTTAAACGACAGACTCACGATAATCTGAAGTTAACAAAGGATAAACAATGAGCTCACGATAACTCGAAGTCTAGGTTCAGGTTTGACTCGATTCAAACAAGAACGGTTTTAAACGACAGACTCACGATAATCTGAAGTTAACAAATGATAAACAACGAGCTCACGATAACTCGAAGTCTAGGTTCAGGTTTGACTCGATTCAAACAAGACCAGTTTTAAACGACAGACTCACGATAATCTGAAGTTAACAAAGGATAAACAACGAGCTCACGATAACTCGAAGTTTGGGTTCATGTTTGACTCGATTCAAACAAGAACGGTTTTAAATGACAGACTCACGATAATCTGAAGTTAACAAAGGATAAACAACATGCTCACGATAACTCAAAGTTTAGGTTCAGGTTTGACTCGATTCAAACAAGAACGGTTTTAGACAACAGACTCACGATAATCTGAAGTTAACAAAAGATAAACAACGAGTTCACGATAACTCGAAGTCTAGGTTCAGGTTTGACTCGATTCAAACAAGAACGATTTTAGACGACAGACTCACAATAATCTGAAGTTGACAAAGGATAAACAATGAGCTCACGATAACTCGAAGTCTAGGTTCAGGTTTGACTCGATTCAAACAAGAACAGTTTTAAACGACAAACTCACGATAATCTGAAGTTAACAAAGGATAAACGACGAGCTCACGATAACTCGAAGTCTAGGTTCAGGTTTGACTCGATTCAAACAAGAACGGTTTTAAACGACAGACTCACGATAATCTGAAGTTAACCAAGGATAAACAACGAGCTCACGATAACTCGAAGTCTAGGTTCAGGTTTGACTCGATTCAAACAAGAACGGTTTTAGACGACAGACTCACGATAATCTGAAGTTAACAAGGCATAAACAATGAGCTCACGATAACTCGAAGTCTAGGTTCAGGTTTAACTCGATTCAAACAAGAACGGTTTTAGAGGACAGACTCACGATAATATGAAGTTAACAAAGGATAAACAACGAGCTCACGATAACTCGAAGTCTAGGTTCAGGTTTGACTCGATTCAAACAAGAACGGTTTTAGACGACAGACTCACGAAAATCTTAAGTTAACAAAGGATAAACAACAAGCTCACGATAATTCAAAGTTTAGGTTCAGGTTTGACTCGATTCAAACAAGAACGGTTTTAAACGACAGACTCACGATAATCTGAAGTTAACAAAGGATAAACAATGAGCTGACGATAACTCGAATCTAGGTTCAGGTTTGACTCTATTCAAACAAGAATGGTTTTAAACGACAGACTCACGATAATCTGAAGTTATACAATGATAAACAACGAGCTCACGATAACTCGAAGTCTAGGTTCAGGTTTGACTCGATTCAAACAAGAACAGTTTTAAACGACAGACTCACGATAATCTGAAGTTAACAAAGGATAAACAACGAGCTCACGGTAACTCGAAGTTTGGGTTCATGTTTGACTCGATTCAAACAAGAACGGTTTTCAATGACAGACTCACGATAATCTGAAGTTAACAAAGGATAAACAACGAGCTCACGATAACTCGAAGTCTAGGTTCAGGTTTGACTCGATTCAAACAAGAACGGTTTTAGACGACAGACTCACAAAAATCTTAAGTTAACAAAGGATAAACAAAAAGCTCACAATAACTCGAAGTCTAGGTTCAGGTTTGACTCGATTCAAACAAGAACGGTTTTAAACGACAGACTCACGATAATCTGAAGTTAACAAAGGATAAACAATGAGCTCACGATAACTCGAAGTCTAGGTTCAGGTTTGACTCGATTCAAACAAGAACGGTTTTAAACGACAGACTCACGATAATCTGAAGTTAACAAATGATAAACAACGAGCTCACGATAACTCGAAGTCTTGGTTCAGGTTTGACTCGATTCAAACAAGAACAGTTTTAAACGACAGACGCACGATAATCTGAAGTTAACAAAGGATAAACAACGAGCTCACGATAACTCGAAGTTTGGGTTCATGTTTGACTCGATTCAAACAAGAACGGTTTT
This sequence comes from Lathyrus tuberosus, assembly GCA_022829125.1. Taxonomy (NCBI): domain Eukaryota; kingdom Viridiplantae; phylum Streptophyta; class Magnoliopsida; order Fabales; family Fabaceae; genus Lathyrus; species Lathyrus tuberosus. Next base: position 12,180,327 of record JALAZF010000117.1, read on the forward strand.
AAATGACAGACTCACGATAATCTGAAGTTAACAAAGGATAAACAACATGCTCACGATAACTCAAAGTTTAGGTTTAGGTTTGACTCGATTCAAACAAGAACGGTTTTAGACGACAGACTCATGATAATCTGAAGTTAACAAAAGATAAACAACGAGCTCACGATAACTCGAAGTCTAGGTTCAGGTTTGACTCGATTCAAACAAGAACGATTTTAGACGACAGACTCACAATAATCTGAAGTTGACAAAGGATAAACAATGAGCTCACGATAACTCGAAGTCTAGGTTCAGGTTTGACTCGAATCAAACAAGAACGGTTTTAAACGACAGACTCACGATAATCTGAAGTTAACAAAGGATAAACAACGAGCTCACGATAACTCGAAGTCTAGGTTCAGGTTTGACTCGATTCAAACAACAACGGTTTTAGACGACAGACTCACGATAATCTGAAGTTAACAAGGCATAAACAATGAGCTCACGATAACTCGAAGTCTAGGTTCAGGTTTAACTCGATTCAAACAAGAACGGTTTTAGACGACAGACTCACGATAATATGAAGTTAACAAAGGATAAACAACGAGCTCACGATAACTCGAAGTCTAGGTTCAGGTTTGACTCGATTCAAACAAAAACGGTTTTAGACGACAGACTCACGAAAATCTTAAGTTAACAAAGGATAAACAACAAGCTCACGATAATTCGAAGTTTAGGTTCAGGTTTGACTCGATTCAAACAAGAACGGTTTTAAACGACAGACTCACGATAATCTGAAGTTAACAAAGGATAAACAATGAGCTCACGATAACTCGAAGTCTAGGTTCAGGTTTGACTCGATTCAAACAAGAACGGTTTTAAACGACAGACTCACGATAATCTGAAGTTAACAAATGATAAACAACGAGCTCACGATAACTCGAAGTCTAGGTTCAGGTTTGACTCGATTCAAACAAGAACGATTTAAGACGATAGACTCACAATAATCTCAAGTTGACAAAGGATAAACAATGAGCTCACGATAACTCGAAGGCTAGGTTCAGGTTTGACTCGATTCAAACAAGAACGGTTTTAAACGACAGATTCACGATAATCTGAAGTTAACAAAGGATAAACAACGAGCTCACGATAACTCGAAGTCTAGGTTCAGGTTTGACTCGATTCAAACAAGAACGGTTTTAAACGACAGACTCACGATAATCTGAAGTTAACCAAGGATAAACAACGAGCTCACGATAACTCGAAGTCTAGGTTCAGGTTTGACTCGATTCAAACAAGAACGGTTTTAGACGACAGACTCACGATAATCTGAAGTTAACAAGGCATAAACAATGAGCTCACGATAACTCGAATTCTAGGTTCAGGTTTAACTCGATTCAAACAAGAACGGTTTTAGACGACAGACTCACGATAATCTGAAGTTAACAAAGGATAAACAACGAGCTCACGATAACTTGAAGTCTAGGTTCAGGTTTGACTCGATTCAAACAAGAACGGTTTTAAACGACAGACTCACGATAATCTGAATTTAACAAAGGATAAACAACGAGCTCACGATAACTCGAAGTCTAGGTTCAGGTTTGACTCGATTCAAACAAGAACGGTTTTAAACGACAGACTCATGATAATCTGAAGTTAACAAAGGATAAACAATGAGCTCACGATAACTTAAAGTCTAGGTTCAGGTTTGACTCGATTCAAACAAGAACGGTTTTAAACGACAGACTCACGATAATCTGAATTTAACAAATGATACACAACGAGCTCACGATAACTCGAAGTTTAGGTTCAGGTTTGACTCGATTCAAACAAGAACAGTTTTAAATGACAGACTCACGATAATCTGAAGTTAACAAAGGATAAACAACGAGCTCACGATAACTCGAAGTTTAGGTTCATGTTTGACTCGATTCAAACAAGATGGTTTTAAATGACAGACTCACGATAATCTGAAGTTAGCAAAGGATAAACAACATGCTCACGATAACTCGAAGTTTAGGTTCAGGTTTGACTCGATTCAAACAAGAACGGTTTTAGACGACAGACTCACGATAATCTGAAGTTAGCAAAAGATAAAAAACGAGCTCACGATAACTCGAAGTCTAGGTTCAGGTTTGACTCGATTCAAACAAGAACGGTTTTAGACGACAGACTCACGATAATCTGAAGTTGACAAAGGATAAATAAGAAGCTCACGATAACTCGAAGTCTAGGTTCAGGTTTGACTAGATTCAAACAAGAACGGTTTTAAACGACAGACTCACGATAATCTGAAGTTAACCAAGGATAAACAACATGCTCACGATAACTCGAAGTCTAGGTTCAGGTTTGACTCGATTCAAACAAGAACGGTTTTAGACGACAGACTCACGATAATCTGAAGTTAGCAAAGGATAAAAAATGAGCTCACGATAACTCGAAGTCTAGGTTCAGGTTTGACTCGATTCAAACAAGAACGGTTTTAGACGACAGACTCACGATAATCTGAAGTTGACAAAGGATAACAAGGAGCTCACGATAACTCGAAGTCTAGGTTCAGGTTTGACTAGATTCAAACAAGAACGGTTTTAAATGACAGACTCACGATAATCTGAAGTTAACAAAGGATAAACAACGAGCTCACGATAACTCGAAGTCTAGGTTCAGGTTTGACTCGATTCAAACAAGAACGGTTTTAAATGACAGACTCACGATAATCTGAAGTTAACCAAGGATAAACAACGAGCTCACGATAACTCGAAGTCTAGGTTCAGGTTTGACTCGATTCAAACCAGAACGGTTTTAAACGACAGACTCACGATAATCTGAAGTTAACAAAGGATAAACAACGAGCTCACGATAACTCGAAGTCTAGGTTCAGGTTTGACTCGATTCAAACAAGAACGGTTTTAAACGACAAACTCACGATAATCTGAAGTTAACAAAGGATAAACAACGAGCTCACGATAACTCGAAGTCTAGGTTCAGGTTTGACTCGATTCAAACAAGAACGGTTTTAAATGACAGACTCACGATAATCTGAAGTTAACCAAGGATAAACAACATGCTCACGATAACTCGAAGTCTAGGTTCAGGTTTGACTCGATTCAAACAAGAACGGTTTTAGACGACAGACTCACGATAATCTGAAGTTAGCAAAGGATAAAAAATGAGCTCACGATAACTCGAAGTCTAGGTTCAGGTTTGACTCGATTCAAACAAGAACGGTTTTAGACGACAGACTCACGATAATCTGAAGTTGACAAAGGATAAACAAGGAGCTCACGATAACTCGAAGTCTAGGTTCAGGTTTGACTAGATTCAAACAAGAACGGTTTTAAACGACAGACTCACGATAATCTGAAGTTAACAAAGGATAAACAACGAGCTCACGATAACTCGAAGTCTAGGTTCAGGTTTGACTCGATTCAAACAAGAACGGTTTTAAATGACAGACTCACGATAATCTGAAGTTAACCAAGGATAAACAACGAGCTCACGATAACTCGAAGTCTAGGTTCAGGTTTGACTCGATTCAAACAAGAACGGTTTTAAATGACAGACTCACGATAATCTGAAGTTAACAAAGGATAAACAACGAGCTCACGATAACTCGAAGTCTAGGTTCAGGTTTGACTCGATTCAAACAAGAATGGTTTTAGACGACAGACTCACGATAATCTGAAGTTGACAAAGGATAAACAACGAGCTCACGATAACTCGAAGTCTAGGTTCAGGTTTGACTCGATTCAAACAAGAACAGTTTTAAACGACAGACTCACGATAATCTGAAGTTAACAAAGGATAAACAACGAGCTCATGATAACTCGAAGTCTAGGTTCAGGTTTGACTCGATTCAAACAAGAACGGTTTTAAATGACAGACTCACGATAATCTGAAGTTAACAAAGTATAAACAACGAGCTCACGATCACTCGAAGTCTAGGTTCAGGTTTGACTCGATTCAAACAAGAACGGTTTTAAATGACAGACTCACGATAATCTGAAGTTAACCAAGGATAAACAACATGCTCACGATAACTCGAAGTCTAGGTTCAGGTTTGACTCGATTCAAACAAGAACGGTTTTAGACGACAGACTCACGATAATCTGAAGTTAGCAAAGGATAAAAAATGAGCTCACGATAACTCGAAGTCTAGGTTCAGGTTTGACTCGATTCAAACAAGAACGGTTTTAGACGACAGACTCACGATAATCTGAAGTTGACAAAGGATAAACAAGGAGCTCACGATAACTCGAAGTCTAGGTTCAGGTTTGACTAGATTCAAACAAGAACGGTTTTAAACGACAGACTCACGATAATCTGAAGTTAACAAAGGATAAACAACGAGCTCACGATAACTCGAAGTCTAGGTTCAGGTTTGACTCGATTCAAACAAGAACGGTTTTAAATGACAGACTCACGATAATCTGAAGTTAACCAAGGATAAACAACGAGCTCACGATAACTCGAAGTCTAGGTTCAGGTTTGACTCGATTCAAACAAGAACGGTTTTAAACGACAGACTCACGATAATCTGAAGTTAACAAAGGATAAACAACGAGCTCACGATAACTCGAAGTCTAGGTTCAGGTTTGACTCGATTCAAACAAGAATGGTTTTAGACGACAGACTCACGATAATCTGAAGTTGACAAAGGATAAACAACGAGCTCACGATAACTCGAAGTCTAGGTTCAGGTTTGACTCGATTCAAACAAGAACAGTTTTAAACGACAGACTCACGATAATCTGAAGTTAACAAAGGATAAACAACGAGCTCACGATAACTCGAAGTCTAGGTTCAGGTTTGACTCGATTCAAACAAGAACGGTTTTAAATGACAGACTCACGATAATCTGAAGTCAACCAAGGATAAACAACGAGCTCACGATAACTCGAAGTCTAGGTTCAGGTTTGACTCGATTCAAACAAGAACGGTTTTAAACGACAGACTCACGATAATCTGAAGTTAACAAAGGATAAACAACGAGCTCACGATAACTCGAAGTCTAGGTTCAGGTTTGACTCGATTCAAACAAGAACGGTTTTAAACGACAAACTCACGATAATCTGAAGTTAACAAAAGATAAACAACGAGCTCACGATAACTCGAAGTCTAGGTTCAGGTTTGACTCGATTCAAACAAGAACGGTTTTAAATGACAGACTCACGATAATCTGAAGTTAACCAAGGATAAACAACATGCTCACGATAACTCGAAGTCTAGGTTCAGGTTTGACTCGATTCAAACAAGAACGGTTTTAGACGACAGACTCACGATAATCTGAAGTTAGCAAAGGATAAAAAATGAGCTCACGATAACTCGAAGTCTAGGTTCAGGTTTGACTCGATTCAAACAAGAACGGTTTTAGACGACAGACTCACGATAATCTGAAGTTGACAAAGGATAACCAAGGAGCTCACGATAACTCGAAGTCTAGGTTCAGGTTTGACTAGATTCAAACAAGAACGGTTTTAAACGACAGACTCACGATAATCTGAAGTTAACAAAGGATAAACAACGAGCTCACGATAACTCGAAGTCTAGGTTCAGGTTTGACTCGATTCAAACAAGAACGGTTTTAAATGACAGACTCACGATAATCTGAAGTTAACCAAGGATAAACAACGAGCTCACGATAACTCGAAGTCTAGGTTCAGGTTTGACTCGATTCAAACAAGAACGGTTTTAAACGACAGACTCACGATAATCTGAAGTTAACAAAGGATAAGCAACGAGCTCACGATAACTCGAAGTCTAGGTTCAGGTTTGACTCGATTCAAACAAGAATGGTTTTAGACGACAGACTCACGATAATCTGAAGTTGACAAAGGATAATCAACGAGCTCACGATAACTCGAAGTCTAGGTTCAGGTTTGACTCGATTCAAACAAGAACAGTTTTAAACGACAGACTCACGATAATCTGAAGTTAATAAGGGATAAACAATGAGCTCACGATAACTCGAAGTTTAGGTTCAGGTTTGACTCGATTCAAACAAGAACAGTTTTAAACGACAGACTCACGATAATCTGAAGTTAACAAATGATAAACAACGAGCTCACGATAACTCGAAGTCTAGGTTCAGGTTTGACTCGATTCAAACAAGAACGGTTTTAAACGACAGACTCACGATAATCTGAAGTTAACAAAGGATAAACAACGAGCTCACGATAACTCGAAGTCTAGGTTCAGGTTTGACTCGATTCAAACAAGAACGGTTTTAGACGACAGACTCACGATAATCTGAAGTTGACAAAGGATAACAAGGAGCTCACGATAACTCGAAGTCTAGGTTCAGGTTTGACTAGATTCAAACAAGAACGGTTTTAAATGACAGACTCACGATAATCTGAAGTTAACAAAGGATAAACAACGAGCTCACGATAACTCGAAGTCTAGGTTCAGGTTTGACTCGATTCAAAAAAGAACGGTTTTAAATGACAGACTCACGATAATCTGAAGTTAACCAAGGATAAACAACGAGCTCACGATAACTCGAAGTCTAGGTTCAGGTTTGACTCGATTCAAACAAGAACGGTTTTAAACGACAGACTCACGATAATCTGAAGTTAACAAAGGATAAACAACGAGCTCACGATAACTCGAAGTCTAGGTTCAGGTTTGACTCGATTCAAACAAGAACGGTTTTAAACGACAAACTCACGATAATCTGAAGTTAACAAAAGATAAACAACGAGCTCACGATAACTCGAAGTCTAGGTTCAGGTTTGACTCGATTCAAACAAGAACGGTTTTAAATGACAGACTCACGATAATCTGAAGTTAACCAAGGATAAACAACATGCTCACGATAACTCGAAGTCTAGGTTCAGGTTTGACTCGATTCAAACAAGAACGGTTTTAGACGACAGACTCACGATAATCTGAAGTTAGCAAAGGATAAAAAATGAGCTCACGATAACTCGAAGTCTAGGTTCAGGTTTGACTCGATTCAAACAAGAACGGTTTTAGACGACAGACTCACGATAATCTGAAGTTGACAAAGGATAACCAAGGAGCTCACGATAACTCGAAGTCTAGGTTCAGGTTTGACTAGATTCAAACAAGAACGGTTTTAAACGACAGACTCACGATAATCTGAAGTTAACAAAGGATAAACAACGAGCTCACGATAACTCGAAGTCTAGGTTCAGGTTTGACTCGATTCAAACAAGAACGGTTTTAAATGACAGACTCACGATAATCTGAAGTTAACCAAGGATAAACAACGAGCTCACGATAACTCGAAGTCTAGGTTCAGGTTTGACTCGATTCAAACAAGAACGGTTTTAAACGACAGACTCACGATAATCTGAAGTTAACAAAGGATAAACAACGAGCTCACGATAACTCGAAGTCTAGGTTCAGGTTTGACTCGATTCAAACAAGAATGGTTTTAGACGACAGACTCACGATAATCTGAAGTTGACAAAGGATAATCAACGAGCTCACGATAACTCGAAGTCTAGGTTCAGGTTTGACTCGATTCAAACAAGAACAGTTTTAAACGACAGACTCACGATAATCTGAAGTTAATAAAGGATAAACAATGAGCTCACGATAACTCGAAGTCTAGGTTCAGGTTTGACTCGATTCAAACAAGAACAGTTTTAAACGACAGACTCACGATAATCTGAAGTTAACAAATGATAAACAACGAGCTCACGATAACTCGAAGTCTAGGTTCAGGTTTGACTCAATTCAAACAAGAACGGTTTTAAACGACAGACTCACGATAATCTGAAGTTAACAAAGGATAAACAACGAGCTCACGATAACTCGAAGTCTAGGTTCAGGTTTGACTCGATTCAAACAAGAATGGTTTTAGACGACAGACTCACGATAATCTGAAGTTAACAAAGGATAAACAACGAGCTCACGATAACTCGAAGTCTAGGTTCAGGTTTGACTCGATTCAAACAAGAACGGTTTTAAATGACAGACTCACGATAATCTGAAGTTAACCAAGGATAAACAACGAGCTCACGATAACTCGAAGTCTAGGTTCAGGTTTGACTCGATTCAAACAAGAACGGTTTTAAACGACAGACTCACGATAATCTGAAGTTAACAAAGGATAAACAACGAGCTCCCGATAACTCGAAGTCTAGGTTCAGGTTTGACTCGATTCAAACAAGAATGGTTTTAGACGACAGACTCACGATAATCTGAAGTTGACAAAGGATAAACAACGAGCTCACGATAACTCGAAGTCTAGGTTTAGGTTTGACTCGATTCAAACAAGAACAGTTTTAAACGACAAACTCACGATAATCTGAAGTTAATAAAGGATAAACAATGAGCTCACGATAACTCGAAGTCTAGGTTCAGGTTTGACTCGATTCAAACAAGAACGGTTTTAAACGACAGACTCACGATAATCTGAAGTTAACAAATGATAAACAACGAGCTCACGATAACTCGAAGTTTAGGTTCATGTTTGACTCGATTCAAACAAGATGGTTTTAAATGACAGACTCACGATAATCTGAAGTTAGCAAAGGATAAACAACATGCTCACGATAACTCGAAGTTTAGGTTCAGGTTTGACTCGATTCAAACAAGAACGGTTTTAGACGACATACTCACGATAATCTGAAGTTAACAAAGGATAAACAACGAGCTCACGATAACTCGAAGTCTAGGTTCAGGTTTGACTCGATTCAAACATGAATGGTTTTAGACGACAGACTCACGATAATCTGAAGTTGACAAAGGATAAACAACGAGCTCACGATAACTCGAAGTCTAGGTTCAGGTTTGACTCGATTCAAACAAGAACAGTTTTAAACGACAGACTCACGATAATCTGAAGTTAATAAAGGATAAACAATGAGCTCACGATAACTCGAAGTCTAGGTTCAGGTTTGACTCGATTCAAACAAGAACGGTTTTAAACGACAGACTCACGATAATCTGAAGTTAACAAAGGATAAACAACGAGCTCACGATAACTCGAAGTTTAGGTTCATGTTTGACTCGATTCAAACAAGATGGTTTTAAATGACAGACTCACGATAATCTGAAGTTAGCAAAGGATAAACAACATGCTCACGATAACTCGAAGTTTAAGTTCAGGTTTGACTCGATTCAAACAAGAACGGTTTTAGACGACAGACTCACGATAATCTGAAGTTAGCAAAAGATAAAAAATGAGCTCACGATAACTCGAAGTCTAGGTTCATGTTTGACTCGATTCAAACAAGAACGGTTTTAGACGACAGACTCACGATAATCTGAAGTTGACAAAGGATAAACAAGGAGCTCACGATAACTCGAAGTCTAGGTTCAGGTTTGACTAGATTCAAACAAGAACGGTTTTAAACGACAGACTCACGATAATCTGAAGTTTACAAAGGATAACCAACGAGCTCACGATAACTCGAAGTATAATTTCAGGTTTGACTCGATTCAAACAAGAACGGTTTTAAATGACAGACTCACGATAATCTGAAGTTAACCAAGGATAAACAACGAGCTCACGATAACTCGAAGTCTAGGTTCAGGTTTGACTCGATTCAAACAAGAACGGTTTTAAACGACAGACTCACGATAATCTGAAGTTAACAAAGGATAAACAACGAGCTCACGATAACTCGAAGTCTAGGTTCAGGTTTGACTCGATTCAAACAAGAATGGTTTTAGACGAAAGACTCACGATAATCTGAAGTTGACAAAGGATAAACAACGAGCTCACGATAACTCGAAGTCTAGGTTCAGGTTTAACTCGATTCAAACAAGAACAGTTTTAAACGACAGACTCACGATAATCTGAAGTTAATAAAGGATAAACAATGAGCTCACGATAACTCGAAGTCTAGGTTCAGGTTTGACTCGAATCAAACAAGAACGGTTTTAAACGACAGACTCACGATAATCTGAAGTTAACAAAGGATAAACAACGAGCTCACGATAACTCGAAGTTTAGGTTCATGTTTGACTCGATTCAAACAAGATGGTTTTAAATGACAGACTCACGATAATCTGAAGTTAGCAAAGGATAAACAACATGCTCACGATAACTCGAAGTTTAGGTTCAGGTTTGACTCGATTCAAACAAGAACGGTTTTAGACGACAGACTCACGATAATCTGAAGTTAGCAAAAGATAAAAAATGAGCTCACGATAACTCGAAGTCTAGGTTCAGGTTTGACTCGATTCAAACAAGAACGGTTTTAGACGACAGACTCACGATAATCTGAAGTTGACAAAGGATAAACAAGGAGCTCACGATAACTCGAAGTCTAGGTTCAGGTTTGACTAGATTCAAACAAGAACGGTTTTAAACGACAGACTCACGATAATCTGAAGTTAACAAAGGATAAACAACGAGCTCACGATAACTCGAAGTATAATTTCAGGTTTGACTCGATTCAAACAAGAACGGTTTTAAATGACAGACTCACGATAATCTGAAGTTAACCAAGGATAAACAACGAGCTCACGATAACTCGAAGTCTAGGTTCAGGTTTGACTCGATTCAAACAAGAACGGTTTTAAACGACAGACTCATGATAATCTGAAGTTAACAAAGGATAAACAACGAGCTCACGATAACTCGAAGTCTAGGTTCAGGTTTGACTCGATTCAAACAAGAATGGTTTTAGACGAAAGACTCACGATAATCTGAAGTTGACAAAGGATAAACAACGAGCTCACGATAACTCGAAGTCTAGGTTCAGGTTTGACTCGATTCAAACAAGAACAGTTTTAAACGACAGACTCACGATAATCTGAAGTTAATAAAGGATAAACAATGAGCTCACGATAACTCGAAGTCTAGGTTCAGGTTTGACTCGAATCAAACAAGAACGGTTTTAAACGACAGACTCACGATAATCTGAAGTTAACCAAGGATAAACAACGAGCTCACGATAACTCGAAGTTTAGGTTCAGGTTTGACTCGATTCAAACAAGAACGGTTTTAGACGACAGACTCACGATAATCTGAAGTTAACAAAAGATAAACAACGAGCTCACGATAACTCGAAGTCTAGGTTCAGGTTTGACTCGATTCAAACAAGAACGGTTTTAAACGACAGACTCACGATAATCTGAAGTTAACAAAGGATAAACAATGAGCTCACGATAACTCGAAGTCTAGGTTCAGGTTTGACTCGATTCAAACAAGAACGGTTTTAAACGACAGACTCACGATAATCTGAAGTTAACAAATGATAAACAACGAGCTCACGATAACTCGAAGTCTAGGTTCAGGTTTGACTCGATTCAAACAAGAACAGTTTTAAACGACAGACTCACGATAATCTAAAGTTAACAAAGGATAAACAACGAGCTCACGGTAACTCGAAGTTTGGGTTCATGTTTGACTCGATTCAAACAAGAACGGTTTTCAATGACAGACTCACGATAATCTGAAGTTAACAAAGGATAAACAACGAGCTCACGATAACTCGAAGTCTAGGTTCAGGTTTGACTCGATTCAAACAAGAACGGTTTTAGACGACAGACTCACAAAAATCTTAAGTTACCAAAGGATAAACAACAAGCTCACAATAACTCGAAGTCTAGGTTCAGGTTTGACTCGATTCAAACAAGAACGGTTTTAAACGTCAGACTCACGATAATCTGAAGTTAACAAAGGATAAACAATGAGCTCACGATAACTCGAAGTCTAGGTTCACGTTTGACTCGATTCAAACAAGAACGGTTTTAAACGACAGACTCACGATAATCTGAAGTTAACAAATGATAAACAACGAGCTCACGATAACTCGAAGTCTAGGTTCAGGTTTGACTCGATTCAAACAAGAACAGTTTTAAACGACAGACGCACGATAATCTGAAGTTAACAAAGGATAAACAACGAGCTCACGATAACTCGAAGTTTGGGTTCATGTTTGACTCGATTCAAACAAGAACGGTTTTAAATGACAGACTCACGATAATCTGAAGTTAACAAAGGATAAACAACATGCTCACGATAACTCAAAGTTTAGGTTTAGGTTTGACTCGATTCAAACAAGAACGGTTTTAGACGACAGACTCATGATAATCTGAATTTGACAAAAGATAAACAACGAGCTCACGATAACTCGAAGTCTAGGTTCAGGTTTGACTCGATTCAAACAAGAATGATTTTAGACGACAGACTCACAATAATCTGAAGTTGACAAAGGATAAACAATGAGCTCACGATAACTCGAAGTCTAGGTTCAGGTTTGACTCGAATCAAACAAGAACGGTTTTAAACGACAGACTCACATTAATCTGAAGTTAACAAAGGATAAACAACGAGCTCACGATAACTCGAAGTCCAGGTTCAGGTTTGACTCGATTCAAACAAGAACGGTTTTAGACGACAGACTCACGATAATCTGAAGTTAACAAGGCATAAACAATGAGCTCACGATAACTCGAAGTCTAGGTTCAGGTTTAACTCGATTCAAACAAGAACGGTTTTAGACGACAGACTCACGATAATATGAAGTTAACAAAGGATAAACAACGAGCTCACGATAACTCGAAGTCTAGGTTCAGGTTTGACTCGATTCAAACAAGAACGGTTTTAGACGACAGACTCACGAAAATCTTAAGTTAACAAAGGATAAACAACAAGCTCACGATAATTCGAAGTTTAGGTTCAGGTTTGACTCGATTCAAACAAGAACGGTTTTAAACGACAGACTCACGATAATCTGAAGTTAACAAAGGATAAACAATGAGCTCACGATAACTCGAAGTCTAGGTTCAGGTTTGACTCGATTCAAACAAGAACGGTTTTAAACGACAGACTCACGATAATCTGAAGTTAACAAATGATAAACAACGAGCTCACGATAACTCGAAGTCTAGGTTCAGGTTTGACTCGATTCAAACAAGAACGATTTAAGACGACAGACTCACAATAATCTCAAGTTGACAAAGGATAAACAATGAGCTCACGATAACTCGAAGGCTAGGTTCAGGTTTGACTCGATTCAAACAACAACGGTTTTAAACGACAGACTCACGATAATCTGAAGTTAACAAAGGATAAACAACGAGCCCACGATAACTCGAATTCTAGGTTCAGGTTTGACTCGATTCAAACAAGAACGGTTTTAAACGACAGACTCACGATAATCTGAAGTTAACCAAGGATAAACAACGAGCTCACGATAACTCGAAGTCTAGGTTCAGGTTTGACTCGATCCAAACAAGAACGGTTTTAGACGACAGACTCACGATAATCTGAAGTTAACAAGGCATAAACAATGAGCTCACGATAACTCAAAGTCTAGGTTCAGGTTTAACTCGATTCAAACAAGAACAGTTTTAGACGACAGACTCACGATAATCTGAAGTTAACAAAGGATAAACAACGAGCTCACGATAACTCGAAGTCTAGGTTCAAGTTTGACTCGATTCAAACAAGAACGGTTTTAAACGACAGACTCACGATAATCTGAATTTAACAAAGGATAAACAACGAGCTCACAATAACTCGAAGTCTAGGTTCAGGTTTGACTCGATTCAAACAAGAACAGTTTTAAACGACAGACTCACGATAATCTGAAGTTAATAAAGGATAAACAATGAGCTCACGATAACTCGAAGTCTAGGTTCAGGTTTGACTCGATTCAAACAAGAACAGTTTTAAACGACAGACGCACGATAATCTGAAGTTAACAAAGGATAAACAACGAGCTCACGATAACTCGAAGTTTGGGTTCATGTTTGACTCGATTCAAACAAGAACGGTTTTAAATGACAGACTCACGATAATCTGAAGTTAACAAAGGATAAACAACATGCTCACGATAACTCAAAGTTTAGGTTTAGGTTTGACTCGATTCAAACAAGAACGGTTTTAGACGACAGACTCATGATAATCTGAATTTGACAAAAGATAAACAACGAGCTCACGATAACTCGAAGTCTAGGTTCAGGTTTGACTCGATTCAAACAAGAACGATTTTAGACGACAGACTCACAATAATCTGAAGTTGACAAAGGATAAACAATGAGCTCACGATAACTCGAAGTCTAGGTTCAGGTTTGACTCGAATCAAACAAGAACGGTTTTAAACGACAGACTCACGATAATCTGAAGTTAACAAAGGATAAACAACGAGCTCACGATAACTCGAAGTCCAGGTTCAGGTTTGACTCGATTCAAACAAGAACGGTTTTAGACGACAGACTCACGATAATCTGAAGTTAACAAGGCATAAACAATGAGCTCACGATAACTCGAAGTCTAGGTTCAGATTTAACTCGATTCAAACAAGAACGGTTTTAGACGACAGACTCACGATAATATGAAGTTAACAAAGGATAAACAACGAGCTCACGATAACTCGAAGTCTAGGTTCAGGTTTGACTCGATTCAAACAAGAACGGTTTTAGACGACAGACTCACGAAAATCTTAAGTTAACAAAGGATAAACAACAAGCTCACGATAATTCGAAGTTTAGGTTCAGGTTTGACTCGATTCAAACAAGAACGGTTTTAAACGACAGACTCACGATAATCTGAAGTTAACAAAGGATAAACAATGAGCTCACGATAACTCGAAGTCTAGGTTCAGGTTTGACTCGATTCAAACAAGAACGGTTTTAAACGACAGACTCACGATAATCTGAAGTTAACAAATGATAAACAACGAGCTCACGATAACTCGAAGTCTAGGTTCAGGTTTGACTCGATTCAAACAAGAACGATTTAAGACGACAGACTCACAATAATCTCAAGTTGACAAAGGATAAACAATGAGCTCACGATAACTCGAAGGCTAGGTTCAGGTTTGACTCGATTCAAACAAGAACGGTTTTAAACGACAGACTCACGATAATCTGAAGTTAACAAAGGATAAACAACGAGCCCACGATAACTCGAATTCTAGGTTCAGGTTTGAGTCGATTCAAACAAGAACGGTTTTAGACGACAGACTCACGATAATCTGAAGTTAACCAAGGATAAACAACGAGCTCACGATAACTCGAAGTCTAGGTTCAGGTTTGACTCGATCCAAACAAGAACGGTTTTAGACGACAGACTCACGATAATCTGAAGTTAACAAGGCATAAACAATGAGCTCACGATAACTCAAAGTCTAGGTTCAGGTTTAACTCGATTCAAACAAGAACGGTTTTAGACGACAGACTCACGATAATCTGAAGTTAACAAAGGATAAACAACGAGCTCACGATAACTCGAAGTCTAGGTTCAAGTTTGACTCGATTCAAACAAGAACGGTTTTAAACGACAGACTCACGATAATCTGAATTTAACAAAGGATAAACAACGAGCTCACAATAACTCGAAGTCTAGGTTCAGGTTTGACTCGATTCAAACAAGAACGGTTTTAAACGACAGACTCACGATAATCTGAATTTAACAAAGGATAAACAACGAGCTCACGATAACTCGAAGTCTAGGTTCAGGTTTGACTCGATTCAAACAAGAACGGTTTTAAACGGAAGATTCACGATAATCTGAAGTTAACAAATGATACACAACGAGCTCACGATAACTCGAAGTTTAGGTTCAGGTTTGACTCGATTCAAACAAGAACAGTTTTAAATGACAGACTCACGATAATCTGAAGTTAACAAAGGATAAACAACGAGCTCACGATAACTCGAAGTCTAGGTTCAGGTTTGACTCGATTCAAACAAGAATGGTTTTAGACGACAGACTCACGATAATCTGAAGTTGACAAAGGATAAACAACGAGCTCACGATAACTCGAAGTCTAGGTTCAGGTTTGACTCGATTCAAACAAGAACAGTTTTAAACGACAGACTCACGATAATCTGAAGTTAATAAAGGATAAACAATGAGCTCACGATAACTCGAAGTCTAGGTTCAGGTTTGACTCGAATCAAACAAGAACGGTTTTAAACGACAGACTCACAATAATCTGAAGTTAACCAAGGATAAACAACGAGCTCACGATAACTCGAAGTTTAGGTTCAGGTTTGACTCGATTCAAACAAGAACGGTTTTAGACGACAGACTCACGATAATCTGAAGTTAACAAAGGATAAACAACGAGCTCACGATAACTCGAAGTCTAGGTTCAGGTTTGACTCGATTCAAACAAGAACGGTTTTAAACGACAGACTCACGATAATCTGAAGTTAACAAAGGATAAACAATGAGCTCACGATAACTCGAAGTCTAGGTTCAGGTTTGACTCGATTCAAACAAGAACGGTTTTAAACGACAGACTCACGATAATCTGAAGTTAACAAATGATAAACAACGAGCTCACGATAACTCGAAGTCTAGGTTCAGGTTTGACTCGATTCAAACAAGAACAGTTTTAAACGACAGACTCACGATAATCTGAAGTTAACAAAGGATAAACAACGAGCTCACGGTAACTCGAAGTTTGGGTTCATGTTTGACTCGATTCAAACAAGAACGGTTTTCAATGACAGACTCACGATAATCTGAAGTTAACAAAGGATAAACAACGAGCTCACGATAACTCGAAGTCTAGGTTCAGGTTTGACTCGATTCAAACAAGAACGGTTTTAGACGACAGACTCACAAAAATCTTAAGTTAACAAAGGATAAACAACAAGCTCACAATAACTCGAAGTCAAGGTTCAGGTTTGACTCGATCCAAACAAGAACGGTTTTAAACGACAGACTCACGATAATCTGAAGTTAACAAAGGATAAACAATGAGCTCACGATAACTCGAAGTCTAGGTTCAGGTTTGACTCGATTCAAACAAGAACGGTTTTAAACGACAGACTCGCGATAATCTGAAGTTAACAAATGATAAACAACGAGCTCACGATAACTCGAAGTCTAGGTTCAGGTTTGACTCGATTCAAACAAGAACAGTTTTAAACGACAGACGCACGATAATCTGAAGTTAACAAAGGATAAACAACGAGCTCACGATAACTCGAAGTTTGGGTTCATGTTTGACTCGATTCAAACAAGAACGGTTTTAAATGACAGACTCACGATAATCTGAAGTTAACAAAGGATAAACAACATGCTCACGATAACTCAAAGTTTAGGTTTAGGTTTGACTCGATTCAAACAAGAACGGTTTTAGACGACAGACTCATGATAATCTGAAGTTGACAAAAGATAAACAACGAGCTCACGATAACTCGAAGTCTAGGTTCAGGTTTGACTCGATTCAAACAAGAACGATTTTAGACGACAGACTCACAATAATCTGAAGTTGACAAAGGATAAACAATGAGCTCACGATAACTCGAAGTCTAGGTTCAGGTTTGACTCGAATCAAACAAGAACGGTTTTAAACGACAGACTCACGATAATCTGAAGTTAACAAAGGATAAACAACGAGCTCACGATAACTCGAAGTCTAGGTTCAGGTTTGACTCGATTCAAACAAGAACGGTTTTAGACGACAGACTCACGATAATCTGAAGTTAACAAGGCATAAACAATGAGCTCACGATAACTCGAAGTCTAGGTTCAGGTTTAACTCGATTCAAACAAGAACGGTTTTAGACGACAGACTCACGATAATATGAAGTTAACAAAGGATAAACAACGAGCTCACGATAACTCGAAGTCTAGGTTCAGGTTTGACTCGATTCAAACAAGAACGGTTTTAGACGACAGACTCACGAAAATCTTAAGTTAACAAAGGATAAACAACAAGCTCACGATAATTCGAAGTTTAGGTTCAGGTTTGACTCGATTCAAACAAGAACGGTTTTAAACGACAGACTCACGATAATCTGAAGTTAACAAAGGATAAACAATGAGCTCACGATAACTCGAAGTCTAGGTTCAGGTTTGACTCGATTCAAACAAGAACGGTTTTAAACGACAGACTCACGATAATCTGAAGTTAACAAATGATAAACAACGAGCTCACGATAACTCGAAGTCTAGGTTCAGGTTTGACTCGATTCAAACAAGAACGATTTAAGACGACAGACTCACAATAATCTCAAGTTGACAAAGGATAAACAACGAGCTCACGATAACTCGAAGGCTAGGTTCAGGTTTGACTCGATTCAAACAAGAACGGTTTTAGACGACAGACTCACGATAATCTGAAGTTAACAAAGGATAAACAACGAGCCCACGATAACTCGAAGTCTAGGTTCAGGTTTGACTCGATTCAAACAAGAACGATTTTAAACGACAGACTCACGATAATCTGAAGTTAACCAAGGATAAACAACGAGCTCACGATAACTCGAAGTCTAGGTTCAGGTTTGACTCGATTCAAACAAGAACGGTTTTAGACGACAGACTCACGATAATCTGAAGTTAACAAATGATAAACAACGAGCTCACGATAACTCGAAGTCTAGGTTCAGGTTTGACTCGATTCAAACAAGAACAGTTTTAAACGACAGACTCACGATAATCTGAAGTTAACAAAGGATAAACAACGAGCTCACGGTAACTCGAAGTTTGGGTTCATGTTTGACTCGATTCAAACAAGAACGGTTTTCAATGACAGACTCACGATAATCTGAAGTTAACAAAGGATAAACAACGAGCTCACGATAACTCGAAGTCTAGGTTCAGGTTTGACACAATTCAAACAAGAACGGTTTTAGACGACAGACTCACAAAAATCTTAAGTTAACAAAGGATAAACAACAAGCTCACAATAACTCGAAGTCTAGGTTCAGGTTTGACTCGATTCAAACAAGAACGGTTTTAAACGACAGACTCACGATAATCTGAAGTTAACAAATGATAAACAACGAGCTCACGATAACTCGAAGTCTAGGTTCAGGTTTGACTCGATTCAAACAAGAACAGTTTTAAACGACAGACGCACGATAATCTGAAGTTAACAAAGGATAAACAACGAGCTCACAATAACTCGAAGTTTGGGTTCATGTTTGACTCGATTCAAACAAGAACGATTTTAAATGACAGACTCACGATAATCTGAAGTTAACAAAGGATAAACAACATGCTCACGATAACTCAAAGTTTAGGTTTAGGTTTGACTCGATTCAAACAAGAACGGTTTTAGACGACAGACTCATGATAATCTGAAGTTGACAAAAGATAAACAACGAGCTCACGATAACTCGAAGTCTAGGTTCAGGTTTGACTCGATTCAAACAAGAACGATTTTAGACGACAGACTCACAATAATCTGAAGTTGACAAAGGATAAACAATGAGCTCACGATAACTCGAAGTCTAGGTTCAGGTTTGACTCGAATCAAACAAGAACGGTTTTAAACGACAGACTCACGATAATCTGAAGTTAACAAAGGATAAACAACGAGCTCACGATAACTCGAAGTCTAGGTTCAGGTTTGACTCGATTCAAACAAGAACGGTTTTAGACGACAGACTCACGATAATCTGAAGTTAACAAGGCATAAACAATGAGCTCACGATAACTCGAAGTCTAGGTTCAGGTTTAACTCGATTCAAACAAGAACGGTTTTAGACGACAGACTCACGATAATATGAAGTTAACAAAGGATAAACAACGAGCTCACGATAACTCGAAGTCTAGGTTCAGGTTTGACTCGATTCAAACAAGAACGGTTTTAGACGACAGACTCACGAAAATCTTAAGTTAACAAAGGATAAACAACAAGCTCACGATAATTCGAAGTTTAGGTTCAGGTTTGACTCGATTCAAACAAGAACGGTTTTAAACGACAGACTCACGATAATCTGAAGTTAACAAAGGATAAACAATGAGCTCACGATAACTCGAAGTCTAGGTTCAGGTTTGACTCGATTCAAACAAGAACGGTTTTAAATGACAGACTCACGATAATCTGAAGTTAACAAATGATAAACAACGAGCTCACGATAACTCGAAGTCTAGGTTCAGGTTTGACTCGATTCAAACAAGAATGATTTAAGACGACAGACTCACAATAATCTCAAGTTGACAAAGGATAAACAATGAGCTCACGATAACTCGAAGGCTAGGTTCAAGTTTGACTCGATTCAAACAAGAACGGTTTTAAACGACAGACTCACGATAATCTGAAGTTAACAAAGGATAAACAACGAGCCCACGATAACTCGAAGTCTAGGTTCAGGTTTGACTCGATTCAAACAAGAACGGTTTTAAACGACAGACTCACGATAATCTGAAGTTAACCAAGGATAAACAACGAGCTCACGATAACTCGAAGTCTAGGTTCAGGTTTGACTCGATCCAAACAAGAACGGTTTTAGACGACAGACTCACGATAATCTGAAGTTAACAAGGCATAAACAATGAGCTCACGATAACTCGAAGTCTAGGTTCAGGTTTGACTCGATTCAAACAAGAACGGTTTTAAACGACAGATTCACGATAATCTGAAGTTAACAAATGATACACAACGAGCTCACGATAACTCGAAGTTTAGGTTCAGGTTTGACTCGATTCAAACAAGAACAGTTTTAAATGACAGACTCACGATAATCTGAAGTTAACAAAGGATAAACAACGAGCTCACGATAACTCGAAGTTTAGGTTCATGTTTGACTCGATTCAAACAAGATGGTTTTAAATGACAGACTCACGATAATCTGAAGTTAGCAAAGGATAAACAACATGCTCACGATAACTCGAAGTTTAGGTTCAGGTTTGACTCGATTCAAACAAGAACGGTTTTAGACGACAGACTCACGATAATCTGAAGTTAGCAAAAGATAAAAAACGAGCTCACGATAACTCGAAGTCTAGGTTCAGGTTTGACTCGATTCAAACAAGAAAGATTTTAGACGACAGACTCACGATAATCTGAAGTTGACAAAGGATAAACAAGGAGCTCACGATAACTCGAAGTCTAGGTTCAGGTTTGACTAGATTCAAACAAGAACAGTTTTAAACGACATACTCACGATAATCTGAAGTTAACAAAGGATAAACAACGAGCTCACGATAACTCGAAGTCTAGGTTCAGGTTTGACTCGATTCAAACAAGAACGGTTTTAAATGACAGACTCACGATAATCTGAAGTTAACCAAGGATAAACAACATGCTCACGATAACTCGAAGTCTAGGTTCAGGTTTGACTCGATTCAAACAAGAACGGTTTTAAACGACAGACTCACGATAATCTGAAGTTAACAAAGGATAAACAACGAGCTCACGATAACTCGAAGTCTAGGTTCAGGTTTGACTCGATTCAAACAAGAATGGTTTTAGACGACAGACTCACGATAATCTGAAGTTGACAAAGGATAAACAACGAGCTCACGATAACTCGAAGTCTAGGTTCAGGTTTGACTCGATTCAAACAAGAACAGTTTTAAACGACAGACTCACGATAATCTGAAGTTAATAAAGGATAAACAATGAGCTCACGATAACTCGAAGTCTAGGTTCAGGTTTGACTCGATTCAAACAAGAACGGTTTTAAACGACAGACTCACGATAATCTGAAGTTAACAAAGGATAAACAACGAGCTCACGATAACTCGAAGTTTAGGTTCATGTTTGACTCGATTCAAACAAGATGGTTTTAAATGACAGACTCACGATAATCTGAAGTTAGCAAAGGATAAACAACATGCTCACGATAACTCGAAGTTTAGGTTCAGGTTTGACTCGATTCAAACAAGAACGGTTTTAGACGACAGACTCACGATAATCTGAAGTTAGCAAAAGATAAAAAACGAGCTCACGATAACTCGAAGTCTAGGTTCAGATTTGACTCGATTCAAACAAGAACGGTTTTAGACGACAGACTCACGATAATCTGAAGTTAACAAAGGATAAACAACGAGCTCACGATAACTCGAAGTCTAGGTTCAGGTTTGACTCGATTCAAACAAGAATGGTTTTAGACGACAGACTCACGATAATCTGAAGTTGACAAAGGATAAACAACGAGCTCACGATAACTCGAAGTCTAGGTTTAGGTTTGACTCGATTCAAACAAGAACAGTTTTAAACGACAGACTCACGATGATCTGAAGTTAATAAAGGATAAACAATGAGCTCACGATAACTCGAAGTCTAGGTTCAGGTTTGACTCGATTCAAACAAGAACGGTTTTAAACGACAGACTCACGATAATCTGAAGTTAACCAAGGATAAACAACGAACTCACGATAACTCGAAGTTTAGGTTCAGGTTTGACTCGATTCAAACAAGAACGGTTTTAGACGACAGACTCACGATAATCTGAAGTTAACAAAAGATAAACAACGAGCTCACGATAACTCGAAGTCTAGGTTCAGGTTTGACTCGATTCAAACAAGAACGGTTTTAGACGACAGACTCACGATAATTTGCAGTTAACAAAGAATAAACAACGAGCTCACGATAACTCAAAGTCTATGTTCAGGTTTGACTCGATTCAAACAAGAACGGTTTTAAACGACAGACTCACGATAATCTGAAGTTAACAAATGATAAACAACGAGCTCACGATAACTCGAAGTTTAGGTTCATGTTTGACTCGATTCAAACAAGAACGGTTTTAAACGACAGACTCACGATAATTTGAAGTTAACAAATGATAAACAACGAGCTCACGATAACTCGAAGTTTGGGTTCATGTTTGACTCGATTCAAACAAGAACGGTTTTAAATCACAGACTCACGATAATCTGAAGTTAACAAAGGATAAACAACGAGCTCACGATAACTCGAAGTCTAGGTTCAGGTTTGACTCGATTCAAACAAGAACGATTTTAGACGACAGACTCACGATAATCTGAAGTTGACAAAGGATAAACAAGGAGCTCACGATAACTCGAAGTCTAGGTTCAGGTTTGACTAGATTCAAACAAGAACGGTTTTAAACGACAGACTCACGATAATCTGAAGGTAACAAAGGATAAACAACGAGCTCACGATAACTCGAAGTATAATTTCAGGTTTGACTCGATTCAAACAAGAACGGTTTTAAATGACAGACTCACGATAATCTGAAGTTAACCAAGGATAAACAACGAGCTCACGATAACTCGAAGTCTAGGTTCAGTTTTAACTCGATTCAAACAAGAACGGTTTTAGACGACAGACTCACGATAATATGAAGTTAACAAAGGATAAACATCGAGCTCACGATAACTCGAAGTCTAGGTTCAGGTTTGACTCGATTCAAACAAGAATGGTTTTAGACGACAGACTCACGATAATCTGAAGTTGACAAAGGATAAACAACGAGCTCACGATAACTCGAAGTCTAGGTTCAGGTTTGACTCGATTCAAACAAGAACAGTTTTAAACGACAGACTCACGATGATCTGAAGTTAATAAAGGATAAACAATGAGCTCACGATAACTCGAAGTCTAGGTTCAGGTTTGACTCGATTCAAACAAGAACGGTTTTAAACGACAGACTCACGATAATCTGAAGTTAACCAAGGATAAACAACGAGCTCACGATAACTCGAAGTTTAGGTTCAGGTTTGACTCGATTCAAACAAGAACGGTTTTAGACGACAGACTCATGATAATCTGAAGTTAACAAAGGATAAACAACGAGCTCACGATAACTCGAAGTCTAGGTTCAGGTTTGACTCGATTCAAACAAGAATGGTTTTAGACGATAGACTCACGATAATCTGAAGTTGACAAAGGATAAACAAGGAGCTCACGATAACTCGAAGTCTAGGTTCAGGTTTGCTCGATTCAAACAAGAATAATTTTAAACGACAGACTCACGATGATCTGAAGTTAATAAAGGATAAACAATGAGCTCACGATAACTCGAAGTCTAGGTTCAGGTTTGACTCGATTCAAACAAGAACAGTTTTAAACGACAGACTCACGATGATCTGAAGTTAATAAAGGATAAACAATGAGCTCACGATAACTCGAAGTATAATTTCAGGTTTGACTCGATTCAAACAAGAACGATTTTAGACGACAGACTCACGATAATCTGAAGTTGACAAAGGATAAACAAGGAGCTCACGATAACTCGAAGTCTAGGTTCAGGTTTGACTAGATTCAAACAAGAACGGTTTTAAACGACAGACTCACGATAATCTGAAGTTAACAAAGGATAAACAACGAGCTCACGATAACTCGAAGTATAATTTCAGGTTTGACTCGATTCAAACAAGAACGGTTTTAAATGACAGACTCACGATAATCTGAAGTTAACCAAGGATAAACAACGAGCTCACGATAACTCGAAGTCTAGGTTCAGGTTTAACTCGATTCAAACAAGAACGGTTTTAGACGACAGACTCACGATAATATGAAGTTAACAAAGGATAAACAACGAGCTCACGATAACTCGAAGTCTAGGTTCAGGTTTGACTCGATTCAAACAAGAATGGTGTTAGACGACAGACTCACGATAATCTGAAGTTAACCAAGGATAAACAACGAGCTCGTGATAACTCGAAGTTTAGGTTCAGGTTTGACTCGATTCAAACAAGAACGGTTTTAGACGACAGACTCACGATAATCTGAAGTTAACAAAGGATAAACAACGAGCTCACGATAACTCGAAGTCTAGGTTCAGGTTTGACTCGATTCAAACAAGAATGGTTTTAGACGATAGACTCACGATAATCTGAAGTTGACAAAGGATAAACAAGGAGCTCACGATAACTCGAAGTCTAGGTTCAGGTTTGCTCGATTCAAACAAGAATAGTTTTAAACGACAGACTCACGATAATCTGAAGTTAACAAAGGATAAACAACGAGCTCACGATAACTCGAAGTTTGGGTTCATGTTTGACTCGATTCAAACAAGAACGGTTTTAAATCACAGACTCACGATAATCTGAAGTTAACAAAGGATAAACAACGAGCTCACGATAACTCGAAGTCTAGGTTCAGGTTTGACTCGATTCAAACAAGAACGATTTTAGACGACAGACTCACGATAATCTGAAGTTGACAAAGGATAAACAAGGAGCTCACGATAACTCGAAGTCTAGGTTCAGGTTTGACTAGATTCAAACAAGAACGGTTTTAAACGACAGACTCACGATAATCTGAAGTTAACAAAGGATAAACAACGAGCTCACGATAACTCGAAGTATAATTTCAGGTTTGACTCGATTTAAACAAGAACGGTTTTAAATGACAGACTCACGATAATCTGAAGTTAACCAAGGATAAACAACGAGCTCACGATAACTCGAAGTCTAGGTTCAGGTTTAACTCGATTCAAACAAGAACGGTTTTAGACGACAGACTCACGATAATCTGAAGTTGACAAAGGATAAACAACGAGCTCACGATAACTCGAAGTCTAGGTTCAGGTTTGACTCGATTCAAACAAGAATGGTTTTAGACGACAGACTCACGATAATCTGAAGTTGACAAAGGATAAACAACGAGCTCACGATAACTCGAAGTCTAGGTTCAGGTTTGCTCGATTCAAACAAGAATAATTTTAAACGACAGACTCACGATGATCTGAAGTTAATAAAGGATAAACAATGAGCTCACGATAACTCGAAGTCTAGGTTCAGGTTTGACTCGATTCAAACAAGAACAGTTTTAAACGACAGACTCACGATGATCTGAAGTTAATAAAGGATAAACAATGAGCTCACGATAACTCGAAGTATAATTTCAGGTTTGACTCGATTCAAACAAGAACGATTTTAGACGACAGACTCACGATAATCTGAAGTTGACAAAGGATAAACAAGGAGCTCACGATAACTCGAAGTCTAGGTTCAGGTTTGACTAGATTCAAACAAGAACGGTTTTAAACGACAGACTCACGATAATCTGAAGTTAACAAAGGATAAACAACGAGCTCACGATAACTCGAAGTATAATTTCAGGTTTGACTCGATTCAAACAAGAACGGTTTTAAATGACAGACTCACGATAATCTGAAGTTAACCAAGGATAAACAACGAGGTCACGATAACTCGAACTCTAGGTTCAGGTTTAACTCGATTCAAACAAGAACGGTTTTAGACGACAGACTCACGATAATATGAAGCTAACAAAGGATAAACAACGAGCTAACGATAACTCGAAGTCTAGGTTCAGGTTTGACTCGATTCAAACAAGAACGGTTTTAAACGACAGACTCACGATAATCTGAAGTTAACCAAGGATAAACAACGAGCTCACGATAACTCGAAGTTTAGGTTCAGGTTTGACTCGATTCAAACAAGAACGGTTTTAGACGACAGACTCACGATAATCTGAAGTTAACAAAGGATAAACAACGAGCTCACGATAACTCGAAGTTTAGGTTCAGGTTTGACTCGATTCAAACAAGAACGGTTTTAGACGACAGACTCACGATAATCTGAAGTTAACAAAGGATAAACAACGAGCTCACGATAACTCGAAGTATAATTTCAGGTTTGACTCGATTCAAACAAGAACGGTTTTAAATGACAGACTCACGATAATCTGAAGTTAACAAAGGATAAACAACGAGCTCACGATAACTCGAAGTCTAGGTTCAGGTTTGACTCGATTCAAACAAGAACGGTTTTAAACGACAGACTCACGATAATCTGAAGTTGACAAAGGATAAACAACGAGCTCACGATAACTCGAAGTCTAGGTTCAGGTTTGACTCGATTCAAACAAGAACAGTTTTAAACGACAGACTCACGATGATCTGAAGTTAATAAAGGATAAATAATGAGCTCACGATAACTCGAAGTCTAGGTTCAGGTTTGACTCGATTCAAACAAGAACGGTTTTAAACGACAGACTCACGATAATCTGAAGTTAACCAAGGATAAACAACGAGCTCACGATAACTCGAAGTTTAGGTTCAGGTTTGACTCGATTCAAACAAGAACGGTTTTAGACGACAGACTCACGATAATCTGAAGTTAACAAAGGATAAACAACGAGCTCACGATAACTCGAAGTCTAGGTTCAGGTTTGACTCGATTCAAACAAGAATGGTTTTAGACGATAGACTCACGATAATCTGAAGTTGACAAAGGATAAACAAGGAGCTCACGATAACTCGAAGTCTAGGTTCAGGTTTGCTCGATTCAAACAAGAATAATTTTAAACGACAGACTCACGATGATCTGAAGTTAATAAAGGATAAACAATGAGCTCACGATAACTCGAAGTCTAGGTTCAGGTTTGACTCGATTCAAACAAGAACAGTTTTAAACGACAGACTCACGATGATCTGAAGTTAATAAAGGATAAACAATGAGCTCACGATAACTCGAAGTATAATTTCAGGTTTGACTCGATTCAAACAAGAACGATTTTAGACGACAGACTCACGATAATCTGAAGTTGACAAAGGATAAACAAGGAGCTCACGATAACTCGAAGTCTAGGTTCAGGTTTGACTAGATTCAAACAAGAACGGTTTTAAACGACAGACTCACGATAATCTGAAGTTAACAAAGGATAAACAACGAGCTCACGATAACTCGAAGTATAATTTCAGGTTTGACTCGATTCAAACAAGAACGGTTTTAAATGACAGACTCACGATAATCTGAAGTTAACCAAGGATAAACAACGAGCTCACGATAACTCGAAGTCTAGGTTCAGGTTTAACTCGATTCAAACAAGAACGGTTTTAGACGACAGACTCACGATAATATGAAGTTAACAAAGGATAAACAACGAGCTCACGATAACTCGAAGTCTAGGTTCAGGTTTGACTCGATTCAAACAAGAATGGTTTTAGACGACAGACTCACGATAATCTGAAGTTAACCAAGGATAAACAACGAGCTCACGATAACTCGAAGTTTAGGTTCAGGTTTGACTCGATTCAAACAAGAACGGTTTTAGACGACAGACTCACGATAATCTGAAGTTAACAAAGGATAAACAACGAGCTCACGATAACTCGAAGTCTAGGTTCAGGTTTGACTCGATTCAAACAAGAATGGTTTTAGACGATAGACTCACGATAATCTGAAGTTGACAAAGGATAAACAAGGAGCTCACAATAACTCGAAGTCTAGGTTCAGGTTTGCTCGATTCAAACAAGAATAGTTTTAAACGACAGACTCACGATAATCTGAAGTTAACAAAGGATAAACAACGAGCTCACGATAACTCGAAGTTTGGGTTCATGTTTGACTCGATTCAAACAAGAACGGTTTTAAATCACAGACTCACGATAATCTGAAGTTAACAAAGGATAAACAACGAGCTCACGATAACTCGAAGTCTAGGTTCAGGTTTGCTCGATTCAAACAAGAATAATTTTAAACGACAGACTCACGATGATCTGAAGTTAATAAAGGATAAACAATGAGCTCACGATAACTCGAAGTCTAGGTTCAGGTTTGACTCGATTCAAACAAGAACAGTTTTAAACGACAGACTCACGATGATCTGAAGTTAATAAAGGATAAACAATGAGCTCACGATAACTCGAAGTATAATTTCAGGTTTGACTCGATTCAAACAAGAACGATTTTAGACGACAGACTCACGATAATCTGAAGTTGACAAAGGATAAACAAGGAGCTCACGATAACTCGAAGTCTAGGTTCAGGTTTGACTAGATTCAAACAAGAACGGTTTTAAACGACAGACTCACGATAATCTGAAGTTAACAAAGGATAAACAACGAGCTCACGATAACTCGAAGTATAATTTCAGGTTTGACTCGATTCAAACAAGAACGGTTTTAAATGACAGACTCACGATAATCTGAAGTTAACCAAGGATAAACAACGAGGTCACGATAACTCGAAGTCTAGGTTCAGGTTTAACTCGATTCAAACAAGAACGGTTTTAGACGACAGACTCACGATAATATGAAGCTAACAAAGGATAAACAACGAGCTCACGATAACTCGAAGTCTAGGTTCAGGTTTGACTCGATTCAAACAAGAACGGTTTTAAACGACAGACTCACGATAATCTGAAGTTAACCAAGGATAAACAACGAGCTCACGATAACTCGAAGTTTAGGTTCAGGTTTGACTCGATTCAAACAAGAACGGTTTTAGACGACAGACTCACGATAATCTGAAGTTAACAAAGGATAAACAACGAGCTCACGATAACTCGAAGTTTAGGTTCAGGTTTGACTCGATTCAAACAAGAACGGTTTTAGACGACAGACTCACGATAATCTGAAGTTAACAAAGGATAAACAACGAGCTCACGATAACTCGAAGTATAATTTCAGGTTTGACTCGATTCAAACAAGAACGGTTTTAAATGACAGACTCACGATAATCTGAAGTTAACAAAGGATAAACAACGAGCTCACGATAACTCGAAGTCTAGGTTCAGGTTTGACTCGATTCAAACAAGAACGGTTTTAAACGACAGACTCACGATAATCTGAAGTTGACAAAGGATAAACAACGAGCTCACGATAACTCGAAGTCTAGGTTCAGGTTTGACTCGATTCAAACAAGAACAGTTTTAAACGACAGACTCACGATGATCTGAAGTTAATAAAGGATAAACAATGAGCTCACGATAACTCGAAGTCTAGGTTCAGGTTTGACTCGATTCAAACAAGAACGGTTTTAAACGACAGACTCACGATAATCTGAAGTTAACCAAGGATAAACAACGAGCTCACGATAACTCGAAGTTTAGGTTCAGGTTTGACTCGATTCAAACAAGAACGGTTTTAGACGACAGACTCACGATAATCTGAAGTTAACAAAGGATAAACAACGAGCTCACGATAACTCGAAGTCTAGGTTCAGGTTTGACTCGATTCAAACAAGAATGGTTTTAGACGATAGACTCACGATAATCTGAAGTTGACAAAGGATAAACAAGGAGCTCACGATAACTCGAAGTCTAGGTTCAGGTTTGCTCGATTCAAACAAGAATAATTTTAAACGACAGACTCACGATGATCTGAAGTTAATAAAGGATAAACAATGAGCTCACGATAACTCGAAGTCTAGGTTCAGGTTTGACTCGATTCAAACAAGAACAGTTTTAAACGACAGACTCACGATGATCTGAAGTTAATAAAGGATAAACAATGAGCTCACGATAACTCGAAGTATAATTTCAGGTTTGACTCGATTCAAACAAGAACGATTTTAGACGACAGACTCACGATAATCTGAAGTTGACAAAGGATAAACAAGGAGCTCATGATAACTCGAAGTCTAGGTTCAGGTTTGACTAGATTCAAACAAGAACGGTTTTAAACGACAGACTCACGATAATCTGAAGTTAACAAAGGATAAACAACGAGCTCACGATAACTCGAAGTATAATTTCAGGTTTGACTCGATTCAAACAAGAACGGTTTTAAATGACAGACTCACGATAATCTGAAGTTAACCAAGGATAAACAACGAGCTCACGATAACTCGAAGTCTAGGTTCAGGTTTAACTCGATTCAAACAAGAACGGTTTTAGACGACAGACTCACGATAATATGAAGTTAACAAAGGATAAACAACGAGCTCACGATAACTCGAAGTCTAGGTTCAGGTTTGACTCGATTCAAACAAGAATGGTTTTAGACGACAGACTCACGATAATCTGAAGTTAACCAAGGATAAACAACGAGCTCACGATAACTCGAAGTTTAGGTTCAGGTTTGACTCGATTCAAACAAGAACGGTTTTAGACGACAGACTCACGATAATCTGAAGTTAACAAAGGATAAACAACGAGCTCACGATAACTCGAAGTCTAGGTTCAGGTTTGACTCGATTCAAACAAGAATGGTTTTAGACGATAGACTCACGATAATCTGAAGTTGACAAAGGATAAACAAGGAGCTCACAATAACTCGAAGTCTAGGTTCAGGTTTGCTCGATTCAAACAAGAATAGTTTTAAACGACAGACTCACGATAATCTGAAGTTAACAAAGGATAAACAACGAGCTCACGATAACTCGAAGTTTGGGTTCATGTTTGACTCGATTCAAACAAGAACGGTTTTAAATCACAGACTCACGATAATCTGAAGTTAACAAAGGATAAACAACGAGCTCACGATAACTCGAAGTCTAGGTTCAGGTTTGACTCGATTCAAACAAGAACGATTTTAGACGACAGACTCACGATAATCTGAAGTTGACAAAGGATAAACAAGGAGCTCACGATAACTCGAAGTCTAGGTTCAGGTTTGACTAGATTCAAACAAGAACGGTTTTAAACGACAGACTCACGATAATCTGAAGTTAACAAAGGATAAACAACGAGCTCACGATAACTCGAAGTATAATTTCAGGTTTGACTCGATTCAAACAAGAACGGTTTTAAATGACAGACTCACGATAATCTGAAGTTAACTAAGGATAAACAACGAGCTCACGATAACTCGAAGTCTAGGTTCAGGTTTAACTCGATTCAAACAAGAACGGTTTTAGACGACAGACTCACGATAATCTGAAGTTGACAAAGGATAAACAACGAGCTCACGATAACTCGAAGTCTAGGTTCAGGTTTGACTCGATTCAAACAAGAATGGTTTTAGACGACAGACTCACGATAATCTGAAGTTGACAAAGGATAAACAACGAGCTCACGATAACTCGAAGTCTAGGTTCAGGTTTGACTCGATTCAAACAAGAACAGTTTTAAACGACAGACTCACGATGATCTGAAGTTAATAAAGGATAAACAATGAGCTCACGATAACTCGAAGTCTAGGTTCAGGTTTGACTCGATTCAAACAAGAACGGTTTTAAACGACAGACTCACGATAATCTGAAGTTAACCAAGGATAAACAACGAGCTCACGATAACTCGAAGTTTAGGTTCAGGTTTGACTCGATTCAAACAAGAACGGTTTTAGACGACAGACTCACGATAATCTGAAGTTAACAAAGGATAAACAACGAGCTCACGATAACTCGAAGTCTAGGTTCAGGTTTGACTCGATTCAAACAAGAATGGTTTTAGACGATAGACTCACGATAATCTGAAGTTGACAAAGGATAAACAAGGAGCTCACGATAACTCGAAGTCTAGGTTCAGGTTTGCTCGATTCAAACAAGAATAATTTTAAACGACAGACTCACGATGATCTGAAGTTAATAAAGGATAAACAATGAGCTCACGATAACTCGAAGTCTAGGTTCAGGTTTGACTCGATTCAAACAAGAACAGTTTTAAACGACAGACTCACGATGATCTGAAGTTAATAAAGGATAAACAATGAGCTCACGATAACTCGAAGTTTAATTTCAGGTTTGACTCGATTCAAACAAGAACGATTTTAGACGACAGACTCACGATAATCTGAAGTTGACAAAGGATAAACAAGGAGCTCACGATAACTCGAAGTCTAGGTTCAGGTTTGACTAGATTCAAACAAGAACGGTTTTAAACGACAGACTCACGATAATCTGAAGTTAACAAAGGATAAACAACGAGCTCACGATAACTCGAAGTATAATTTCAGGTTTGACTCGATTCAAACAAGAACGGTTTTAAATGACAGACTCACGATAATCTGAAGTTAACCAAGGATAAACAACGAGCTCACGATAACTCGAAGTCTAGGTTCAGGTTTAACTCGATTCAAACAAGAACGGTTTTAGACGACAGACTCACGATAATATGAAGTTAACAAAGGATAAACAACGAGCTCACGATAACTCGAAGTCTAGGTTCAGGTTTGACTCGATTCAAACAAGAACGGTTTTAAACGACAGACTCACGATAATCTGAAGTTAACCAAGGATAAACAACGAGCTCACGATAACTCGAAGTTTAGGTTCAGGTTTGACTCGATTCAAACAAGAACGGTTTTAGACGACAGACTCACGATAATCTGAAGTTAACAAAGGATAAACAACGAGCTCACGATAACTCGAAGTCTAGGTTCAGGTTTGAATCGATTCAAACAAGAATGGTTTTAGACGATAGACTCACGATAATCTGAAGTTGACAAAGGATAAACAAGGAGCTCACGATAACTCGAAGTCTAGGTTCAGGTTTGCTCGATTCAAACAAGAATAATTTTAAACGACAGACTCACGATGATCTGAAGTTAATAAAGGATAAACAATGAGCTCACGATAACTCGAAGTCTAGGTTCAGGTTTGACTCGATTCAAACAAGAACAGTTTTAAACGACAGACTCACGATGATCTGAAGTTAATAAAGGATAAACAATGAGCTCACGATAACTCGAAGTATAATTTCAGGTTTGACTCGATTCAAACAAGAACGATTTAAGACGACAGACTCACGATAATCTGAAGTTGACAAAGGATAAACAAGGAGCTCACGATAACTCGAAGTCTAGGTTCAGGTTTGACTAGATTCAAACAAGAACGGTTTTAAACGACAGACTCACGATAATCTGAAGTTAACAAAGGATAAACAACGAGCTCACGATAACTCGAAGTATAATTTCAGGTTTGACTCGATTCAAACAAGAACGGTTTTAAATGACAGACTCACGATAATCTGAAGTTAACCAAGGATAAACAACGAGCTCACGATAACTCGAAGTCTAGGTTCAGGTTTAACTCGATTCAAACAAGAACGGTTTTAGACGACAGACTCACGATAATATGAAGTTAACAAAGGATAAACAACGAGCTCACGATAACTCGAAGTCTAGGTTCAGGTTTGACTCGATTCAAACAAGAACGGTTTTAAACGACAGACTCACGATAATCTGAAGTTAACCAAGGATAAACAACGAGCTCACGATAACTCGAAGTTTAGGTTCAGGTTTGACTCGATTCAAACAAGAACGGTTTTAGACGACAGACTCACGATAATCTGAAGTTAACAAAGGATAAACAACGAGCTCACGATAACTCGAAGTCTAGGTTCAGGTTTGACTCGATTCAAACAAGAATGGTTTTAGACGATAGACTCACGATAATCTGAAGTTGACAAAGGATAAACAAGGAGCTCACGATAACTCGAAGTCTAGGTTCAGGTTTGCTCGATTCAAACAAGAATAGTTTTAAACGACAGACTCACGATAATCTGAAGTTAACAAAGGATAAACAACGAGCTCACGATAACTCGAAGTTTGGGTTCATGTTTGACTCGATTCAAACAAGAACGGTTTTAAATCACAGACTCACGATAATCTGAAGTTAACAATGGATAAACAACGAGCTCACGATAACTCGAAGTCTAGGTTCAGGTTTAACTCGATTCAAACAAGAACGGTTTTAGACGACAGACTCACGATAATCTGAAGTTGACAAAGGATAAACAACGAGCTCACGATAACTCGAAGTCTAGGTTCAGGTTTGACTCGATTCAAACAAGAATGGTTTTAGACGACAGACTCACGATAATCTGAAGTTGACAAAGGATAAACAACGAGCTCACGATAACTCGAAGTCTAGGTTTAGGTTTGACTCGATTCAAACAAGAACAGTTTTAAACGACAGACTCACGATGATCTGAAGTTAATAAAGGATAAACAATGAGCTCACGATAACTCGAAGTCTAGGTTCAGGTTTGACTCGATTCAAACAAGAACGGTTTTAAACGACAGACTCACGATAATCTGAAGTTAACCAAGGATAAACAACGAGCTCACGATAACTCGAAGTTTAGGTTCAGGTTTGACTCGATTCAAACAAGAACGGTTTTAGACGACAGACTCACGATAATCTGAAGTTAACAAAGGATAAACCACGAGCTCACGATAACTCGAAGTCTAGGTTCAGGTTTGACTCGATTCAAACAAGAATGGTTTTAGACGATAGACTCACGATAATCTGAAGTTGACAAAGGATAAACAAGGAGCTCACGATAACTCGAAGTCTAGGTTCAGGTTTGCTCGATTCAAACAAGAATAGTTTTAAACGACAGACTCACGATAATCTGAAGTTAACAAAGGATAAACAACGAGCTCACGATAACTCGAAGTTTGGGTTCATGTTTGACTCGATTCAAACAAGAACGGTTTTAAATCACAGACTCACGATAATCTGAAGTTAACAAAGGATAAACAACGAGGTCACGATAACTCGAAGTCTAGGTTCAGGTTTGACTCGATTCAAACAAGAACGATTTTAGACGACAGACTCACGATAATCTGAAGTTGACAAAGGATAAACAAGGAGCTCACGATAACTCGAAGTCTAGGTTCAGGTTTGACTAGATTCAAACAAGAACGGTTTTAAACGACAGACTCACGATAATCTGAAGTTAACAAAGGATAAACAACGAGCTCACGATAACTCGAAGTATAATTTCAGGTTTGACTCGATTCAAACAAGAACGGTTTTAAATGACAGACTCACGATAATCTGAAGTTAACCAAGGATAAACAACGAGCTCACGATAACTCGAAGTCTAGGTTCAGGTTTAACTCGATTCAAACAAGAACGGTTTTAGACGACAGACTCACGATAATATGAAGTTAACAAAGGATAAACAACGAGCTCACGATAACTCGAAGTCTAGGTTCAGGTTTGACTCGATTCAAACAAGAATGGTTTTAGACGACAGACTCACGATAATCTGAAGTTGACAAAGGATAAACAACGAGCTCACGATAACTCGAAGTCTAGGTTCAGGTTTGACTCGATTCAAACAAGAACAGTTTTAAACGACAGACTCACGATGATCTGAAGTTAATAAAGGATAAACAATGAGCTCACGAAAACTCGAAGTCTAGGTTCAGGTTTGACTCGATTCAAACAAGAACGGTTTTAAACGACAGACTCACGATAATCTGAAGTTAACCAAGGATAAACAACGAGCTCACGATAACTCGAAGTTTAGGTTCAGGTTTGACTCGATTCAAACAAGAACGGTTTTAGACGACAGACTCACGATAATATGAAGTTAACAAAGGATAAACAACGAGCTCACGATAACTCGAAGTCTAGGTTCAGGTTTGACTCGATTCAAACAAGAATGGTTTTAGACGACAGACTCACGATAATCTGAAGTTGACAAAGGATAAACAAGGAGCTCACGATAACTCGAAGTCTAGGTTCAGGTTTGACTCGATTCAAACAAGAACAGTTTTAAACGACAGACTCACGATGATCTGAAGTTAATAAAGGATAAACAATGAGCTCACGATAACTCGAAGTCTAGGTTCAGGTTTGACTCGATTCAAACAAGAACAGTTTTAAACGACAGACTCACGATGATCTGAAGTTAATAAAGGATAAACAATGAGCTCACGATAACTCGAAGTATAATTTCAGGTTTGACTCGATTCAAACAAGAACGGTTTTAAATGACAGACTCACGATAATCTGAAGTTAACCAAGGATAAACAACGAGCTCACGATAACTCGAAGTCTAGGTTCAGGTTTAACTCGATTCAAACAAGAACGGTTTTAGACGACAGACTCACGATAATATGAAGTTAACAAAGGATAAACAACGAGCTCACGATAACTCGAAGTCTAGGTTCAGGTTTGACTCGATTCAAACAAGAATGGTTTTAGACGACAGACTCACGATAATCTGAAGTTGACAAAGGATAAACAACGAGCTCACGATAACTCGAAGTCTAGGTTCAGGTTTGACTCGATTCAAACAAGAACAGTTTTAAACGACAGACTCACGATGATCTGAAGTTAATAAAGGATAAACAATGAGCTCACGATAACTCGAAGTCTAGGTTCAGGTTTGACTCGATTCAAACAAGAACGGTTTTAAACGACAAACTCACGATAATCTGAAGTTAACCAAGGATAAACAACGAGCTCACGATAACTCGAAGTTTAGGTTCAGGTTTGACTCGATTCAAACAAGAACGGTTTTAGACGACAGACTCACGATAATCTGAAGTTAACAATGGATAAACAACGAGCTCACGATAACTCGAAGTCTAGGTTCAGGTTTGACTCGATTCAAACAAGAATGGTTTTAGACGATAGACTCACGATAATCTGAAGTTGACAAAGGATAAACAAGGAGCTCACGATAACTCGAAGTCTAGGTTCAGGTTTGACTCGATTCAAACAAGAACGGTTTTAGACGACAGACTCACGATAATCTGAAGTTAACAAAGGATAAACCACGAGCTCACGATAACTCGAAGTCTAGGTTCAGGTTTGACTCGATTCAAACAAGAATGGTTTTAGACGATAGACTCACGATAATCTGAAGTTGACAAAGGATAAACAAGGAGCTCACGATAACTCGAAGTCTAGGTTCAGGTTTGCTCGATTCAAACAAGAATAATTTTAAACGACAGACTCACGATGATCTGAAGTTAATAAAGGATAAACAATGAGCTCACGATAACTCGAAGTCTAGGTTCAGGTTTGACTCGATTCAAACAAGAACAGTTTTAAACGACAGACTCACGATGATCTGAAGTTAATAAAGGATAAACAATGAGCTCACGATAACTCGAAGTATAATTTCAGGTTTGACTCGATTCAAACAAGAACGATTTTAGACGACAGACTCACGATAATCTGAAGTTGACAAAGGATAAACAAGGAGCTCACGATAACTCGAAGTCTAGGTTCAGGTTTGACTAGATTCAAACAAGAACGGTTTTAAACGACAGACTCACGATAATCTGAAGTTAACAAAGGATAAACAACGAGCTCACGATAACTCGAAGTATAATTTCAGGTTTGACTCGATTCAAACAAGAACGGTTTTAAATGACAGACTCACGATAATCTGAAGTTAACCAAGGATAAACAACGAGCTCACGATAACTCGAAGTCTAGGTTCAGGTTTAACTCGATTCAAACAAGAACGGTTTTAGACGACAGACTCACGATAATATGAAGTTAACAAAGGATAAACAACGAGCTCACGATAACTCGAAGTCTAGGTTCAGGTTTGACTCGATTCAAACAAGAACGGTTTTAAACGACAGACTCATGATAATCTGAAGTTAACCAAGGATAAACAACGAGCTCACGATAACTCGAAGTTTAGGTTCAGGTTTGACTCGATTCAAACAAGAACGGTTTTAGACGACAGACTCACGATAATCTGAAGTTAACAAAGGATAAACAACGAGCTCACGATAACTCGAAGTCTAGGTTCAGGTTTGACTCGATTCAAACAAGAATGGTTTTAGACGATAGACTCACGATAATCTGAAGTTGACAAAGGATAAACAAGGAGCTCACGATAACTCGAAGTCTAGGTTCAGGTTTGCTCGATTCAAACAAGAATAGTTTTAAACGACAGACTCACGATAATCTGAAGTTAACAAAGGATAAACAACGAGCTCACGATAACTCGAAGTTTGGGTTCATGTTTGACTCGATTCAAATAAGAACGGTTTTAAATCACAGACTCACGATAATCTGAAGTTAACAAAGGATAAACAACGAGGTCACGATAACTCGAAGTCTAGGTTCAGGTTTGACTCGATTCAAACAAGAACGATTTTAGACGACAGACTCACGATAATCTGAAGTTGACAAAGGATAAACAAGGAGCTCACGATAACTCGAAGTCTAGGTTCAGGTTTGACTAGATTCAAACAAGAACGGTTTTAAACGACAGACTCACGATAATCTGAAGTTAACAAAGGATAAACAACGAGCTCACGATAACTCGAAGTATAATTTCAGGTTTGACTCGATTCAAACAAGAACGGTTTTAAATGACAGACTCACGATAATCTGAAGTTAACCAAGGATAAACAACGAGCTCACGATAACTCGAAGTCTAGGTTCAGGTTTAACTCGATTCAAACAAGAACGGTTTTAGACGACAGACTCACGATAATATGAAGTTAACAAAGGATAAACAACGAGCTCACGATAACTCGAAGTCTAGGTTCAGGTTTGACTCGATTCAAACAAGAACGGTTTTAAACGACAGACTCATGATAATCTGAAGTTAACCAAGGATAAACAACGAGCTCACGATAACTCGAAGTTTAGGTTCAGGTTTGACTCGATTCAAACAAGAACGGTTTTAGACGACAGACTCACGATAATCTGAAGTTAACAAAGGATAAACAACGAGCTCACGATAACTCGAAGTCTAGGTTCAGGTTTGACTCGATTCAAACAAGAATGGTTTTAGACGATAGACTCACGATAATCTGAAGTTGACAAAGGATAAACAAGGAGCTCACGATAACTCGAAGTCTAGGTTCAGGTTTGCTCGATTCAAACAAGAATAGTTTTAAACGACAGACTCACGATAATCTGAAGTTAACAAAGGATAAACAACGAGCTCACGATAACTCGAAGTTTGGGTTCATGTTTGACTCGATTCAAATAAGAACGGTTTTAAATCACAGACTCACGATAATCTGAAGTTAACAAAGGATAAACAACGAGGTCACGATAACTCGAAGTCTAGGTTCAGGTTTGACTCGATTCAAACAAGAACGATTTTAGACGACAGACTCACGATAATCTGAAGTTGACAAAGGATAAACAAGGAGCTCACGATAACTCGAAGTCTAGGTTCAGGTTTGACTAGATTCAAACAAGAACGGTTTTAAACGACAGACTCACGATAATCTGAAGTTAACAAAGGATAAACAACGAGCTCACGATAACTCGAAGTATAATTTCAGGTTTGACTCGATTCAAACAAGAACGGTTTTAAATGACAGACTCACGATAATCTGAAGTTAACCAAGGATAAACAACGAGCTCACGATAACTCGAAGTCTAGGTTCAGGTTTAACTCGATTCAAACAAGAACGGTTTTAGACGACAGACTCACGATAATATGAAGTTAACAAAGGATAAACAACGAGCTCACGATAACTCGAAGTCTAGGTTCAGGTTTGACTCGATTCAAACAAGAATGGTTTTAGACGACAGACTCACGATAATATGAAGTTAACAAAGGATAAACAACGAGCTCACGATAACTCGAAGTCTAGGTTCAGGTTTGACTCGATTCAAACAAGAACGGTTTTAAACGACAGACTCATGATAATCTGAAGTTAACCAAGGATAAACAACGAGCTCACGATAACTCGAAGTTTAGGTTCAGGTTTGACTCGATTCAAACAAGAACGGTTTTAGACGACAGACTCACGATAATCTGAAGTTAACAAAGGATAAACAACGAGCTCACGATAACTCGAAGTCTAGGTTCAGGTTTGACTCGATTCAAACAAGAATGGTTTTAGACGATAGACTCACGATAATCTGAAGTTGACAAAGGATAAACAAGGAGCTCACGATAACTCGAAGTCTAGGTTCAGGTTTGCTCGATTCAAACAAGAATAGTTTTAAACGACAGACTCACGATAATCTGAAGTTAACAAAGGATAAACAACGAGCTCACGATAACTCGAAGTTTGGGTTCATGTTTGACTCGATTCAAATAAGAACGGTTTTAAATCACAGACTCACGATAATCTGAAGTTAACAAAGGATAAACAACG
This sequence comes from Lathyrus tuberosus, assembly GCA_022829125.1. Classification (NCBI taxonomy): domain Eukaryota; kingdom Viridiplantae; phylum Streptophyta; class Magnoliopsida; order Fabales; family Fabaceae; genus Lathyrus; species Lathyrus tuberosus. The sequence goes on from JALAZF010000117.1 coordinate 12,220,368, forward strand.
AGGTCACGATAACTCGAAGTCTAGGTTCAGGTTTGACTCGATTCAAACAAGAACGATTTTAGACGACAGACTCACGATAATCTGAAGTTGACAAAGGATAAACAAGGAGCTCACGATAACTCGAAGTCTAGGTTCAGGTTTGACTAGATTCAAACAAGAACGGTTTTAAACGACAGACTCACGATAATCTGAAGTTAACAAAGGATAAACAACGAGCTCACGATAACTCGAAGTATAATTTCAGGTTTGACTCGATTCAAACAAGAACGGTTTTAAATGACAGACTCACGATAATCTGAAGTTAACCAAGGATAAACAACGAGCTCACGATAACTCGAAGTCTAGGTTCAGGTTTAACTCGATTCAAACAAGAACGGTTTTAGACGACAGACTCACGATAATATGAAGTTAACAAAGGATAAACAACGAGCTCACGATAACTCGAAGTCTAGGTTCAGGTTTGACTCGATTCAAACAAGAATGGTTTTAGACGACAGACTCACGATAATCTGAAGTTGACAAAGGATAAACAACGAGCTCACGATAACTCGAAGTCTAGGTTCAGGTTTGACTCGATTCAAACAAGAACAGTTTTAAACGACAGACTCACGATGATCTGAAGTTAATAAAGGATAAACAATGAGCTCACGAAAACTCGAAGTCTAGGTTCAGGTTTGACTCGATTCAAACAAGAACGGTTTTAAACGACAGACTCACGATAATCTGAAGTTAACCAAGGATAAACAACGAGCTCACGATAACTCGAAGTTTAGGTTCAGGTTTGACTCGATTCAAACAAGAACAGTTTTAGACGACAGACTCACGATAATATGAAGTTAACAAAGGATAAACAACGAGCTCACGATAACTCGAAGTCTAGGTTCAGGTTTGACTCGATTCAAACAAGAATGGTTTTAGACGACAGACTCACGATAATCTGAAGTTGACAAAGGATAAACAAGGAGCTCACGATAACTCGAAGTCTAGGTTCAGGTTTGACTCGATTCAAACAAGAACAGTTTTAAACGACAGACTCACGATGATCTGAAGTTAATAAAGGATAAACAATGAGCTCACGATAACTCGAAGTCTAGGTTCAGGTTTGACTCGATTCAAACAAGAACAGTTTTATACGACAGACTCACGATGATCTGAAGTTAATAAAGGATAAACAATGAGCTCACGATAACTCGAAGTATAATTTCAGGTTTGACTCGATTCAAACAAGAACGGTTTTAAATGACAGACTCACGATAATCTGAAGTTAACCAAGGATAAACAACGAGCTCACGATAACTCGAAGTCTAGGTTCAGGTTTAACTCGATTCAAACAAGAACGGTTTTAGACGACAGACTCACGATAATATGAAGTTAACAAAGGATAAACAATGAGCTCACGATAACTCGAAGTCTAGGTTCAGGTTTGACTCGATTCAAACAAGAATGGTTTTAGACGACAGACTCACGATAATCTGAAGTTGACAAAGGATAAACAACGAGCTCACGATAACTCGAAGTCTAGGTTCAGGTTTGACTCGATTCAAACAAGAACAGTTTTAAACGACAGACTCACGATGATCTGAAGTTAATAAAGGATAAACAATGAGCTCACGATAACTCGAAGTCTAGGTTCAGGTTTGACTCGATTCAAACAAGAACGGTTTTAAACGACAAACTCACGATAATCTGAAGTTAACCAAGGATAAACAACGAGCTCACGATAACTCGAAGTTTAGGTTCAGGTTTGACTCGATTCAAACAAGAACGGTTTTAGACGACAGGCTCACGATAATCTGAAGTTAACAATGGATAAACAACGAGCTCACGATAACTCGAAGTCTAGGTTCAGGTTTGACTCGATTCAAACAAGAATGGTTTTAGACGATAGACTCACGATAATCTGAAGTTGACAAAGGATAAACAAGGAGCTCACGATAACTCGAAGTCTAGGTTCAGGTTTGACTCGATTCAAACAAGAACAGTTTTAAACGACAGACTCACGATGATCTGAAGTTAATAAAGGATAAACAATGAGCTCACGATAACTCGAAGTCTAGGTTCAGGTTTGACTCGATTCAAACAAGAACAGTTTTAAACGACAGACTCACGATGATCTGAAGTTAATAAAGGATAAACAATGAGCTCACGATAACTCGAAGTATAATTTCAGGTTTGACTCGATTCAAACAAGAACGGTTTTAAATGACAGACTCACGATAATCTGAAGTTAACAAAGGATAAACAACGAGCTCACGATAACTCGAAGTTTAGGTTCATGTTTGATTCGATTCAAACAAGAACGGTTTTAAATCACAGACTCACGATAATCTGAAGTTAACAAAGGATAAACAACGAGCTCACGATAACTCGAAGTCTAGGTTCAGGTTTAACTCGATTCAAACAAGAACGGTTTTAGACGACAGACTCATGATAATATGAAGTTAACAAAGGATAAACAACGAGCTCACGATAACTCGAAGTCTAGGTTCAGGTTTGACTCGATTCAAACAAGAATGGTTTTAGACGACAGACTCACGATAATCTGAAGTTGACAAAGGATAAACAACGAGCTCACGATAACTCAAAGTCTAGGTTCAGGTTTGACTCGATTCAAACAAGAACAGTTTTAAACGACAGACTCACGATGATCTGAAGTTAATAAAGGATAAACAATGAGCTCACGATAACTCGAAGTCTAGGTTCAGGTTTGACTCGATTCAAACAAGAACGGTTTTAAACGACAAACTCACGATAATCTGAAGTTAACCAAGGATAAACAACGAGCTCACGATAACTCGAAGTTTAGGTTCAGGTTTGACTCGATTCAAACAAGAACGGTTTTAGACGACAGACTCACAATAATCTGAAGTTAACAATGGATAAACAACGAGCTCACGATAACTCGAAGTCTAGGTTCAGGTTTGACTCGATTCAAACAAGAATGGTTTTAGACGATAGACTCACGATAATCTGAAGTTGACAAAGGATAAACAAGGAGCTCACGATAACTCGAAGTCTAGGTTCAGGTTTGACTCGATTCAAACAAGAACAGTTTTAAACGACAGACTCACGATGATCTGAAGTTAATAAAGGATAAACAATGAGCTCACGATAACTCGAAGTCTAGGTTCAGGTTTGACTCGATTCAAACAAGAACTGTTTTAAACGACAGACTCACGATGATCTGAAGTTAATAAAGGATAAACAATGAGCTCACGATAACTCGAAGTATAATTTCAGGTTTGACTCGATTCAAACAAGAACGGTTTTAAATGACAGACTCACGATAATCTGAAGTTAACAAAGGATAAACAACGAGCTCACGATAACTCGAAGTTTGGGTTCATGTTTGATTCGATTCAAACAAGAACGGTTTTAAATCACAGACTCACGATAATCTGAAGTTAACAAAGGATAAACAACGAGCTCACGATAACTCGAAGTCTAGGTTCAGGTTTGACTCGATTCAAACAAGAACGATTTTAGACGACAGACTCACGATAATCTGAAGTTGACAAAGGATAAACAAGGAGCTCACGATAACTCGAAGTCTAGGTTCAGGTTTGACTAGATTCAAACAAAACGGTTTTAAACGACAGACTCACGATAATCTGAAGTTAACAAAGGATAAACAACGAGCTCACGATAACTCGAAGTATAATTTCAGGTTTGACTCGATTCAAACAAGAACGGTTTTAAATGACAGACTCACGATAATCTGAAGTTAACCAAGGATAAACAACGAGCTCACGATAACTCGAAGTCTAGGTTCAGGTTTAACTCGATTCAAACAAGAACGGTTTTAGACGACAGACTCACGATAATATGAAGTTAACAAAGGATAAACAACGAGCTCACGATAACTCGAAGTCTAGGTTCAGGTTTGACTCGATTCAAACAAGAATGGTTTTAGACGACAGACTCACGATAATCTGAAGTTGACAAAGGATAAACAACGAGCTCATGATAACTCGAAGTCTAGGTTCAGGTTTGACTCGATTCAAACAAGAACAGTTTTAAACGACAGACTCACGATGATCTGAAGTTAATAAAGGATAAACAATGAGCTCACGATAACTCGAAGTCTAGGTTCAGGTTTGACTCGATTCAAACAAGAACGGTTTTAAACGACAGACTCACGATAATCTGAAGTTAACCAAGGATAAACAACGAGCTCACGATAACTCGAAGTTTAGGTTCAGGTTTGACTCGATTCAAACAAGAACGGTTTTAGACTACAGACTCACGATAATCTGAAGTTAACAAAGGATAAACAACGAGCTCACGATAACTCGAAGTCTAGGTTCAGGTTTGACTCGATTCAAACAAGAATGGTTTTAGACGACAGACTCACGATAATCTGAAGTTGACAAAGGATAAACAAGGAGCTCACGATAACTCGAAGTCTAGGTTCAGGTTTGACTCGATTCAAACAAGAACAGTTTTAAACGACAGACTCACGATGATCTGAAGTTAATAAAGGATAAACAATGAGCTCACGATAACTCGAAGTCTAGGTTCAGGTTTGACTCGATTCAAACAAGAACAGTTTTAAACGACAGACTCACGATGATCTGAAGTTAATAAAGGATAAACAATGAGCTCACGATAACTCGAAGTATAATTTCAGGTTTGACTCGATTCAAACAAGAACGGTTTTAAATGACAGACTCACGATAATCTGAAGTTAACCAAGGATAAACAACGAGCTCACGATAACTCGAAGTCTAGGTTCAGGTTTAACTCGATTCAAACAAGAATGGTTTTAGACGACAGACTCACGATAATATGAAGTTAACAAAGGATAAACAACGAGCTCACGATAACTCGAAGTCTAGGTTCAGGTTTGACTCGATTCAAACAAGAATGGTTTTAGACGACAGACTCACGATAATCTGAAGTTGACAAAGGATAAACAACGAGCTCACGATAACTCGAAGTCTAGGTTCAGGTTTGACTCGATTCAAACAAGAACAGTTTTAAACGACAGACTCACGATGATCTGAAGTTAATAAAGGATAAACAATGAGCTCACGATAACTCGAAGTCTAGGTTCAGGTTTGACTCGATTCAAACAAGAACGGTTTTAAACGACAGACTCACGATAATCTGAAGTTAACCAAGGATAAACAACGAGCTCACGATAACTCGAAGTTTAGGTTCAGGTTTGACTCGATTCAAACAAGAACGGTTTTAGACGACAGACTCACGATAATCTGAAGTTAACAAAGGATAAACAACGAGCTCACGATAACTCGAAGTCTAGGTTCAGGTTTGACTCGATTCAAACAAGAATGGTTTTAGACGATAGACTCACGATAATCTGAAGTTGACAAAGGATAAACAAGGAGCTCACGATAACTCGAAGTCTAGGTTCAGGTTTGCTCGATTCAAACAAGAACGGTTTTAAATCACAGACTCACGATAATCTGAAGTTAACAAAGGATAAACAACGAGCTCACGATAACTCGAAGTCTAGGTTCAGGTTTGACTCGATTCAAACAAGAACGATTTTAGACGACAGACTCACGATAATCTGAAGTTGACAAAGGATAAACAAGGAGCTCACGATAACTCGAAGTCTAGGTTCAGGTTTGACTAGATTCAAACAAAACGGTTTTAAACGACAGACTCACGATAATCTGAAGTTAACAAAGGATAAACAACGAGCTCACGATAACTCGAAGTATAATTTCAGGTTTGACTCGATTCAAACAAGAACGGTTTTAAATGACAGACTCACGATAATCTGAAGTTAACCAAGGATAAAAAACGAGCTCACGATAACTCGAAGTCTAGGTTCAGGTTTAACTCGATTCAAACAAGAACGGTTTTAGACGACAGACTCACGATAATATGAAGTTAACAAAGGATAAACAACGAGCTCACGATAACTCGAAGTCTAGGTTCAGGTTTGACTCGATTCAAACAAGAATGGTTTTAGACGACAGACTCACGATAATCTGAAGTTGACAAAGGATAAACAACGAGCTCACGATAACTCGAAGTCTAGGTTCAGGTATGACTCGATTCAAACAAGAACAGTTTTAAACGACAGACTCACGATGATCTGAAGTTAATAAAGGATAAACAATGAGCTCACGATAACTCGAAGTCTAGGTTCAGGTTTGACTCGATTCAAACAAGAACGGTTTTAAACGACAGACTCACGATAATCTGAAGTTAACCAAGGATAAACAACGAGCTCACGATAACTCGAAGTTTAGGTTCAGGTTTGACTCGATTCAAACAAGAACGGTTTTAGACGACAGACTCACGATAATCTGAAGTTAACAAAGGATAAACAACGAGCTCACGATAACTCGAAGTCTAGGTTCAGGTTTGACTCGATTCAAACAAGAATGGTTTTAGACGATAGACTCACGATAATCTGAAGTTGACAAAGGATAAACAAGGAGCTCACGATAACTCGAAGTCTAGGTTCAGGTTTGCTCGATTCAAACAAGAACGGTTTTAAATCACAGACTCACGATAATCTGAAGTTAACAAAGGATAAACAACGAGCTCACGATAACTCGAAGTCTAGGTTCAGGTTTGACTCGATTCAAACAAGAACGATTTTAGACGACAGACTCACGATAATCTGAAGTTGACAAAGGATAAACAAGGAGCTCACGATAACTCGAAGTCTAGGTTCAGGTTTGACTAGATTCAAACAAAACGGTTTTAAACGACAGACTCACGATAATCTGAAGTTAACAAAGGATAAACAACGAGCTCACGATAACTCGAAGTATAATTTCAGGTTTGACTCGATTCAAACAAGAACGGTTTTAAATGACAGACTCACGATAATCTGAAGTTAACCAAGGATAAACAACGAGCTCACGATAACTCGAAGTCTAGGTTCAGGTTTAACTCGATTCAAACAAGAACGGTTTTAGACGACAGACTCACGATAATATGAAGTTAACAAAGGATAAACAACGAGCTCACGATAACTCGAAGTCTAGGTTCAGGTTTGACTCGATTCAAACAAGAATGGTTTTAGACGACAGACTCACGATAATCTGAAGTTGACAAAGGATAAACAACGAGCTCACGATAACTCGAAGTCTAGGTTCAGGTTTGACTCGATTCAAACAAGAACAGTTTTAAACGACAGACTCACGATGATCTGAAGTTAATAAAGGATAAACAATGAGCTCACGATAACTCGAAGTCTAGGTTCAGGTTTGACTCGATTCAAACAAGAACGGTTTTAAACGACAGACTCACGATAATCTGAAGTTAACCAAGGATAAACAACGAGCTCACGATAACTCGAAGTTTAGGTTCAGGTTTGACTCGATTCAAACAAGAACGGTTTTAGACGACAGACTCACGATAATCTGAAGTTAACAAAGGATAAACAACGAGCTCACGATAACTCGAAGTCTAGGTTCAGGTTTGACTCGATTCAAACAAGAATGGTTTTAGACGATAGACTCACGATAATCTGAAGTTGACAAAGGATAAACAAGGAGCTCACGATAACTCGAAGTCTAGGTTCAGGTTTGCTCGATTCAAACAAGAACGGTTTTAAATCACAGACTCACGATAATCTGAAGTTAACAAAGGATAAACAACGAGCTCACGATAACTCGAAGTCTAGGTTCAGGTTTGACTCGATTCAAACAAGAACGATTTTAGACGACAGACTCACGATAATCTGAAGTTGACAAAGGATAAACAAGGAGCTCACGATAACTCGAAGTCTAGGTTCAGGTTTGACTAGATTCAAACAAAACGGTTTTAAACGACAGACTCACGATAATCTGAAGTTAACAAAGGATAAACAACGAGCTCACGATAACTCGAAGTATAATTTCAGGTTTGACTCGATTCAAACAAGAACGGTTTTAAATGACAGACTCACGATAATCTGAAGTTAACCAAGGATAAACAACGAGCTCACGATAACTCGAAGTCTAGGTTCAGGTTTAACTCGATTCAAACAAGAACGGTTTTAGACGACAGACTCACGATAATATGAAGTTAACAAAGGATAAACAACGAGCTCACGATAACTCGAAGTCTAGGTTCAGGTTTGACTCGATTCAAACAAGAATAGTTTTAGACGACAGACTCACGATAATCTGAAGTTGACAAAGGATAAACAACGAGCTCACGATAACTCGAAGTCTAGGTTCAGGTTTGACTCGATTCAAACAAGAACAGTTTTAAACGACAGACTCACGATGATCTGAAGTTAATAAAGGATAAACAATGAGCTCACGATAACTCGAAGTCTAGGTTCAGGTTTGACTCGATTCAAACAAGAACAGTTTTAAACGACAGACTCACGATGATCTGAAGTTAATAAAGGATAAACAATGAGCTCACGATAACTCGAAGTCTAGGTTCAGGTTTGACTCGATTCAAACAAGAACAGTTTTAAACGACAGACTCACGATGATCTGAAGTTAATAAAGGATAAACAATGAGCTCACGATAACTCGAAGTCTAGGTTCAGGTTTGACTCGATTCAAACAAGAACAGTTTTAAATGACAGACTCACGATGATCTGAAGTTAATAAAGGATAAACACAGCTCATGATAACTCGAAGTATAATTTCAGGTTTGACTCGATTCAAACAAGAACGGTTTTAAATGACAGACTCACGATAATCTGAAGTTAACCAAGGATAAACAACGAGCTCACGATAACTCGAAGTCTAGGTTCAGGTTTAACTCGATTCAAACAAGAATGGTTTTAGACGACAGACTCACGATAATATGAAGTTAACAAAGGATAAACAACGAGCTCACGATAACTCGAAGTCTAGGTTCAGGTTTGACTCGATTCAAACAAGAATGGTTTTAGACGACAGACTCACGATAATCTGAAGTTGACAAAGGATAAACAAGGAGCTCACGATAACTCGAAGTCTAGGTTCAGGTTTGACTAGATTCAAACAAGAACGGTTTTAAACGACAGACTCACGATAATCTGAAGTTAACAAAGGATAAACAACGAGCTCACGATAACTCGAAGTCTAGGTTCAGGTTTGATTCGATTCAAACAAGAACGGTTTTAAATGACAGACTCACGATAATCTGAAGTTAACCAAGGATAAACAACATGCTCACGATAACTCGAATCTAGGTTCAGGTTTGACTCGATTCAAACAAGAACGGTTTTAGACGACAAACTCACGATAATCTGAAGTTAGCAAAGGATAAAAAACGAGCTCACGATAACTCGAAGTCTAGGTTCAGGTTTGACTCGATTCAAACAAGAACGGTTTTAGACGACAGACTCACGATAATCTAAAGTTGACAAAGGATAAACAAGGAGCTCACGATAACTCGAAGTCTAGGTTCAGGTTTGACTAGATTCAAACAAGAACGGTTTTAAATGACAGACTCACGATAATCTGAAGTTAACAAAGGATAAACAACGAGCTCACGATAACTTGAAGTCTAGGTTCAGGTTTGACTTGATTCAAACAAGAACGGTTTTAAATGACAGACTCACGATAATCTGAAGTTAACCAAGGATAAACAACGAGGTCACGATAACTCGAAGTCTAGGTTCAGGTTTGACTCGATTCAAACAAGGACGGTTTTAAACGACAGACTCACGATAATCTGAAGTTAACAAAGGATAAACAACGAGCTCACGATAACTCGAAGTCTAGGTTCAGGTTTGAGTCGATTCAAACAAGAATGGTTTTAGACGACAGACTCACGATAATCTGAAGTTGACAAAGGATAAACAACGAGCTCACGATAACTCGAAGTCTAGGTTCAGGTTTGACTCGATTCAAACAAGAACAGTTTTAAACGACAGACTCACGATGATCTGAAGTTAATAAAGGATAACCAATGAGCTCACGATAACTCGAAGTATAATTTCAGGTTTGACTCGATTCAAACAAGAACGGTTTTAGACGACAGACTCACGATAATATGAAGTTAACAAAGGATAAACAACGAGCTCACGATAACTCGAAGTCTAGGTTCAGGTTTGACTCGATTCAAACAAGAATGGTTTTAGACGACAGACTCACGATAATCTGAAGTTGACAAAGGATAAACAACGAGCTCACGATAACTCGAAGTCTAGGTTCAGGTTTGACTCGATTCAAACAAGAACAGTTTTAAACGACAGACTCATGATGATCTGAAGTTAATAAAGGATAAACAATGAGCTCACGATAACTCGAAGTCTAGGTTCAGGTTTGACTCGATTCAAACAAGAACGGTTTTAAACGACAGACTCACGATAATCTGAAGTTAACCAAGGATAAACAACGAGCTCACGATAACTCAAAGTTTAGGTTCAGGTTTGACTCGATTCAAACAAGAACGGTTTTAGACGACAGACTCACGATAATCTGAAGTTAACAAAGGATAAACAACGAGCTCACGATAACTCGAAGTCTAGGTTCAGGTTTGACTCGATTCAAACAAGAATGGTTTTAGACGATAGACTCACGATAATCTGAAGTTGACAAAGGATAAACAAGGAGCTCACGATAACTCGAAGTCTAGGTTCAGGTTTGACTCGATTCAAACAAGAACAGTTTTAAACGACAGACTCACGATGATCTGAAGTTAATAAAGGATAAACAATGAGCTCACGATAACTCGAGGTCTAGGTTCAGGTTTGACTCGATTCAAACAAGAATAGTTTTAAACGACAGACTCACGATGATCTGAAGTTAATAAAGGATAAACAATGAGCTCACGATAACTCGAAGTATAATTTCAGGTTTGACTCGATTCAAACAAGAACGGTTTTAAATGACAGACTCACGATAATCTGAAGTTAACAAAGGATAAACAACGAGCTCACGATAACTCGAAGTTTGGGTTCATGTTTGACTCGATTCAAACAAGAACGGTTTTAAATCACAGACTCACGATAATCTGAAGTTAACAAAGGATAAACAACGAGCTCACGATAACTCGAAGTCTAGGTTCAGGTTTGACTCGATTCAAACAAGAACGATTTTAGACGACAGACTCACGATAATCTGAAGTTGACAAAGGATAAACAAGGAGCTCACGATAACTCGAAGTCTAGGTTCAGGTTTGACTAGATTCAAACAAGAACGGTTTTAAATGACAGACTCACGATAATCTGAAGTTAACAAAGGATAAACAACGAGCTCACGATAACTCGAAGTATAATTTCAGGTTTGACTCGATTCAAACAAGAACGGTTTTAAATGACAGACTCACGATAATCTGAACTTAACCAAGGATAAACAACGAGCTCACGAGAACTCGAAGTCTAGGTTCATGTTTAACTCGATTCAAACAAGAACGGTTTTAGACGACAGACTCACGATAATATGAAGTTAACAAAGGATAAACAACGAGCTCACGATAACTCGAAGTCTAGGTTCAGGTTTGACTCGATTCAAACAAGAATGGTTTTAGACGACAGACTCACGATAATCTGAAGTTGACAAAGGATAAACAAGGAGCTCACGATAACTCGAAGTCTAGGTTCAGGTTTGACTAGATTCAAACAAGAACGGTTTTAAACGACAGACTCACGATAATCTGAAGTTAACAAAGGATAAACAACGAGCTCACGATAACTCGAAGTCTAGGTTCAGGTTTGATTCGATTCAAACAAGAACGGTTTTAAATGACAGACTCACGATAATCTGAAGTTAACCAAGGATAAACAACATGCTCACGATAACTCGAAGTCTAGGTTCAGGTTTGACTCGATTCAAACAAGAACGGTTTTAGACGACAGACTCACGATAATCTGAAGTTAGCAAAGGATAAAAAACGAGCTCACGATAACTCGAAGTCTAGGTTCAGGTTTGACTCGATTCAAACAAGAACGGTTTTAGACGACAGACTCACGATAATCTAAAGTTGACAAAGGATAAACAAGGAGCTTACGATAACTCGAAGTCTAGGTTCAGGTTTGACTAGATTCAAACAAGAACGGTTTTAAATGACAGACTCATGATAATCTGAAGTTAACAAAGGATAAACAACGAGCTCACGATAACTTGAAGTCTAGGTTCAGGTTTGACTTGATTCAAACAAGAACGGTTTTAAATGACAGACTCACGATAATCTGAAGTTAACCAAGGATAAACAACGAGCTCACGATAACTCGAAGTCTAGGTTCAGGTTTGACTCGATTCAAACAAGAACGGTTTTAAACGACAGACTCACGATAATCTGAAGTTAACAAAGGATAAACAACGAGCTCACGATAACTCGAAGTCTAGGTTCAGGTTTGAGTCGATTCAAACAAGAATGGTTTTAGACGACAGACTCACGATAATCTGAAGTTGACAAAGGATAAACAACGGGCTCACGATAACTCGAAGTCTAGGTTCAGGTTTGACTCGATTCAAACAAGAACAGTTTTAAACGACAGACTCACGATGATCTGAAGTTAATAAAGGATAACCAATGAGCTCACGATAACTCGAAGTATAATTTCAGGTTTGACTCGATTCAAACAAGAACGGTTTTAGACGACAGACTCACGATAATATGAAGTTAACAAAGGATAAACAACGAGCTCACGATAACTCGAAGTCTAGGTTCAGGTTTGACTCGATTCAAACAAGAATGGTTTTAGACGACAGACTCACGATAATCTGAAGTTGACAAAGGATAAACAACGAGCTCACGATAACTCGAAGTCTAGGTTCAGGTTTGACTCGATTCAAACAAGAACAGTTTTAAACGACAGACTCACGATGATCTGAAGTTAATAAAGGATAAACAATGAGCTCACGATAACTCGAAGTCTAGGTTCAGGTTTGACTCGATTCAAACAAGAACGGTTTTAAACGACAGACTCACGATAATCTGAAGTTAACCAAGGATAAACAACGAGCTCACGATAACTCAAAGTTTAGGTTCAGGTTTGACTCGATTCAAACAAGAACGGTTTTAGATGACAGACTCACGATAATCTGAAGTTAACAAAGGATAAACAACGAGCTCACGATAACTCGAAGTCTAGGTTCAGGTTTGACTCGATTCAAACAAGAATGGTTTTAGGCGATAGACTCACGATAATCTGAAGTTGACAAAGGATAAACAAGGAGCTCACGATAACTCGAAGTCTAGGTTCAGGTTTGACTCGATTCAAACAAGAACAGTTTTAAACGACAGACTCACGATGATCTGAAGTTAATAAAGGATAAACAATGAGCTCACGATAACTCGAAGTCTAGGTTCAGGTTTGACTCGATTCAAACAAGAACAGTTTTAAACGACAGACTCGCGATGATCTGAAGTTAATAAAGGATAAACAATGAGCTCACGATAACTCGAAGTATAATTTCAGGTTTGACTCGATTCAAACAAGAACGGTTTTAAATGACAGACTCACGATAATCTGAAGTTAACAAAGGATAAACAACGAGCTCACGATAACTCGAAGTTTGGGTTCATGTTTGACTCGATTCAAACAAGAACGGTTTTAAATCACAGACTCACGATAATCTGAAGTTAACAAAGGATAAACAACGAGCTCACGATAACTCGAAGTCTAGGTTCAGGTTTGACTAGATTCAAACAAGAACGGTTTTAAACGACAGACTCACGATAATCTGAAGTTAACAAAGGATAAACAACGAGCTCACGATAACTCGAAGTATAATTTCAGGTTTGACTCGATTCAAACAAGAACGGTTTTAAATGACAGACTCACGATAATCTGAACTTAACCAAGGATAAACAACGAGCTCACGAGAACTCGAAGTCTAGGTTCATGTTTAACTCGATTCAAACAAGAACGGTTTTAGACGACAGACTCACGATAATATGAAGTTAACAAAGGATAAACAACGAGCTCACGATAACTCGAAGTCTAGGTTCAGGTTTGACTCGATTCAAACAAGAATGGTTTTAGACGACAGACTCACGATAATCTGAAGTTGACAAAGGATAAACAACGAGCTCACGATAACTCGAAGTCTAGGTTCAGGTTTGACTCGATTCAAACAAGAACAGTTTTAAACGACAGACTCACGATGATCTGAAGTTAATAAAGGATAAACAATGAGCTCACGATAACTCGAAGTCTAGGTTCAGGTTTGACTCGATTCAAACAAGAACGGTTTTAAACGACAGACTCACGATAATCTGAAGTTAACCAAGGATAAACAACGAGCTCACGATAACTCGAAGTTTAGGTTCAGGTTTGACTCGATTCAAACAAGAACGGTTTTAGACGACAGACTCACGATAATCTGAAGTTAACAAAGGATAAACAACGAGCTCACGATAACTCGAAGTCTAGGTTCAGGTTTGACTCGATTCAAACAAGAATGGTTTTAGACGATAGACTCACGATAATCTGAAGTTGACAAAGGATAAACAAGGAGCTCACGATAACTCGAAGTCTAGGTTCAGGTTTGACTCGATTCAAACAAGAACAGTTTTAAACGACAGACTCACGATGATCTGAAGTTAATAAAGGATAAACAATGAGCTCACGATAACTCGAAGTCTAGGTTCAGGTTTGACTCGATTCAAACAAGAACAGTTTTAAACGACAGACTCACGATGATCTGAAGTTAATAAAGGATAAACAATGAGCTCACGATAACTCGAAGTATAATTTCAGGTTTGACTCGATTCAAACAAGAACGGTTTTAAATGACAGACTCACGATAATCTGAAGTTAACAAAGGATAAACAACGAGCTCATGATAACTCGAAGTTTGGGTTCATGTTTGACTCGATTCAAACAAGAACGGTTTTAAATCACAGACTCACGATAATCTGAAGTTAACAAAGGATAAACAACGAGCTCACGATAACTCGAAGTCTAGGTTCAGGTTTGACTCGATTCAAACAAGAACGATTTTAGACGACAGACTCACGATAATCTGAAGTTGACAAAGGATAAACAAGGAGCTCACGATAACTCGAAGTCTAGGTTCAGGTTTGACTAGATTCAAACAAGAACGGTTTTAAACGACAGACTCACGATAATCTGAAGTTAACAAAGGATAAACAACGAGCTCACGATAACTCGAAGTATAATTTCAGGTTTGACTCGATTCAAACAAGAACGGTTTTAAATGACAGACTCACGATAATCTGAAGTTAACCAAGGATAAACAACGAGCTCACGATAACTCGAAGTCTAGGTTCAGGTTTAACTCGATTCAAACAAGAACGGTTTTAGACGACAGACTCACGATAATATGAAGTTAACAAAGGATAAACAACGAGCTCACGATAACTCGAAGTCTAGGTTCAGGTTTGACTCGATTCAAACAAGAATGGTTTTAGACGACAGACTCACGATAATCTGAAGTTGACAAAGGATAAACAACGAGCTCACGATAACTCGAAGTCTAGGTTCAGGTTTGACTCCATTCAAACAAGAACAGTTTTAAACGACAGACTCACGATGATCTGAAGTTAATAAAGGATAAACAATGAGCTCACGATAACTCGAAGTCTAGGTTCAGGTTTGACTCGATTCAAACAAGAACGGTTTTAAACGACAGACTCACGATAATCTGAAGTTAACCAAGGATAAACAACGAGCTCACGATAACTCGAAGTTTAGGTTCAGGTTTGACTCGATTCAAACAAGAACGGTTTTAGACGACAGACTCACGATAATCTGAAGTTAACAAAGGATAAACAACGAGCTCACGATAACTCGAAATCTAGGTTCAGGTTTGACTCGATTCAAACAAGAATGGTTTTAGACGACAGACTCACGATAATCTGAAGTTGACAAAGGATAAACAAGGAGCTCACGATAACTCGAAGTCTAGGTTCAGGTTTGACTCGATTCAAACAAGAATGGTTTTAGACGATAGACTCACGATAATCTGAAGTTGACAAAGGATAAACAAGGAGCTCACGATAACTCGAAGTCTAGGTTCAGGTTTGACTCGATTCAAACAAGAACAGTTTTAAACGACAGACTCACGATGATCTGAAGTTAATAAAGGATAAACAATGAGCTCACGATAACTCGAAGTCTAGGTTCAGGTTTGACTCGATTCAAACAAGAACAGTTTTAAACGACAGACTCACGATGATCTGAAGTTAATAAAGGATAAACAATGAGCTCACGATAACTCGAAGTATAATTTCAGGTTTGACTCGATTCAAACAAGAACGGTTTTAAATGACAGACTCACGATAATCTGAAGTTAACAAAGGATAAACAACGAGCTCATGATAACTCGAAGTTTGGGTTCATGTTTGACTCGATTCAAACAAGAACGGTTTTAAATCACAGACTCACGATAATCTGAAGTTAACAAAGGATAAACAACGAGCTCACGATAACTCGAAGTCTAGGTTCAGGTTTGACTCGATTCAAACAAGAACGATTTTAGACGACAGACTCACGATAATCTGAAGTTGACAAAGGATAAACAAGGAGCTCACGATAACTCGAAGTCTAGGTTCAGGTTTGACTAGATTCAAACAAGAACGGTTTTAAACGACAGACTCACGATAATCTGAAGTTAACAAAGGATAAACAACGAGCTCACGATAACTCGAAGTATAATTTCAGGTTTGACTCGATTCAAACAAGAACGGTTTTAAATGACAGACTCACGATAATCTGAAGTTAACCAAGGATAAACAACGAGCTCACGATAACTCGAAGTCTAGGTTCAGGTTTAACTCGATTCAAACAAGAACGGTTTTAGACGACAGACTCACGATAATATGAAGTTAACAAAGGATAAACAACGAGCTCACGATAACTCGAAGTCTAGGTTCAGGTTTGACTCGATTCAAACAAGAATGGTTTTAGACGACAGACTCACGATAATCTGAAGTTGACAAAGGATAAACAACGAGCTCACGATAACTCGAAGTCTAGGTTCAGGTTTGACTCCATTCAAACAAGAACAGTTTTAAACGACAGACTCACGATGATCTGAAGTTAATAAAGGATAAACAATGAGCTCACGATAACTCGAAGTCTAGGTTCAGGTTTGACTCGATTCAAACAAGAACGGTTTTAAACGACAGACTCACGATAATCTGAAGTTAACCAAGGATAAACAACGAGCTCACGATAACTCGAAGTTTAGGTTCAGGTTTGACTCGATTCAAACAAGAACGGTTTTAGACGACAGACTCACGATAATCTGAAGTTAACAAAGGATAAACAACGAGCTCACGATAACTCGAAATCTAGGTTCAGGTTTGACTCGATTCAAACAAGAATGGTTTTAGACGACAGACTCACGATAATCTGAAGTTGACAAAGGATAAACAAGGAGCTCACGATAACTCGAAGTCTAGGTTCAGGTTTGACTCGATTCAAACAAGAATGGTTTTAGACGATAGACTCACGATAATCTGAAGTTGACAAAGGATAAACAAGGAGCTCACGATAACTCGAAGTCTAGGTTCAGGTTTGACTCGATTCAAACAAGAACAGTTTTAAACGACAGACTCACGATGATCTGAAGTTAATAAAGGATAAACAATGAGCTCACGATAACTCGAAGTCTAGGTTCAGGTTTGACTCGATTCAAACAAGAACAGTTTTAAACGACAGACTCACGATGATCTGAAGTTAATAAAGGATAAACAATGAGCTCACGATAACTCGAAGTATAATTTCAGGTTTGACTCGATTCAAACAAGAACGGTTTTAAATGACAGACTCACGATAATCTGAAGTTAACAAAGGATAAACAACGAGCTCACGATAACTCGAAGTTTGGGTTCATGTTTGACTCGATTCAAACAAGAACGGTTTTAAATCACAGACTCACGATAATCTGAAGTTAACAAAGGATAAACAACGAGCTCACGATAACTCGAAGTCTAGGTTCAGGTTTGACTCGATTCAAACAAGAACGATTTTAGACGACAGACTCACGATAATCTGAAGTTGACAAAGGATAAACAAGGAGCTCACGATAACTCGAAGTCTAGGTACAGGTTTGACTAGATTCAAACAAGAACGGTTTTAAACGACAGACTCACGATAATCTGAAGTTAACAAAGGATAAACAACGAGCTCACGATAACTCGAAGTATAATTTCAGGTTTGACTCGATTCAAACAAGAACGGTTTTAAATGACAGACTCACGATAATCTGAAGTTAACCAAGGATAAACAACGAGCTCACGATAACTCGAAGTCTAGGTTCAGGTTTAACTCGATTCAAACAAGAACGGTTTTAAACGACAGACTCACGATAATCTGAAGTTAACAAAGGATAAACAACGAGCTCACGATAACTCGAAGTATAATTTCAGGTTTGACTCGATTCAAACAAGAACGGTTTTAAATGACAGACTCACGATAATCTGAAGTTAACCAAGGATAAACAACGAGCTCACGATAACTCGAAGTCTAGGTTCAGGTTTAACTCGATTCAAACAAGAACGGTTTTAGACGACAGACTCACGATAATATGAAGTTAACAAAGGATAAACAACGAGCTCACGATAACTCGAAGTCTAGGTTCAGGTTTGACTCGATTCAAACAAGAATGGTTTTAGACGACAGACTCACGATAATCTGAAGTTGACAAAGGATAAACAACGAGCTCACGATAACTCGAAGTCTAGGTTCAGGTTTGACACCATTCAAACAAGAACAGTTTTAAACGACAGACTCACGATGATCTGAAGTTAATAAAGGATAAACAATGAGCTCACGATAACTCGAAGTCTAGGTTCAGGTTTGACTCGATTCAAACAAGAACGGTTTTAAACGACAGACTCACGATAATCTGAAGTTAACCAAGGATAAACAACGAGCTCACGATAACTCGAAGTTTAGGTTCAGGTTTGACTCGATTCAAACAAGAACGGTTTTAGACGACAGACTCACGATAATCTGAAGTTAACAAAGGATAAACAACGAGCTCACGATAACTCGAAATCTAGGTTCAGGTTTGACTCGATTCAAACAAGAATGGTTTTAGACGACAGACTCACGATAATCTGAAGTTGACAAAGGATAAACAAGGAGCTCACGATAACTCGAAGTCTAGGTTCAGGTTTGACTCGATTCAAACAAGAATGGTTTTAGACGATAGACTCACGATAATCTGAAGTTGACAAAGGATAAACAAGGAGCTCACGATAACTCGAAGTCTAGGTTCAGGTTTGACTCGATTCAAACAAGAACAGTTTTAAACGACAGACTCACGATGATCTGAAGTTAATAAAGGATAAACAATGAGCTCACGATAACTCGAAGTCTAGGTTCAGGTTTGACTCGATTCAAACAAGAACAGTTTTAAACGACAGACTCACGATGATCTGAAGTTAATAAAGGATAAACAATGAGCTCACGATAACTCGAAGTATAATTTCAGGTTTGACTCGATTCAAACAAGAACGGTTTTAAATGACAGACTCACGATAATCTGAAGTTAACAAAGGATAAACAACGAGCTCACGATAACTCGAAGTTTGGGTTCATGTTTGACTCGATTCAAACAAGAACGGTTTTAAATCACAGACTCACGATAATCTGAAGTTAACAAAGGATAAACAACGAGCTCACGATAACTCGAAGTCTAGGTTCAGGTTTGACTCGATTCAAACAAGAACGATTTTAGACGACTGACTCACGATAATCTGAAGTTGACAAAGGATAAACAAGGAGCTCACGATAACTCGAAGTCTAGGTACAGGTTTGACTAGATTCAAACAAGAACGGTTTTAAACGACAGACTCACGATAATCTGAAGTTAACAAAGGATAAACAACGAGCTCACGATAACTCGAAGTATAATTTCAGGTTTGACTCGATTCAAACAAGAACGGTTTTAAATGACAGACTCACGATAATCTGAAGTTAACCAAGGATAAACAACGAGCTCACGATAACTCGAAGTCTAGGTTCAGGTTTAACTCGATTCAAACAAGAACGGTTTTAGACGACAGACTCACGATAATATGAAGTTAACAAAGGATAAACAACGAGCTCACGATAACTCGAAGTCTAGGTTCAGGTTTGACTCGATTCAAACAAGAATGGTTTTAGACGACAGACTCACAATAATCTGAAGTTGACAAAGGATAAACAACGAGCTCACGATAACTCGAAGTCTAGGTTCAGGTTTGACTCGATTCAAACAAGAACAGTTTTAAACGACAGACTCACGATGATCTGAAGTTAATAAAGGATAAACAATGAGCTCACGATAACTCGAAGTCTAGGTTCAGGTTTGACTCGATTCAAACAAGAATGGTTTTAAACGACAGACTCACGATAATCTGAAGTTAACCAAGGATAAACAACGAGCTCACGATAACTCGAAGTTTAGGTTCAGGTTTGACTCGATTCAAACAAGAACGGTTTTAGACGACAGACTCACGATAATCTGAAGTTAACAAAGGATAAACAACGAGCTCACGATAACTCGAAGTCTAGGTTCAGGTTTGACTCGATTCAAACAAGAATGGTTTTAGACGATAGACTCACGATAATCTGAAGTTGACAAAGGATAAACAAGGAGCTCACGATAACTCGAAGTCTAGGTTCAGGTTTGACTCGATTCAAACAAGAACAGTTTTAAACGACAGACTCACGATGATCTGAAGTTAATAAAGGATAAACAATGAGCTCACGATAACTCGAAGTCTAGGTTCAGGTTTGACTCGATTCAAACAAGAACAGTTTTAAACGACAGACTCACGATGATCTGAAGTTAATAAAGGATAAACAATGAGCTCACGATAACTCGAAGTATAATTTCAGGTTTGACTCGATTCAAACAAGAACGGTTTTAAATGACAGACTCACGATAATCTGAAGTTAACAAAGGATAAACAACGAGCTCATGATAACTCGAAGTTTGGGTTCATGTTTGACTCGATTCAAACAAGAACGGTTTTAAATCACAGACTCACGATAATCTGAAGTTAACAAAGGATAAACAACGAGCTCACGATAACTCGAAGTCTAGGTTCAGGTTTGACTCGATTCAAACAAGAACGATTTTAGACGACAGACTCACGATAATCTGAAGTTGACAAAGGATAAACAAGGAGCTCACGATAACTCGAAGTCTAGGTTCAGGTTTGACTAGATTCAAACAAGAACGGTTTTAAACGACAGACTCACGATAATCTGAAGTTAACAAAGGATAAACAACGAGCTCACGATAACTCGAAGTATAATTTCAGGTTTGACTCGATTCAAACAAGAACGGTTTTAAATGACAGACTCACGATAATCTGAAGTTAACCACGGATAAACAACGAGCTCACGATAACTCGAAGTCTAGGTTCAGGTTTAACTCGATTCAAACAAGAACGGTTTTAGACGACAGACTCACGATAATATGAAGTTAACAAAGGATAAACAACGAGCTCACGATAACTCGAAGTCTAGGTTCAGGTTTGACTCGATTCAAACAAGAATGGTTTTAGACGACAGACTCACGATAATCTGAAGTTGACAAAGGATAAACAACGAGCTCACGATAACTCGAAGTCTAGGTTCAGGTTTGACTCCATTCAAACAAGAACAGTTTTAAACGACAGACTCACGATGATCTGAAGTTAATAAAGGAAAAACAATGAGCTCACGATAACTCGAAGTCTAGGTTCAGGTTTGACTCGATTCAAACAAGAACGGTTTTAAACGACAGACTCACGATAATCTGAAGTTAACCAAGGATAAACAACGAGCTCACGATAACTCGAAGTTTAGGTTCAGGTTTGACTCGATTCAAACAAGAACGGTTTTAGACGACAGACTCACGATAATCTGAAGTTAACAAAGGATAAACAACGAGCTCACGATAACTCGAAATCTAGGTTCAGGTTTGACTCGATTCAAACAAGAATGGTTTTAGACGACAGACTCACGATAATCTGAAGTTGACAAAGGATAAACAAGGAGCTCACGATAACTCGAAGTCTAGGTTCAGGTTTGACTCGATTCAAACAAGAACAGTTTTAAACGACAGACTCACGATAATCTGAAGTTAACAAAGGATAAACAACGAGCTCACGATAACTCGAAGTATAATTTCAGGTTTGACTCGATTCAAACAAGAACAGTTTTAAACGACAGACTCACGATGATCTGAAGTTAATAAAGGATAACCAATGAGCTCACGATAACTCGAAGTATAATTTCAGGTTTGACTCGATTCAAACAAGAACGGTTTTAGACGACAGACTCACGATAATATGAAGTTAACAAAGGATAAACAACGAGCTCACGATAACTCGAAGTCTAGGTTCAGGTTTGACTCGATTCAAACAAGAATGGTTTTAGACGACAGACTCACGATAATCTGAAGTTGACAAAGGATAAACAACGAGCTCACGATAACTCGAAGTCTAGGTTCAGGTTTGACTCGATTCAAACAAGAACAGTTTTAAACGACAGACTCACGATGATCTGAAGTTAATAAAGGATAAACAATGAGCTCACGATAACTCGAAGTCTAGGTTCAGGTTTGACTCGATTCAAACAAGAACGGTTTTAAACGACAGACTCACGATAATCTGAAGTTAACCAAGGATAAACAACGAGCTCACGATAACTCAAAGTTTAGGTTCAGGTTTGACTCGATTCAAACAAGAACGGTTTTAGACGACAGACTCACGATAATCTGAAGTTAACAAAGGATAAACAACGAGCTCACGATAACTCGAAGTCTAGGTTCAGGTTTGACTCGATTCAAACAAGAATGGTTTTAGACGATAGACTCACGATAATCTGAAGTTGACAAAGGATAAACAAGGAGCTCACGATAACTCGAAGTCTAGGTTCAGGTTTGACTCGATTCAAACAAGAACAGTTTTAAACGACAGACTCACGATGATCTGAAGTTAATAAAGGATAAACAATGAGCTCACGATAACTCGAAGTCTAGGTTCAGGTTTGACTCGATTCAAACAAGAACAGTTTTAAACGACAGACTCACGATGATCTGAAGTTAATAAAGGATAAACAATGAGTTCACGATAACTCGAAGTATAATTTCAGGTTTGACTCGATTCAAACAAGAACGGTTTTAAATGACAGACTCACGATAATCTGAAGTTAACAAAGGATAAACAACGAGCTCACGATAACTCGAAGTTTGGGTTCATGTTTGACTCGATTCAAACAAGAACGGTTTTAAATCACAGACTCACGATAATCTGAAGTTAACAAAGGATAAACAACGAGCTCACGATAACTCGAAGTCTAGGTTCAGGTTTGACTCGATTCAAACAAGAACAGTTTTAAACGACAGACTCACGATGATCTGAAGTTAATAAAGGATAAACAATGAGCTCACGATAACTCGAAGTCTAGGTTCAGGTTTGACTCGATTCAAACAAGAACAGTTTTAAACGACAGACTCACGATGATCTGAAGTTAATAAAGGATAAACAATGAGCTCACGATAACTCGAAGTATAATTTCAGGTTTGACTCGATTCAAACAAGAACGGTTTTAAATGACAGACTCACGATAATCTGAAGTTAACAAAGGATAAACAACGAGCTCATGATAACTCGAAGTTTGGGTTCATGTTTGACTCGATTCAAACAAGAACGGTTTTAAATCACAGACTCACGATAATCTGAAGTTAACAAAGGATAAACAACGAGCTCACGATAACTCGAAGTCTAGGTTCAGGTTTGACTCGATTCAAACAAGAACGATTTTAGACGACAGACTCACGATAATCTGAAGTTGACAAAGGATAAACAAGGAGCTCACGATAACTCGAAGTCTAGGTTCAGGTTTGACTAGATTCAAACAAGAACGGTTTTAAACGACAGACTCACGATAATCTGAAGTTAACAAAGGATAAACAACGAGCTCACGATAACTCGAAGTATAATTTCAGGTTTGACTCGATTCAAACAAGAACGGTTTTAAATGACAGACTCACGATAATCTGAAGTTAACCACGGATAAACAACGAGCTCACGATAACTCGAAGTCTAGGTTCAGGTTTAACTCGATTCAAACAAGAACGGTTTTAGACGACAGACTCACGATAATATGAAGTTAACAAAGGATAAACAACGAGCTCACGATAACTCGAAGTCTAGGTTCAGGTTTGACTCGATTCAAACAAGAATGGTTTTAGACGACAGACTCACGATAATCTGAAGTTGACAAAGGATAAACAACGAGCTCACGATAACTCGAAGTCTAGGTTCAGGTTTGACTCCATTCAAACAAGAACAGTTTTAAACGACAGACTCACGATGATCTGAAGTTAATAAAGGATAAACAATGAGCTCACGATAACTCGAAGTCTAGGTTCAGGTTTGACTCGATTCAAACAAGAACGGTTTTAAACGACAGACTCACGATAATCTGAAGTTAACCAAGGATAAACAACGAGCTCACGATAACTCGAAGTTTAGGTTCAGGTTTGACTCGATTCAAACAAGAACGGTTTTAGACGACAGACTCACGATAATCTGAAGTTAACAAAGGATAAACAACGAGCTCACGATAACTCGAAATCTAGGTTCAGGTTTGACTCGATTCAAACAAGAATGGTTTTAGACGACAGACTCACGATAATCTGAAGTTGACAAAGGATAAACAAGGAGCTCACGATAACTCGAAGTCTAGGTTCAGGTTTGACTCGATTCAAACAAGAACAGTTTTAAACGACAGACTCACGATAATCTGAAGTTAACAAAGGATAAACAACGAGCTCACGATAACTCGAAGTATAATTTCAGGTTTGACTCGATTCAAACAAGAACAGTTTTAAACGACAGACTCACGATGATCTGAAGTTAATAAAGGATAACCAATGAGCTCACGATAACTCGAAGTATAATTTCAGGTTTGACTCGATTCAAACAAGAACGGTTTTAGACGACAGACTCACGATAATATGAAGTTAACAAAGGATAAACAACGAGCTCACGATAACTCGAAGTCTAGGTTCAGGTTTGACTCGATTCAAACAAGAATGGTTTTAGACGACAGGCTCACGATAATCTGAAGTTGACAAAGGATAAACAACGAGCTCACGATAACTCGAAGTCTAGGTTCAGGTTTGACTCGATTCAAACAAGAACAGTTTTAAACGACAGACTCACGATGATCTGAAGTTAATAAAGGATAAACAATGAGCTCACGATAACTCGAAGTCTAGGTTCAGGTTTGACTCGATTCAAACAAGAACGGTTTTAAACGACAGACTCACGATAATCTGAAGTTAACCAAGGATAAACAACGAGCTCACGATAACTCAAAGTTTAGGTTCAGGTTTGACTCGATTCAAACAAGAACGGTTTTAGACGACAGACTCACGATAATCTGAAGTTAACAAAGGATAAACAACGAGCTCACGATAACTCGAAGTCTAGGTTCAGGTTTGACTCGATTCAAACAAGAATGGTTTTAGACGATAGACTCACGATAATCTGAAGTTGACAAAGGATAAACAAGGAGCTCACGATAACTCGAAGTCTAGGTTCAGGTTTGACTCGATTCAAACAAGAACAGTTTTAAACGACAGACTCACGATGATCTGAAGTTAATAAAGGATAAACAATGAGCTCACGATAACTCGAAGTCTAGGTTCAGGTTTGACTCGATTCAAACAAGAACAGTTTTAAACGACAGACTCACGATGATCTGAAGTTAATAAAGGATAAACAATGAGCTCACGATAACTCGAAGTATAATTTCAGGTTTGACTCGATTCAAACAAGAACGGTTTTAAATGACAGACTCACGATAATCTGAAGTTAACAAAGGATAAACAACGAGCTCACGATAACTCGAAGTTTGGGTTCATGTTTGACTCGATTCAAACAAGAACGGTTTTAAATCACAGACTCACGATAATCTGAAGTTAACAAAGGATAAACAACGAGCTCACGATAACTCGAAGTCTAGGTTCAGGTTTGACTCGATTCAAACAAGAACGATTTTAGACGATAGACTCACGATAATCTGAAGTTGACAAAGGATAAACAAGGAGCTCACGATAACTCGAAGTCTAGGTTCAGGTTTGACTAGATTCAAACAAGAACGGTTTTAAACGACAGACTCACGATAATCTGAAGTTAACAAAGGATAAACAACGAGCTCACGATAACTCGAAGTATAATTTCAGGTTTGACTCGATTCAAACAAGAACGGTTTTAAATGACAGACTCACGATAATCTGAACTTAACCAAGGATAAACAACGAGCTCACGAGAACTCGAAGTCTAGGTTCATGTTTAACTCGATTCAAACAAGAACGGTTTTAGACGACAGACTCACGATAATATGAAGTTAACAAAGGATAAACAACGAGCTCACGATAACTCGAAGTCTAGGTTCAGGTTTGACTCGATTCAAACAAGAATGGTTTTAGACGACAGACTCACGATAATCTGAAGTTGACTAAGGATAAACAACGAGCTCACGATAACTCGAAGTCTAGGTTCAGGTTTGACTCGATTCAAACAAGAACAGTTTTAAACGACAGACTCACGATGATCTGAAGTTAATAAAGGATAAACAATGAGCTCACGATAACTCGAAGTCTAGGTTCAGGTTTGACTCGATTCAAACAAGAACGGTTTTAAACGACAGACTCACGATAATCTGAAGTTAACCAAGGATAAACAACGAGCTCACGATAACTCGAAGTTTAGGTTCAGGTTTGACTCGATTCAAACAAGAACGGTTTTAGACGACAGACTCACGATAATCTGAAGTTAACAAAGGATAAACAACGAGCTCACGATAACTCGAAGTCTAGGTTCAGGTTTGACTCGATTCAAACAAGAATGGTTTTAGACGATAGACTCACGATAATCTGAAGTTGACAAAGGATAAACAAGGAGCTCACGATAACTCGAAGTCTAGGTTCAGGTTTGACTCGATTCAAACAAGAACAGTTTTAAACGACAGACTCACGATGATCTGAAGTTAATAAAGGATAAACAATGAGCTCACGATAACTCGAAGTCTAGGTTCAGGTTTGACTCGATTCAAACAAGAACAGTTTTAAACGACAGACTCACGATGATCTGAAGTTAATAAAGGATAAACAATGAGCTCACGATAACTCGAAGTATAATTTCAGGTTTGACTCGATTCAAACAAGAACGGTTTTAAATGACAGACTCACGATAATCTGAAGTTAACAAAGGATAAACAACGAGCTCATGATAACTCGAAGTTTGGGTTCATGTTTGACTCGATTCAAACAAGAACGGTTTTAAATCACAGACTCACGATAATCTGAAGTTAACAAAGGATAAACAACGAGCTCACGATAACTCGAAGTCTAGGTTCAGGTTTGACTCGATTCAAACAAGAACGATTTTAGACGACAGACTCACGATAATCTGAAGTTGACAAAGGATAAACAAGGAGCTCACGATAACTCGAAGTCTAGGTTCAGGTTTGACTAGATTCAAACAAGAACGGTTTTAAACGACAGACTCACGATAATCTGAAGTTAACAAAGGATAAACAACGAGCTCACGATAACTCGAAGTATAATTTCAGGTTTGACTCGATTCAAACAAGAACGGTTTTAAATGACAGACTCACGATAATCTGAAGTTAACCAAGGATAAACAACGAGCTCACGATAACTCGAAGTCTAGGTTCAGGTTTAACTCGATTCAAACAAGAACGGTTTTAGACGACAGACTCACGATAATATGAAGTTAACAAAGGATAAACAACGAGCTCACGATAACTCGAAGTCTAGGTTCAGGTTTGACTCGATTCAAACAAGAATGGTTTTAGACGACAGACTCACGATAATCTGAAGTTGACAAAGGATAAACAACGAGCTCACGATAACTCGAAGTCTAGGTTCAGGTTTGACTCCATTCAAACAAGAACAGTTTTAAACGACAGACTCACGATGATCTGAAGTTAATAAAGGATAAACAATGAGCTCACGATAACTCGAAGTCTAGGTTCAGGTTTGACTCGATTCAAACAAGAACGGTTTTAAACGACAGACTCACGATAATCTGAAGTTAACCAAGGATAAACAACGAGCTCACGATAACTCGAAGTTTAGGTTCAGGTTTGACTCGATTCAAACAAGAACGGTTTTAGACGACAGACTCACGATAATCTGAAGTTAACAAAGGATAAACAACGAGCTCACGATAACTCGAAATCTAGGTTCAGGTTTGACTCGATTCAAACAAGAATGGTTTTAGACGACAGACTCACGATAATCTGAAGTTGACAAAGGATAAACAAGGAGCTCACGATAACCCGAAGTCTAGGTTCAGGTTTGACTCGATTCAAACAAGAATGGTTTTAGACGATAGACTCACGATAATCTGAAGTTGACAAAGGATAAACAAGGAGCTCACGATAACTCGAAGTCTAGGTTCAGGTTTGACTCGATTCAAACAAGAACAGTTTTAAACGACAGACTCACGATGATCTGAAGTTAATAAAGGATAAACAATGAGCTCACGATAACTCGAAGTCTAGGTTCAGGTTTGACTCGATTCAAACAAGAACAGTTTTAAACGACAGACTCACGATGATCTGAAGTTAATAAAGGATAAACAATGAGCTCACGATAACTCGAAGTATAATTTCAGGTTTGACTCGATTCAAACAAGAACGGTTTTAAATGACAGACTCACGATAATCTGAAGTTAACAAAGGATAAACAACGAGCTCACGATAACTCGAAGTTTGGGTTCATGTTTGACTCGATTCAAACAAGAACGGTTTTAAATCACAGACTCACGATAATCTGAAGTTAACAAAGGATAAACAACGAGCTCACGATAACTCGAAGTCTAGGTTCAGGTTTGACTCGATTCAAACAAGAACGATTTTAGACGACAGACTCACGATAATCTGAAGTTGACAAAGGATAAACAAGGAGCTCACGATAACTCGAAGTCTAGGTACAGGTTTGACTAGATTCAAACAAGAACGGTTTTAAACGACAGACTCACGATAATCTGAAGTTAACAAAGGATAAACAACGAGCTCACGATAACTCGAAGTATAATTTCAGGTTTGACTCGATTCAAACAAGAACGGTTTTAAATGACAGACTCACGATAATCTGAAGTTAACCAAGGATAAACAACGAGCTCACGATAACTCGAAGTCTAGGTTCAGGTTTAACTCGATTCAAACAAGAACGGTTTTAGACGATAGACTCACGATAGTATGAAGTTAACAAAGGATAAACAACGAGCTCACGATAACTCGAAGTCTAGGTTCAGGTTTGACTCGATTCAAACAAGAATGGTTTTAGACGACAGACTCACGATAATCTGAAGTTGACAAAGGATAAACAACGAGCTCACGATAACTCGAAGTCTAGGTTCAGGTTTGACTCGATTCAAACAAGAACAGTTTTAAACGACAGACTCACGATGATCTGAAGTTAATAAAGGATAAACAATGAGCTCACGATAACTCGAAGTCTAGGTTCAGGTTTGACTCGATTCAAAGAAGAACGGTTTTAAACGACAGACTCACGATAATCTGAAGTTAACCAAGGATAAACAACGAGCTCACGATAACTCGAAGTTTAGGTTCAGGTTTGACTCGATTCAAACAAGAACGGTTTTAGACGACAGACTCACGATAATCTGAAGTTAACAAAGGATAAACAACGAGCTCACGATAACTCGAAGTCTAGGTTCAGGTTTGACTCGATTCAAACAAGAATGGTTTTAGACGATAGACTCACGATAATCTGAAGTTGACAAAGGATAAACAAGGAGCTCACGATAACTCGAAGTCTAGGTTCAGGTTTGACTCGATTCAAACAAGAACAGTTTTAAACGACAGACTCACGATGATCTGAAGTTAATAAAGGATAAACAATGAGCTCACGATAACTCGAAGTCTAGGTTCAGGTTTGACTCGATTCAAACAAGAACAGTTTTAAACGACAGACTCACGATGATCTGAAGTTAATAAAGGATAAACAATGAGCTCACGATAACTCGAAGTATAATTTCAGGTTTGACTCGATTCAAACAAGAACGGTTTTAAATGACAGACTCACGATAATCTGAAGTTAACAAAGGATAAACAACGAGCTCATGATAACTCGAAGTTTGGGTTCATGTTTGACTCGATTCAAACAAGAACGGTTTTAAATCACAGACTCACGATAATCTGAAGTTAACAAAGGATAAACAACGAGCTCACGATAACTCGAAGTCTAGGTTCAGGTTTGACTCGATTCAAACAAGAACGATTTTAGACGACAGACTCACGATAATCTGAAGTTGACAAAGGATAAACAAGGAGCTCACGATAACTCAAAGTCTAGGTTCAGGTTTGACTAGATTCAAACATGAACGGTTTTAAACGACAGACTCACGATAATCTGAAGTTAACAAAGGATAAACAACGAGCTCACGATAACTCGAAGTATAATTTCAGGTTTGACTCGATTCAAACAAGAACGGTTTTAAATGACAGACTCACGATAATCTGAAGTTAACCACGGATAAACAACGAGCTCACGATAACTCGAAGTCTAGGTTCAGGTTTAACTCGATTCAAACAAGAACGGTTTTAGACGACAGACTCACGATAATATGAAGTTAACAAAGGATAAACAACGAGCTCACGATAACTCGAAGTCTAGGTTCAGGTTTGACTCGATTCAAACAAGAATGGTTTTAGACGACAGACTCACGATAATCTGAAGTTGACAAAGGATAAACAACGAGCTCACGATAACTCGAAGTCTAGGTTCAGGTTTGACTCCATTCAAACAAGAACAGTTTTAAACGACAGACTCACGATGATCTGAAGTTAATAAAGGATAAACAATGAGCTCACGATAACTCGAAGTCTAGGTTCAGGTTTGACTCGATTCAAACAAGAACGGTTTTAAACGACAGACTCACGATAATCTGAAGTTAACCAAGGATAAACAACGAGCTCACGATAACTCGAAGTTTAGGTTCAGGTTTGACTCGATTCAAACAAGAACGGTTTTAGACGACAGACTCACGATAATCTGAAGTTAACAAAGGATAAACAACGAGCTCACGATAACTCGAAATCTAGGTTCAGGTTTGACTCGATTCAAACAAGAATGGTTTTAGACGACAGACTCACGATAATCTGAAGTTGACAAAGGATAAACAACGAGCTCACGATAACTCGAAGTCTAGGTTCAGGTTTGACTCGATTCAAACAAGAATGGTTTTAGACGATAGACTCACGATAATCTGAAGTTGACAAAGGATAAACAAGGAGCTCACGATAACTCGAAGTCTAGGTTCAGGTTTGACTCGATTCAAACAAGAACAGTTTTAAACGACAGACTCACGATGATCTGAAGTTAATAAAGGATAAACAATGAGCTCACGATAACTCGAAGTCTAGGTTCAGGTTTGACTCGATTCAAACAAGAACAGTTTTAAACGACAGACTCACGATGATCTGAAGTTAATAAAGGATAAACAATGAGCTCACGATAACTCGAAGTATAATTTCAGGTTTGACTCGATTCAAACAAGAACGGTTTTAAATGACAGACTCACGATAATCTGAAGTTAACAAAGGATAAACAACGAGCTCACGATAACTCGAAGTTTGGGTTCATGTTTGACTCGATTCAAACAAGAACGGTTTTAAATCACAGACTCACGATAATCTGAAGTTAACAAAGGATAAACAACGAGCTCACGATAACTCGAAGTCTAGGTTCAGGTTTGACTCGATTCAAACAAGAACGATTTTAGACGACAGACTCACGATAATCTGAAGTTGACAAAGGATAAACAAGGAGCTCACGATAACTCGAAGTCTAGGTTCAGGTTTGACTAGATTCAAACAAGAACGGTTTTAAACGACAGACTCACGATAATCTGAAGTTAACAAAGGATAAACAACGAGCTCACGATAACTCGAAGTATAATTTCAGGTTTGACTCGATTCAAACAAGAACGGTTTTAAATGACAGACTCACGATAATCTGAAGTTAACCAAGGATAAACAACGAGCTCACGATAACTCGAAGTCTAGGTTCAGGTTTAACTCGATTCAAACAAGAACGGTTTTAGACGACAGACTCACGATAATATGAAGTTAACAAAGGATAAACAACGAGCTCACGATAACTCGAAGTCTAGGTTCAGGTTTGACTCGATTCAAACAAGAATGGTTTTAGACGACAGACTCACGATAATCTGAAGTTGACAAAGGATAAACAACGAGCTCACGATAACTCGAAGTCTAGGTTCAGGTTTGACTCGATTCAAACAAGAACAGTTTTAAACGACAGACTCACGATGATCTGAAGTTAATAAAGGATAAACAATGAGCTCACGATAACTCGAAGTCTAGGTTTAGGTTTGACTCGATTCAAACAAGAACGGTTTTAAACGACAGACTCACGATAATCTGAAGTTAACCAAGGATAAACAACGAGCTCACGATAACTCGAAGTTTAGGTTCAGGTTTGACTCGATTCAAACAAGAACGGTTTTAGACGACAGACTCACGATAATCTGAAGTTAACAAAGGATAAACAACGAGCTCACGATAACTCGAAATCTAGGTTCAGGTTTGACTCGATTCAAACAAGAATGGTTTTAGACGACAGACTCACGATAATCTGAAGTTGACAAAGGATAAACAAGGAGCTCACGATAACTCGAAGTCTAGGTTCAGGTTTGACTCGATTCAAACAAGAACAGTTTTAAACGACAGACTCACGATGATCTGAAGTTAATAAAGGATAAACAATGAGCTCACGATAACTCGAAGTCTAGGTTCAGGTTTGACTCGATTCAAACAAGAACAGTTTTAAACGACAGACTCACGATGATCTGAAGTTAATAAAGGATAAACAATGAGCTCACGATAACTCGAAGTATAATTTCAGGTTTGACTCGATTCAAACAAGAACGATTTTAAATGACAGACTCACGATAATCTGAAGTTAACCAAGGATAAACAACGAGCTCATGATAACTCGAAGTCTAGGTTCAGGTTTAACTCGATTCAAACAAGAATGGTTTTACACGACAGACTCACGATAATATGAAGTTAACAAAGGATAAACAACGAGCTCACGATAACTCGAAGTCTAGGTTCAGGTTTGACTCGATTCAAACAAGAATGGTTTTAGACGACAGACTCACGATAATCTGAAGTTGACAAAGGATAAACAAGGAGCTCACGATAACTCAAAGTCTAGGTTCAGGTTTGACTAGATTCAAACAAGAACGGTTTTAAACGACAGACTCACGATAATCTGAAGTTAACAAAGGATAAACAACGAGCTCACGATAACTCGAAGTCTAGGTTCAGGTTTGACTCGATTCAAACAAGAACGGTTTTAAATGACAGACTCACGATAATCTGAAGTTAACAAAGGATAAACAACGAGCTCATGATAACTCGAAGTCTAGGTTCAGGTCTGACTCGATTCAAACAAGAACGGTTTTAGACGACAGACTCACGATAATCTGAAGTTAGCAAAGGATAAAAAACGAGCTCACGATAACTCGAAGTCTAGGTTCAGGTTTGACTCGATTCAAACAAGAACGGTTTTAGACGACAGACTCACGATAATCTAAAGTTGACAAAGGATAAACAAGGAGCTCACGATAACTCGAAGTCTAGGTTCAGGTTTGACTCGATTCAAACAAGAACGGTTTTAAACGACAGACTCACGATAATCTGAAGTTAACAAAGGATAAACAACGAGCTCACGATAACTCGAAGTATAATTTCAGGTTTGACTCGATTCAAACAAGAACGGTTTTAAATGACAGACTCACGATAATCTGAAGTTAACCACGGATAAACAACGAGCTCACGATAACTCGAAGTCTAGGTTCAGGTTTAACTCGATTCAAACAAGAACGGTTTTAGACGACAGACTCACGATAATATGAAGTTAACAAAGGATAAACAACGAGCTCACAATAACTCGAAGTCTAGGTTCAGGTTTGACTCGATTCAAACAAGAATGGTTTTAGACGACAGACTCACGATAATCTGAAGTTGACAAAGGATAAACAACGAGCTCACGATAACTCGAAGTCTAGGTTCAGGTTTGACTCCATTCAAACAAGAACAGTTTTAAACGACAGACTCACGATGATCTGAAGTTAATAAAGGATAAACAATGAGCTCACGATAACTCGAAGTCTAGGTTCAGGTTTGACTCGATTCAAACAAGAACGGTTTTAAACGACAGACTCACGATAATCTGAAGTTAACCAAGGATAAACAACGAGCTCACGATAACTCGAAGTCTAGGTTCAGGTTTGACTCGATTCAAACAAGAACGGTTTTAGACGACAGACTCACGATAATCTGAAGTTAACAAAGGATAAACAACGAGCTCACGATAACTCGAAATCTAGGTTCAGGTTTGACTCGATTCAAACAAGAATGGTTTTAGACGACAGACTCACGATAATCTGAAGTTGACAAAGGATAAACAAGGAGCTCACGATAACTCGAAGTCTAGGTTCAGGTTTGACTCGATTCAAACAAGAATGGTTTTAGACGATAGACTCACGATAATCTGAAGTTGACAAAGGATAAACAAGGAGCTCACGATAACTCGAAGTCTAGGTTCAGGTTTGACTCGATTCAAACAAGAACAGTTTTAAACGACAGACTCACGATGATCTGAAGTTAATAAAGGATAAACAATGAGCTCACGATAACTCGAAGTCTAGGTTCAGGTTTGACTCGATTCAAACAAGAACAGTTTTAAACGACAGACTCACGATGATCTGAAGTTAATAAAGGATAAACAATGAGCTCACGATAACTCGAAGTATAATTTCAGGTTTGACTCGATTCAAACAAGAACGGTTTTAAATGACAGACTCACGATAATCTGAAGTTAACAAAGGATAAACAACGAGCTCACGATAACTCGAAGTTTGGGTTCATGTTTGACTCGATTCAAACAAGAACGGTTTTAAATCACAGACTCACGATAATCTGAAGTTAACAAAGGATAAACAACGAGCTCACGATAACTCGAAGTCTAGGTTCAGGTTTGACTCGATTCAAACAAGAACGATTTTAGACGACAGACTCACGATAATCTGAAGTTGACAAAGGATAAACAAGGAGCTCACGATAACTCGAAGTCTAGGTTCAGGTTTGACTAGATTCAAACAAGAACGGTTTTAAACGACAGACTCACGATAATCTGAAGTTAACAAAGAATAAACAACGAGCTCACGATAACTCGAAGTATAATTTCAGGTTTGACTCGATTCAAACAAGAACGGTTTTAAATGACAGACTCACGATAATCTGAAGTTAACCACGGATAAACAACGAGCTCACGATAACTCGAAGTCTAGGTTCAGGTTTAACTCGATTCAAACAAGAACGGTTTTAGATGACAGACTCACGATAATATGAAGTTAACAAAGGATAAACAACGAGCTCACGATAACTCGAAGTCTAGGTTCAGGTTTGACTCGATTCAAACAAGAATGGTTTTAGACGACAGACTCACGATAATCTGAAGTTGACAAAGGATAAACAACGAGCTCACGATAACTCGAAGTCTAGGTTCAGGTTTGACTCCATTCAAACAAGAACAGTTTTAAACGACAGACTCACGATGATCTGAAGTTAATAAAGGATAAACAATGAGCTCACGATAACTCGAAGTCTAGGTTCAGGTTTGACTCGATTCAAACAAGAACGGTTTTAAACGACAGACTCACGATAATCTGAAGTTAACCAAGGATAAACAACGAGCTCACGATAACTCGAAGTTTAGGTTCAGGTTTGACTCGATTCAAACAAGAACGGTTTTAGACGACAGACTCACGATAATCTGAAGTTAACAAAGGATAAACAACGAGCTCACGATAACTCGAAATCTAGGTTCAGGTTTGACTCGATTCAAACAAGAATGGTTTTAGACGACAGACTCACGATAATCTGAAGTTGACAAAGGATAAACAAGGAGCTCACGATAACTCGAAGTCTAGGTTCAGGTTTGACTCGATTCAAACAAGAATGGTTTTAGACGATAGACTCACGATAATCTGAAGTTGACAAAGGATAAACAAGGAGCTCACGATAACTCGAAGTCTAGGTTCAGGTTTGACTCGATTCAAACAAGAACAGTTTTAAACGACAGACTCACGATGATCTGAAGTTAATAAAGGATAAACAATGAGCTCACGATAACTCGAAGTCTAGGTTCAGGTTTGACTCGATTCAAACAAGAACAGTTTTAAACGACAGACTCACGATGATCTGAAGTTAATAAAGGATAAACAATGAGCTCACGATAACTCGAAGTATAATTTCAGGTTTGACTCGATTCAAACAAGAACGGTTTTAAATGACAGACTCACGATAATCTGAAGTTAACAAAGGATAAACAACGAGCTCACGATAACTCGAAGTTTGGGTTCATGTTTGACTCGATTCAAACAAGAACGGTTTTAAATCACAGACTCACGATAATCTGAAGTTAACAAAGGATAAACAACGAGCTCACGATAACTCGAAGTCTAGGTTCAGGTTTGACTCGATTCAAACAAGAACGATTTTAGACGACAGACTCACGATAATCTGAAGTTGACAAAGGATAAACAAGGAGCTCACGATAACTCGAAGTCTAGGTACAGGTTTGACTAGATTCAAACAAGAACGGTTTTAAACGACAGACTCACGATAATCTGAAGTTAACAAAGGATAAACAACGAGCTCACGATAACTTGAAGTATAATTTCAGGTTTGACTCGATTCAAACAAGAACGGTTTTAAATGACAGACTCACGATAATCTGAAGTTAACCAAGGATAAACAACGAGCTCACGATAACTCGAAGTCTAGGTTCAGGTTTAACTCGATTCAAACAAGAACGGTTTTAGACGACAGACTCACGATAATATGAAGTTAACAAAGGATAAACAACGAGCTCACGATAACTCGAAGTCTAGGTTCAGGTTTGACTCGATTCAAACAAGAATGGTTTTAGACGACAGACTCACGATAATCTGAAGTTGACAAAGGATAAACAACGAGCTCACGATAACTCGAAGTCTAGGTTCAGGTTTGACTCGATTCAAACAAGAACAGTTTTAAACGACAGACTCACGATGATCTGAAGTTAATAAAGGATAAACAATGAGCTCACGATAACTCGAAGTCTAGGTTTAGGTTTGACTCGATTCAAACAAGAACGGTTTTAAACGACAGACTCACGATAATCTGAAGTTAACCAAGGATAAACAACGAGCTCACGATAACTCGAAGTTTAGGTTCAGGTTTGACTCGATTCAAACAAGAACGGTTTTAGACGACAGACTCACGATAATCTGAAGTTAACAAAGGATAAACAACGAGCTCACGATAACTCGAAATCTAGGTTCAGGTTTGACTCGATTCAAACAAGAATGGTTTTAGACGACAGACTCACGATAATCTGAAGTTGACAAAGGATAAACAAGGAGCTCACGATAACTCGAAGTCTAGGTTCAGGTTTGACTCGATTCAAACAAG
The DNA here is from genome assembly GCA_022829125.1 of Lathyrus tuberosus. NCBI lineage: Eukaryota > Viridiplantae > Streptophyta > Magnoliopsida > Fabales > Fabaceae > Lathyrus > Lathyrus tuberosus. Next base: position 12,257,752 of record JALAZF010000117.1, read on the forward strand.
AACAGTTTTAAACGACAGACTCACGATGATCTGAAGTTAATAAAGGATAAACAATGAGCTCACGATAACTCGAAGTCTAGGTTCAGGTTTGACTCGATTCAAACAAGAACAGTTTTAAACGACAGACTCACGATGATCTGAAGTTAATAAAGGATAAACAATGAGCTCACGATAACTCGAAGTATAATTTCAGGTTTGACTCGATTCAAACAAGAACGGTTTTAAATGACAGACTCACGATAATCTGAAGTTAACCAAGGATAAACAACGAGCTCACGATAACTCGAAGTCTAGGTTCAGGTTTAACTCGATTCAAACAAGAATGGTTTTAGACGACAGACTCACGATAATATGAAGTTAACAAAGGATAAACAACGAGCTCACGATAACTCGAAGTCTAGGTTCAGGTTTGACTCGATTCAAACAAGAACGGTTTTAGACGACAGACTCACGATAATCTGAAGTTGACAAAGGATAAACAACGAGCTCACGATAACTCGAAGTCTAGGTTCAGGTTTGACTCCATTCAAACAAGAACAGTTTTAAACGACAGACTCACGATGATCTGAAGTTAATAAAGGATAAACAATGAGCTCACGATAACTCGAAGTCTAGGTTCAGGTTTGACTCGATTCAAACAAGAACGGTTTTAAACGACAGACTCACGATAATCTGAAGTTAACCAAGGATAAACAACGAGCTCACGATAACTCGAAGTTTAGGTTCAGGTTTGACTCGATTCAAACAAGAACGGTTTTAGACGACAGACTCACGATAATCTGAAGTTAACAAAGGATAAACAACGAGCTCACGATAACTCGAAATCTAGGTTCAGGTTTGACTCGATTCAAACAAGAATGGTTTTAGACGACAGACTCACGATAATCTGAAGTTGACAAAGGATAAACAAGGAGCTCACGATAACTCGAAGTCTAGGTTCAGGTTTGACTCCATTCAAACAAGAACAGTTTTAAACGACAGACTCACGATGATCTGAAGTTAATAAAGGATAAACAATGAGCTCACGATAACTCGAAGTCTAGGTTCAGGTTTGACTCGATTCAAACAAGAACAGTTTTAAACGACAGACTCACGATGATCTGAAGTTAATAAAGGATAAACAATGAGCTCACGATAACTCGAAGTATAATTTCAGGTTTGACTCGATTCAAACAAGAACGGTTTTAAATGACAGACTCACGATAATCTGAAGTTAACCAAGGATAAACAACGAGCTCACGATAACTCGAAGTCTAGGTTCAGGTTTAACTCGATTCAAACAAGAATGGTTTTAGACGACAGACTCACGATAATATGAAGTTAACAAAGGATAAACAACGAGCTCACGATAACTCGAAGTCTAGGTTCAGGTTTGACTCGATTCAAACAAGAACGGTTTTAGACGACAGACTCACGATAATCTGAAGTTGACAAAGGATAAACAACGAGCTCACGATAACTCGAAGTCTAGGTTCAGGTTTGACTCCATTCAAACAAGAACAGTTTTAAACGACAGACTCACGATGATCTGAAGTTAATAAAGGATAAACAATGAGCTCACGATAACTCGAAGTCTAGGTTCAGGTTTGACTCGATTCAAACAAGAACGGTTTTAAACGACAGACTCACGATAATCTGAAGTTAACCAAGGATAAACAACGAGCTCACGATAACTCGAAGTTTAGGTTCAGGTTTGACTCGATTCAAACAAGAACGGTTTTAGACGACAGACTCACGATAATCTGAAGTTAACAAAGGATAAACAACGAGCTCACGATAACTCGAAATCTAGGTTCAGGTTTGACTCGATTCAAACAAGAATGGTTTTAGACGACAGACTCACGATAATCTGAAGTTGACAAAGGATAAACAAGGAGCTCACGATAACTCGAAGTCTAGGTTCAGGTTTGACTCGATTCAAACAAGAATGGTTTTAGACGATAGACTCACGATAATCTGAAGTTGACAAAGGATAAACAAGGAGCTCACGATAACTCGAAGTCTAGGTTCAGGTTTGACTCGATTCAAACAAGAACAGTTTTAAACGACAGACTCACGATGATCTGAAGTTAATGAAGGATAAACAATGAGCTCACGATAACTCGAAGTCTAGGTTCAGGTTTGACTCGATTCAAACAAGAACAGTTTTAAACGACAGACTCACGATGATCTGAAGTTAATAAAGGATAAACAATGAGCTCACGATAACTCGAAGTATAATTTCAGGTTTGACTCGATTCAAACAAGAACGGTTTTAAATGACAGACTCACGATAATCTGAAGTTAACAAAGGATAAACAACGAGCTCACGATAACTCGAAGTTTGGGTTCATGTTTGACTCGATTCAAACAAGAACGGTTTTAAATCACAGACTCACGATAATCTGAAGTTAACAAAGGATAAACAACGAGCTCACGATAACTCGAAGTCTAGGTTCAGGTTTGACTCGATTCAAACAAGAACGATTTTAGACGACAGACTCACGATAATCTGAAGTTGACAAAGGATAAACAACGAGCTCACGATAACTCGAAGTCTAGGTTTAGGTTTGACTCCATTCAAACAAGAACAGTTTTAAACGACAGACTCACGATGATCTGAAGTTAATAAAGGATAAACAATGAGCTCACGATAACTCGAAGTCTAGGTTCAGGTTTGACTCGATTCAAACAAGAACGGTTTTAAACGACAGACTCACGATAATCTGAAGTTAACCAAGGATAAACAACGAGCTCACGATAACTCGAAGTTTAGGTTCAGGTTTGACTCGATTCAAACAAGAACGGTTTTAGACGACAGACTCACGATAATCTGAAGTTAACAAAGGATAAACAACGAGCTCACGATAACTCGAAATCTAGGTTCAGGTTTGACTCGATTCAAACAAGAATGGTTTTAGACGACAGACTCACGATAATCTGAAGTTGACAAAGGATAAACAAGGAGCTCACGATAACTCGAAGTCTAGGTTCAGGTTTGACTCGATTCAAACAAGAATGGTTTTAGACGATAGACTCACGATAATCTGAAGTTGACAAAGGATAAACAAGGAGCTCACGATAACTCGAAGTCTAGGTTCAGGTTTGACTCGATTCAAACAAGAACAGTTTTAAACGACAGACTCACGATGATCTGAAGTTAATAAAGGATAAACAATGAGCTCACGATAACTCGAAGTCTAGGTTCAGGTTTGACTCGATTCAAACAAGAACAGTTTTAAACGACAGACTCACGATGATCTGAAGTTAATAAAGGATACACAATGAGCTCACGATAACTCGAAGTATAATTTCAGGTTTGACTCGATTCAAACAAGAACGGTTTTAAATGACAGACTCACGATAATCTGAAGTTAACAAAGGATAAACAAAGAGCTCACGATAACTCGAAGTTTGGGTTCATGTTTGACTCGATTCAAACAAGAACGGTTTTAAATCACAGACTCACGATAATCTGAAGTTAACAAAGGATAAACAACGAGCTCACGATAACTCGAAGTCTAGGTTCAGGTTTGACTCGATTCAAACAAGAACGATTTTAGACGACAGACTCACGATAATCTGAAGTTGACAAAGGATAAACAAGGAGCTCACGATAACTCGAAGTCTAGGTACAGGTTTGACTAGATTCAAACAAGAACGGTTTTAAACGACAGACTCACGATAATCTGAAGTTAACAAAGGATAAACAACGAGCTCACGATAACTCGAAGTATAATTTCAGGTTTGACTCGATTCAAACAAGAACGGTTTTAAATGACAGACTCACGATAATCTGAAGTTAACCAAGGATAAACAACGAGCTCACGATAACTCGAAGTCTAGGTTCAGGTTTAACTCGATTCAAACAAGAACGGTTTTAGACGACAGACTCACGATAATATGAAGTTAACAAAGGATAAACAACGAGCTCACGATAACTCGAAGTCTAGGTTCAGGTTTGACTCGATTCAAACAAGAATGGTTTTAGACGACAGACTCACGATAATCTGAAGTTGACAAAGGATAAACAACGAGCTCACGATAACTCGAAGTCTAGGTTCAGGTTTGACTCGATTCAAACAAGAACAGTTTTAAACGACAGACTCACGATGATCTGAAGTTAATAAAGGATAAACAATGAGCTCACGATAACTCGAAGTCTAGGTTTAGGTTTGACTCGATTCAAACAAGAACGGTTTTAAACGACAGACTCACGATAATCTGAAGTTAACCAAGGATAAACAACGAGCTCACGATAACTCGAAGTTTAGGTTCAGGTTTGACTCGATTCAAACAAGAACGGTTTTAGACGACAGACTCACGATAATCTGAAGTTAACAAAGGATAAACAACGAGCTCACGATAACTCGAAATCTAGGTTCAGGTTTGACTCGATTCAAACAAGAATGGTTTTAGACGACAGACTCACGATAATCTGAAGTTGACAAAGGATAAACAAGGAGCTCACGATAACTCGAAGTCTAGGTTCAGGTTTGACTCGATTCAAACAAGAACAGTTTTAAACGACAGACTCACGATGATCTGAAGTTAATAAAGGATAAACAATGAGCTCACGATAACTCGAAGTCTAGGTTCAGGTTTGACTCGATTCAAACAAGAACAGTTTTAAACGACAGACTCACGATGATCTGAAGTTAATAAAGGATAAACAATGAGCTCACGATAACTCGAAGTATAATTTCAGGTTTGACTCGATTCAAACAAGAACGGTTTTAAATGACAGACTCACGATAATCTGAAGTTAACCAAGGATAAACAACGAGCTCACGATAACTCAAAGTCTAGGTTCAGGTTTAACTCGATTCAAACAAGAATGGTTTTAGACGACAGACTCACGATAATATGAAGTTAACAAAGGATAAACAACGAGCTCACGATAACTCGAAGTCTAGGTTCAGGTTTGACTCGATTCAAACAAGAATGGTTTTAGACGACAGACTCACGATAATCTGAAGTTGACAAAGGATAAACAAGGAGCTCACGATAACTCGAAGTCTAGGTTCAGGTTTGACTAGATTCAAACAAGAACGGTTTTAAACGACAGACTCACGATAATCTGAAGTTAACAAAGGATAAACAACGAGCTCACGATAACTCGAAGTCTAGGTTCAGGTTTGACTCGATTCAAACAAGAACGGTTTTAAATGACAGACTCACGATAATCTGAAGTTAACCAAGGATAAACAACATGCTCACGATAACTCGAAGTCTAGGTTCAGGTCTGACTCGATTCAAACAAGAACGGTTTTAGACGACAGACTCACGATAATCTGAAGTTAGCAAAGGATAAAAAACGAGCTCACGATAACTCGAAGTCTAGGTTCAGGTTTGACTCGATTCAAACAAGAACGGTTTTAGACGACAGACTCAAGATAATCTAAAGTTGACAAAGGATAAACAAGGAGCTCACGATAACTCGAAGTCTAGGTTCAGGTTTGACTCGATTCAAACAAGAACGGTTTTAAATGACAGACTCACGATAATCTGAAGTTAACCAAGGATAAACAACGAGCTCACGATAACTCGAAGTCTAGGTTCAGGTTTGACTAGATTCAAACAAGAACGGTTTTAAACGACAGACTCACGATAATCTGAAGTTAACAAAGGATAAACAACGAGCTCACGATAACTCGAAGTCTAGGTTCAGGTTTGACTCGATTCAAACAAGAACGGTTTTAAATGACAGACTCACGATAATCTGAAGTTAACCAAGGATAAACAACATGCTCACGATAACTCGAAGTCTAGGTTCAGGTTTGACTCGATTCAAACAAGAACGGTTTTAAATGACAGACTCACGATAATCTGAAGTTAACCAAGGATAAACAACGAGCTCACGATAACTCGAAGTCTAGGTTCAGGTTTGACTCGATTCAAACAAGAACGATTTTAGACGACAGACTCACGATAATCTGAAGTTGACAAAGGATAAACAAGGAGCTCACGATAACTCGAAGTCTAGGTTCAGGTTTGACTAGATTCAAACAAGAACGGTTTTAAACGACAGACTCACGATAATCTGAAGTTAACAAAGGATAAACAACGAGCTCACGATAACTCGAAGTCTAGGTTCAGGTTTGACTCGATTCAAACAAGAACGGTTTTAAATGACAGACTCACGATAATCTGAAGTTAACCAAGGATAAACAACATGCTCACGATAACTCGAAGTCTAGGTTCAGGTTTGACTCGATTCAAACAAGAACGGTTTTAAATGACAGACTCACGATAATCTGAAGTTAACCAAGGATAAACAACGAGCTCACGATAACTCGAAGTCTAGGTTCAGGTTTGACTCGATTCAAACAAGAACGATTTTAGACGACAGACTCACGATAATCTGAAGTTGACAAAGGATAAACAAGGAGCTCACGATAACTCGAAGTCTAGGTTCAGGTTTGACTAGATTCAAACAAGAACGGTTTTAAACGACAGACTCACGATAATCTGAAGTTAACAAAGGATAAACAACGAGCTCACGATAACTCGAAGTATAATTTCAGGTTTGACTCGATTCAAACAAGAACGGTTTTAAATGACAGACTCACGATAATCTGAAGTTAACCAAGGATAAACAACGAGCTCACGATAACTCGAAGTCTAGGTTCAGGTTTAACTCGATTCAAACAAGAACGGTTTTAGACGACAGACTCACGATAATATGAAGTTAACAAAGGATAAACAACGAGCTCACGATAACTCGAAGTCTAGGTTCAGGTTTGACTCGATTCAAACAAGAATGGTTTTAGACGACAGACTCACGATAATCTGAAGTTGACAAAGGATAAACAACGAGCTCACGATAACTCGAAGTCTAGGTTCAGGTTTGACTCGATTCAAACAAGAACAGTTTTAAACGACAGACTCACGATGATCTGAAGTTAATAAAGGATAAACAATAAGCTCACGATAACTCGAAGTCTAGGTTTAGGTTTGACTCGATTCAAACAAGAACGGTTTTAAACGACAGACTCACGATAATCTGAAGTTAACCAAGGATAAACAACGAGCTCACGATAACTCGAAGTTTAGGTTCAGGTTTGACTCGATTCAAACAAGAACGGTTTTAGACGACAGACTCACGATAATCTGAAGTTAACAAAGGATAAACAACGAGCTCACGATAACTCGAAATCTAGGTTCAGGTTTGACTCGATTCAAACAAGAATGGTTTTAGACGACATACTCACGATAATCTGAAGTTGACAAAGGATAAACAAGGAGCTCACGATAACTCGAAGTCTAGGTTCAGGTTTGACTCGATTCAAACAAGAACAATTTTAAACGACAGACTCACGATGATCTGAAGTTAATAAAGGATAAACAATGAGCTCACGATAACTCGAAGTCTAGGTTCAGGTTTGACTCGATTCAAACAAGAACAGTTTTAAACGACAGACTCACGATGATCTGAAGTTAATAAAGGATAAACAATGAGCTCACGATAACTCGAAGTATAATTTCAGGTTTGACTCGATTCAAACAAGAACGGTTTTAAATGACAGACTCACGATAATCTGAAGTTAACCAAGGATAAACAACGAGCTCACGATAACTCGAAGTCTAGGTTCAGGTTTAACTCGATTCAAACAAGAATGGTTTTAGACGACAGACTCACGATAATATGAAGTTAACAAAGGATAAACAACGAGCTCACGATAACTCGAAGTCTAGGTTCAGGTTTGACTCGATTCAAACAAGAATGGTTTTAGACGACAGACTCACGATAATCTGAAGTTGACAAAGGATAAACAAGGAGCTCACGAGAACTCGAAGTCTAGGTTCAGGTTTGACTAGATTCAAACAAGAACGGTTTTAAACGACAGACTCACGATAATCTGAAGTTAACAAAGGATAAACAACGAGCTCACGATAACTCGAAGTCTAGGTTCAGGTTTGACTCGATTCAAACAAGAACGGTTTTAAATGACAGACTCACGATAATCTGAATTTAACCAAGGATAAACAACATGCTCACGATAACTCGAAGTCTAGGTTCAGGTCTGACTCGATTCAAACAAGAACGGTTTTAGACGACAGACTCACGATAATCTGAAGTTAGCAAAGGATAAAAAACGAGCTCACGATAACTCGAAGTCTAGGTTCAGGTTTGACTCGATTCAAACAAGAACGGTTTTAGACGACAGACTCACGATAATCTAAAGTTGACAAAGGATAAACAAGGAGCTCACGATAACTCGAAGTCTAGGTTCAGGTTTGACTCGATTCAAACAAGAACGGTTTTAAATGACAGACTCACGATAATCTGAAGTTAACCAAGGATAAACAACGAGCTCACGATAACTCGAAGTCTAGGTTCAGGTTTGACTAGATTCAAACAAGAACGGTTTTAAACGACAGACTCACGATAATCTGAAGTTAACAAAGGATAAACAACGAGCTCACGATAACTCGAAGTCTAGGTTCAGGTTTGACTCGATTCAAACAAGAACGGTTTTAAACGACAGACTCACGATAATCTGAAGTTAACAAAGGATAAACAACGAGCTCACGATAACTCGAAGTCTAGGTTCAGGTTTGACTCGATTCAAACAAGAACGGTTTTAAATGACAGACTCACGATAATCTGAAGTTAACCAAGGATAAACAACGAGCTCACGATAACTCGAAGTCTAGGTTCAGGTTTGACTCGATTCAAACAAGAACGGTTTTAAACGACAGACTCACGATAATCTGAAGTTAACAAAGGATAAACAACGAGCTCACGATAACTCGAAGTCTAGGTTCAGGTTTGACTCGATTCAAACAAGAATGGTTTTAGACGACAGACTCACGATAATCTGAAGTTGACAAAGGATAAACAACGAGCTCACGATAACTCAAAGTCTAGGTTCAGGTTTGACTCGATTCAAACAAGAACAGTTTTAAACGACAGACTCACGATAATCTGTAGTTAATAAAGGATAAACAATGAGCTCACGATAACTCGAAGTCTAGGTTCAGGTTTGACTCGATTCAAACAAGAACGGTTTTAAACGATAGACTCACGATAATCTGAAGTTAACAAAGGATAAACAACGAGCTCACGGTAACTCGAAGTTTGGGTTCATGTTTGACTCGATTCAAACAAGAACGGTTTTCAATGACAGACTCACGATAATCTGAAGTTAACAAAGGATAAACAACGAGCTCACGATAACTCGAAGTCTAGGTTCAGGTTTGACTCGATTCAAACAAGAACGGTTTTAAACGACAGACTCACGATAATCTGAAGTTAACAAAGGATAAACAACGAGCTCACGATAACTCGAAGTCTAGGTTCAGGTTTGACTCGATTCAAACAAGAACGGTTTTAAATGACAGACTCACGATAATCTGAAGTTAACCAAGGATAAACAACGAGCTCACGATAACTCGAAGTCTAGGTTCAGGTTTGACTCGATTCAAACAAGAACGGTTTTAAACGACAGACTCACGATAATCTGAAGTTAACAAAGGATAAACAACGAGCTCACGATAACTCGAAGTCTAGGTTCAGGTTTGACTCGATTCAAACAAGAATGGTTTTAGACGACAGACTCACGATAATCTGAAGTTGACAAAGGATAAACAACGTGCTCACGATAACTCAAAGTCTAGGTTCAGGTTTGACTCGATTCAAACAAGAACAGTTTTAAACGACAGACTCACGATAATCTGTAGTTAATAAAGGATAAACAATGAGCTCACGATAACTCGAAGTCTAGGTTCAGGTTTGACTCGATTCAAACAAGAACGGTTTTAAACGATAGACTCACGATAATCTGAAGTTAACAAAGGATAAACAACGAGCTCACGATAACTCGAAGTTTAGGTTCATGTTTGACTCGATTCAAACAAGATGGTTTTAAATGACAGACTCACGATAATCTGAAGTTAGCAAAGGATAAACAACATGCTCACGATAACTCGAAGTTTAGGTTCAGGTTTGACTCGATTCAAACAAGAACGGTTTTAGACGACAGACTCACGATAATCTGAAGTTAGCAAAAGATAAAAAACGAGCTCACGATAACTCGAAGTCTAGGTTCAGGTTTGACTCGATTCAAACAAGAACGGTTTTAGACGACAGACTCACGATAATCTGAAGTTAACAAAGGATAAACAACGAGCTCACGATAACTCGAATTCTAGGTTCAGGTTTGACTCGATTCAAACAAGAATGGTTTTAGACGACAGACTCACGATAATCTGAAGTTGACAAAGGATAAACAACGAGCTCACGATAACTCGAAGTCTAGGTTCAGGTTTGACTCGATTCAAACAAGAACAGTTTTAAACGACAGACTCACGATGATCTAAAGTTAATAAAGGATAAACAATGAGCTCACGATAACTCGAAGTCTAGGTTCAGGTTTGACTAGATTCAAACAAGAACGGTTTTAAACGACAGACTCACGATAATCTGAAGTTAACAAAGGATAAACAACGAGCTCACGATAACTCGAAGTCTAGGTTCAGGTTTGACTCGATTCAAACAAGAACGGTTTTAAACGACAGACTCACGATAATCTGAAGTTAACAAAGGATAAACAACGAGCTCACGATAACTCGAAGTCTAGGTTCAGGTTTGACTCGATTCAAACAAGAACGGTTTTAAATGACAGACTCACGATAATCTGAAGTTAACCAAGGATAAACAACGAGCTCACGATAACTCGAAGTCTAGGTTCAGGTTTGACTCGATTCAAACAAGAACGGTTTTAAACGACAGACTCACGATAATCTGAAGTTAACAAAGGATAAACAACGAGCTCACGATAACTCGAAGTCTAGGTTCAGGTTTGACTCGATTCAAACAAGAATGGTTTTAGACGACAGACTCACGATAATCTGAAGTTGACAAAGGATAAACAACGAGCTCACGATAACTCAAAGTCTAGGTTCAGGTTTGACTCGATTCAAACAAGAACAGTTTTAAACGACAGACTCACGATAATCTGTAGTTAATAAAGGATAAACAATGAGCTCACGATAACTCGAAGTCTAGGTTCAGGTTTGACTCGATTCAAACAAGAACGGTTTTAAACGATAGACTCACGATAATCTGAAGTTAACAAAGGGTAAACAACGAGCTCACGGTAACTCGAAGTTTGGGTTCATGTTTGACTCGATTCAAACAAGAACGGTTTTCAATGACAGACTCACGATAATCTGAAGTTAACAAAGGATAAACAACGAGCTCACGATAACTCGAAGTCTAGGTTCAGGTTTGACTCGATTCAAACAAGAACGGTTTTAAACGACAGACTCACGATAATCTGAAGTTAACAAAGGATAAACAACGAGCTCACGATAACTCGAAGTCTAGGTTCAGGTTTGACTCGATTCAAACAAGAACGGTTTTAAACGACAGACTCACGATAATCTGAAGTTAACCAAGGATAAACAACGAGCTCACGATAACTCGAAGTCTAGGTTCAGGTTTGACTCGATTCAAACAAGAACGGTTTTAAACGACAGACTCACGATAATCTGAAGTTAACAAAGGATAAACAACGAGCTCACGATAACTCGAAGTCTAGGTTCAGGTTTGACTCGATTCAAACAAGAATGGTTTTAGACGACAGACTCACGATAATCTGAAGTTGACAAAGGATAAACAACGAGCTCACGATAACTCAAAGTCTAGGTTCAGGTTTGACTCGATTCAAACAAGAACAGTTTTAAACGACAGACTCACGATAATCTGTAGTTAATAAAGGATAAACAATGAGCTCACGATAACTCGAAGTCTAGGTTCAGGTTTGACTCGATTCAAACAAGAACGGTTTTAAACGATAGACTCACGATAATCTGAAGTTAACAAAGGATAAACAACGAGCTCACGATAACTCGAAGTTTAGGTTCATGTTTGACTCGATTCAAACAAGATGGTTTTAAATGACAGACTCACGATAATCTGAAGTTAGCAAAGGATAAACAACATGCTCACGATAACTCGAAGTTTAGGTTCAGGTTTGACTCGATTCAAACAAGAACGGTTTTAGACGACAGACTCACGATAATCTGAAGTTAGCAAAAGATAAAAAACGAGCTCACGATAACTCGAAGTCTAGGTTCAGGTTTGACTCGATTCAAACAAGAACGGTTTTAGACGACAGACTCACGATAATCTGAAGTTAACAAAGGATAAACAACGAGCTCACGATAACTCGAATTCTAGGTTCAGGTTTGACTCGATTCAAACAAGAATGGTTTTAGACGACAGACTCACGATAATCTGAAGTTGACAAAGGATAAACAACGAGCTCACGATAACTCGAAGTCTAGGTTCAGGTTTGACTCGATTCAAACAAGAACAGTTTTAAACGACAGACTCACGATGATCTGAAGTTAATAAAGGATAAACAATGAGCTCACGATAACTCGAAGTCTAGGTTCAGGTTTGACTTGATTCAAACAAGAACGGTTTTAAACGACAGACTCACGATAATCTGAAGTTAACCAAGGATAAACAACGAGCTCACGATAACTCGAAGTCTAGGTTCAGGTTTGACTCGATGCAAACAAGAACGGTTTTAGACGACAGACTCACGATAATCTGAAGTTAACAAAAGATAAACAACGAGCTCACGATAACTCGAAGTCTAGGTTCAGGTTTGACTCGATTCAAACAAGAACGGTTTTAGACGACAGACTCACGATAATCTGAAGTTAACAAAGAATAAACAACGAGCTCACGATAACTCAAAGTCTATGTTCAGGTTTGACTCGATTCAAACAAGAACGGTTTTAAATAACAGACTCACGATAATCTGAAGTTAACAAATGATAAACAACGAGCTCACGATAACTCGAAGTTTAGGTTCATGTTTGACTCGATTCAAACAAGAACGGTTTTAAACGACAGACTCACGATAATCTGAAGTTAACAAATGATAAACAACGAGCTCACGATAACTCGAAGTCTAGGTTCAGGTTTGACTCGATTCAAACAAGAACGGTTTTAGACGACAGACTCACGATAATCTAAAGTTGACAAAGGATAAACAAGGAGCTCACGATAACTCGAAGTCTAGGTTCAGGTTTGACTCGATTCAAACAAGAACGGTTTTAAATGACAGACTCACGATAATCTGAAGTTAACCAAGGATAAACAACGAGCTCACGATAACTCGAAGTCTAGGTTCAGGTTTGACTAGATTCAAACAAGAACGGTTTTAAACGACAGACTCACGATAATCTGAAGTTAACAAAGGATAAACAACGAGCTCACGATAACTCGAAGTCTAGGTTCAGGTTTGACTCGATTCAAACAAGAACGGTTTTAAATGACAGACTCACGATAATCTGAAGTTAACCAAGGATAAACAACATGCTCACGATAACTCGAAGTCTAGGTTCAGGTTTGACTCGATTCAAACAAGAACGGTTTTAAATGACAGACTCACGATAATCTGAAGTTAACCAAGGATAAACAACGAGCTCACGATAACTTGAAGTCTAGGTTCAGGTTTGACTCGATTCAAACAAGAACGATTTTAGACGACAGACTCACGATAATCTGAAGTTGACAAAGGATAAACAAGGAGCTCACGATAACTCGAAGTCTAGGTTCAGGTTTGACTAGATTCAAACAAGAACGGTTTTAAACGACAGACTCACGATAATCTGAAGTTAACAAAGGATAAACAACGAGCTCACGATAACTCGAAGTATAATTTCAGGTTTGACTCGATTCAAACAAGAACGGTTTTAAATGACAGACTCACGATAATCTGAAGTTAACCAAGGATAAACAACGAGCTCACGATAACTCGAAGTCTAGGTTCAGGTTTAACTCGATTCAAACAAGAACGGTTTTAGACGACAGACTCACGATAATATGAAGTTAACAAAGGATAAACAACGAGCTCACGATAACTCGAAGTCTAGGTTCAGGTTTGACTCGATTCAAACAAGAATGGTTTTAGACGACAGACTCACGATAATCTGAAGTTGACAAAGGATAAACAACGAGCTCACGATAACTCGAAGTCTAGGTTCAGGTTTGACTCGATTCAAACAAGAACAGTTTTAAACGACAGACTCACGATGATCTGAAGTTAATAAAGGATAAACAATGAGCTCACGATAACTCGAAGTCTAGGTTTAGGTTTGACTCGATTCAAACAAGAACGGTTTTAAACGACAGACTCACGATAATCTGAAGTTAACCAAGGATAAACAACGAGCTCACGATAACTCGAAGTTTAGGTTCAGGTTTGACTCGATTCAAACAAGAACGGTTTTAGACGATAGACTCACGATAATCTGAAGTTAACAAAGGATAAACAACGAGCTCACGATAACTCGAAATCTAGGTTCAGGTTTGACTCGATTCAAACAAGAATGGTTTTAGACGACAGACTCACGATAATCTGAAGTTGACAAAGGATAAACAACGAGCTCACGATAACTCGAAGTCTAGGTTCAGGTTTGACTCGATGCAAACAAGAACGGTTTTAGACGACAGACTCACGATAATCTGAAGTTAACAAAAGATAAACAACGAGCTCACGATAACTCGAAGTCTAGGTTCAGGTTTGACTCGATTCAAACAAGAACGGTTTTAGACGACAGACTCACGATAATCTGAAGTTAACAAAGAATAAACAACGAGCTCACGATAACTCAAAGTCTATGTTCAGGTTTGACTCGATTCAAACAAGAACGGTTTTAAATAACAGACTCACGATAATCTGAAGTTAACAAATGATAAACAACGAGCTCACGATAACTCGAAGTTTAGGTTCATGTTTGACTCGATTCAAACAAGAACGGTTTTAAACGACAGACTCACGATAATCTGAAGTTAACAAATGATAAACAACGAGCTCACGATAACTCGAAGTCTAGGTTCAGGTTTGACTCGATTCAAACAAGAACGGTTTTAGACGACAGACTCACGATAATCTAAAGTTGACAAAGGATAAACAAGGAGCTCACGATAACTCGAAGTCTAGGTTCAGGTTTGACTCGATTCAAACAAGAACGGTTTTAAATGACAGACTCACGATAATCTGAAGTTAACCAAGGATAAACAACGAGCTCACGATAACTCGAAGTCTAGGTTCAGGTTTGACTAGATTCAAACAAGAACGGTTTTAAACGACAGACTCACGATAATCTGAAGTTAACAAAGGATAAACAACGAGCTCACGATAACTCGAAGTCTAGGTTCAGGTTTGACTCGATTCAAACAAGAACGGTTTTAAATGACAGACTCACGATAATCTGAAGTTAACCAAGGATAAACAACATGCTCACGATAACTCGAAGTCTAGGTTCAGGTTTGACTCGATTCAAACAAGAACGGTTTTAAATGACAGACTCACGATAATCTGAAGTTAACCAAGGATAAACAACGAGCTCACGATAACTCGAAGTCTAGGTTCAGGTTTGACTCGATTCAAACAAGAACGATTTTAGACGACAGACTCACAATAATCTGAAGTTGACAAAGGATAAACAAGGAGCTCACGATAACTCGAAGTCTAGGTTCAGGTTTGACTAGATTCAAACAAGAACGGTTTTAAACGACAGACTCACGATAATCTGAAGTTAACAAAGGATAAACAACGAGCTCACGATAACTCGAAGTATAATTTCAGGTTTGACTCGATTCAAACAAGAACGGTTTTAAATGACAGACTCACGATAATCTGAAGTTAACCAAGGATAAACAACGAGCTCACGATAACTCGAAGTCTAGGTTCAGGTTTAACTCGATTCAAACAAGAACGGTTTTAGACGACAGACTCACGATAATATGAAGTTAACAAAGGATAAACAACGAGCTCACGATAACTCAAAGTCTAGGTTCAGGTTTGACTCGATTCAAACAAGAATGGTTTAAGACGACAGACTCACGATAATCTGAAGTTGACAAAGGATAAACAACGAGCTCACGATAACTCGAAGTCTAGGTTCAGGTTTGACTCGATTCAAACAAGAACAGTTTTAAACGACAGACTCACGATGATCTGAAGTTAATAAAGGATAAACAATGAGCTCACGATAACTCGAAGTCTAGGTTTAGGTTTGACTCGATTCAAACAAGAACGGTTTTAAACGACAGACTCACGATAATCTGAAGTTAACCAATGATAAACAACGAGCTCACGATAACTCGAAGTTTAGGTTCAGGTTTGACTCGATTCAAACAAGAACGGTTTTAGACGACAGACTCACGATAATCTGAAGTTAACAAAGGATAAACAACGAGCTCACGATAACTCGAAATCTAGGTTCAGGTTTGACTCGATTCAAACAAGAATGGTTTTAGACGACAGACTCACGATAATCTGAAGTTGACAAAGGATAAACAAGGAGCTCACGATAACTCGAAGTCTAGGTTCAGGTTTGACTCGATTCAAACAAGAACAGTTTTAAACGACAGACTCACGATGATCTGAAGTTAATAAAGGATAAACAATGAGCTCACGATAACTCGAAGTCTAGGTTCAGGTTTGACTCGATTCAAACAAGAACAGTTTTAAACGACAGACTCACGATGATCTGAAGTTAATAAAGGATAAACAATGAGCTCACGATAACTCGAAGTATAATTTCAGGTTTGACTCGATTCAAACAAGAACGGTTTTAAATGACAGACTCACGATAATCTGAAGTTAACCAAGGATAAACAACGAGCTCACGATAACTCGAAGTCTAGGTTCAGGTTTAACTCGATTCAAACAAGAATGGTTTTAGACGACAGACTCACGATAATATGAAGTTAACAAAGGATAAACAACGAGCTCACGATAACTCGAAGTCTAGGTTCAGGTTTGACTCGATTCAAACAAGAATGGTTTTAGACGACAGACTCACGATAATCTGAAGTTGACAAAGGATAAACAAGGAGCTCACGATAACTCGAAGTCTAGGTTCAGGTTTGACTAGATTCAAACAAGAACGGTTTTAAACGACAGACTCACGATAATCTGAAGTTAACAAAGGATAAACAACGAGCTCACGATAACTCAAAGTCTAGGTTCAGGTTTGACTCGATTCAAACAAGAACGGTTTTAAATGACAGACTCACGATAATCTGAAGTTAACCAAGGATAAACAACATGCTCACGATAACTCGAAGTCTAGGTTCAGGTCTGACTCGATTCAAACAAGAACGGTTTTAGACGACAGACTCACGATAATCTGAAGTAAGCAAAGGATAAAAAACGAGCTCACGATAACTCGAAGTCTAGGTTCAGGTTTGACTCGATTCAAACAAGAACGGTTTTAGACGACAGACTCACGATAATCTAAAGTTGACAAAGGATAAACAAGGAGCTCACGATAACTCGAAGTCTAGGTTCAGGTTTGACTCGATTCAAACAAGAACGGTTTTAAATGACAGACTCACGATAATCTGAAGTTAACCAAGGATAAACAACGAGCTCACGATAACTCGAAGTCTAGGTTCAGGTTTGACTAGATTCAAACAAGAACGGTTTTAAACGACAGACTCACGATAATCTGAAGTTAACAAAGGATAAACAACGAGCTCACGATAACTCGAAGTCTAGGTTCAGGTTTGACTCGATTCAAACAAGAACGGTTTTAAACGACAGACTCACGATAATCTGAAGTTAACAAAGGATAAACAACGAGCTCACGATAACTCCAAGTCTAGGTTCAGGTTTGACTCGATTCAAACAAGAACGGTTTTAAATGACAGACTCACGATAATCTGAAGTTAACCAAGGATAAACAACGAGCTCACGATAACTCGAAGTCTAGGTTCAGGTTTGACTCGATTCAAACAAGAACGGTTTTAAACGACAGACTCACGATAATCTGAAGTTAACAAAGGATAAACAACGAGCTCACGATAACTCGAAGTCTAGGTTCAGGTTTGACTCGATTCAAACAAGAATGGTTTTAGACGACAGACTCACGATAATCTGAAGTTGACAAAGGATAAACAACGAGCTCACGAAAACTCAAAGTCTAGGTTCAGGTTTGACTCGATTCAAACAAGAACAGTTTTAAACGACAGACTCACGATAATCTGTAGTTAATAAAGGATAAACAATGAGCTCAAGATAACTCGAAGTCTAGGTTCAGGTTTGACTCGATTCAAACAAGAACGGTTTTAAACGATAGACTCACGATAATCTGAAGTTAACAAAGGATAAACAACGAGCTCACGATAACTCGAAGTTTAGGTTCATGTTTGACTCGATTCAAACAAGATGGTTTTAAATGACAGACTCACGATAATCTGAAGTTAGCAAAGGATAAACAACATGCTCACGATAACTCGAAGTTTAGGTTCAGGTTTGACTCGATTCAAACAAGAACGGTTTTAGACGACAGACTCACGATAATCTGAAGTTAGCAAAAGATAAAAAACGAGCTCACGATAACTCGAAGTCTAGGTTCAGGTTTGACTCGATTCAAACAAGAACGGTTTTAGACGACAGACTCACGATAATCTGAAGTTAACAAAGGATAAACAACGAGCTCACGATAACTCGAAGTCTAGGTTCAGGTTTGACTCGATTCAAACAAGAATGGTTTTAGACGACAGACTCACGATAATCTGAAGTTGACAAAGGATAAACAACGAGCTCACGATAACTCGAAGTCTAGGTTCAGGTTTGACTCGATTCAAACAAGAACAGTTTTAAACGACAGACTCACGATGATCTGAAGTTAATAAAGGATAAACAATGAGCTCACGATAACTCGAAGTCTAGGTTCAGGTTTGACTCGATTCAAACAAGAACGGTTTTAAACGACAGACTCACGATAATCTGAAGTTAACCAAGGATAAACAACGAGCTCACGATAACTCAAAGTTTAGGTTCAGGTTTGACTCGATGCAAACAAGAACGGTTTTAGACGACAGACTCACGATAATCTGAAGTTAACAAAAGATAAACAACGAGCTCACGATAACTCGAAGTCTAGGTTCAGGTTTGACTCGATTCAAACAAGAACGGTTTTAGACGACAGACTCACGATAATCTGAAGTTAACAAAGAATAAACAACGAGCTCACGATAACTCAAAGTCTATGTTCAGGTTTGACTCGATTCAAACAAGAACGGTTTTAAATAACAGACTCACGATAATCTGAAGTTAACAAATGATAAACAACGAGCTCACGATAACTCGAAGTTTAGGTTCATGTTTGACTCGATTCAAACAAGAACGGTTTTAAACGACAGACTCACGATAATCTGAAGTTAACAAATGATAAACAACGAGCTCACGATAACTCGAAGTCTAGGTTCAGGTTTGACTCGATTCAAACAAGAACAGTTTTAAACGACAGACTCACGATAATCTGAAGTTAACAAAGGATAAACAACGAGCTCACGATAACTCAAAGTTTGGGTTCATGTTTGACTCGATTCAAACAAGAACGGTTTTAAATCACAGACTCACGATAATCTGAAGTTAACAAAGGATAAACAACGAGCTCACGATAACTCGAAGTCTAGGTTCAGGTTTGACTCGATTCAAACAAGAACGATTTTAGACGACAGACTCACGATAATCTGAAGTTGACAAAGGATAAACAAGGAGCTCACGATAACTCGAAGTCTAGGTTCAGGTTTGACTAGATTCAAACAAGAACGGTTTTAAACGACAGACTCACGATAATCTGAAGTTAACAAAGGATAAACAACGAGCTCACGATAACTCGAATTATAATTTCAGGTTTGACTCGATTCAAACAAGAACGGTTTTAAATGACAGACTCACGATAATCTGAAGTTAACCAAGGATAAACAACGAGCTCACGATAACTCGAAGTCTAGGTTCAGGTTTAACTCGATTCAAACAAGAACGGTTTTAGACGACAGACTCACGATAATATGAAGTTAACAAAGGATAAACAATGAGCTCACGATAACTCGAAGTCTTGGTTCAGGTTTGACTCGATTCAAACAAGAATGGTTTTAGACGACAGACTCACGATAATCTGAAGTTGACAAAGGATAAACAACGAGCTCACGATAACTCGAAGTCTAGGTTCAGGTTTGACTCGATTCAAACAAGAACAGTTTTAAACGACAGACTCACGATGATCTGAAGTTAATAAAGGATAAACAATGAGCTCACGATAACTCGAAGTCTAGGTTCAGGTTTGACTCGATTCAAACAAGAACGGTTTTAAACGACAGACTCACGATAATCTGAAGTTAACCAAGGATAAACAACGAGCTCACGATAACTCGAAGTTTAGGTTCAGGTTTGACTCGATTCAAACAAGAACGGTTTTAGACGACAGACTCACGATAATCTAAAGTTGACAAAGGATAAACAAGGAGCTCACGATAACTCGAAGTCTAGGTTCAGGTTTGACTCGATTCAAACAAGAACGGTTTTAAATGACAGACTCACGATAATCTGAAGTTAACCAAGGATAAACAACGAGCTCACGATAACTCGAAGTCTAGGTTCAGGTTTGACTAGATTCAAACAAGAACGGTTTTAAACGACAGACTCACGATAATCTGAAGTTAACAAAGGATAAACAACGAGCTCACGATAACTCGAAGTCTAGGTTCAGGTTTGACTCGATTCAAACAAGAACGGTTTTAAACGACAGACTCACGATAATCTGAAGTTAACAAAGGATAAACAACGAGCTCACGATAACTCGAAGTCTAGGTTCAGGTTTGACTCGATTCAAACAAGAACGGTTTTAAATGACAGACTCACGATAATCTGAAGTTAACCAAGGATAAACAACGAGCTCACGATAACTCGAAGTCTAGGTTCAGGTTTGACTCGATTCAAACAAGAACGGTTTTAAACGACAGACTCACGATAATCTGAAGTTAACAAAGGATAAACAACGAGCTCACGATAACTCGAAGTCTAGGTTCAGGTTTGACTCGATTCAAACAAGAATGGTTTTAGACGACAGACTCACGATAATCTGAAGTTGACAAAGGATAAACAACGAGCTCACGAAAACTCAAAGTCTAGGTTCAGGTTTGACTCGATTCAAACAAGAACAGTTTTAAACGACAGACTCACGATAATCTGTAGTTAATAAAGGATAAACAATGAGCTCAAGATAACTCGAAGTCTAGGTTCAGGTTTGACTCGATTCAAACAAGAACGGTTTTAAACGATAGACTCACGATAATCTGAAGTTAACAAAGGATAAACAACGAGCTCACGATAACTCGAAGTTTAGGTTCATGTTTGACTCGATTCAAACAAGATGGTTTTAAATGACAGACTCACGATAATCTGAAGTTAGCAAAGGATAAACAACATGCTCACGATAACTCGAAGTTTAGGTTCAGGTTTGACTCGATTCAAACAAGAACGGTTTTAGACGACAGACTCACGATAATCTGAAGTTAGCAAAAGATAAAAAACGAGCTCACGATAACTCGAAGTCTAGGTTCAGGTTTGACTCGATTCAAACAAGAACGGTTTTAGACGACAGACTCACGATAATCTGAAGTTAACAAAGGATAAACAACGAGCTCACGATAACTCGAAGTCTAGGTTCAGGTTTGACTCGATTCAAACAAGAATGGTTTTAGACGACAGACTCACGATAATCTGAAGTTGACAAAGGATAAACAACGAGCTCACGATAACTCGAAGTCTAGGTTCAGGTTTGACTCGATTCAAACAAGAACAGTTTTAAACGACAGACTCACGATGATCTGAAGTTAATAAAGGATAAACAATGAGCTCACGATAACTCGAAGTCTAGGTTCAGGTTTGACTCGATTCAAACAAGAACGGTTTTAAACGACAGACTCACGATAATCTGAAGTTAACCAAGGATAAACAACGAGCTCACGATAACTCGAAGTTTAGGTTCAGGTTTGACTCGATGCAAACAAGAACGGTTTTAGACGACAGACTCACGATAATCTGAAGTTAACAAAAGATAAACAACGAGCTCACGATCACTCGAAGTCTAGGTTCAGGTTTGACTCGATTCAAACAAGAACGGTTTTAGACGACAGACTCACGATAATCTGAAGTTAACAAAGAATAAACAACGAGCTCACGATAACTCAAAGTCTATGTTCAGGTTTGACTCGATTCAAACAAGAACGGTTTTAAATAACAGACTCACGATAATCTGAAGTTAACAAATGATAAACAACGAGCTCACGATAACTCGAAGTTTAGGTTCATGTTTGACTCGATTCAAACAAGAACGGTTTTAAACGACAGACTCACGATAATCTGAAGTTAACAAATGATAAACAACGAGCTCACGATAACTCGAAGTCTAGGTTCAGGTTTGACTCGATTCAAACAAGAACAGTTTTAAACGACAGACTCACGATAATCTGAAGTTAACAAAGGATAAACAACGAGCTCACGATAACTCAAAGTTTGGGTTCATGTTTGACTCGATTCAAACAAGAACGGTTTTAAATCACAGACTCACGATAATCTGAAGTTAACAAAGGATAAACAACGAGCTCACGATAACTCGAAGTCTAGGTTCAGGTTTGACTCGATTCAAACAAGAACGATTTTAGACGACAGACTCACGATAATCTGAAGTTGACAAAGGATAAACAAGGAGCTCACGATAACTCGAAGTCTAGGTTCAGGTTTGACTAGATTCAAACAAGAACGGTTTTAAACGACAGACTCACGATAATCTGAAGTTAACAAAGGATAAACAACGAGCTCACGATAACTCGAATTATAATTTCAGGTTTGACTCGATTCAAACAAGAACGGTTTTAAATGACAGACTCACGATAATCTGAAGTTAACCAAGGATAAACAACGAGCTCACGATAACTCGAAGTCTAGGTTCAGGTTTAACTCGATTCAAACAAGAACGGTTTTAGACGACAGACTCACGATAATATGAAGTTAACAAAGGATAAACAATGAGCTCACGATAACTCGAAGTCTTGGTTCAGGTTTGACTCGATTCAAACAAGAATGGTTTTAGACGACAGACTCACGATAATCTGAAGTTGACAAAGGATAAACAACGAGCTCACGATAACTCGAAGTCTAGGTTCAGGTTTGACTCGATTCAAACAAGAACAGTTTTAAACGACAGACTCACGATGATCTGAAGTTAATAAAGGATAAACAATGAGCTCACGATAACTCGAAGTCTAGGTTCAGGTTTGACTCGATTCAAACAAGAACGGTTTTAAACGACAGACTCACGATAATCTGAAGTTAACCAAGGATAAACAACGAGCTCACGATAACTCGAAGTTTAGGTTCAGGTTTGACTCGATTCAAACAAGAACGGTTTTAGACGACAGACTCACGATAATCTGAAGTTAACAAAGAATAAACAACGAGCTCACGATAACTCAAAGTCTATGTTCAGGTTTGACTCGATTCAAACAAGAACGGTTTTAAACGACAGACTCACGATAATCTGAAGTAAACAAATGATAAACAACGAGCTCACGATAACTCGAAGTTTAGGTTCATGTTTGACTCGATTCAAACAAGAACGGTTTTAAACGACAGACTCACGATAATCTGAAGTTAACAAATGATAAACAACGAGCTCACGATAACTCGAAGTCTAGGTTCAGGTTTGACTCGATTCAAACAAGAACAGTTTTAAACGACAGACTCACGATAATCTGAAGTTAACAAAGGATAAACAACGAGCTCACGATAACTCGAAGTTTGGGTTCATGTTTGACTCGATTCAAACAAGAACGGTTTTAAATCACAGACTCACGATAATCTGAAGTTAACAAAGGATAAACAACGAGCTCACGATAACTCGAAGTCTAGGTTCAGGTTTGACTCGATTCAAACAAGAACGGTTTTAGACGACAGACTCACGATAATCTGAAGTTAATAAAGGATAAACAACGAGCTCACGATAACTCGAAGTCTAGGTTCAGGTTTGACTCGATTCAAACAAGAACGGTTTTAGATGACAGACTCACGATAATATGAAGTTAATAAAGGATAAACAACGAGCTCACGATAACTCGAAGTCTAAGTTCAGGTTTGACTCGATTCAAACAAGAACGATTTTAAACGACAGACTCACGATAATCTGAAGTTAACCAAGGATAAACAACGAGCTCACGATAACTCGAAGTCTAGGTTCAGGTTTAACTCGATTCAAACAAGAACGGTTTTAGACGACAGACTCACGAAAATCTTAAGTTAACAAAGGTTAAACAACAAGCTCACGATAACTCGAAGTTTAGGTTCAGGTTTGACTCGATTCAAACAAGAACGGTTTTAAACGACAGACTCACGATAATCTGAAGTTAACAAAAGATAAACAACGAGCTCACGATAACTCGAAGTCTAGGTTCAGGTTTGCCTCGATTCAAACAAGAACGATTCTAGACGACAGACTCACAATAATCTGAAGTTGACAAAGGATAAACAATGAGCTCACGATAACTCGAAGTCGAGGTTCAGGTTTGACTCGATTCAAACAAGAACGGTTTTAAACGACAGACTCACGATAATCTGAAGTTAACAAAGGATAAACAACGAGCTCACGATAACTCGAAGTCTAGGTTCAGGTTTGACTCGATTTAATCAAGAACGGTTTTAAACGACAGACTCACGATAATCTGAAGTTAACCAAGGATAAACAACGAGCTCACGATAACTCGAAGTCTAGGTTCAGGTTTGACTCGATTCAAACAAGAACAGTTTTAAATGACAGACTCACGATAATCTGAAGTTAACAAAGGATAAACAACGAGCTCATGATAACTCGAAGTTTAGGTTCATGTTTGACTCGATTCAAACAAGATGGTTTTAAATTACAGACTCACGATAATCTGAAGTTAGCAAAGGATAAACAACATGCTCACGATAACTCGAAGTTTAGGTTCAGGTTTGACTCGATTCAAACAAGAATGGTTTTAGACGACAGACTCACGATAATCTGAAGTTAGCAAAAGATAAACAACGAGCTCACGATAACTCGAAGTCTAGGTTCAGGTTTGACTCGATTCAAACAAGAACGGTTTTAGACGACAGACTCACGATAATCTAAAGTTGACAAAGGATAAACAACGAGCTCACGATAACTCGAAGTCTAGGTTCAGGTTTGACTCGATTCAAACAAGAACGGTTTTAAACGACAGACTCACGATAATCTGAAGTTAACCAAGGATAAACAACGAGCTCACGATAACTCGAAGTCTAGGTTCAGGTTTGACTCGATTCAAACAAGAACAGTTTTAAATGACAGACTCACGATAATCTGAAGTTAACAAAGGATAAACAATGAGCTCACGATAACTCGAAGTTTAGGTTCATGTTTGACTCGATTCAAACAAGATGGTTTTAAATGACAGACTCACGATAATCTGAAGTTAACCAAGGATAAACAACGAGCTCACGATAACTCGAAGTCTAGGTTCAGGTTTAACTCGATTCAAACAAGAACGGTTTTAGACGACAGACTCACGATAATATGAAGTTAACAAAGGATAAACAATGAGCTCACGATAACTCGAAGTCTAGGTTCAGGTTTGACTCGATTCAAACAAGAATGGTTTTAGACGACAGACTCACGATAATCTGAAGTTGACAAAGGATAAACAACGAGCTCACGATAACTCGAAGTCTAGGTTCAGGTTTGACTCGATTCAAACAAGAACAGTTTTAAACGACAGACTCACGATGATCTGAAGTTAATAAAGGATAAACAATGAGCTCACGATAACTCGAAGTCTAGGTTCAGGTTTGACTCGATTCAAACAAGAACGGTTTTAAATGACAGACTCACGATAATCTGAAGTTAACCAAGGATAAACAACGAGCTCACGATAACTCGAAGTTTAGGTTCAGGTTTGACTCGATTCAAACAAGAACGGTTTTAGACGACAGACTCACGATAATCTGAAGTTAACAAAGAATAAACAACGAGCTCACGATAACTCAAAGTCTATGTTCAGGTTTGACTCGATTCAAACAAGAACGGTTTTAAACGACAGACTCGCGATAATATGAAGTTAACAAATGATAAACAACGAGCTCACGATAACTCGAAGTTTAGGTTCATGTTTGACTCGATTCAAACAAGAACGGTTTTAAACGACAGACTCACGATAATCTGAAGTTAACAAATGATAAACAACGAGCTCACGATAACTCGAAGTCTAGGTTCAGGTTTGACTCGATTCAAACAAGAACAGTTTTAAACGAGAGACTCACGATAATCTGAAGTTAACAAAGGATAAACAACGAGCTCACGATAACTCGAAGTTTGGGTTCATGTTTGACTCGATTCAAACAAGAACGGTTTTAAATCACAGACTCACGATAATCTGAAGTTAACAAAGGATAAACAACGAGCTCACGATAACTCGAAGTCTAGGTTCAGGTTTGACTCGATTCAAACAAGAACGGTTTTAGACGACAGACTCACGATAATCTGAAGTTAATAAAGGATAAACAACGAGCTCACGATAACTCGAAGTCTAGGTTCAGGTTTGACTCGATTCAAACAAGAACGGTTTTAGACGACAGACTCACGATAATATGAAGTTAATAAAGGATAAACAACGAGCTCACGATAACTCGAAGTCTAAGTTCAGGTTTGACTCGATTCAAACAAGAACGATTTTAAACGACAGACTCACGATAATCTGAAGTTAACCAAGGATAAACAACGAGCTCACGATAACTCGAAGTCTAGGTTCAGGTTTGACTCGATTCAAACAAGAACGGTTTTAAACGACAGACTCACGATAATCTGAAGTTAACAAATGATAAACAACGAGCTCACGATAACTCGAAGTCTAGGTTCAGGTTTGACTCGATTCAAACAAGAACAGTTTTAAACGACAGACTCACGATAATCTGAAGTTAACAAAGGATAAACAACGAGCTCACGATAACTCGAAGTTTGGGTTCATGTTTGACTCGATTCAAACAAGAACGGTTTTAAATCACAGACTCACGATAATCTGAAGTTAACAAAGGATAAACAACGAGCTCACGATAACTCGAAGTTTAGGTTCATGTTTGACTCGATTCAGACAAGATGGTTTTAAATGACAGACTCACGATAATCTGAAGTTAACCAAGGATAAACAACGAGCTCACGATAACTCGAAGTCTAGGTTCAGGTTTAACTCGATTCAAACAAGAACGGTTTTAGACGACAGACTCACGATAATATGAAGTTAACAAAGGATAAACAATGAGCTCACGATAACTCGAAGTCTAGGTTCAGGTTTGACTCGATTCAAACAAGAATGGTTTTAGACGACAGACTCATGATAATCTGAAGTTGACAAAGGATAAACAACGAGCTCACGATAACTCGAAGTCTAGGTTCAGGTTTGACTCGATTCAAACAAGAACGGTTTTAAACGACAGACTCACGATAATCTGAAGTTAACAAATGATAAACAACGAGCTCACGATAACTCGAAGTCTAGGTTCAGGTTTGGCTCGATTCAAACAAGAACAGTTTTAAACGACAGACTCACGATAATCTGAAGTTAACAAAGGATAAACAACGAGCTCACGATAACTCGAAGTTTGGGTTCATGTTTGACTCGATTCAAACAAGAACGGTTTTAAATCACAGACTCACGATAATCTGAAGTTAACAAAGGATAAACAACGAGCTCACGATAACTCGAAGTTTAGGTTCATGTTTGACTCGATTCAGACAAGATGGTTTTAAATGACAGACTCACGATAATCTGAAGTTATCCAAGGATAAACAACGAGCTCACGATAACTCGAAGTCTAGGTTCAGGTTTAACTCGATTCAAACAAGAACGGTTTTAGACGACAGACTCACGATAATATGAAGTTAACAAAGGATAAACAATGAGCTCACGATAACTCGAAGTCTAGGTTCAGGTTTGACTCGATTCAAACAAGAATGGTTTTAGACGACAGACTCATGATAATCTGAAGTTGACAAAGGATAAACAACGAGCTCACGATAACTCGAAGTCTAGGTTCAGGTTTGACTCGATTCAAACAAGAACAGTTTTAAACGACAGACTCACGATGATCTGAAGTTAATAAAGGATAAACAATGAGCTCATGATAACTCGAAGTCTAGGTTCAGGTTTGACTCGATTCAAACAAGAACGGTTTTAAATGACAGACTCACGATAATCTGAAGTTAACCAAGGATAAACAACGAGCTCACGATAACTCGAAGTTTAGGTTCAGGTTTGACTCGATTCAAACAAGAACGGTTTTAGACGACAGACTCACGATAATCTGAAGTTAACAAAGAATAAACAACGAGCTCACGATAACTCAAAGTCTATGTTCAGGTTTGACTCGATTCAAACAAGAACGGTTTTAAACGACAGACTCACGATAATCTGAAGTTAACAAATGATAAACAACGAGCTCACGATAACTCAAAGTTTAGGTTCATGTTTGACTCGATTCAAACAAGAACGGTTTTAAACGACAGACTCACGATAATCTGAAGTTAACAAATGATAAACAACGAGCTCACGATAACTCGAAGTCTAGGTTCAGGTTTGACTCGATTCAAACAAGAACAGTTTTAAACGACAGACTCACGATAATCTGAAGTTAACAAAGGATAAACAACGAGCTCACGATAACTCGAAGTTTGGGTTCATGTTTGACTCGATTCAAACAAGAACGGTTTTAAATCACAGACTCACGATAATCAGAAGTTAACAAAGGATAAACAACGAGCTCACGATAACTCGAAGTCTAGGTTCAGGTTTGACTCGATTCAAACAAGAACGGTTTTAGACGACAGACTCACGATAATCTGAAGTTAATAAAGGATAAACAACGAGCTCACGATAACTCGAAGTCTAGGTTCAGGTTTGACTCGATTCAAACAAGAACGGTTTTAGACGACAGACTCACGATAATATGAAGTTAATAAAGGATAAACAACGAGCTCACGATAACTCGAAGTCTAAGTTCAGGTTTGACTCGATTCAAACAAGAACGATTTTAAACGACAGACTCACGATAATCTGAAGTTAACCAAGGATAAACAACGAGCTCACGATAACTCGAAGTCTAGGTTCAGGTTTGACTCGATTCAAACAAGAACGGTTTTAGACGACAGACTCACGATAATCTAAAGTTGACAAAGGATAAACAATGAGCTCACGATAACTCGAAGTCTAGGTTCAGGTTTGACTCGATTCAAACAAGAACGGTTTTAAACGACAGACTCACGATAATCTGAAGTTAACAAATGATAAACAACGAGCTCACGATAACTCGAAGTCTAGGTTCAGGTTTGACTCAATTCAAACAAGAACAGTTTTAAACGACAGACTCACGATAATCTGAAGTTAACAAAGGATAAACAACGAGCTCACGATAACTCGAAAATTGGGTTCATGTTTGACTCGATTCAAACAAGAACGGTTTTAAATCACAGACTCACGATAATCTGAAGTTAACAAAGGATAAACAACGAGCTCACGATAACTCGAAGTCTAGGTTCAGGTTTGACTCGATTCAAACAAGAACGGTTTTAGACGACAGACTCACGATAATCTGAAGTTAATAAAGGATAAACAACGAGCTCACGATAACTCGAAGTCTAGGTTCAGGTTTGACTCGATTCAAACAAGAACGGTTTTAGACGACAGACTCACGATAATATGAAGTTAATAAAGGATAAACAACGAGCTCACGATAACTCGAAGCCTAAGTTCAGGTTTGACTCGATTCAAACAAGAACGATTTTAAACGACAGACTCACGATAATCTGAAGTTAACCAAGGATAAACAACGAGCTCACGATAACTCGAAGTCTAGGTTCAGGTTTGACTCGATTCAAACAAGAACGGTTTTAGACGACAGACTCACGATAATCTAAAGTTGACAAAGGATAAACAATGAGCTCACGATAACTCGAAGTCTAGGTTCAGGTTTGACTCGATTCAAACAAGAACGGTTTTAAACGACAGACTCACGATAATCTGAAGTTAACAAATGATAAACAACGAGCTCACGATAACTCGAAGTCTAGGTTCAGGTTTGACTCGATTCAAACAAGAACAGTTTTAAACGACAGACTCACGATAATCTGAAGTTAACAAAGGATAAACAACGAGCTCACGATAACTCGAAGTTTGGGTTCATGTTTGACTCGATTCAAACAAGAACGGTTTTAAATCACAGACTCACGATAATCTGAAGTTAACAAAGGATAAACAACGAGCTCACGATAACTCGAAGTCTAGGTTCAGGTTTGACTCGATTCAAACAAGAACGGTTTTAGACGACAGACTCACGATAATCTGAAGTTAATAAAGGATAAACAACGAGCTCACGATAACTCGAAGTCTAGGTTCAGGTTTGACTCGATTCAAACAAGAACGGTTTTAGACGACAGACTCACGATAATATGAAGTTAATAAAGGATAAACAACGAGCTCACGATAACTCGAAGTCTAAGTTCAGGTTTGACTCGATTCAAACAAGAACGATTTTAAACGACAGACTCACGATAATCTGAAGTTAACCAAGGATAAACAACGAGCTCACGATAACTCGAAGTCTAGGTTCAGGTTTGACTCGATTCAAACAAGAACGGTTTTAGACGACAGACTCACGATAATCTAAAGTTGACAAAGGATAAACAATGAGCTCACGATAACTCGAAGTCTAGGTTCAGGTTTGACTCGATTCAAACAAGAACGGTTTTAAACGACAGACTCACGATAATCTGAAGTTAACAAATGATAAACAACGAGCTCACGATAACTCGAAGTCTAGGTTCAAGTTTGACTCGATTCAAACAAGAACAGTTTTAAACGACAGACTCACGATAATCTGAAGTTAACAAAGGATAAACAACGAGCTCACGATAACTCGAAGTTTGGGTTCATGTTTGACTCGATTCAAACAAGAACGGTTTTAAATCACAGACTCACGATAATCTGAAGTTAACAAAGGATAAACAACGAGCTCACGATAACTCGAAGTCTAGGTTCAGGTTTGACTCGATTCAAACAAGAACGGTTTTAGACGACAGACTCACGAAAATCTTAAGTTAACAAAGGTTAAACAACAAGCTCACGATAACTCGAAGTTTAGGTTCAGGTTTGACTCGATTCAAACAAGAACGGTTTTAAACGACAGACTCACGATAATCTGAAGTTAACAAAAGATAAACAACGAGCTCACGATAACTCGAAGTCTAGGTTCAGGTTTGCCTCGATTCAAACAAGAACGATTTTAGACGACAGACTCACAATAATCTGAAGTTGACAAAGGATAAACAATGAGCTCACGATAACTCGAAGTCGAGGTTCAGGTTTGACTCGATTCAAACAAGAACGGTTTTAAACGACAGACTCACGATAATCTGAAGTTAACAAAGGATAAACAACTAGCTCACGATAACTCGAAGTCTAGGTTCAGGTTTGACTCGATTCAAACAAGAACGGTTTTAAACGACAGACTCACGATAATCTGAAGTTAACCAAGGATAAACAACGAGCTCACGATAACTCGAAGTTTAGGTTCATGTTTGACTCGATTCAAATAAGATGGTTTTAAATTACAGACTCACGATAATCTGAAGTTAGCAAAGGATAAACAACATGCTCACGATAACTCGAAGTTTAGGTTCAGGTTTGACTCGATTCAAACAAGAATGGTTTTAGACGACAGACTCACGATAATCTGAAGTTAGCAAAAGATAAACAACGAGCTCACGATAACTCGAAGTCTAGGTTCAGGTTTGACTCGATTCAAATAAGAACGGTTTTAGACGACAGACTCACGATAATCTGAAGTTGACAAAGGATAAACAACGAGCTCACGATAACTCGAAGTCTAGGTTCAGGTTTGACTAAATTCAAACAAGAACGGTTTTAAACGACAGACTCACGATAATCTGAAGTTAACAAAGGATAAACAACGAGCTAACGATAACTCGAAGTCTAGGTTCAGGTTTGACTCGATTCAAACAAGAACGGTTTTAAATGACAGACTCACGATAATCTGAAGTTAACCAAGGATAAACAACGAGTTCACGATAACTCGAAATCTAGGTTCAGGTTTGACTTGATTCAAACAAGAACGGTTTTAAACGACAGATTCACGATAATCTGAAGTTAACAAATGATACACAACGAGCTGACGATAACTCGAAGTTTAGGTTCAGGTTTGACCCGATTCAAACAAGAAGAGTTTTAAATGACAGACTCACGATAATCTGAAGTTAACAAAGGATAAACAACGAGCTCACGATAACTCGAAGTCTCAGTTCAGGTTTGACTCCATTCAAACAAGAACGGTTTTAAATGACAGACTCACGATAATCTGAAGTTAACCAAGGATAAACAACGAGCTCACGATAACTCGAAGTCTAGGTTCAGGTTTGACTCGATTCAAACAAGAACGGTTTTAAACGACAGACTCACGATAATCTGAAGTTAGCAAAAGATAAACAACGAGCTCACGATAACTCGAAGTCTAGGTTCAGGTTTGACTCGATTCAAACAAGAACAGTTTTAAACGACAGACTCACGATAATCTGAAGTTAATAAAGGATAAACAATGAGCTCACGATAACTCGAAGTCTAGGTTCAGGTTTGACTCGATTCAAACAAGAACGGTTTTAAACGACAGACTCACGATAATCTGAAGTTAACAAAGGATAAACAACGAGCTCACGATAACTCGAAGTTTAGGTTCATGTTTGACTCGATTCAAACAAGATGCTTTTAAATGACAGACTCACGATAATCTGAAGTTAGCAAAGGATAAACAACATGCTCACGATAACTCGAAGTTTAGGTTCAGGTTTGACTCGATTCAAACAAGAACGGTTTTAGACGACAGACTCACGATAATCTGAAGTTAGCAAAAGATAAACAACGAGCTCACGATAACTCGAAGTCTAGGTTCAGGTTTGACTCGATTCAAACAAGAACGGTTTTAGACGACAGACTCACGATAATCTGAAGTTGACAAAGGATAAACAACGAGCTCACGATAACTCGAAGTCTAGGTTCAGGTTTGACTCGATTCAAACAAGAACGGTTTTAAACGACAGACTCACGATAATCTGAAGTTAATAAAGGATAAACAATGAGCTCACGATAACTCGAAGTCTAGGTTCAGGTTTGACTCGATTCAAACAAGAACGGTTTTAAACGACAGACTCACGATAATCTGAAGTTAACAAAGGATAAACAACGAGCTCACGATAACTCGAAGTTTAGGTTCATGTTTGACTCGATTCAAAAAAGATGCTTTTAAATTACAGACTCACGATAATCTGAAGTTAGCAAAGGATAAACAACATGCTCACGATAACTCGAAGTTTAGGTTCAGGTTTGACTCGATTCAAACAAGAACGGTTTTAGACGACAGACTCACGATAATATGAAGTTAGCAAAAGATAAACAACGAGCTCACGATAACTCGAAGTCTAGGTTCAGGTTTGACTCGATTCAAACAAGAACGGTTTTAGACGACAGACTCACGATAATCTGAAGTTGACAAAGGATAAACAACGAGCTCACGATAACTCGAAGTCTAGGTTCAGGTTTGACTAGATTCAAACAAGAACGGTTTTAAACGACAGACTCACGATAATCTGAAGTTTACAAAGGATAAACAACGAGCTCACGATAACTCGAAGTCTAGGTTCAGGTTTGACTCGATTCAAACAAGAACGGTTTTAAATGACAGACTCACGATAATCTGAAGTTAACCAAGGATAAACAACGAGCTCATGATAACTCGAAGTCTAGGTTCAGGTTTGACTCGATTCAAACAAGAACGGTTTTAAACGACAGACTCACGATAATCTGAAGTTAACAAAGGATAAACAACGAGCTCACGATAACTCGAAGTCTAGGTTCAGGTTTGACTCGATTCAAACAAGAATGGTTTTAGACGACAGACTCACGATAATCTGAAGTTAACAAAGGATAAACAACGAGCTCACGATAACTCGAAGTCTAGGTTCAGGTTTGACTCGATTCAAACAAGAACGGTTTTAAACGACAGACTCACGATAATCTGAAGTTAACCAAGGATAAACAACGAGCTCACGATAACTCGAAATCTAGGTTCAAGTTTGACTCGATTCAAACAAGAGCGGTTTTAAATGACAGACTCACGATAATCTGAAGTTAACCAAGGATAAACAACGAGCTCACGATAACTCGAAATCTAGGTTCAAGTTTGACTCGATTCAAACAAGAACGGTTTTAAACGACATATTCACGATAATCTGAAGTTAACAAATGATACACAACGAGCTCACGATAACACGAAGTTTAGGTTCAGGTTTGACCCGATTCAAACAAGAACAGTTTTAAATGACAGACTCACAATAATCTGAAGTTAACAAAGGATAAACAACGAGCTCACGATAACTCGAAGTTTAGGTTCATGTTTGACTCGATTCAAAAAGGATGGTTTTAAATTACAGACTCACGATAATCTGAAGTTAGCAAAGGATAAACAACATGCTCACGATAACTCGAAGTTTAGGTTCAGGTTTGACTCGATTCAAACAAGAACGGTTTTAGACGACAGACTCACGATAATCTGAAGTTAGCAAAAGATAAACAACGAGCTCACGATAACTCGAAGTCTAGGTTCAGGTTTGACTCGATTCAAACAAGAACGGTTTTAGACGACAGACTCATGATAATCTGAAGTTGACAAAGGATAAACAACGAGCTCACGATAACTCGAAGTCTAGGTTCAGGTTTGACTAGATTCAAACAAGAACGGTTTTAAACGACAGACTCACGATAATCTGAAGTTAACAAAGGATAAACAACGAGCTCACGATAACTCGAAGTCTAGGTTCAGGTTTGACTCGATTCAAACAAGAACGGTTTTAAATGACAGACTCACGATAATCTGAAGTTAACCAAGGATAAACAACGAGCTCACGATAACTCGAAGTCTAGGTTCAGGTTTGACTCGATTCAAACAAGAACGGTTTTAAACGACAGACTCACGATAATCTGAAGTTAACAAAGGATAAACAACGAGCTCACGATAACTCAAAGTCTAGGTTCAGGTTTGACTCAATTCAAACAAGAATGGTTTTAGACGACAGACTCACGATAATCTGAAGTTGACAAAGGATAAACAACGAGCTCACGATAACTCGAAGTCTAGGTTCAGGTTTGACTCGATTCAAACAAGAACGGTTTTAAACGACAGACTCACGATAATCTGAAGTTAACAAAGGATAAACAACGAGCTCACGATAACTTGAAGTTTAGGTTCATGTTTGACTCGATTCAAACAAGAACGGTTTTAAACGACAGACTCACGATAATCTGAAGTTAACAAAGGATAAACAACGAGCTCACGATAACTCGAAGTTTAGGTTCAGGTTTGACTCGATTCAAACAAGAACGGTTTTAGACGACAGACTCACGATAATCTGTTGTTAACAAAAGATAAACAACGAGCTCACGATAACTCGAAGTCTAGGTTCAGGTTTGACTCGATTCAAACAAGAACGGTTTTAGAAGACAGACTCACAATAATCTGAAGTTGACAAAGGATAAACAATGAGCTCACGATAACTCGAAGTCTAGGTTCAGGTTTGACTCGATTCAAACAAGAACGGTTTTAAACGACAGACTCACGATAATCTGATGTTAACATGGGATAAACAACGAGCTCACGATAACTCGAAGTCTAGGTTCAGGTTTGACTCGATTCAAACAAGAACGGTTTTAAACGACAGACTCACGATAATCTGAATTTAACCAAGGCATAAACAATGAGCTCACGATAACTCGAAGTCTAGGTTCAGGTTTGACTAGATTCAAACAAGAACAGTTTTAGACGACAGACTCACGATAATCTGAAGTTAACAAGGCATAAACAATGAGCTCACGATAACTCGAAGTCTAGGTTCAGGTTTGACTCGATTCAAACAAGAACGATTTTAGACGATAGACTCACGATAATCTGAAGGTAACAAAGGATAAACAACGAGCTCACTATAACTCCAAGTCTAGATTCAGGTTTGACTCGATTCAAACAAGAACGGTTTTAAACGACAGACTCACGATAATCTGAAGTTAACAAAGGATAAACAACGAGCTCACGATAACTTGAAGTCTAGGTTCAGGTTTGACTCGATTCAAACAAGAACGGTTTTAAACAACAGACTCACGATAATCTGAAGTTAACAAAGGATAAACAATGAGCTCACGATAACTCAAAGTCTAGGTTCAGGTTTGACTCGATTCAAAGAAGAATGGTTTTAAACGACAGATTCACGATAATCTGAAGTTAACAAATGATACACAACGAGCTCACGATAACTCGAAGTTTAGGTTCAGGTTTGACTCGATTCAAACAAGAACAGTTTTAAACGACAGACTCACGATAATCTGAAGTTGACAAAGGATAAATAACGAGCTCACGATAACTCGAAGTCTAGGTTCAGGTTTGACTAGATTCAAACAAGAACGGTTTTAAACGACAGACTCACGATAATCTGAAGTTAATAAAGGATAAACAACGAGCTCACGATAACTCGAAGTTTAGGTTCAGGTTTGACTCGATTCAAACAAGAACGGTTTTAAACGACAGACTCACGATAATATGAAGTTAACCAAGGATAAACAACGAGCTCACGATAACTCAAAGTTTAGGTTCAGGTTTGACTCGATTCAAACAAGAACGGTTTTAGACGACAGACTCACGATAATCTGAAGTTAACAAAAGATAAACAACGAGCTCACGATAACTCGAAGTCTAGGTTCAGGTTTGACTCGATTCAAACAAGAACGGTTTTAGACGACAGACTCACGATAATCTGAAGTTAACAAAGGATAAACAACGAGCTCACGATAACTCGAAGTCTATGTTCAGGTTTGACTCGATTCAAACAAGAACGGTTTTAAACGACAGACTCACGATAATCTGAAGTTAACAAATGATAAACAACGAGCTCACGATAACTCGACGTTTAGGTTCATGTTTGACTCAATTCAAACAAAATGGTTTTAAATGACAGACTCACGATAATCTGAAGTTAGCAAAGGATAAACAACATGCTCACGATAACTCGAAGTTTAGGTTCAGGTTTGACTCCATTCAAACAAGAACGGTTTTAGACGACAGACTCACGATAATCTGAAGTTAGCAAAAGATAAACAACGAGCTCACGATAACTCGAAGTCTAGGTTCAGGTTTGACTCGATTCAAACAAGAACGGTTTTAGACGACAGACTCACGATAATCTGAAGTTAACAAAGGATAAACAATGAGCTCACGATAACTCGAAGTCTAGGTTCAGGTTTGACTCGATTCAAACAAGAACGGTTTTAAACGACAGACTCACGATAATCTGAAGTTAACAAAGGATAAACAACGAGCTCACGATAACTCGAAGTCTAGGTTCAGGTTTGACTCGATTCAAACAAGAACGGTTTTAAACGACAGACTCACGATAATCTGAAGTTAACAAAGGATAAACAACGAGCTCACGATAACTCGAAGTTTAGGTTCATGTTTGACTCGATTCAAAAAAGATGCTTTTAAATTACAGACTCACGATAATCTGAAGTTAGCAAAGGATAAACAACATGCTCACGATAACTCGAAGTTTAGGTTCAGGTTTGACTCGATTCAAACAAGAACGGTTTTAGACGACAGACTCACGATAATCTGAAGTTAGCAAAAGATAAACAACGAGCTCACGATAACTCGAAGTCTAGGTTCAGGTTTGACTCGATTCAAACAAGAACGGTTTTAGACGACAGACTCACGATAATCTGAAGTTGACAAAGGATAAACAACGAGCTCACGATAACTCGAAGTCTAGGTTCAGGTTTGACTAGATTCAAACAAGAACGGTTTTAAACGACAGACTCACGATAATCTGAAGTTTACAAAGGATAAACAACGAGCTCACGATAACTCGAAGTCTAGGTTCAGGTTTGACTCGATTCAAACAAGAACGGTTTTAAATGACAGACTCACGATAATCTGAAGTTAACCAAGGATAAACAACGAGCTCATGATAACTCGAAGTCTAGGTTCAGGTTTGACTCGATTCAAACAAGAACGGTTTTAAACGATAGACTCACGATAATCTGAAGTTAACAAAGGATAAACAACGAGCTCACGATAACTCGAAGTCTAGGTTCAGGTTTGACTCGATTCAAACAAGAATGGTTTTAGACGACAGACTCACGATAATCTGAAGTTAACAAAGGATAAACAACGAGCTCACGATAACTCGAAGTCTAGGTTCAGGTTTGACTCGATTCAAACAAGAACGGTTTTAAACGACAGACTCACGATAATCTGAAGTTAACCAAGGATAAACAACGAGCTCACGATAACTCGAAATCTAGGTTCAAGTTTGACTCGATTCAAACAAGAACGGTTTTAAATGACAGACTCACGATAATCTGAAGTTAACCAAGGATAAACAACGAGCTCACGATAACTCGAAATCTAGGTTCAAGTTTGACTCGATTCAAACAAGAACGGTTTTAAACGACATATTCACGATAATCTGAAGTTAACAAATGATACACAACGAGCTCACGATAACACGAAGTTTAGGTTCAGGTTTGACCCGATTCAAACAAGAACATTTTTAAATGACAGACTCACAATAATCTGAAGTTAACAAAGGATAAACAACGAGCTCACGATAACTCGAAGTTTAGGTTCATGTTTGACTCGATTCAAAAAGGATGGTTTTAAATTACAGACTCACGATAATCTGAAGTTAGCAAAGGATAAACAACATGCTCACGATAACTCGAAGTTTAGGTTCAGGTTTGACTCGATTCAAACAAGAACGGTTTTAGACGACAGACTCACGATAATCTGAAGTTAGCAAAAGATAAACAACGAGCTCACGATAACTCGAAGTCTAGGTTCAGGTTTGACTCGATTCAAACAAGAACGGTTTTAGACGACAGACTCATGATAATCTGAAGTTGACAAAGGATAAACAACGAGCTCACGATAACTCGAAGTCTAGGTTCAGGTTTGACTAGATTCAAACAAGAACGGTTTTAAACGACAGACTCACGATAATCTGAAGTTAACAAAGGATAAACAACGAGCTCACGATAACTCGAAGTCTAGGTTCAGGTTTGACTCGATTCAAACAAGAACGGTTTTAAATGACAGACTCACGATAATCTGAAGTTAACCAAGGATAAACAACGAGCTCACGATAACTCAAAGTCTAGGTTCAGGTTTGACTCGATTCAAACAAGAACGGTTTTAAACGACAGACTCACGATAATCTGAAGTTAACAAAGGATAAACAACGAGCTCACGATAACTCAAAGTCTAGGTTCAGGTTTGACTCAATTCAAACAAGAATGGTTTTAGACGACAGACTCACGATAATCTGAAGTTGACAAAGGATAAACAACGAGCTCACGATAACTCGAAGTCTAGGTTCAGGTTTGACTCGATTCAAACAAGAACGGTTTTAAACGACAGACTCACGATAATCTGAAGTTAACAAAGGATAAACAACGAACTCACGATAACTTGAAGTTTAGGTTCATGTTTGACTCGATTCAAACAAGAACGGTTTTAAACGACAGACTCACGATAATCTGAAGTTAACAAAGGATAAACAACGAGCTCACGATAACTCGAAGTTTAGGTTCAGGT
Organism: Lathyrus tuberosus; assembly: GCA_022829125.1. NCBI lineage: Eukaryota > Viridiplantae > Streptophyta > Magnoliopsida > Fabales > Fabaceae > Lathyrus > Lathyrus tuberosus. The sequence continues at coordinate 12,297,309 of JALAZF010000117.1, forward strand.
TTGACTCGATTCAAACAAGAACGGTTTTAGACGACAGACTCACGATAATCTGTTGTTAACAAAAGATAAACAACGAGCTCACGATAACTCGAAGTCTAGGTTCAGGTTTGACTCGATTCAAACAAGAACGGTTTTAGATGACAGACTCACAATAATCTGAAGTTGACAAAGGATAAACAATGAGCTCACGATAACTCGAAGTCTAGGTTCAGGTTTGACTCGATTCAAACAAGAACGGTTTTAAACGACAGACTCACGATAATCTGATGTTAACAAGGGATAAACAACGAGCTCACGATAACTCGAAGTCTAGGTTCAGGTTTGACTCGATTCAAACAAGAACGGTTTTAAACGACAGACTCACGATACTCTGAATTTAACCAAGGCATAAACAATGAGCTCACGATAACTCGAAGTCTAGGTTCAGGTTTGACTAGATTCAAACAAGAACGGTTTTAGACGACAGACTCACGATAATCTGAAGTTAACAAGGCATAAACAATGAGCTCACGATAACTCGAAGTCTAGGTTCAGGTTTGACTCGATTCAAACAAGAACGATTTTAGACGATAGACTCACGATAATCTGAAGTTAACAAAGGATAAACAACGAGCTCACTATAACTCCAAGTCTAGATTCAGGTTTGACTCGATTCAAACAAGAACGGTTTTAAACGACAGACTCACGATAATCTGAAGTTAACAAAGGATAAACAACGAGCTCACGATAACTTGAAGTCTAGGTTCAGGTTTGACTCGATTCAAACAAGAACGGTTTTAAACAACAGACTCACGATAATCTGAAGTTAACAAAGGATAAACAATGAGCTCACGATAACTCAAAGTCTAGGTTCAGGTTTGACTCGATTCAAACAAGAATGGTTTTAAACGACAGATTCACGATAATCTGAAGTTAACAAATGATACACAACGAGCTCACGATAACTCGAAGTTTAGGTTCAGGTTTGACTCGATTCAAACAAGAACAGTTTTAAATGACAGACTCACGATAATCTGAAGTTAACAAAGGATAAACAACGAGCTCACGATAACTCGAAGTTTAGGTTCATGTTTGACTCGATTCAAACAAGATGGTTTTAAATGACAGACTCACGATAATCTGAAGTTAGCAAAGGATAAACAACATGCACACGATAACTCGAAGTTTAGGTTCAGGTTTGACTCGATTCAAACAAGAACGGTTTTAGACGACAGACTCACGATAATCTGAAGTTGACAAAGGATAAATAACGAGCTCACGATAACTCGAAGTCTAGGTTCAGGTTTGACTAGATTCAAACAAGAACGGTTTTAAACGACAGACTCGCGATAATCTGAAGTTAATAAAGGATAAACAACGAGCTCACGATAACTCGAAGTCTAGGTTCAGGTTTGACTCGATTCAAACAAGAACGGTTTTAAACGACAGACTCACGATAATATGAAGTTAACCAAGGATAAACAACGAGCTCACGATAACTCAAAGTTTAGGTTCAGGTTTGACTCGATTCAAACAAGAACGGTTTTAGACGACAGACTCACGATAATCTGAAGTTAACAAAAGATAAACAACGAGCTCACGATAACTCGAAGTCTAGGTTCAGGTTTGACTCGATTCAAACAAGAACGGTTTTAGACGACAGACTCACGATAATCTGAAGTTAACAAAGGATAAACAACGAGCTCACGATAACTCGAAGTCTATGTTCAGGTTTGACTCGATTCAAACAAGAACGGTTTTAAACGACAGACTCACGATAATCTGAAGTTAACAAAGGATAAACAACGAGCTCACGATAACTCGAAGTCTATGTTCAGGTTTGACTCGATTCAAACAAGAACGGTTTTAAACGACAGACTCACGATAATCTGAAGTTAACAAAGGATAAACAACGAGCTCACGATAACTCGAAGTCTATGTTCAGGTTTGACTCGATTCAAACAAGAACGGTTTTAAACGACAGACTCACGATAATCTGAAGTTAACAAATGATAAACAACGAGCTCACGATAACTCGACGTTTAGGTTCATGTTTGACTCAATTCAAACAAAATGGTTTTAAATGACAGACTCACGATAATCTGAAGTTAGCAAAGGATAAACAACATGCTCACGATAACTCGAAGTTTAGGTTCAGGTTTGACTCGATTCAAACAAGAACGGTTTTAGACGACAGACTCACGATAATCTGAAGTTAGCAAAAGATAAACAACGAGCTCACGATAACTCGAAGTCTAGGTTCAGGTTTGACTCGATTCAAACAAGAACGGTTTTAGACGACAGACTCACGATAATCTGAAGTTAACAAAGGATAAACAATGAGCTCACGATAACTCGAAGTCTAGGTTCAGGTTTGACTCGATTCAAACAAGAACGGTTTTAAACGACAGACTCACGATAATCTGAAGTTAACAAAGGATAAACAACGAGCTCACGATAACTCGAAGTCTAGGTTCAGGTTTGACTCGATTCAAACAAGAACGGTTTTAAACGACAGACTCACGATAATATGAAGTTAACCAAGGATAAACAACGAGCTCACGATAACTCGAAGTCTAGGTTCAGGTTTGACTAGATTCAAACAAGAACGGTTTTAAACGACAGACACACGATAATCTGAAGTTAACAAAGGATAAACAACGAGCTCACGATAACTCGAAGTCTAGGTTCAGGTTTCACTCGATTCAAACAAGAACGGTTTTAAACGACAGACTCACGATAATATGAAGTTAACCAAGGATAAACAACGAGCTCACGATAACTCGAAGTTTAGGTTCAGGTTTGACTCGATTCAAACAAGAACGGTTTTAGACGACAGACTCACGATAATCTGAAGTTAACAAAAGATAAACAACGAGCTCACGATAACTCGAAGTCTAGGTTCAGGTTTGACTCGATTCAAACAAGAACGGTTTTAGACGACAGACTCACGATAATCTGAAGTTAACAAAGGATAAACAACGAGCTCACGATAACTCGAAGTCTATGTTCAGGTTTTACTCGATTCAAACAAGAACGGTTTTAAACGACAGACTCACGATAATCTGAAGTTAACAAATGATAAACAACGAGCTCACGATAACTCGAAGTTTAGGTTCATGTTTGACTCAATTCAAACAAAATGGTTTTAAATGACAGACTCACGATAATCTGAAGTTAGCAAAGGATAAACAACATGCTCACGATAACTCGAAGTTTAGGTTCAGGTTTGACTCGATTCAAACAAGAACGGTTTTAGACGACAGACTCACGATAATCTGAAGTTAGCAAAAGATAAACAACGAGCTCACGATAACTCGAAGTCTAGGTTCAGGTTTGACTCGATTCAAACAAGAACGGTTTTAGACGACAGACTCACGATAATCTATAGTTTACAAAGGATAAATAACGAGCTCACGATAACTCGAAGTCTAGGTTCAGGTTTGACTAGATTCAAACAAGAACGGTTTTAAACGACAGACTCACGATAATCTAAAGTTAACAAAGGATAAACAACGAGCTCATGATAACTGGAAGTCTAGGTTCAGGTTTGACTCGATTCAAACAAGAACGGTTTTAAACGACAGACTCACGATAATATGAAGTTAACCAAGGATAAACAACGAGCTCACGATAACTCGAAGTCTAGGTTCAGGTTTGACTAGAGTCAAACAAGAACGGTTTTAAATGACAGACTCACGATAATCTGAAGTTAACAAAGGATAAACAACGAGCTCACGATAACTCAAAGTCTAGGTTCAGGTTTGACTCGATTCAAACAAGAACGGTTTTAAACGACAGACTCACGATAATCTGAAGTTAACCAAGGATAAACAACGACCTCACGATAACTCGAAGTTTAGGTTCAGGTTTGACTCGATTCAAACAAGAACGGTTTTAGACGACAGACTCACGATAATCTGAAGTTAACAAAAGATAAACCTCGAGCTCACGATAACTCAAAGTCTAGGTTCAGGTTTGACTCGATTCAAACAATAACGGTTTTAGACGACAGACTCACGATAATCTGAAGTTAACAAAGGATAAACAACGAGCTCACGATAACTCGAAGTCTATGTTCAGGTTTGACTCGATTCAAACAAGAACGGTTTTAAACGACAGACTCACGATAATCTGAAGTTAACAAATGATAAACAACGAGCTCACGATAACTCGAAGTTTAGGTTCATGTTTGACTCGATTCAAACAAGATGGTTTTAAATGACAGACTCACGATAATCTGAAGTTAGCAAAGGATAAACAACATGCTCACGATAACTCGAAGTTTAGGTTCAGGTTTGACTCGATTCAAACAAGAACGGTTTTAGACGACAGACTCACGATAATCTGAAGTTAGCAAAAGATAAACAACGAGCTCACGATAACTCGAAGTCTAGGTTCAGGTTTGACTCGATTCAAACAAGAACGGTTTTAGACGACAGACTCACGATAATCTGAAGTTGACAAAGGATAAATAACGAGCTCATGATAACTCGAAGTCTAGGTTCAGGTTTGACTCGATTCAAACAAGAACGGTTTTAAACGACAGACTCACGATAATCTGAAGTTAACCAAGGATAAACAACGAGCTCACGATAAATCGAAGTCTAGGTTCAGGTTTGACTAGATTCAAACAAGAACGGTTTTAAACGACAGACTCACGTTAATCTGAAGTTAACAAAGGATAAACAACGAGCTCACGATAACTCGAAGTCTAGGTTCAGGTTTGACTCGATTCAAACAAGAACGGTTTTAAACGACATACTCACGATAATCTGAAGTTAACCAAGGATAAACAACGACCTCACGATAACTCGAAGTTTAGGTTCAGGTTTGACTCGATTCAAACAAGAACGGTTTTAGACGACAGACTCACGATAATCTGAAGTTAACAAAAGATAAACAACGAGTTCACGATAACTCGAAGTCTAGGTTCAGGTTTGACTCGATTCAAACAAGAACGGTTTTAGACGACAGACTCACGATAATCTGAAGTTAACAAAGGATAAACAACGAGCTCACGATAACTCGAAGTCTATGTTCAGGTTTGACTCGATTCAAACAAGAACGGTTTTAAACGACAGACTCACGATAATCTGAAGTTAACAAATGATAAACAACGAGCTCACGATAACTCGAAGTTTAGGTTCATGTTTGACTCAATTCAAACAAAATGGTTTTAAATGACAGACTCACGATAATCTGAAGTTAGCAAAGGATAAACAACATGCTCACGATAACTCGAAGTTTAGGTTCAGGTTTGACTCGATTCAAACAAGAACGGTTTTAGACGACAGACTCACGATAATCTGAAGTTAGCAAAAGATAAACAACGAGCTCACGATAACTCGAAGTCTAGGTTCAGGTTTGACTCGATTCAAACAAGAACGGTTTTAGACGACAGACTCACGATAATCTAAAGTTTACAAAGGATAAATAACGAGCTCACGATAACTCGAAGTCTAGGTTCAGGTTTGACTAGATTCAAACAAGAACGGTTTTAAACGACAGACTCACGATAATCTAAAGTTAACAAAGGATAAACAACGAGCTCATGATAACTGGAAGTCTAGGTTCAGGTTTGACTCGATTCAAACAAGAACGGTTTTAAACGACAGACTCACGATAATATGAAGTTAACCAAGGATAAACAACGAGCTCACGATAACTCGAAGTCTAGGTTCAGGTTTGACTAGAGTCAAACAAGAACGGTTTAAAATGACAGACTCACGATAATCTGAAGTTAACAAAGGATAAACAACGAGCTCACGATAACTCAAAGTCTAGGTTCAGGTTTGACTCGATTCAAACAAGAACGGTTTTAAACGACAGACTCACGATAATCTGAAGTTAACAAATGATAAACAACGAGCTCACGATAACTCGAAGTTTAGGTTCATGTTTGACTCGATTCAAACAAGAACGGTTTTAAACGACAGACTCACGATAATATGAAGTTAACAAAGGATAAACAACGAGCTCACGATAACTCGAAGTTTAGGTTCAGGTTTGACTCGATTCAAACAAGAACGGTTTTAGACGACAGACTCACGATAATCTGAAGTTAACAAAGGATAAACAACGAGCTCACGATAACTCGAAGTCTATGTTCAGGTTTGACTCGATTCAAACAAGAACGGTTTTAAACGACAGACTCACGATAATCTGAAGTTAACAAATGATAAACAACGAGCTCACGATAACTCGAAGTTTAGGTTCATGTTTGACTCAATTCAAACAAAATGGTTTTAAATGACAGACTCACGATAATCTGAAGTTAGCAAAGGATAAACAACATGCTCACGATAACTCGAAGTTTAGGTTCAGGTTTGACTCGATTCAAACAAGAACGGTTTTAGACGACAGACTCACGATAATCTGAAGTTAGCAAAAGATAAACAACGAGCTCACGATAACTCGAAGTCTAGGTTCAGGTTTGACTCGATTCAAACAAGAACGGTTTTAGACGACAGACTCACGATAATCTAAAGTTTACAAAGGATAAATAATGAGCTCACGATAACTCGAAGTCTAGGTTCAGGTTTGACTAGATTCAAACAAGAACGGTTTTAAACGACAGACTCACGATAATCTAAAGTTAACAAAGGATAAACAACGAGCTCATGATAACTGGAAGTCTAGGTTCAGGTTTGACTCGATTCAAACAAGAACGGTTTTAAACGACAGACTCACGATAATATGAAGTTAACCAAGGATAAACAACGAGCTCACGATAACTCGAAGTCTAGGTTCAGGTTTGACTAGAGTCAAACAAGAACGGTTTTAAATGACAGACTCACGATAATCTGAAGTTAACAAAGGATAAACAACGAGCTCACGATAACTCAAAGTCTAGGTTCAGGTTTGACTCGATTCAAACAAGAACGGTTTTAAACGACAGACTCACGATAATCTGAAGTTAACCAAGGATAAACAACGACCTCACGATAACTCGAAGTTTAGGTTCAGGTTTGACTCGATTCAAACAAGAACGGTTTTAGACGACAGACTCACGATAATCTGAAGTTAACAAAAGATAAACAACGAGCTCACGATAACTCAAAGTCTAGGTTCAGGTTTGACTCGATTCAAACAAGAACGGTTTTAGACGACAGACTCACGATAATCTGAAGTTAACAAAGGATAAACAACGAGCTCACGATAACTCGAAGTCTATGTTCAGGTTTGACTCGATTCAAACAAGAACGGTTTTAAACGACAGACTCACGATAATCTGAAGTTAACAAATGATAAACAACGAGCTCACGATAACTCGAAGTTTAGGTTCATGTTTGACTCGATTCAAACAAGATGGTTTTAAATGACAGACTCACGATAATCTGAAGTTAGCAAAGGATAAACAACATGCTCACGATAACTCGAAGTTTAGGTTCAGGTTTGACTCGATTCAAACAAGAACGGTTTTAGACGACAGACTCACGATAATCTGAAGTTAGCAAAAGATAAACAACGAGCTCACGATAACTCGAAGTCTAGGTTCAGGTTTGACTCGATTCAAACAAGAACGGTTTTAGACGACAGACTCACGATAATCTGAAGTTGACAAAGGATAAATAACGAGCTCACGATAACTCGAAGTCTAGGTTCAGGTTTGACTCGATTCAAACAAGAACGGTTTTAAACGACAGACTCACGATAATCTGAAGTTAACCAAGGATAAACAACGAGCTCACGATAAATCGAAGTCTAGGTTCAGGTTTGACTAGATTCAAACAAGAACGGTTTTAAACGACAGACTCACGATAATCTGAAGTTAACAAAGGATAAACAACGAGCTCACGATAACTCGAAGTCTAGGTTCAGGTTTGACTCGATTCAAACAAGAACGGTTTTAGACGACAGACTCACGATAATCTGAAGTTAACAAAGGATAAACAACGAGCTCACGATAACTCGAAGTCTATGTTCAGGTTTGACTCGATTCAAACAAGAACGGTTTTAAACGACAGACTCACGATAATCTGAAGTTAACAAATGATAAACAACGAGCTCACGATAACTCGAAGTTTAGGTTCATGTTTGACTCGATTCAAACAAGATGGTTTTAAATGACAGACTCACGATAATCTGAAGTTAGCAAAGGATAAACAACATGCTCACGATAACTCGAAGTTTAGGTTCAGGTTTGACTCGATTCAAACAAGAACGGTTTTAGACGACAGACTCACGATAATCTGAAGTTAGCAAAAGATAAACAACGAGCTCACGATAACTCGAAGTCTAGGTTCAGGTTTGACTCGATTCAAACAAGAACGGTTTTAGATGACAGACTCACGATAATCTGAAGTTGACAAAGGATAAATAACGAGCTCACGATAACTCGAAGTCTAGGTTCAGGTTTGACTCGATTCAAACAAGAACGGTTTTAAACGACAGACTCACGATAATCTGAAGTTAACCAAGGATAAACAACGAGCTCACGATAAATCGAAGTCTAGGTTCAGGTTTGACTAGATTCAAACAAGAACGGTTTTAAACGACAGACTCACGATAATCTGAAGTTAACAAAGGATAAACAACGAGCTCACGATAACTCGAAGTCTAGGTTCAGGTTTGACTCGATTCAAACAAGAACGGTTTTAAACGACATACTCACGATAATATGAAGTTAACCAAGGATAAACAACGAGCTCACGATAACTCGAAATTTAGGTTCAGGTTTGACTCGATTCAAACAAGAACGGTTTTAGACGACAGACTCACGATAATCTGAAGTTAACAAAAGATAAACAACGAGCTCACGATAACTCGAAGTCTAGGTTCAGGTTTGACTCGATTCAAACAAGAACGGTTTTAGACGACAGACTCACGATAATCTGAAGTTAACAAAGGATAAACAACGAGCTCACGATAACTCGAAGTCTATGTTCAGGTTTGACTCGATTCAAACAAGAACGGTTTTAAACGACAGACTCACGATAATCTGAAGTTAACAAATGATAAACAACGAGCTCACGATAACTCGAAGTTTAGGTTCATGTTTGACTCGATTCAAACAAGAACGGTTTTAAACGACAGACTCACGATAATCTGAAGTTAACAAAGGATAAACAACGAGCTCACGATAACTCGAAGTTTAGGTTCAGGTTTGACTCGATTCAAACAAGAACGGTTTTAGACGACAGACTCACGATAATCTGAAGTTAACAAAGGATAAACAACGAGCTCACGATAACTCGAAGTCTATGTTCAGGTTTGACTCGATTCAAACAAGAACGGTTTTAAACGACAGACTCACGATAATCTGAAGTTAACAAATGATAAACAACGAGCTCACGATAACTCGAAGTTTAGGTTCATGTTTGACTCAATTCAAACAAAATGGTTTTAAATGACAGACTCACGATAATCTGAAGTTAGCAAAGGATAAACAACATGCTCACGATAACTCGAAGTTTAGGTTCAGGTTTGACTCGATTCAAACAAGAACGGTTTTAGACGACAGACTCACGATAATCTGAAGTTAGCAAAAGATAAACAACGAGCTCACGATAACTCGAAGTCTAGTTTCAGGTTTGACTCGATTCAAACAAGAACGGTTTTAGACGACAGACTCACGATAATCTAAAGTTTACAAAGGATAAATAACGAGCTCACGATAACTCGAAGTCTAGGTTCAGGTTTGACTAGATTCAAACAAGAACGGTTTTAAACGACAGACTCACGATAATCTAAAGTTAACAAAGGATAAACAACGAGCTCATGATAACTGGAAGTCTAGGTTCAGGTTTGACTCGATTCAAACAAGAACGGTTTTAAACGACAGACTCACGATAATATGAAGTTAACCAAGGATAAACAACGAGCTCACGATAACTCGAAGTCTAGGTTCAGGTTTGACTAGAGTCAAACAAGAACGGTTTTAAATGACAGACTCACGATAATCTGAAGTTAACAAAGGATAAACAACGAGCTCACGATAACTCAAAGTCTAGGTTCAGGTTTGACTCGATTCAAACAAGAACGGTTTTAAACGACAGACTCACGATAATCTGAAGTTAACCAAGGATAAACAACGACCTCACGATAACTCGAAGTTTAGGTTCAGGTTTGACTCGATTCAAACAAGAACGGTTTTAGACGACAGACTCACGATAATCTGAAGTTAACAAAAGATAAACAACGAGCTCACGATAACTCAAAGTCTAGGTTCAGGTTTGACTCGATTCAAACAAGAACGGTTTTAGACGACAGACTCACGATAATCTGAAGTTAACAAAGGATAAACAACGAGCTCACGATAACTTGAAGTCTATGTTCAGGTTTGACTCGATTCAAACAAGAACGGTTTTAAACGACAGACTCACGATAATCTGAAGTTAACAAATGATAAACAACGAGCTCACGATAACTCGAAGTTTAGGTTCATGTTTGACTCGATTCAAACAAGATGGTTTTAAATGACAGACTCACGATAATCTGAAGTTAGCAAAGGATAAACAACATGCTCACGATAACTCGAAGTTTAGGTTCAGGTTTGACTCGATTCAAACAAGAACGGTTTTAGACGACAGACTCACGATAATCTGAAGTTAGCAAAAGATAAACAACGAGCTCACGATAACTCGAAGTCTAGGTTCAGGTTTGACTCGATTCAAACAAGAACGGTTTTAGATGACAGACTCACGATAATCTGAAGTTGACAAAGGATAAATAACGAGCTCACGATAACTCGAAGTCTAGGTTCAGGTTTGACTCGATTCAAACAAGAACGGTTTTAAACGACAGACTCACGATAATCTGAAGTTAACCAAGGATAAACAACGAGCTCACGATAAATCGAAGTCTAGGTTCAGGTTTGACTAGATTCAAACAAGAACGGTTTTAAACGACAGACTCACGATAATCTGAAGTTAACAAAGGATAAACAACGAGCTCACGATAACTCGAAGTCTAGGTTCAGGTTTGACTCGATTCAAACAAGAACGGTTTTAAACGACATACTCACGATAATCTGAAGTTAACCAAGGATAAACAACGAGCTCACGATAACTCGAAATTTAGGTTCAGGTTTGACTCGATTCAAACAAGAACGGTTTTAGACGACAGACTCACGATAATCTGAAGTTAACAAAAGATAAACAACGAGCTCACGATAACTCGAAGTCTATGTTCAGGTTTGACTCGATTCAAACAAGAACGGTTTTAAACGACAGACTCACGATAATCTGAAGTTAACAAATGATAAACAACGAGCTCACGATAACTCGAAGTTTAGGTTCATGTTTGACTCGATTCAAACAAGAACGGTTTTAAACGACAGACTCACGATAATCTGAAGTTAACAAAGGATAAACAACGAGCTCACGATAACTCGAAGTTTAGGTTCAGGTTTGACTCGATTCAAACAAGAACGGTTTTAGACGACAGACTCACGATAATCTGAAGTTAACAAAGGATAAACAACGAGCTCACGATAACTCGAAGTCTATGTTCAGGTTTGACTCGATTCAAACAAGAACGGTTTTAAACGACAGACTCACGATAATCTGAAGTTAACAAATGATAAACAACGAGCTCACGATAACTCGAAGTTTAGGTTCATGTTTGACTCAATTCAAACAAAATGGTTTTAAATGACAGACTCACGATAATCTGAAGTTAGCAAAGGATAAACAACATGCTCACGATAACTCGAAGTTTAGGTTCAGGTTTGACTCGATTCAAACAAGAACGGTTTTAGACGACAGACTCACGATAATCTGAAGTTAGCAAAAGATAAACAACGAGCTCACGATAACTCGAAGTCTAGGTTCAGGTTTGACTCGATTCAAACAAGAACGGTTTTAGACGACAGACTCACGATAATCTAAAGTTTACAAAGGATAAATAACGAGCTCACGATAACTCGAAGTCTAGGTTCAGGTTTGACTAGATTCAAACAAGAACGGTTTTAAACGACAGACTCACGATAATCTAAAGTTAACAAAGGATAAACAACGAGCTCATGATAACTGGAAGTCTAGGTTCAGGTTTGACTCGATTCAAACAAGAACGGTTTTAAACGACAGACTCACGATAATATGAAGTTAACCAAGGATAAACAACGAGCTCACGATAACTCGAAGTCTAGGTTCAGGTTTGACTAGAGTCAAACAAGAACGGTTTTAAATGACAGACTCACGATAATCTGAAGTTAACAAAGGATAAACAACGAGCTCACGATAACTCAAAGTCTAGGTTCAGGTTTGACTCGATTCAAACAAGAACGGTTTTAAACGACAGACTCACGATAATCTGAAGTTAACCAAGGATAAACAACGACCTCACGATAACTCGAAGTTTAGGTTCAGGTTTGACTCGATTCAAACAAGAACGGTTTTAGACGACAGACTCACGATAATCTGAAGTTAACAAAAGATAAACAACGAGCTCACGATAACTCAAAGTCTAGGTTCAGGTTTGACTCGATTCAAACAAGAACGGTTTTAGACGACAGACTCACGATAATCTGAAGTTAACAAAGGATAAACAACGAGCTCACGATAACTTGAAGTCTATGTTCAGGTTTGACTCGATTCAAACAAGAACGGTTTTAAACGACAGACTCACGATAATCTGAAGTTAACAAATGATAAACAACGAGCTCACGATAACTCGAAGTTTAGGTTCATGTTTGACTCGATTCAAACAAGATGGTTTTAAATGACAGACTCACGATAATCTGAAGTTAGCAAAGGATAAACAACATGCTCACGATAACTCGAAGTTTAGGTTCAGGTTTGACTCGATTCAAACAAGAACGGTTTTAGACGACAGACTCACGATAATCTGAAGTTAGCAAAAGATAAACAACGAGCTCACGATAACTCGAAGTCTAGGTTCAGGTTTGACTCGATTCAAACAAGAACGGTTTTAGATGACAGACTCACGATAATCTGAAGTTGACAAAGGATAAATAACGAGCTCACGATAACTCGAAGTCTAGGTTCAGGTTTGACTCGATTCAAACAAGAACGGTTTTAAACGACAGACTCACGATAATCTGAAGTTAACCAAGGATAAACAACGAGCTCACGATAAATCGAAGTCTAGGTTCAGGTTTGACTAGATTCAAACAAGAACGGTTTTAAACGACAGACTCACGATAATCTGAAGTTAACAAAGGATAAACAACGAGCTCACGATAACTCGAAGTCTAGGTTCAGGTTTGACTCGATTCAAACAAGAACGGTTTTAAACGACATACTCACGATAATCTGAAGTTAACCAAGGATAAACAACGAGCTCACGATAACTCGAAATTTAGGTTCAGGTTTGACTCGATTCAAACAAGAACGGTTTTAGACGACAGACTCACGATAATCTGAAGTTAACAAAAGATAAACAACGAGCTCACGATAACTCGAAGTCTAGGTTCAGGTTTGACTCGATTCAAACAAGAACGGTTTTAGACGACAGACTCACGATAATCTGAAGTTAACAAAGGATAAACAACGAGCTCACGATAACTCAAAGTCTATGTTCAGGTTTGACTCGATTCAAACAAGAACGGTTTTAAACGACAGACTCACGATAATCTGAAGTTAACAAATGATAAACAACGAGCTCACGATAACTCGAAGTTTAGGTTCATGTTTGACTCGATTCAAACAAGAACGGTTTTAAACGACAGACTCACGATAATCTGAAGTTAACAAAGGATAAACAACGAGCTCACGATAACTCGAAGTTTAGGTTCAGGTTTGACTCGATTCAAACAAGAACGGTTTTAGACGACAGACTCACGATAATCTGAAGTTAACAAAGGATAAACAACGAGCTCACGATAACTCGAAGTCTATGTTCAGGTTTGACTCGATTCAAACAAGAACGGTTTTAAACGACAGACTCACGATAATCTGAAGTTAACAAATGATAAACAACGAGCTCACGATAACTCGAAGTTTAGGTTCATGTTTGACTCAATTCAAACAAAATGGTTTTAAATGACAGACTCACGATAATCTGAAGTTAGCAAAGGATAAACAACATGCTCACGATAACTCGAAGTTTAGGTTCAGGTTTGACTCGATTCAAACAAGAACGGTTTTAGACGACAGACTCACGATAATCTGAAGTTAGCAAAAGATAAACAACGAGCTCACGATAACTCGAAGTCTAGGTTCAGGTTTGACTCGATTCAAACAAGAACGGTTTTAGACGACAGACTCACGATAATCTAAAGTTTACAAAGGATAAATAACGAGCTCACGATAACTCGAAGTCTAGGTTCAGGTTTGACTAGATTCAAACAAGAACGGTTTTAAACGACAGACTCACGATAATCTAAAGTTAACAAAGGATAAACAACGAGCTCATGATAACTGGAAGTCTAGGTTCAGGTTTGACTCGATTCAAACAAGAACGGTTTTAAACGACAGACTCACGATAATATGAAGTTAACCAAGGATAAACAACGAGCTCACGATAACTCGAAGTCTAGGTTCAGGTTTGACTAGAGTCAAACAAGAAAGGTTTTAAATGACAGACTCACGATAATCTGAAGTTAACAAAGGATAAACAACGAGCTCACGATAACTCAAAGTCTAGGTTCAGGTTTGACTCGATTCAAACAAGAACGGTTTTAAACGACAGACTCACGATAATCTGAAGTTAACCAAGGATAAACAACGACCTCACGATAACTCGAAGTTTAGGTTCAGGTTTGACTCGATTCAAACAAGAACGGTTTTAGACGACAGACTCACGATAATCTGAAGTTAACAAAAGATAAACAACGAGCTCACGATAACTCAAAGTCTAGGTTCAGGTTTGACTCGATTCAAACAAGAACGGTTTTAGACGACAGACTCACGATAATCTGAAGTTAACAAAGGATAAACAACGAGCTCACGATAACTCGAAGTCTATGTTCAGGTTTGACTCGATTCAAACAAGAACGGTTTTAAAACACAGACTCACGATAATCTGAAGTTAACAAATGATAAACAACGAGCTCACGATAACTCGAAGTTTAGGTTCATGTTTGACTCGATTCAAACAAGATGGTTTTAAATGACAGACTCACGATAATCTGAAGTTAGCAAAGGATAAACAACATGCTCACGATAACTCGAAGTTTAGGTTCAGGTTTGACTCGATTCAAACAAGAACGGTTTTAGACGACAGACTCACGATAATCTGAAGTTAGCAAAGGATAAACAACGAGCTCACGATAACTCGAAGTCTAGGTTCAGGTTTGACTCGATTCAAACAAGAACGGTTTTAGACGACAGACTCACGATAATCTGAAGTTGACAAAGGATAAATAACGAGCTCACGATAACTCGAAGTCTAGGTTCAGGTTTGACTCGATTCAAACAAGAACGGTTTTAAACGACAGACTCACGATAATCTGAAGTTAACCAAGGATAAACAACGAGCTCACGATAAATCGAAGTCTAGGTTCAGGTTTGACTAGATTCAAACAAGAACGGTTTTAAACGACAGACTCACGATAATCTGAAGTTAACAAAGGATAAACAACAAGCTCACGATAACTCGAAGTCTAGGTTCAGGTTTGACTCGATTCAAACAAGAACGGTTTTAAACGACATACTCACGATAATCTGAAGTTAACCAAGGATAAACAACGAGCTCACGATAACTCGAAATTTAGGTTCAGGTTTGACTCGATTCAAACAAGAACGGTTTTAGACGACAGACTCACGATAATCTGAAGTTAACAAAAGATAAACAACGAGCTCACGATAACTCGAAGTCTAGGTTCAGGTTTGACTCGATTCAAACAAGAACGGTTTTAGACGACAGACTCACGATAATCTGAAGTTAACAAAGGATAAACAACGAGCTCACGATAACTCGAAGTCTATGTTCAGGTTTGACTCGATTCAAACAAGAACGGTTTTAAACGACAGACTCACGATAATCTGAAGTTAACAAATGATAAACAACGAGCTCACGATAACTCGAAGTTTAGGTTCATGTTTGACTCGATTCAAACAAGAACGGTTTTAAACGACAGACTCACGATAATCTGAAGTTAACAAAGGATAAACAACGAGCTCACGATAACTCGAAGTTTAGGTTCAGGTTTGACTCGATTCAAACAAGAACGGTTTTAGACGACAGACTCACGATAATCTGTAGTTAACAAAAGATAAACAACGAGCTCACGATAACTCGAAGTCTAGGTTCAGGTTTGACTCGATTCAAACAAGAACGGTTTTAGACGACAGACTCACAATAATCTGAAGTTGACAAAGGATAAACAATGAGCTCACGATAACTCGAAGTCTAGGTTCAGGTTTGACTCGATTCAAACAAGAACGGTTTTAAATGACAGACTCACGATAATCTGAAGTTAACAATGGATAAACAACGAGCTCACGATAACTCGAAGTCTAGGTTCTGGTTTGACTCAATTCAAACAAGAACGGTTTTAAACGACAGACTCACGATAATCTGATGTTAACAAAGGATAAACAACGAGCTCACGATAACTCGAAGTCTAGGTTCAGGTTTGACTAGATTCAAACAAGAACGGTTTTAGACGACAGACTCACGATAATCTGAAGTTAACAAGGCATAAACAATGAGCTCACGATAACCCGAAGTCTAGGTTCAGGTTTGACTCGATTCAAACAAGAACGGTTTTAGACGACAGACTCACGATAATCTGCAGTTAACAAAGGATAAACAATGAGCTCACGATAACTCGAAGTCTAGGTTCAGGTTTAACTCGATTCAAACAGGAACGGTTTTAGACGACAGACTCACGATAATCTGAAGTTAACAAAGGATAAACAACGAGCTCACGATAACTCCAAGTCTAGGTTCAGGTTTGACTCGATTCAAACAAGGATTCTAAACGACAGACTCACGATAATCTGAAGTTAACCAAGGATAAACAACGAGCTCACGATAACTCGAAGTTTAGGTTCAGGTTTGACTCGATTCAAACAAGAACGGTTTTAGACGACAGACTCACTATAATCTGAAGTTAACAAAAGATAAACAACGAGCTCACGATAACTCGAAGTCTAGGTTCAGGTTTGACTCGATTCAAACAAGAACCGTTTTAGACGACAGACTCACGATAATCTGAAGTTAACAAAGGATAAACAACGAGCTCACGATAACTCGAAGTCTATGTTCAGGTTTGACTCGATTCAAACAAGAACGGTTTTAAACGACAGACTCACGATAATCTGAAGTTAACAAATGATAAACAACGAGCTCACGATAACTCGAAATTTAGGTTCAGGTTTGACTCGATTCAAACAAGAACGGTTTTAGACGACAGACTCACGATAATCTGAAGTTAACAAAAGATAAACAACGAGCTCACGATAACTCGAAGTCTAGGTTCAGGTTTGACTCGATTCAAACAAGAACGGTTTTAGACGACAGACTCACGATAATCTGAAGTTAACAAAGGATAAACAACGAGCTCACGATAACTCGAAGTCTATGTTCAGGTTTGACTCGATTCAAACAAGAACGGTTTTAAACGACAGACTCACGATAATCTGAAGTTAACAAATGATAAACAACGAGCTCACGATAACTCGAAGTTTAGGTTCATGTTTGACTCGATTCAAACAAGAACGGTTTTAAACGACAGACTCACGATAATCTGAAGTTAACAAAGGATAAACAACGAGCTCACGATAACTCGAAGTTTAGGTTCAGGTTTGACTCGATTCAAACAAGAACGGTTTTAGACGACAGACTCACGATAATCTGTAGTTAACAAAAGATAAACAACGAGCTCACGATAACTCGAAGTCTAGGTTCAGGTTTGACTCGATTCAAACAAGAACGGTTTTAGACGACAGACTCACAATAATCTGAAGTTGACAAAGGATAAACAATGAGCTCACGATAACTCGAAGTCTAGGTTCAGGTTTGACTCGATTCAAACAAGAACGGTTTTAAATGACAGACTCACGATAATCTGAAGTTAACAAAGGATAAACAACGAGCTCACGATAACTCGAAGTCTAGGTTCTGGTTTGACTCAATTCAAACAAGAACGGTTTTAAACGACAGACTCACGATAATCTGATGTTAACAAAGGATAAACAACGAGCTCACGATAACTCGAAGTCTAGGTTCAGGTTTGACTAGATTCAAACAAGAACGGTTTTAGACGACAGACTCACGATAATCTGAAGTTAACAAGGCATAAACAATGAGCTCACGATAACCCGAAGTCTAGGTTCAGGTTTGACTCGATTCAAACAAGAACGGTTTTAGACGACAGACTCACGATAATCTGCAGTTAACAAAGGATAAACAATGAGCTCACGATAACTCGAAGTCTAGGTTCAGGTTTAACTCGATTCAAACAGGAACGGTTTTAGACGACAGACTCACGATAATCTGAAGTTAACAAAGGATAAACAACGAGCTCACGATAACTCCAAGTCTAGGTTCAGGTTTGACTCGATTCAAACAAGGATTCTAAACGACAGACTCACGATAATCTGAAGTTAACCAAGGATAAACAACGAGCTCACGATAACTCGAAGTTTAGGTTCAGGTTTGACTCGATTCAAACAAGAACGGTTTTAGACGACAGACTCACTATAATCTGAAGTTAACAAAAGATAAACAACGAGCTCACGATAACTCGAAGTCTAGGTTCAGGTTTGACTCGATTCAAACAAGAACCGTTTTAGACGACAGACTCACGATAATCTGAAGTTAACAAAGGATAAACAACGAGCTCACGATAACTCGAAGTCTATGTTCAGGTTTGACTCGATTCAAACAAGAACGGTTTTAAACGACAGACTCACGATAATCTGAAGTTAACAAATGATAAACAACGAGCTCACGATAACTCGAAGTTTAGGTTCATGTTTGACTCGATTCAAACAAGAACGGTTTTAGACGACAGACTCACGATAATCTGAAGTTAACAAAGGATAAACAACGAGCTCACGATAACTCGAAGTCTATGTTCAGGTTTGACTCGATTCAAACAAGAACGGTTTTAAACGACAGACTCACGATAATCTGAAGTTAACAAATGATAAACAACGAGCTCACGATAACTCGAAGTTTAGGTTCATGTTTGACTCAATTCAAACAAAATGGTTTTAAATGACAGACTCACGATAATCTGAAGTTAGCAAAGGATAAACAACATGCTCACGATAACTCGAAGTTTAGGTTCAGGTTTGACTCGATTCAAACAAGAACGGTTTTAGACGACAGACTCACGATAATCTGAAGTTAGCAAAAGATAAACAACGAGCTCACGATAACTCGAAGTCTAGGTTCAGGTTTGACTCGATTCAAACAAGAACGGTTTTAGACGACAGACTCACGATAATCTAAAGTTTACAAAGGATAAATAACGAGGTCACGATAACTCGAAGTCTAGGTTCAGGTTTGACTAGATTCAAACAAGAACGGTTTTAGACGACAGACTCACGATAATCTGAAGTTAACAAGGCATAAACAATGAGCTCACGATAACTCGAAGTCTAGGTTCAGGTTTGACTCGATTCAAACAAGAACGATTTTAGACGACAGACTCACGATAATCTGAAGTTAACAAAGGATAAACAACGAGCTCACGATAACTCTAAGTCTAGATTCAGGTTTGACTCGATTCAAACAAGAACGGTTTTAAACGACAGACTCACGATAATCTGAAGTTAACAAAGGATAAACAACGAGCTCACGATAACTCGAAGTCTAGGTTCAGGTTTGACTCGATTCAAACAAGAACGGTTTTAAACGACAGACTCACGATAATCTGAAGTTAACAAAGGATAAACAATGAGCTCACGATAACTCGAAGTCTAGGTTCAGGTTTGACTCGATTCAAACAAGAATGGTTTTAAACGACAGATTCACGATAATCTGAAGTTAACAAATGATACACAACGAGTTCACGATAACTCGAAGTTTAGGTTCAGGTTTGACTCGATTCAAACAAGAACAGTTTTAAATGACAGACTCACGATAATCTGAAGTTAACAAAGGATAAACAACGAGCTCACGATAACTCGAAGTTTAGGTTCATGTTTGACTCGATTCAAACAAGATGGTTTTAAATGACAGACTCACGATAATCTGAAGTTAGCAAAGGATAAACAACATGCTCACGATAACTCGAAGTTTAGGTTCAGGTTTGACTCGATTCAAACAAGAACGGTTTTAGACGACAGACTCACGATAATCTGAAGTTAGCAAAAGATAAACAACGAGCTCACGATAACTCGAAGTCTAGGTTCAGGTTTGACTCGATTCAAACAAGAACGGTTTTAGACGACAGACTCATGATAATCTGAAGTTGACAAAGGATAAATAACGAGCTCACGATAACTCGAAGTCTAGGTTCAGGTTTGACTCGATTCAAACAAGAACGGTTTTAAACGACAGACTCACGATAATCTGAAGTTAACCAAGGATAAACAACGAGCTCACGATAAATCGAAGTCTAGGTTCAGGTTTGACTAGATTCAAACAAGAACGGTTTTAAACGACAGACTCACGATAATCTGAAGTTAACAAAGGATAAACAACAAGCTCACGATAACTCGAAGTCTAGGTTCAGGTTTGACTCGATTCAAACAAGAACGGTTTTAAACGACATACTCACGATAATCTGAAGTTAACCAAGGATAAACAACGAGCTCACGATAACTCGAAATTTAGGTTCAGGTTTGACTCGATTCAAACAAGAACGGTTTTAGACGACAGACTCACGATAATCTGAAGTTAACAAAAGATAAACAACGAGCTCACGATAACTCGAAGTCTAGGTTCAGGTTTGACTCGATTCAAACAAGAACGGTTTTAGACGACAGACTCACGATAATCTGAAGTTAACAAAGGATAAACAACGAGCTCACGATAACTCGAAGTCTATGTTCAGGTTTGACTCGATTCAAACAAGAACGGTTTTAAACGACAGACTCACGATAATCTGAAGTTAACAAATGATAAACAACGAGCTCACGATAACTCGAAGTTTAGGTTCATGTTTGACTCGATTCAAACAAGAACGGTTTTAAACGACAGACTCACGATAATCTGAAGTTAACAAAGGATAAACAACGAGCTCACGATAACTCGAAGTTTAGGTTCAGGTTTGACTCGATTCAAACAAGAACGGTTTTAGACGACAGACTCACGATAATCTGTAGTTAACAAAAGATAAACAACGAGCTCACGATAACTCGAAGTCTAGGTTCAGGTTTGACTCGATTCAAACAAGAACGGTTTTAGACGACAGACTCACAATAATCTGAAGTTGACAAAGGATAAACAATGAGCTCACGATAACTCGAAGTCTAGCTTCAGGTTTGACTCGATTCAAACAA
Organism: Lathyrus tuberosus; assembly: GCA_022829125.1. Classification (NCBI taxonomy): domain Eukaryota; kingdom Viridiplantae; phylum Streptophyta; class Magnoliopsida; order Fabales; family Fabaceae; genus Lathyrus; species Lathyrus tuberosus. The sequence continues at coordinate 12,318,599 of JALAZF010000117.1, forward strand.
GAACGGATTTAAATGACAGACTCACGATAATCTGAAGTTAACAAAGGATAAACAACGAGCTCACGATAACTCGAAGTCTAGGTTCTGGTTTGACTCAATTCAAACAAGAACGGTTTTAAACGACAGACTCACGATAATCTGATGTTAACAAAGGATAAACAACGAGCTCACGATAACTCGAAGTCTAGGTTCAGGTTTGACTAGATTCAAACAAGAACGGTTTTAGACGACAGACTCACGATAATCTGAAGTTAACAAGGCATAAACAATGAGCTCACGAAAACCCGAAGTCTAGGTTCAGGTTTGACTCGATTCAAACAAGAACGGTTTTAGACGACAGACTCACGATAATCTGCAGTTAACAAAGGATAAACAATGAGCTCACGATAACTCGAAGTCTAGGTTCAGGTTTAACTCGATTCAAACAGGAACGGTTTTAGACGACAGACTCACGATAATCTGAAGTTAACAAAGGATAAACAACGAGCTCACGATAACTCGAAGTCTATGTTCAGGTTTGACTCGATTCAAACAAGAACGGTTTTAAACGACAGACTCACGATAATCTGAAGTTAACAAATGATAAACAACGAGCTCACGATAACTCGAAGTTTAGGTTCATGTTTGACTCAATTCAAACAAAATGGTTTTAAATGACAGACTCACGATAATCTGAAGTTAGCAAAGGATAAACAACATGCTCACGATAACTCGAAGTTTAGGTTCAGGTTTGACTCGATTCAAACAAGAACGGTTTTAGACGACAGACTCACGATAATCTGAAGTTAGCAAAAGATAAACAACGAGCTCACGATAACTCGAAGTCTAGGTTCAGGTTTGACTCGATTCAAACAAGAACGGTTTTAGACGACAGACTCACGATAATCTAAAGTTTACAAAGGATAAATAACGAGGTCACGATAACTCGAAGTCTAGGTTCAGGTTTGACTAGATTCAAACAAGAACGGTTTTAGACGACAGACTCACGATAATCTGAAGTTAACAAGGCATAAACAATGAGCTCACGATAACTCGAAGTCTAGGTTCAGGTTTGACTCGATTCAAACAAGAACGATTTTAGACGACAGACTCACGATAATCTGAAGTTAACAAAGGATAAACAACGAGCTCACGATAACTCCAAGTCTAGATTCAGGTTTGACTCGATTCAAACAAGAACGGTTTTAAACGACAGACTCACGATAATCTGAAGTTAACAAAGGATAAACAACGAGCTCACGATAACTCGAAGTCTAGGTTCAGGTTTGACTCGATTCAAACAAGAACGGTTTTAAACGACAGACTCACGATAATCTGAAGTTAACAAAGGATAAACAATGAGCTCACGATAACTCGAAGTCTAGGTTCAGGTTTGACTCGATTCAAACAAGAATGGTTTTAAACGACAGATTCACGATAATCTGAAGTTAACAAATGATACACAACGAGTTCACGATAACTCGAAGTTTAGGTTCAGGTTTGACTCGATTCAAACAAGAACAGTTTTAAATGACAGACTCACGATAATCTGAAGTTAACAAAGGATAAACAACGAGCTCACGATAACTCGAAGTTTAGGTTCATGTTTGACTCGATTCAAACAAGATGGTTTTAAATGACAGACTCACGATAATCTGAAGTTAGCAAAGGATAAACAACATGCTCACGATAACTCGAAGTTTAGGTTCAGGTTTGACTCGATTCAAACAAGAACGGTTTTAGACGACAGACTCACGATAATCTGAAGTTAACAAAAGATAAACAACGAGCTCACGATAACTCGAAGTCTAGGTTCAGGTTTGACTCGATTCAAACAAGAACGGTTTTAGACGACAGACTCATGATAATCTGAAGTTGACAAAGGATAAATAACGAGCTCACGATAACTCGAAGTCTAGGTTCAGGTTTGACTCGATTCAAACAAGAACGGTTTTAAACGACAGACTCACGATAATCTGAAGTTAACCAAGGATAAACAACGAGCTCACGATAAATCGAAGTCTAGGTTCAGGTTTGACTAGATTCAAACAAGAACGGTTTTAAACGACAGACTCACGATAATCTGAAGTTAACAAAGGATAAACAACAAGCTCACGATAACTCGAAGTCTAGGTTCAGGTTTGACTCGATTCAAACAAGAACGGTTTTAAACGACATACTCACGATAATCTGAAGTTAACCAAGGATAAACAACGAGCTCACGATAACTCGAAATTTAGGTTCAGGTTTGACTCGATTCAAACAAGAACGGTTTTAGACGACAGACTCACGATAATCTGAAGTTAACAAAAGATAAACAACGAGCTCACGATAACTCGAAGTCTAGGTTCAGGTTTGACTCGATTCAAACAAGAACGGTTTTAGACGACAGACTCACGATAATCTGCAGTTAACAAAGGATAAACAATGAGCTCACGATAACTCGAAGTCTAGGTTCAGGTTTAACTCGATTCAAACAGGAACGGTTTTAGACGACAGACTCACGATAATCTGAAGTTAACAAAGGATAAACAACGAGCTCACGATAACTCGAAGTCTATGTTCAGGTTTGACTCGATTCAAACAAGAACGGTTTTAAACGACAGACTCACGATAATCTGAAGTTAACAAATGATAAACAACGAGCTCACGATAACTCGAAGTTTAGGTTCATGTTTGACTCGATTCAAACAAGAACGGTTTTAGACGACAGACTCACGATAATCTGAAGTTAACAAAGGATAAACAACGAGCTCACGATAACTCGAAGTCTATGTTCAGGTTTGACTCGATTCAAACAAGAACGGTTTTAAACGACAGACTCACGATAATCTGAAGTTAACAAATGATAAACAACGAGCTCACGATAACTCGAAGTTTAGGTTCATGTTTGACTCAATTCAAACAAAATGGTTTTAAATGACAGACTCACGATAATCTGAAGTTAGCAAAGGATAAACAACATGCTCACGATAACTCGAAGTTTAGGTTCAGGTTTGACTCGATTCAAACAAGAACGGTTTTAGACGACAGACTCACGATAATCTGAAGTTAGCAAAAGATAAACAACGAGCTCACGATAACTCGAAGTCTAGGTTCAGGTTTGACTCGATTCAAACAAGAACGGTTTTAGACGACAGACTCACGATAATCTAAAGTTTACAAAGGATAAATAACGAGGTCACGATAACTCGAAGTCTAGGTTCAGGTTTGACTAGATTCAAACAAGAACGGTTTTAGACGACAGACTCACGATAATCTGAAGTTAACAAGGCATAAACAATGAGCTCACGATAACTCGAAGTCTAGGTTCAGGTTTGACTCGATTCAAACAAGAACGATTTTAGACGACAGACTCACGATAATCTGAAGTTAACAAAGGATAAACAACGAGCTCACGATAACTCTAAGTCTAGATTCAGGTTTGACTCGATTCAAACAAGAACGGTTTTAAACGACAGACTCACGATAATCTGAAGTTAACAAAGGATAAACAACGAGCTCATGATAACTCGAAGTCTAGGTTCAGGTTTGACTCGATTCAAACAAGAACGGTTTTAAACGACAGACTCACGATAATCTGAAGTTAACAAAGGATAAACAATGAGCTCACGATAACTCGAAGTCTAGGTTCAGGTTTGACTCGATTCAAACAAGAACGGTTTTAAACGACAGATTCACGATAATCTGAAGTTAACAAATGATAAACAACGAGCTCACGATAACTCGAAGTTTAGGTTCAGGTTTGACTCGATTCAAACAAGAACGGTTTTAAACGACAGACTCACGATAATCTGAAGTTAACCAAGGATAAACAACGACCTCACGATAACTCGAAGTTTAGGTTCAGGTTTGACTCGATTCAAACAAGAACGGTTTTAGACGACAGACTCACGATAATCTGAAGTTAACAAAAGATAAACAACGAGCTCACGATAACTCAAAGTCTAGGTTCAGGTTTGACTCGATTCAAACAAGAACGGTTTTAGACGACAGACTCACGATAATCTGAAGTTAACAAAGGATAAACAACGAGCTCACGATAACTCGAAGTCTATGTTCAGGTTTGACTCGATTCAAACAAGAACGGTTTTAAACGACAGACTCACGATAATCTGAAGTTAACAAATGATAAACAACGAGCTCACGATAACTCGAAGTTTAGGTTCATGTTTGACTCGATTCAAACAAGATGGTTTTAAATGACAGACTCACGATAATCTGAAGTTAGCAAAGGATAAACAACATGCTCACGATAACTCGAAGTTTAGGTTCAGGTTTGACTCGATTCAAACAAGAACGGTTTTAGACGACAGACTCACGATAATCTGAAGTTAACAAAGGATAAACAACAAGCTCACGATAACTCGAAGTCTAGGTTCAGGTTTGACTCGATTCAAACAAGAACGGTTTTAAACGACATACTCACGATAATCTGAAGTTAACCAAGGATAAACAACGAGCTCACGATAACTCGAAATTTAGGTTCAGGTTTGACTCGATTCAAACAAGAACGGTTTTAGACGACAGACTCACGATAATCTGAAGTTAACAAAAGATAAACAACGAGCTCACGATAACTCGAAGTCTAGGTTCAGGTTTGACTCGATTCAAACAAGAACGGTTTTAGACGACAGACTCACGATAATCTGCAGTTAACAAAGGATAAACAATGAGCTCACGATAACTCGAAGTCTAGGTTCAGGTTTAACTCGATTCAAACAGGAACGGTTTTAGACGACAGACTCACGATAATCTGAAGTTAACAAAGGATAAACAACGAGCTCACGATAACTCGAAGTCTATGTTCAGGTTTGACTCGATTCAAACAAGAACGGTTTTAAACGACAGACTCACGATAATCTGAAGTTAACAAATGATAAACAACGAGCTCACGATAACTCGAAGTTTAGGTTCATGTTTGACTCGATTCAAACAAGAACGGTTTTAGACGACAGACTCACGATAATCTGAAGTTAACAAAGGATAAACAACGAGCTCACGATAACTCGAAGTCTATGTTCAGGTTTGACTCGATTCAAACAAGAACGGTTTTAAACGACAGACTCACGATAATCTGAAGTTAACAAATGATAAACAACGAGCTCACGATAACTCGAAGTTTAGGTTCATGTTTGACTCAATTCAAACAAAATGGTTTTAAATGACAGACTCACGATAATCTGAAGTTAGCAAAGGATAAACAACATGCTCACGATAACTCGAAGTTTAGGTTCAGGTTTGACTCGATTCAAACAAGAACGGTTTTAGACGACAGACTCACGATAATCTGAAGTTAACAAAAGATAAACAACGAGCTCACGATAACTCGAAGTCTAGGTTCAGGTTTGACTCGATTCAAACAAGAACGGTTTTAGACGACAGACTCATGATAATCTGAAGTTGACAAAGGATAAATAACGAGCTCACGATAACTCGAAGTCTAGGTTCAGGTTTGACTCGATTCAAACAAGAACGGTTTTAAACGACAGACTCACGATAATCTGAAGTTAACCAAGGATAAACAACGAGCTCACGATAAATCGAAGTCTAGGTTCAGGTTTGACTAGATTCAAACAAGAACGGTTTTAAACGACAGACTCACGATAATCTGAAGTTAACAAAGGATAAACAACAAGCTCACGATAACTCGAAGTCTAGGTTCAGGTTTGACTCGATTCAAACAAGAACGGTTTTAAACGACATACTCACGATAATCTGAAGTTAACCAAGGATAAACAACGAGCTCACGATAACTCGAAATTTAGGTTCAGGTTTGACTCGATTCAAACAAGAACGGTTTTAGACGACAGACTCACGATAATCTGAAGTTAACAAAAGATAAACAACGAGCTCACGATAACTCGAAGTCTAGGTTCAGGTTTGACTCGATTCAAACAAGAACGGTTTTAGACGACAGACTCACGATAATCTGAAGTTAACAAAGGATAAACAACGAGCTCACGATAACTCGAAGTCTATGTTCAGGTTTGACTCGATTCAAACAAGAACGGTTTTAAACGACAGACTCACGATAATCTGAAGTTAACAAATGATAAACAACGAGCTCACGATAACTCGAAGTTTAGGTTCATGTTTGACTCGATTCAAACAAGAACGGTTTTAAACGACAGACTCACGATAATCTGAAGTTAACAAAGGATAAACAACGAGCTCACGATAACTCGAACTTTAGGTTCAGGTTTGACTCGATTCAAACAAGAACGGTTTTAGACGACAGACTCACGATAATCTGTAGTTAACAAAAGATAAACAACGAGCTCACGATAACTCGAAGTCTAGGTTCAGGTTTGACTCGATTCAAACAAGAACGGTTTTAGACGACAGACTCACAATAATCTGAAGTTGACAAAGGATAAACAATGAGCTCACGATAACTCGAAGTCTAGGTTCAGGTTTGACTCGATTCAAACAAGAACGGTTTTAGACGACAGACTCACGATAATCTGAAGTTAACAAAGGATAAACAACGAGCTCACGATAACTCGAAGTCTATGTTCAGGTTTGACTCGATTCAAACAAGAACGGTTTTAAACGACAGACTCACGATAATCTGAAGTTAACAAATGATAAACAACGAGCTCACGATAACTCGAAGTTTAGGTTCATGTTTGACTCGATTCAAACAAGAACGGTTTTAAACGACAGACTCACGATAATCTGAAGTTAACAAAGGATAAACAACGAGCTCACGATAACTCGAAGTTTAGGTTCAGGTTTGACTCGATTCAAACAAGAACGGTTTTAGACGACAGACTCACGATAATCTGTAGTTAACAAAAGATAAACAACGAGCTCACGATAACTCGAAGTCTAGGTTCAGGTTTGACTCGATTCAAACAAGAACGGTTTTAGACGACAGACTCACAATAATCTGAAGTTGACAAAGGATAAACAATGAGCTCACGATAACTCGAAGTCTAGCTTCAGGTTTGACTCGATTCAAACAAGAACGGTTTTAAATGACAGACTCACGATAATCTGAAGTTAACAAAGGATAAACAACGAGCTCACGATAACTCGAAGTCTAGGTTCTGGTTTGACTCAATTCAAACAAGAACGGTTTTAAACGACAGACTCACGATAATCTGATGTTAACAAAGGATAAACAACGAGCTCACGATAACTCGAAGTCTAGGTTCAGGTTTGACTAGATTCAAACAAGAACGGTTTTAGACGACAGACTCACGATAATCTGAAGTTAACAAGGCATAAACAATGAGCTCACGATAACCCGAAGTCTAGGTTCAGGTTTGACTCGATTCAAACAAGAACGGTTTTAGACGACAGACTCACGATAATCTGCAGTTAACAAAGGATAAACAATGAGCTCACGATAACTCGAAGTCTAGGTTCAGGTTTAACTCGATTCAAACAGGAACGGTTTTAGACGACAGACTCACGATAATCTGAAGTTAACAAAGGATAAACAACGAGCTCACGATAACTCCAAGTCTAGGTTCAGGTTTGACTCGATTCAAACAAGGATTCTAAACGACAGACTCACGATAATCTGAAGTTGACCAAGGATAAACAACGAGCTCACGATAACTCGAAGTTTAGGTTCAGGTTTGACTCGATTCAAACAAGAACGGTTTTAGACGACAGACTCACTATAATCTGAAGTTAACAAAAGATAAACAACGAGCTCACGATAACTCGAAGTCTAGGTTCAGGTTTGACTCGATTCAAACAAGAACCGTTTTAGACGACAGACTCACGATAATCTGAAGTTAACAAAGGATAAACAACGAGCTCACGATAACTCGAAGTCTATGTTCAGGTTTGACTCGATTCAAACAAGAACGGTTTTAAACGACAGACTCACGATAATCTGAAGTTAACAAATGATAAACAACGAGCTCACGATAACTCGAAGTTTAGGTTCATGTTTGACTCGATTCAAACAAGAACGGTTTTAGACGACAGACTCACGATAATCTGAAGTTAACAAAGGATAAACAACGAGCTCACGATAACTCGAAGTCTATGTTCAGGTTTGACTCGATTCAAACAAGAACGGTTTTAAACGACAGACTCACGATAATCTGAAGTTAACAAATGATAAACAACGAGCTCACGATAACTCGAAGTTTAGGTTCATGTTTGACTCAATTCAAACAAAATGGTTTTAAATGACAGACTCACGATAATCTGAAGTTAGCAAAGGATAAACAACATGCTCACGATAACTCGAAGTTTAGGTTCAGGTTTGACTCGATTCAAACAAGAACGGTTTTAGACGACAGACTCACGATAATCTGAAGTTAGCAAAAGATAAACAACGAGCTCACGATAACTCGAAGTCTAGGTTCAGGTTTGACTCGATTCAAACAAGAACGGTTTTAGACGACAGACTCACGATAATCTAAAGTTTACAAAGGATAAATAACGAGGTCACGATAACTCGAAGTCTAGGTTCAGGTTTGACTAGATTCAAACAAGAACGGTTTTAGACGACAGACTCACGATAATCTGAAGTTAACAAGGCATAAACAATGAGCTCACGATAACTCGAAGTCTAGGTTCAGGTTTGACTCGATTCAAACAAGAACGATTTTAGACGACAGACTCACGATAATCTGAAGTTAACAAAGGATAAACAACGAGCTCACGATAACTCCAAGTCTAGATTCAGGTTTGACTCGATTCAAACAAGAACGGTTTTAAACGACAGACTCACGATAATCTGAAGTTAACAAAGGATAAACAACGAGCTCACGATAACTCGAAGTCTAGGTTCAGGTTTGACTCGATTCAAACAAGAATGGTTTTAAACGACAGACTCACGATAATCTGAAGTTAACAAATGATACACAACGAGCTCACGATAACTCGAAGTTTAGGTTCAGGTTTGACTCGATTCAAACAAGAACAGTTTTAAATGACAGACTCACGATAATCTGAAGTTAACAAAGGATAAACAACGAGCTCACGATAACTCGAAGTTTAGGTTCATGTTTGACTCGATTCAAACAAGATGGTTTTAAATGACAGACTCACGATAATCTGAAGTTAGCAAAGGATAAACAACATGCTCACGATAACTCGAAGTTTAGGTTCAGGTTTGACTCGATTCAAACAAGAACGGTTTTAGACGACAGACTCACGATAATCTGAAGTTGACAAAGGATAAATAACGAGCTCACGATAACTCGAAGTCTAGGTTCAGGTTTGACTAGATTCAAACAAGAACGGTTTTAAACGACAGACTCACGATAATCTGAAGTTAACAAAGGATAAACAACGAGCTCACGATAACTCGAAGTTTAGGTTCATGTTTGACTCGATTCAAACAAGATGGTTTTAAATGACAGACTCACGATAATCTGAAGTTAGCAAAGGATAAACAACATGCTCACGATAACTCGAAGTTTAGGTTCAGGTTTGACTCGATTCAAACAAGAACGGTTTTAGACGACAGACTCACGATAATCTGAAGTTGACAAAGGATAAATAACGAGCTCACGATAACTCGAAGTCTAGGTTCAGGTTTGACTAGATTCAAACAAGAACGGTTTTAAACGACAGACTCACGATAATCTGAAGTTAACAAAGGATAAACAACGAGCTCACGATAACTCGAAGTCTAGGTTCAGGTTTGACTCGATTCAAACAAGAACGGTTTTAAACGACAGACTCACGATAATATGAAGTTAACCAAGGATAAACAACGAGCTCACGATAACTCGAAGTCTAGGTTCAGGTTTGACTAGATTCAAACAAGAACGGTTTTAAACGACAGACTCACGATAATCTGAAGTTAACAAAGGATAAACAACGAGCTCACGATAACTCGAAGTCTAGGTTCAGGTTTGACTCGATTCAAACAAGAACGGTTTTAAACGGCAGACTCACGATAATATGAAGTTAACCAAGGATAAACAACGAGCTCACGATAACTCGAAGTCTAGGTTCTGGTTTGACTCAATTCAAACAAGAACGGTTTTAAACGACAGACTCACGATAATCTGATGTTAACAAAGGATAAACAACGAGCTCACGATAACTCGAAGTCTAGGTTCAGGTTTGACTAGATTCAAACAAGAACGGTTTTAAACGACAGACTCACAATAATCTGAAGTTGACAAAGGATAAACAATGAGCTCACGATAACTCGAAGTCTAGCTTCAGGTTTGACTCGATTCAAATAAGAACGGTTTTAAAGGACAGACTCACGATAATCTGAAGTTAACAAAGGATAAACAACGAGCTCACGATAACTCGAAGTCTATGTTCAGGTTTGACTCGATTCAAACAAGAACGGTTTTAAACGACAGACTCACGATAATCTGAAGTTAACAAATGATAAACAACGAGCTCACGATAACTCGAAGTTTAGGTTCATGTTTGACTCGATTCAAACAAGAACGGTTTTAGACGACAGACTCACGATAATCTGAAGTTAACAAAGGATAAACAACGAGCTCACGATAACTCGAAGTCTATGTTCAGGTTTGACTCGATTCAAACAAGAACGGTTTTAAACGACAGACTCACGATAATCTGAAGTTAACAAATGATAAACAACGAGCTCACGATAACTCGAAGTTTAGGTTCATGTTTGACTCAATTCAAACAAAATGGTTTTAAATGACAGACTCACGATAATCTGAAGTTAGCAAAGGATAAACAACATGCTCACGATAACTCGAAGTTTAGGTTCAGGTTTGACTCGATTCAAACAAGAACGGTTTTAGACGACAGACTCACGATAATCTGAAGTTGACAAAGGATAAATAACGAGCTCACGATAACTCGAAGTCTAGGTTCAGGTTTGACTAGATTCAAACAAGAACGGTTTTAAACGACAGACTCACGATAATCTGAAGTTAACAAAGGATAAACAACGAGCTCACGATAACTCGAAGTCTAGGTTCAGGTTTGACTCGATTCAAACAAGAACGGTTTTAAACGACAGACTCACGATAATATGAAGTTAACCTAGGATAAACAACGAGCTCACGATAACTCGAAGTCTAGGTTCAGGTTTGACTAGATTCAAACAAGAACGGTTTTAAACGACAGACTCACGATAATCTGAAGTTAACAAAGGATAAACAACGAGCTCACGATAACTCGAAGTCTAGGTTCAGGTTTGACTCGATTCAAACAAGAACGGTTTTAAACGGCAGACTCACGATAATATGAAGTTAACCAAGGATAAACAACGAGCTCACGATAACTCGAAGTCTAGGTTCTGGTTTGACTCAATTCAAACAAGAACGGTTTTAAACGACGGACTCACGATAATCTGATGTTAACAAAGGATAAACAACGAGCTCACGATAACTCGAAGTCTAGGTTCAGGTTTGACTAGATTCAAACAAGAACGGTTTTAAACGACAGACTCACAATAATCTGAAGTTGACAAAGGATAAACAATGAGCTCACGATAACTCGAAGTCTAGCTTCAGGTTTGACTCGATTCAAATAAGAACGGTTTTAAACGACAGACTCACGATAATCTGAAGTTAACAAAGGATAAACAACGAGCTCACGATAACTCGAAGTCTATGTTCAGGTTTGACTCGATTCAAACAAGAACGGTTTTAAACGACAGACTCACGATAATCTGAAGTTAACAAATGATAAACAACGAGCTCACGATAACTCGAAGTTTAGGTTCATGTTTGACTCGATTCAAACAAGAACGGTTTTAGACGACAGACTCACGATAATCTGAAGTTAACAAAGGATAAACAACGAGCTCACGATAACTCGAAGTCTATGTTCAGGTTTGACTCGATTCAAACAAGAACGGTTTTAAACGACAGACTCACGATAATCTGAAGTTAACAAATGATAAACAACGAGCTCACGATAACTCGAAGTTTAGGTTCATGTTTGACTCAATTCAAACAAAATGGTTTTAAATGACAGACTCACGATAATCTGAAGTTAGCAAAGGATAAACAACATGCTCACGATAACTCGAAGTTTAGGTTCAGGTTTGACTCGATTCAAACAAGAACGGTTTTAGACGACAGACTCACGATAATCTGAAGTTAGCAAAAGATAAACAACGAGCTCACGATAACTCGAAGTCTAGGTTCAGGTTTGACTCGATTCAAACAAGAACGGTTTTAGACGACAGACTCACGATAATCTAAAGTTTACAAAGGATAAATAACGAGGTCACGATAACTCGAAGTCTAGGTTCAGGTTTGACTAGATTCAAACAAGAACGGTTTTAGACGACAGACTCACGATAATCTGAAGTTAACAAGGCATAAACAATGAGCTCACGATAACTCGAAGTCTAGGTTCAGGTTTGACTCGATTCAAACAAGAACGATTTTAGACGACAGACTCACGATAATCTGAAGTTAACAAAGGATAAACAACGAGCTCACGATAACTCCAAGTCTAGATTCAGGTTTGACTCGATTCAAACAAGAACGGTTTTAAACGACAGACTCACGATAATCTGAAGTTAACAAAGGATAAACAACGAGCTCACGATAACTCGAAGTCTAGGTTCAGGTTTGACTCGATTCAAACAAGAATGGTTTTAAACGACAGACTCACGATAATCTGAAGTTAACAAATGATACACAACGAGCTCACGATAACTCGAAGTTTAGGTTCAGGTTTGACTCGATTCAAACAAGAACAGTTTTAAATGACAGACTCACGATAATCTGAAGTTAACAAAGGATAAACAACGAGCTCACGATAACTCGAAGTTTAGGTTCATGTTTGACTCGATTCAAACAAGATGGTTTTAAATGACAGACTCACGATAATCTGAAGTTAGCAAAGGATAAACAACATGCTCACGATAACTCGAAGTTTAGGTTCAGGTTTGACTCGATTCAAACAAGAACGGTTTTAGACGACAGACTCACGATAATCTGAAGTTGACAAAGGATAAATAACGAGCTCACGATAACTCGAAGTCTAGGTTCAGGTTTGACTAGATTCAAACAAGAACGGTTTTAAACGACAGACTCACGATAATCTGAAGTTAACAAAGGATAAACAACGAGCTCACGATAACTCGAAGTTTAGGTTCATGTTTGACTCGATTCAAACAAGATGGTTTTAAATGACAGACTCACGATAATCTGAAGTTAGCAAAGGATAAACAACATGCTCACGATAACTCGAAGTTTAGGTTCAGGTTTGACTCGATTCAAACAAGAACGGTTTTAGACGACAGACTCACGATAATCTGAAGTTGACAAAGGATAAATAACGAGCTCACGATAACTCGAAGTCTAGGTTCAGGTTTGACTAGATTCAAACAAGAACGGTTTTAAACGACAGACTCACGATAATCTGAAGTTAACAAAGGATAAACAACGAGCTCACGATAACTCGAAGTCTAGGTTCAGGTTTGACTCGATTCAAACAAGAACGGTTTTAAACGACAGACTCACGATAATATGAAGTTAACCAAGGATAAACAACGAGCTCACGATAACTCGAAGTCTAGGTTCAGGTTTGACTAGATTCAAACAAGAACGGTTTTAAACGACAGACTCACGATAATCTGAAGTTAACAAAGGATAAACAACGAGCTCACGATAACTCGAAGTCTAGGTTCAGGTTTGACTCGATTCAAACAAGAACGGTTTTAAACGGCAGACTCACGATAATATGAAGTTAACCAAGGATAAACAACGAGCTCACGATAACTCGAAGTCTAGGTTCTGGTTTGACTCAATTCAAACAAGAACGGTTTTAAACGACAGACTCACGATAATCTGATGTTAACAAAGGATAAACAACGAGCTCACGATAACTCGAAGTCTAGGTTCAGGTTTGACTAGATTCAAACAAGAACGGTTTTAAACGACAGACTCACAATAATCTGAAGTTGACAAAGGATAAACAATGAGCTCACGATAACTCGAAGTCTAGCTTCAGGTTTGACTCGATTCAAATAAGAACGGTTTTAAACGACAGACTCACGATAATCTGAAGTTAACAAAGGATAAACAACGAGCTCACGATAACTCGAAGTCTAGGTTCTGGTTTGACTCAATTCAAACAAGAACGGTTTTAAACGACAGACTCATGATAATCTGATGTTAACAAAGGATAAACAACGAGCTCACGATAACTCGAAGTCTAGGTTCAGGTTTGACTAGATTCAAACAAGAACGGTTTTAGACGACAGACTCACGATAATCTGAAGTTAACAAGGCATAAACAATGAGCTCACGATAACTCGAAGTCTAGGTTCAGGTTTGACTCGATTCAAACAAGAACGGTTTTAGACAACAGACTCACGATAATCTGCAGTTAACAAAGGATAAACAACGAGCTCACGATAACTCGAAGTCTAGGTTCAGGTTTAACTCGATTCAAACAAGAACGGTTTTAGACGACAGACTCACGATAATCTGCAGTTAACAAAGGATAAACAACAAGCTCACGATAACTCCAAGTCTAGGTTCAGGTTTGACTCGATTCAAACAAGAATTCTAAACGACAGAGTCACGATAATCTGAAGTTAACCAAGGATAAACAACGAGCTAACGATAACTCGAAGTTTAGGTTCAGGTTTGACTCGATTCAAACAAGAACGGTTTTAGACGACAGACTCACTATAATCTGAAGTTAACAAAAGATAAACAACGAGCTCACGATAACTTGAAGTCTAGGTTCAGGTTTGACTCGATTCAAACAAGAACGGTTTTAGACGACAGACTCACGATAATCTGAAGTTAGCAAAGGATAAACAACATGCTCACGATAACTCGAAGTTTAGGTTCAGGTTTGACTCGATTCAAACAAGAACGGTTTTAGACGACAGACTCACGATAATATGAAGTTAACCATGGATAAACAACGAGCTCACGATAACTCGATGTCTAGGTTCTGGTTTGACTTAATTCAAACAAGAACGGTTTTAAACGACAGACTCACGATAATATGAAGTTAACCAAGGATAAACAACGAGCTCACGATAACTCGAAGTCTAGGTTCAGGTTTGACTAGATTCAAACAAGAACGGTTTTAGACGACAGACTCACTATAATCTGAAGTTAACAAGGATAAACAACGAGCTCACGATAACTCAAAGTCTAGGTTCAGGTTTGACTCGATTCAAACAAGAACGGTTTTAAACGACAGACTCACGATAATCTGAAGTTAACAAAGGATAAACAACGAGCTCACGATAACTCGAAGTCTAGGTTCAGGTTTGACTCGATTCAAACAAGAACGGTTTTAAACGACAGACTCACGATAATATGAAGTTAACCAAGGATAACCAACGAGCTCACGATAACTCGAAGTCTAGGTTCAGGTTTGACTAGATTCAAACAAGAACGGTTTTAAACGACAGACTCACGATAATCTGAAGTTAACAAAGGATAAACAACGAGCTCACGATAACTCGAAGTCTAGGTTCAGGTTTGACTCGATTCAAACAAGAACGGTTTTAAACGGCAGACTCACGATAATATGAAGTTAACCATGGATAAACAACGAGCTCACGATAACTCGAAGTCTAGGTTCTGGTTTGACTCAATTCAAACAAGAACGGTTTTAAACGACAGACTCACGATAATCTGATGTTAACAAAGGATAAACAACGAGCTCACGATAACTCGAAGTCTAGGTTCAGGTTTGACTAGATTCAAACAAGAACGGTTTTAAACGACAGACTCACAATAATCTGAAGTTGACAAAGGATAAACAATGAGCTCACGATAACTCGAAGTCTAGCTTCAGGTTTGACTCGATTCAAACAAGAACGGTTTTAAACGACAGACTCACGATAATCTGAAGTTAACAAAGGATAAACAACGAGCTCACGATAACTCGAAGTCTAGGTTCTGGTTTGACTCAATTCAAACAAGAACGGTTTTAAACGACAGACTCACGATAATCTGATGTTAACAAAGGATAAACAACGAGCTCACGATAACTCGAAGTCTAGGTTCAGGTTTGACTAGATTCAAACAAGAACGGTTTTAGACGACAGACTCACGATAATCTGAAGTTAACAAGGCATAAACAATGAGCTCACGATAACTCGAAGTCTAGGTTCAGGTTTGACTCGATTCAAACAAGAACGGTTTTAGACAACAGACTCACGATAATCTGCAGTTAACAAAGGTTAAACAACGAGCTCACGATAACTCGAAGTCTAGGTTCAGGTTTAACTCGATTCAAACAAGAACGGTTTTAGACGACAGACTCACGATAATCTGCAGTTAACAAAGGATAAACAACAAGCTCACGATAACTCCAAGTCTAGGTTCAGGTTTGACTCGATTCAAACAAGAATTCTAAACGACAGACTCACGATAATCTGAAGTTAACCAAGGATAAACAACGAGCTCACGATAACTCGAAGTTTAGGTTCAGGTTTGACTCGATTCAAACAAGAACGGTTTTAGACGACAGACTCACTATAATCTGAAGTTAACAAAAGATAAACAACGAGCTCACGATAACTCGAAGTCTAGGTTCAGGTTTGACTCGATTCAAACAAGAACGGTTTTTGACGACAGACTCACGATAATCTGAAGTTAACAAAGGATAAACAACGAGCTCACGATAACTCGAAGTCTATGTTCAGGTTTGACTCGATTCAAACAAGAACGGTTTTAAACGACAGACTCACGATAATCTGAAGTTAACAAATGATAAACAACGAGCTCACGATAACTCGAAGTTTAGGTTCATGTTTGACTCGATTCAAACAAGAACGGTTTTAGACGACAGACTCACGATAATATGAAGTTAACAAAGGATAAACAACGAGCTCACGATAACTCGAAGTCTATGTTCAGGTTTGACTCGATTCAAACAAGAACGGTTTTAAACGACAGACTCACGATAATCTGAAGTTAACAAATGATAAACAACGAGCTCACGATAACTCGAAGTTTAGGTTCAGGTTTGACTCGATTCAAACAAGAACGGTTTTAGACGACAGACTCACGATAATCTGAAGTTAGCAAAGGATAAACAACATGCTCACGATAACTCGAAGTTTAGGTTCAGGTTTGACTCGATTCAAACAAGAACGGTTTTAGACGACAGACTCACGATAATATGAAGTTGACAAGGATAAACAATGAGCTCACGATAACTCGAAGTCTAGGTTCAGGTTTAACTAGATTCAAACAAGAACGGTTTTAAACGACAGACTCACAATAATCTGAAGTTGACAAGGATAAACAATGAGCTCACGATAACTCGAAGTCTAGCTTCAGGTTTGACTCGATTCAAACAAGAACGATTTTAAACGACAGACTCACGATAATCTGAAGTTAACAAAGGATAAACAACGAGCTCACGATAACTCGAAGTCTAGGTTCAGGTTTGACTCGATTCAAACAAGAACGGTTTTAAACGACAGACTCACGATAATATGAAGTTAACCAAGGATAAACAACGAGCTCACGATAACTCGAAGTCTAGGTTCGGGTTTGACTAGATTCAAACAAGAACGGTTTTAAACGACAGACTCACGATAATCTGAAGTTAACAAAGGATAAACAACGAGCTCACGATAACTCGAAGTCTAGGTTCAGGTTTGACTCGATTCAAACAAGAACGGTTTTAAACGGCAGACTCACGATAATATGAAGTTAACCAAGGATAAACAACGAGCTCACGATAACTCGAAGTCTAGGTTCTGGTTTGACTCAATTCAAACAAGAACGGTTTTAAACGACAGACTCACGATAATCTGATGTTAACAAAGGATAAACAACGAGCTCACGATAACTCGAAGTCTAGGTTCAGGTTTGACTAGATTCAAACAAGAACGGTTTTAAACGACAGACTCACAATAATCTGAAGTTGACAAAGGATAAACAATGAGCTCACGATAACTCGAAGTCTAGCTTCAGGTTTGACTCGATTCAAACAAGAACGGTTTTAAACGACAGACTCACGATAATCTGAAGTTAACAAAGGATAA
Source organism: Lathyrus tuberosus (assembly GCA_022829125.1). Classification (NCBI taxonomy): domain Eukaryota; kingdom Viridiplantae; phylum Streptophyta; class Magnoliopsida; order Fabales; family Fabaceae; genus Lathyrus; species Lathyrus tuberosus. The sequence goes on from JALAZF010000117.1 coordinate 12,336,495, forward strand.
ACAACGAGCTCACGATAACTCGAAGTCTAGGTTCTGGTTTGACTCAATTCAAACAAGAACGGTTTTAAACGACAGACTCACGATAATCTGATGTTAACAAAGGATAAACAACGAGCTCACGATAACTCGAAGTCTAGGTTCAGGTTTGACTAGATTCAAACAAGAACGGTTTTAGACGACAGACTCACGATAATCTGAAGTTAACAAGGCATAAACAATGAGCTCACGATAACTCGAAGTCTAGGTTCAGGTTTGACTCGATTCAAACAAGAACGGTTTTAGACAACAGACTCACGATAATCTGCAGTTAACAAAGGATAAACAACGAGCTCACGATAACTCGAAGTCTAGGTTCAGGTTTAACTCGATTCAAACAAGAACGGTTTTAGACGACAGACTCACGATAATCTGCAGTTAACAAAGGATAAACAACAAGCTCACGATAACTCCAAGTCTAGGTTCAGGTTTGACTCGATTCAAACAAGAATTCTAAACGACAGACTCACGATAATCTGAAGTTAACCAAGGATAAACAACGAGCTCACGATAACTCGAAGTTTAGGTTCTGGTTTGACTCGATTCAAACAAGAACGGTTTTAGACGACAGACTCACTATAATCTGAAGTTAACAAAAGATAAACAACGAGCTCACGATAACTCAAAGTCTAGGTTCAGGTTTGACTCGATTCAAACAAGAACGGTTTTAGACGACAGACTCACGATAATCTGAAGTTAACAAAGGATAAACAACGAGCTCACGATAACTCGAAGTCTATGTTCAGGTTTGACTCGATTCAAACAAGAACGGTTTTAAACGACAGACTCACGATAATCTGAAGTTAACAAATGATAAACAACGAGCTCACGATAACTCGAAGTTTAGGTTCATGTTTGACTCGATTCAAACAAGAACGGTTTTAGACGACAGACTCACGATAATCTGAAGTTAACAAAGGATAAACAACGAGCTCACGATAACTCGAAGTCTATGTTCAGGTTTGACTCGATTCAAACAAGAACGGTTTTAAACGACAGACTCACGATAATCTGAAGTTAACAAATGATAAACAACGAGCTCACGATAACTCGAAGTTTAGGTTCAGGTTTGACTCGATTCAAACAAGAAAGGTTTTAGACGACAGACTCACTATAATCTGAAGTTAACAAAAGATAAACAACGAGCTCACGATAACTCGAAGTCTAGGTTCAGGTTTGACTCGATTCAAACAAGAACGGTTTTAGACGACAGACTCACGATAATCTGAAGTTAGCAAAGGATAAACAACATGCTCACGATAACTCGAAGTTTAGGTTCAGGTTTGACTCGATTCAAACAAGAACGGTTTTAGACGACAGACTCACGATAATATGAAGTTAACCATGGATAAACAACGAGCTCACGATAACTCGAAGTCTAGGTTCTGGTTTGACTTAATTCAAACAAGAACGGTTTTAAACGACAGACTCACGATAATATGAAGTTAACCAAGGATAAACAACGAGCTCACGATAACTCGAAGTCTAGGTTCAGGTTTGACTAGATTCAAACAAGAACGGTTTTAAACGACAGACTCACAATAATCTTAAGTTGACAAGGATAAACAATGAGCTCACGATAACTCGAAGTCTAGCTTCAGGTTTGACTCGATTCAAACAAGAACGGTTTTAAACGACAGAATCACGATAATCTGAAGTTAACAAAGGATAAACAACGAGCTCACGATAACTCGAAGTCTAGGTTCAGGTTTGACTCGATTCAAACAAGAACGGTTTTAAACGACAGACTCACGATAATATGAAGTTAACCAAGGATAAACAACGAGCTCACGATAACTCAAAGTCTAGGTTCAGGTTTGACTAGATTCAAACAAGAACGGTTTTAAACGACAGACTCACGATAATCTGAAGTTAACAAAGGATAAACAACGAGCTCACGATAACTCGAAGTCTAGGTTCAGGTTTGACTCGATTCAAACAAGAACGGTTTTAAACGGCAGACTCACGATAATATGAAGTTAACCAAGGATAAACAACGAGCTCACGATAACTCGAAGTCTAGGTTCTGGTTTGACTCAATTCAAACAAGAACGGTTTTAAACGACAGACTCACGATAATCTGATGTTAACAAAGGATAAACAACGAGCTCACGATAACTCGAAGTCTAGGTTCAGGTTTGACTAGATTCAAACAAGAACGGTTTTAAACGACAGACTCACGATAATATGAAGTTAACCATGGATAAACAACGAGCTCACGATAACTCGAAGTCTAGGTTCTGGTTTGACTTAATTCAAACAAGAACGGTTTTAAACGACAGACTCACGATAATATGAAGTTAACCAAGGATAAACAACGAGCTCACGATAACTCGAAGTCTAGGTTCAGGTTTGACTAGATTCAAACAAGAACGGTTTTAAACGACAGACTCACAATAATCTGAAGTTGACAAGGATAAACAATGAGCTCACGATAACTCGAAGTCTAGCTTCAGGTTTGACTCGATTCAAACAAGAACGGTTTTAAACGACAGACTCACGATAATCTGAAGTTAACAAAGGATAAACAACGAGCTCACGATAACTCGAAGTCTAGGTTCAGGTTTGACTCGATTCAAACAAGAACGGTTTTAAACGACAGACTCACGATAATATGAAGTTAACCAAGGATAAACAACGAGCTCACGATAACTCGAAGTCTAGGTTCAGGTTTGACTAGATTCAAACAAGAACGGTTTTAAACGACAGACTCACGATAATCTGAAGTTAACAAAGGATAAACAACGAGCTCACGATAACTCGAAGTCTAGGTTCAGGTTTGACTCGATTCAAACAAGAACGGTTTTAAACGGCAGACTCACGATAATATGAAGTTAACCAAGGATAAACAACGAGCTCACGATAACTCGAAGTCTAGGTTCTGGTTTGACTCAATTCAAACAAGAACGGTTTTAAACGACAGACTCACGATAATCTGATGTTAACAAAGGATAAACAACGAGCTCACGATAACTCGAAGTCTAGGTTCAGGTTTGACTAGATTCAAACAAGAACGGTTTTAAACGACAGACTCACAATAATCTGAAGTTGACAAAGGATAAACAATGAGCTCACGATAACTCGAAGTCTAGCTTCAGGTTTGACTCGATTCAAACAAGAACGGTTTTAAACGACAGACTCACGATAATCTGAAGTTAACAAAGGATAAACAACGAGCTCACGATAACTCGAAGTCTAGGTTCTGGTTTGACTCAATTCAAACAAGAACGGTTTTAAACGACAGACTCACGATAATCTGATGTTAACAAAGGATAAACAACGAGCTCACGATAACTCGAAGTCTAGGTTCAGGTTTGACTAGATTCAAACAAGAACGGTTTTAGACGACAGACTCACGATAATCTGAAGTTAACAAGGCATAAACAATGAGCTCACGATAACTCGAAGTCTAGGTTCAGGTTTGACTCGATTCAAACAAGAACGGTTTTAGACAACAGACTCACGATAATCTGCAGTTAACAAAGGATAAACAACGAGCTCACGATAACTCGAAGTCTAGGTTCAGGTTTAACTCGATTCAAACAAGAACGGTTTTAGACGACAGACTCACGATAATCTGCAGTTAACAAAGGATAAACAACAAGCTCACGATAACTCCAAGTCTAGGTTCAGGTTTGACTCGATTCAAACAAGAATTCTAAACGACAGACTCACGATAATCTGAAGTTAACCAAGGATAAACAACGAGCTCACGATAACTCGAAGTTTAGGTTCAGGTTTGACTCGATTCAAACAAGAACGGTTTTAGACGACAGACTCACTATAATCTGAAGTTAACAAAAGATAAACAACGAGCTCACGATAACTCAAAGTCTAGGTTCAGGTTTGACTCGATTCAAACAAGAACGGTTTTAGACGACAGACTCACGATAATCTGAAGTTAACAAAGGATAAACAACGAGCTCACGATAACTCGAAGTCTATGTTCAGGTTTGACTCGATTCAAACAAGAACGGTTTTAAACGACAGACTCACGATAATCTGAAGTTAACAAATGATAAACAACGAGCTCACGATAACTCGAAGTTTAGGTTCATGTTTGACTCGATTCAAACAAGAACGGTTTTAGACGACAGACTCACGATAATCTGAAGTTAACAAAGGATAAACAACGAGCTCACGATAACTCGAAGTCTATGTTCAGGTTTGACTCGATTCAAACAAGAACGGTTTTAAACGACAGACTCACGATAATCTGAAGTTAACAAATGATAAACAACGAGCTCACGATAAATCGAAGTTTAGGTTCAGGTTTGACTCGATTCAAACAAGAAAGGTTTTAGACGACAGACTCACTATAATCTGAAGTTAACAAAAGATAAACAACGAGCTCACGATAACTCGAAGTCTAGGTTCAGGTTTGACTCGATTCAAACAAGAACGGTTTTAGACGACAGACTCACGATAATCTGAAGTTAGCAAAGGATAAACAACATGCTCACGATAACTCGAAGTTTAGGTTCAGGTTTGACTCGATTCAAACAAGAACGGTTTTAGACGACAGACTCACGATAATATGAAGTTAACCATGGATAAACAACGAGCTCACGATAACTCGAAGTCTAGGTTCTGGTTTGACTTAATTCAAACAAGAACGGTTTTAAACGACAGACTCACGATAATATGAAGTTAACCAAGGATAAACAACGAGCTCACGATAACTCGAAGTCTAGGTTCAGGTTTGACTAGATTCAAACAAGAACGGTTTTAAACGACAGACTCACAATAATCTTAAGTTGACAAGGATAAACAATGAGCTCACGATAACTCGAAGTCTAGCTTCAGGTTTGACTCGATTCAAACAAGAACGGTTTTAAACGACAGAATCACGATAATCTGAAGTTAACAAAGGATAAACAACGAGCTCACGATAACTCGAAGTCTAGGTTCAGGTTTGACTCGATTCAAACAAGAACGGTTTTAAACGACAGACTCACGATAATATGAAGTTAACCAAGGATAAACAACGAGCTCACGATAACTCAAAGTCTAGGTTCAGGTTTGACTAGATTCAAACAAGAACGGTTTTAAACGACAGACTCACGATAATCTGAAGTTAACAAAGGATAAACAACGAGCTCACGATAACTCGAAGTCTAGGTTCAGGTTTGACTCGATTCAAACAAGAACGGTTTTAAACGGCAGACTCACGATAATATGAAGTTAACCAAGGATAAACAACGAGCTCACGATAACTCGAAGTCTAGGTTCTGGTTTGACTCAATTCAAACAAGAACGGTTTTAAACGACAGACTCACGATAATCTGATGTTAACAAAGGATAAACAACGAGCTCACGATAACTCGAAGTCTAGGTTCAGGTTTGACTAGATTCAAACAAGAACGGTTTTAAACGACAGACTCACGATAATATGAAGTTAACCATGGATAAACAACGAGCTCACGATAACTCGAAGTCTAGGTTCTGGTTTGACTTAATTCAAACAAGAACGGTTTTAAACGACAGACTCACGATAATATGAAGTTAACCAAGGATAAACAACGAGCTCACGATAACTCGAAGTCTAGGTTCAGGTTTGACTAGATTCAAACAAGAACGGTTTTAAACGACAGACTCACAATAATCTGAAGTTGACAAGGATAAACAATGAGCTCACGATAACTCGAAGTCTAGCTTCAGGTTTGACTCGATTCAAACAAGAACGGTTTTAAACGACAGACTCACGATAATCTGAAGTTAACAAAGGATAAACAACGAGCTCACGATAACTCGAAGTCTAGGTTCAGGTTTGACTCGATTCAAACAAGAACGGTTTTAAACGACAGACTCACGATAATATGAAGTTAACCAAGGATAAACAACGAGCTCACGATAACTCAAAGTCTAGGTTCAGGTTTGACTAGATTCAAACAAGAACGGTTTTAAACGACAGACTCACGATAATCTGAAGTTAACAAAGGATAAACAACGAGCTCACGATAACTCGAAGTCTAGGTTCAGGTTTGACTCGATTCAAACAAGAACGGTTTTAAACGGCAGACTCACGATAATATGAAGTTAACCAAGGATAAACAACGAGCTCACGATAACTCGAAGTCTAGGTTCTGGTTTGACTCAATTCAAACAAGAACGGTTTTAAACGACAGACTCACGATAATCTGATGTTAACAAAGGATAAACAACGAGCTCACGATAACTCGAAGTCTAGGTTCAGGTTTGACTAGATTCAAACAAGAACGGTTTTAAACGACAGACTCACGATAATATGAAGTTAACCATGGATAAACAACGAGCTCACGATAACTCGAAGTCTAGGTTCTGGTTTGACTTAATTCAAACAAGAACGGTTTTAAACGACAGACTCACGATAATATGAAGTTAACCAAGGATAAACAACGAGCTCACGATAACTCGAAGTCTAGGTTCAGGTTTGACTAGATTCAAACAAGAACGGTTTTAAACGACAGACTCACAATAATCTGAAGTTGACAAGGATAAACAATGAGCTCACGATAACTCGAAGTCTAGCTTCAGGTTTGACTCGATTCAAACAAGAACGGTTTTAAACGACAGACTCACGATAATCTGAAGTTAACAAAGGATAAACAACGAGCTCACGATAACTCGAAGTCTAGGTTCAGGTTTGACTCGATTCAAACAAGAACGGTTTTAAACGACAGACTCACGATAATATGAAGTTAACCAAGGATAAACAACGAGCTCACGATAACTCAAAGTCTAGGTTCAGGTTTGACTAGATTCAAACAAGAACGGTTTTAAACGACAGACTCACGATAATCTGAAGTTAACAAAGGATAAACAACGAGCTCACGATAACTCGAAGTCTAGGTTCAGGTTTGACTCGATTCAAACAAGAACGGTTTTAAACGGCAGACTCACGATAATATGAAGTTAACCAAGGATAAACAACGAGCTCACGATAACTCGAAGTCTAGGTTCTGGTTTGACTCAATACAAACAAGAACGGTTTTAAACGACAGACTCACGATAATCTGATGTTAACAAAGGATAAACAACGAGCTCACGATAACTCGAAGTCTAGGTTCAGGTTTGACTAGATTCAAACAAGAACGGTTTTAAACGACAGACTCACAATAATCTGAAGTTGACAAAGGATAAACAATGAGCTCACGATAACTCGAAGTCTAGCTTCAGGTTTGACTCGATTCAAACAAGAACGGTTTTAAACGACAGACTCACGATAATCTGAAGTTAACAAAGGATAAACAACGAGCTCACGATAACTCGAAGTCTAGGTTCTGGTTTGACTCAATTCAAACAAGAACGGTTTTAAACGACAGACTCACGATAATCTGATGTTAACAAAGGATAAACAACGAGCTCACGATAACTCGAAGTCTAGGTTCAGGTTTGACTAGATTCAAACAAGAACGGTTTTAGACGACAGACTCACGATAATCTGAAGTTAACAAGGCATAAACAATGAGCTCACGATAACTCGAAGTCTAGGTTCAGGTTTGACTCGATTCAAACAAGAACGGTTTTAGACAACAGACTCACGATAATCTGCAGTTAACAAAGGATAAACAACGAGCTCACGATAACTCGAAGTCTAGGTTCAGGTTTAACTCGATTCAAACAAGAACGGTTTTAGACGACAGACTCACGATAATCTGCAGTTAACAAAGGATAAACAACAAGCTCACGATAACTCCAAGTCTAGGTTCAGGTTTGACTCGATTCAAACAAGAATTCTAAACGACAGACTCACGATAATCTGAAGTTAACCAAGGATAAACAACGAGCTCACGATAACTCGAAGTTTAGGTTCAGGTTTGACTCGATTCAAACAAGAACGGTTTTAGACGACAGACTCACTATAATCTGAAGTTAACAAAAGATAAACAACGAGCTCACGATAACTCGAAGTCTAGGTTCAGGTTTGACTCGATTCAAACAAGAACGGTTTTAAACGACAGACTCACGATAATCTGAAGTTAACAAAGGATAAACAACGAGCTCACGATAACTCGAAGTCTAGGTTCAGGTTTGACTCGATTCAAACAAGAACGGTTTTAAACGACAGACTCACGATAATATGAAGTTAACCCAGGATAAACAACGAGCTCACGATAACTCGAAGTCTAGGTTCAGGTTTGACTAGATTCAAACAAGAACGGTTTTAAACGACAGACTCACGATAATCTGAAGTTAACAAAGGATAAACAACGAGCTCACGATAACTCGAAGTCTAGGTTCAGGTTTGACTCGATTCAAACAAGAACGGTTTTAAACGGCAGACTCACGATAATATGAAGTTAACCAAGGATAAACAACGAGCTCACGATAACTCGAAGTCTAGGTTCTGGTTTGACTCAATTCAAACAAGAACGGTTTTAAACGACAGACTCACGATAATCTGATGTTAACAAAGGATAAACAACGAGCTCACGATAACTCGAAGTTTAGGTTCAGGTTTGACTAGATTCAAACAAGAACGGTTTTAAACGACAGACTCACAATAATCCGAAGTTGGCAAAGGATAAACAATGAGCTCACGATAACTCGAAGTCTAGCTTCAGGTTTGACTCGATTCAAACAAGAACGGTTTTAAACGACAGACTCACGATAATCTGAAGTTAACAAAGGATAAACAACGAGCTCACGATAACTCGAAGTCTAGGTTCTGGTTTGACTCAATTCAAACAAGAACGGTTTTAAACGACAGACTCACGATAATCTGATGTTAACAAAGGATAAACAACGAGCTCACGATAACTCGAAGTCTAGGTTCAGGTTTGACTAGATTCAAACAAGAACGGTTTTAGACGACAGACTCACGATAATCTGAAGTTAACAAGGCATAAACAATGAGCTCACGATAACTCGAAGTCTAGGTTCAGGTTTGACTCGATTCAAACAAGAACGGTTTTAGACAACAGACTCACGATAATCTGCAGTTAACAAAGGATAAACAACGAGCTCACGATAACTCGAAGTCTAGGTTCAGGTTTGACTCGATTCAAACAAGAACGGTTTTAGACGACAGACTCACGATAATCTGCAGTTAACAAAGGATAAACAACAAGCTCACGATAACTCCAAGTCTAGGTTCAGGTTTGACTCGATTCAAACAAGAATTCTAAACGACAGACTCACGATAATCTGAAGTTAACCAAGGATAAACAACGAGCTCACGATAACTCGAAGTTTAGGTTCAGGTTTGACTCGATTCAAACAAGAACGGTTTTAGACGACAGACTCACTATAATCTGAAGTTAACAAAAGATAAACAACGAGCTCACGATAACTCGAAGTCTAGGTTCAGGTTTGACTCGATTCAAACAAGAACGGTTTTAAACGACATACTCACGATAATCTGAAGTTAACCAAGGATAAACAACGAGCTCACGATAACTCGAAATTTAGGTTCAGGTTTGACTCGATTCAAACAAGAACGGTTTTAGACGACAGACTCACGATAATCTGAAGTTAACAAAAGATAAACAACGAGCTCACGATAACTCCAAGTCTAGGTTCAGGTTTGACTCGATTCAAACAAGAACGGTTTTAGACGACAGACTCACGATAATCTGAAGTTAACAAAGGATAAACAACGAGCTCACGATAACTCGAAGTCTATGTTCAGGTTTGACTCGATTCAAACAACAACGGTTTTAAACGACAGACTCACGATAATCTGAAGTTAACAAATGATAAACAACCAGCTCACGATAACTCGAAGTTTAGGTTCATGTTTGACTCGATTCAAACAAGAACGGTTTTAAACGACAGACTCACGATAATCTGAAGTTAACAAAGGATAAACAACGAGCTCACGATAACTCGAAGTCTAGGTTCAGGTTTGACTAGATTCAAACAAGAACGGTTTTAGACGACAGACTCACGATAATCTGTAGTTAACAAAAGATAAACAACGAGCTCACGATAACTCGAAGTCTAGGTTCAGGTTTGACTCGATTCAAACAAGAACGGTTTTAGACAACAGACTCACGATAATCTGCAGTTAACAAAGGATAAACAACGAGCTCACGATAACTCGAAGTCTAGGTTCAGGTTTAACTCGATTCAAACAAGAACGGTTTTAGACGACAGACTCACGATAATCTGCAGTTAACAAAGGATAAACAACAAGCTCACGATAACTCCAAGTCTAGGTTCAGGTTTGACTCGATTCAAACAAGAATTCTAAACGACAGACTCACGATAATCTGAAGTTAACCAAGGATAAACAACGAGCTCACGATAACTCGAAGTTTAGGTTCAGGTTTGACTCGATTCAAACAAGAACGGTTTTAGACGACAGACTCACTATAATCTGAAGTTAACAAAAGATAAACAACGAGCTCACGATAACTCGAAGTCTAGGTTCAGGTTTGACTCGATTCAAACAAGAACGGTTTTAAACGACAGACTCACGATAATCTGAAGTTAACAAAGGATAAACAACGAGCTCACGATAACTCGAAGTCTAGGTTCAGGTTTGACTCGATTCAAACAAGAACGGTTTTAAACGACAGACTCACGATAATATGAAGTTAACCCAGGATAAACAACGAGCTCACGATAACTCGAAGTCTAGGTTCAGGTTTGACTAGATTCAAACAAGAACGGTTTTAAACGACAGACTCACGATAATCTGAAGTTAACAAAGGATAAACAACGAGCTCACGATAACTCGAAGTCTAGGTTCAGGTTTGACTCGATTCAAACAAGAACGGTTTTAAACGGCAGACTCACGATAATATGAAGTTAACCAAGGATAAACAACGAGCTCACGATAACTCGAAGTCTAGGTTCTGGTTTGACTCAATTCAAACAAGAACGGTTTTAAACGACAGACTCACGATAATCTGATGTTAACAAAGGATAAACAACGAGCTCACGATAACTCGAAGTTTAGGTTCAGGTTTGACTAGATTCAAACAAGAACGGTTTTAAACGACAGACTCACAATAATCCGAAGTTGGCAAAGGATAAACAATGAGCTCACGATAACTCGAAGTCTAGCTTCAGGTTTGACTCGATTCAAACAAGAACGGTTTTAAACGACAGACTCACGATAATCTGAAGTTAACAAAGGATAAACAACGAGCTCACGATAACTCGAAGTCTAGGTTCTGGTTTGACTCAATTCAAACAAGAACGGTTTTAAACGACAGACTCACGATAATCTGATGTTAACAAAGGATAAACAACGAGCTCACGATAACTCGAAGTCTAGGTTCAGGTTTGACTAGATTCAAACAAGAACGGTTTTAGACGACAGACTCACGATAATCTGAAGTTAACAAGGCATAAACAATGAGCTCACGATAACTCGAAGTCTAGGTTCAGGTTTGACTCGATTCAAACAAGAACGGTTTTAGACAACAGACTCACGATAATCTGCAGTTAACAAAGGATAAACAACGAGCTCACGATAACTCGAAGTCTAGGTTCAGGTTTGACTCGATTCAAACAAGAACGGTTTTAGACGACAGACTCACGATAATCTGCAGTTAACAAAGGATAAACAACAAGCTCACGATAACTCCAAGTCTAGGTTCAGGTTTGACTCGATTCAAACAAGAATTCTAAACGACAGACTCACGATAATCTGAAGTTAACCAAGGATAAACAACGAGCTCACGATAACTCGAAGTTTAGGTTCAGGTTTGACTCGATTCAAACAAGAACGGTTTTAGACGACAGACTCACTATAATCTGAAGTTAACAAAAGATAAACAACGAGCTCACGATAACTCGAAGTCTAGGTTCAGGTTTGACTCGATTCAAACAAGAACGGTTTTAAACGACATACTCACGATAATCTGAAGTTAACCAAGGATAAACAACGAGCTCACGATAACTCGAAATTTAGGTTCAGGTTTGACTCGATTCAAACAAGAACGGTTTTAGACGACAGACTCACGATAATCTGAAGTTAACAAAAGATAAACAACGAGCTCACGATAACTCCAAGTCTAGGTTCAGGTTTGACTCGATTCAAACAAGAACGGTTTTAGACGACAGACTCACGATAATCTGAAGTTAACAAAGGATAAACAACGAGCTCACGATAACTCGAAGTCTATGTTCAGGTTTGACTCGATTCAAACAACAACGGTTTTAAACGACAGACTCACGATAATCTGAAGTTAACAAATGATAAACAACCAGCTCACGATAACTCGAAGTTTAGGTTCATGTTTGACTCGATTCAAACAAGAACGGTTTTAAACGACAGACTCACGATAATCTGAAGTTAACAAAGGATAAACAACGAGCTCACGATAACTCGAAGTTTAGGTTCAGGTTTGACTCGATTCAAACAAGAACGGTTTTAGACGACAGACTCACGATAATCTGTAGTTAACAAAAGATAAACAACGAGCTCACGATAACTCGAAGTCTAGGTTCAGGTTTGACTCGATTCAAACAAGAACGATTTTAGACGACAGACTCACAATAATCTGAAGTTGACAAAGGATAAACAATGAGCTCACGATAACTCGAAGTCTAGGTTCAGGTTTGACTCGATTCAAACAAGAACGGTTTTAAACGACAGACTCACGATAATCTGAAGTTAACAAAGGATAAACAACGAGCTCACGATAACTCGAAGTCTAGGTTCTGGTTTGACTCAATTCAAACAAGAACGGTTTTAAACGACAGACTCACGATAATCTGATGTTAACAAAGGATAAACAACGAGCTCACGATAACTCGAAGTCTAGGTTCAGGTTTGACTCGATTCAAACAAGAACGGTTTTAAACGACAGGCTCACGATAATCTGAAGTTAACCAAGGCATAAACAATGAGCTCACGATAACTCGAAGTCTAGGTTCAGGTTTGACTAGATTCAAACAAGAACGGTTTTAGACGACAGACTCACGATAATCTGAAGTTGACAAAGGATAAACAATGAGCTCACGATAACTCGAAGTCTAGGTTCAGGTTTGACTCGATTCAAACAAGAACGATTTTAAACGACAGACTCACGATAATCTGAAGTTAACAAAGGATAAACAACGAGCTCACGATAACTCGAAGTTTAGGTTCAGGTTTGACTCGATTCAAACAAGAACGGTTTTAAACGACAGACTCACAATAATCTGAAGTTGACAAAGGATAAACAATGAGCTCACGATAACTCGAAGTCTAGCTTCAGGTTTGACTCGATTCAAACTAGAACGGTTTTAAACGACAGACTCACGATAATCTGAAGTTAACAAAGGATAAACAACGAGCTCACGATAACTCGAAGTCTAGGTTCTGGTTTGACTCAATTCAAACAAGAACGGTTTTAAACGACAGACTCACGATAATCTGATGTTAACAAAGGATAAACAACGAGCTCACGATAACTCGAAGTCTAGGTTCAGGTTTGACTAGATTCAAACAAGAACGGTTTTAGACGACAGACTCACGATAATCTGAAGTTAACAAGGCATAAACAATGAGCTCACGATAACTCGAAGTCTAGGTTCAGGTTTGACTCGATTCAAACAAGAACGATTTTAGACAACAGACTCACGATAATCTGCAGTTAACAAAGGATAAACAACGAGCTCACGATAACTCGAAGTCTAGGTTCAGGTTTGACTCGATTCAAACAAGAACGGTTTTAGACGACAGACTCACGATAATCTGCAGTTAACAAAGGATAAACAACAAGCTCACGATAACTCCAAGTCTAGGTTCAGGTTTGACTCGATTCAAACAAGAATTCTAAACGACAGACTCACGATAATCTGAAGTTAACCAAGGATAAACAACGAGCTCACGATAACTCGAAGTTTAGGTTCAGGTTTGACTCGATTCAAACAAGAACGGTTTTAGACGACAGACTCACTATAATCTGAAGTTAACAAAAGATAAACAACGAGCTCACGATAACTCGAAGTCTAGGTTCAGGTTTGACTCGATTCAAACAAGAACGGTTTTAAACGACATACTCACGATAATCTGAAGTTAACCAAGGATAAACAACGAGCTCACGATAACTCGAAATTTAGGTTCAGGTTTGACTCGATTCAAACAAGAACGGTTTTAGACGACAGACTCACGATAATCTGAAGTTAACAAAAGATAAACAACGAGCTCACGATAACTCCAAGTCTAGGTTCAGGTTTGACTCGATTCAAACAAGAACGGTTTTAGACGACAGACTCACGATAATCTGAAGTTAACAAAGGATAAACAACGAGCTCACGATAACTCGAAGTCTATGTTCAGGTTTGACTCGATTCAAACAAGAACGGTTTTAAACGACAGACTCACGATAATCTGAAGTTAACAAATGATAAACAACCAGCTCACGATAACTCGAAGTTTAGGTTCATGTTTGACTCGATTCAAACAAGAACGGTTTTAAACGACAGACTCACGATAATCTGAAGTTAACAAAGGATAAACAACGAGCTCACGATAACTCGAAGTTTAGGTTCAGGTTTGACTCGATTCAAACAAGAACGGTTTTAGACGACAGACTCACGATAATCTGTAGTTAACAAAAGATAAACAACGAGCTCACGATAACTCGAAGTCTAGGTTCAGGTTTGACTCGATTCAAACAAGAACGATTTTAGACGACAGACTCACAATAATCTGAAGTTGACAAAGGATAAACAATGAGCTCACGATAATCGAAGTCTAGGTTCAGGTTTGACTCGATTCAAACAAGAACGGTTTTAAATGACAGACTCACGATAATCTGAAGTTAACAAAGGATAAACAACGAGCTCACGATAACTCGAAGTCTAGGTTCTGGTTTGACTCAATTCAAACAAGAACGGTTTTAAACGACAGACTCACGATAATCTGATGTTAACAAAGGATAAACAACGAGCTCACGATAACTCGAAGTCTAGGTTCAGGTTTGACTCGATTCAAACAAGAACGGTTTTAAACGACAGGCTCACGATAATCTGAAGTTAACCAAGGCATAAACAATGAGCTCACGATAACTCGAAGTCTAGGTTCAAGTTTGACTAGATTCAAACAAGAACGGTTTTAGACGACAGACTCACGATAATCTGAAGTTGACAAAGGATAAACAATGAGCTCACGATAACTCGAAGTCTAGGTTCAGGTTTGACTCGATTCAAACAAGAACGGTTTTAAACGACAGACTCACGATAATCTGAAGTTAACAAAGGATAAACAACGAGCTCACGATAACTCGAAGTTTAGGTTCAGGTTTGACTCGATTCAAACAAGAACGGTTTTAGACGACAGACTCACGATAATCTGTAGTTAACAAAAGATAAACAACGAGCTCACGATAACTCGAAGTCTAGGTTCAGGTTTGACTCGATTCAAACAAGAACGATTTTAGACGACAGACTCACAATAATCTGAAGTTGACAAAGGATAAACAACGAGCTCACGATAACTCGAAGTCTAGGTTCAGGTTTGACTCGATTCAAACAAGAACGATTTTAGACGACAGACTCACGATAATCTGAAGTTAACAAAGGATAAACAACGAGCTCACGATAACTCGAAGTCTAGGTTCAGGTTTGACTCAATTCAAACAAGAACGGTTTTAAACGACAGACTCACGATAATCTGATGTTAACAAAGGATAAACAACGAGCTCACGATAACTCGAAGTCTAGGTTCAGGTTTGACTCGATTCAAACAAGAACGGTTTTAAACGACAGACTCACGATAATCTGAAGTTAACCAAGGCATAAACAATGAGCTCACGATAACTCGAAGTCTAGGTTCAGGTTTGACTAGATTCAAACAAGAACGGTTTTAGACGACAGACTCACGATAATCTGAAGTTAACAAGGCATAAACAATGAGCTCACGATAACTCGAAGTCTAGGTTCAGGTTTGACTCGATTCAAACAAGAACGGTTTTAGACGACAGACTCACGATAATCTGCAGTTAACAAAGGATAAACAACGAGCTCACGATAACTCGAAGTCTAGGTTCAGGTTTAACTCGATTCAAACAAGAACGGTTTTAGACGACAGACTCACGATAATCTGAAGTTAACAAAGGATAAACAACGAGCTCACGATAACTCCAAGTCTAGGTTCAGGTTTGACTCGATTCAAACAAGAATTCTAAACGACAGACTCACGATAATCTGAAGTTAACCAAGGATAAACAACGAGCTCACGATAACTCGAAGTTTAGGTTCAGGTTTGACTCGATTCAAACAAGAACGGTTTTAGACGACAGACTCACGATAATCTGAAGTTAACAAAGGATAAACAACGAGCTCACGATAACTCGAAGTCTATGTTCAGGTTTGACTCGATTCAAACAAGAACGGTTTTAAACGACAGACTCACGATAATCTGAAGTTAACAAATGATAAACAACGAGCTCACGATAACTCGAAGTTTAGGTTCATGTTTGACTCGATTCAAACAAGAACGGTTTTAAACGGCAGACTCACGATAATCTGAAGTTAACAAAGGATAAACAACGAGCTCACGATAACTCGAAGTCTAGGTTCAGGTTTGACTCGATTCAAACAAGAACGGTTTTAAACGACAGACTCACGATAATCTGAAGTTAACCAAGGCATAAACAATGAGCTCACGATAACTCGAAGTCTAGGTTCAGGTTTGACTAGATTCAAACAAGAACGGTTTTAGACGACAGACTCACGATAATCTGAAGTTAACAAGGCATAAACAATGAGCTCACGATAACTCGAAGTCTAGGTTCAGGTTTGACTCGATTCAAACAAGAACGGTTTTAGACAACAGACTCACGATAATCTGCAGTTAACAAAGGATAAACAACGAGCTCACGATAACTCGAAGTCTAGGTTCAGGTTTAACTCGATTCAAACAAGAACGGTTTTAGACGACAGACTCACGATAATCTGCAGTTAACAAAGGATAAACAACAAGCTCACGATAACTCCAAGTCTAGGTTCAGGTTTGACTCGATTCAAACAAGAATTCTAAACGACAGACTCACGATAATCTGCAGTTAACCAAGGCATAAACAATGAGCTCACGATAACTCGAAGTCTAGGTTCAGGTTTGACTCGATTCAAACAAGAACGGTTTTAGACGACAGACTCACTATAATCTGAAGTTAACAAAAGATAAACAACGAGCTCACGATAACTCGAAGTCTAGGTTCAGGTTTGACTCGATTCAAACAAGAACGGTTTTAAACGACAGACTCACGATAATCTGAAGTTAACAAAGGATAAACAACGAGCTCACGATAACTCGAAGTCTAGGTTCAGGTTTGACTCGATTCAAACAAGAACGGTTTTAAACGACAGACTCACGATAATATGAAGTTAACCCAGGATAAACAACGAGCTCACGATAACTCGAAGTCTAAGTTCAGGTTTGACTAGATTCAAACAAGAACGGTTTTAAACGACAGACTCACGATAATCTGAAGTTAACAAAGGATAAACAACGAGCTCACGATAACTCGAAGTCTAGCTTCAGGTTTGACTCGATTCAAACAAGAACGGTTTTAAACGACAGACTCACGATAATCTGAAGTTAACAAAGGATAAACAACGAGCTCACGATAACTCGAAGTCTAGGTTCTGGTTTGACTCAATTCAAACAAGAACGGTTTTAAACGACAGACTCACGATAATCTGATGTTAACAAAGGATAAACAACGAGCTCACGATAACTCGAAGTCTAGGTTCAGGTTTGACTAGATTCAAACAAGAACGGTTTTAGACGACAGACTCACGATAATCTGAAGTTAACAAGGCATAAACAATGAGCTCACGATAACTCGAAGTCTAGGTTCAGGTTTGACTCGATTCAAACAAGAACGGTTTTAGACAACAGACTCACGATAATCTGCAGTTAACAAAGGATAAACAACGAGCTCACGATAACTCGAAGTCTAGGTTCAGGTTTGACTCGATTCAAACAAGAATGGTTTTAGACGACAGACTCACGATAATCTGCAGTTAACAAAGGAAAAACAACAAGCTCACGATAACTCCAAGTCTAGGTTCAGGTTTGACTCGATTCAAACAAGAATTCTAAACGACAGACTCACGATAATCTGAAGTTAACCAAGGATAAACAACGAGCTCACGATAACTCGAAGTTTAGGTTCAGGTTTGACTCGATTCAAACAAGAACGGTTTTAGACGACAGACTCACTATAATCTGAAGTTAACAAAAGATAAACAACGAGCTCACGATAACTCGAAGTCTAGGTTCAGGTTTGACTCGATTCAAACAAGAACGGTTTTAAACGACATACTCACGATAATCTGAAGTTAACCAAGGATAAACAACGAGCTCACGATAACTCGAAATTTAGGTTCAGGTTTGACTCGATTCAAACAAGAACGGTTTTAGACGACAGACTCACGATAATCTGAAGTTAACAAAAGATAAACAACGAGCTCACGATAACTCCAAGTCTAGGTTCAGGTTTGACTCGATTCAAACAAGAACGGTTTTAGACGACAGACTCACGATAATCTGAAGTTAACAAAGGATAAACAACGAGCTCACGATAACTCGAAGTCTATGTTCAGGTTTGACTCGATTCAAACAAGAACGGTTTTAAACGACAGACTCACGATAATCTGAAGTTAACAAATGATAAACAACCAGCTCACGATAACTCGAAGTTTAGGTTCATGTTTGACTCGATTCAAACAAGAACGGTTTTAAACGACAGACTCACGATAATCTGAAGTTAACAAAGGATAAACAACGAGCTCACGATAACTCGAAGTTTAGGTTCAGGTTTGACTCGATTCAAACAAGAACGGTTTTAGACGACAGACTCACGATAATCTGTAGTTAACAAAAGATAAACAACGAGCTCACGATAACTCGAAGTCTAGGTTCAGGTTTGACTCGATTCAAACAAGAACGATTTTAGACGACAGACTCACAATAATCTGAAGTTGACAAAGGATAAACAATGAGCTCACGATAACTCGAAGTCTAGGTTCAGGTTTGACTCGATTCAAACAAGAACGGTTTTAAACGACAGACTCACGATAATCTGAAGTTAACAAAGGATAAACAACGAGCTCACGATAACTCGAAGTCTAGGTTCTGGTTTGACTCAATTCAAACAAGAACGGTTTTAAACGACAGACTCACGATAATCTGATGTTAACAAAGGATAAACAACGAGCTCACGATAACTCGAAGTCTAGGTTCAGGTTTGACTCGATTCAAACAAGAACGGTTTTAAACGACAGGCTCACGATAATCTGAAGTTAACCAAGGCATAAACAATGAGCTCACGATAACTCGAAGTCTAGGTTCAGGTTTGACTAGATTCAAACAAGAACGGTTTTAGACGACAGACTCACGATAATCTGAAGTTGACAAAGGATAAACAATGAGCTCACGATAACTCGAAGTCTAGGTTCAGGTTTGACTCGATTCAAACAAGAACGGTTTTAAACGACAGACTCACGATAATCTGAAGTTAACAAAGGATAAACAACGAGCTCACGATAACTCAAAGTTTAGGTTCAGGTTTGACTCGATTCAAACAAGAACGGTTTTAAACGACAGACTCACAATAATCTGAAGTTGACAAAGGATAAACAATGAGCTCACGATAACTCGAAGTCTAGCTTCAGGTTTGACTCGATTCAAACTAGAACGGTTTTAAACGACAGACTCACGATAATCTGAAGTTAACAAAGGATAAACAACGAGCTCACGATAACTCGAAGTCTAGGTTCTGGTTTGACTCAATTCAAACAAGAACGGTTTTAAACGACAGACTCACGATAATCTGATGTTAACAAAGGATAAACAACGAGCTCACGATAACTCGAAGTCTAGGTTTAGGTTTGACTAGATTCAAACAAGAACGGTTTTAGACGACAGACTCACGATAATCTGAAGTTAACAAGGCATAAACAATGAGCTCACGATAACTCGAAGTCTAGGTTCAGGTTTGACTCGATTCAAACAAGAACGATTTTAGACAACAGACTCACGATAATCTGCAGTTAACAAAGGATAAACAACGAGCTCACGATAACTCGAAGTCTAGGTTCAGGTTTGACTCGATTCAAACAAGAACGGTTTTAGACGACAGACTCACGATAATCTGCAGTTAACAAAGGATAAACAACAAGCTCACGATAACTCCAAGTCTAGGTTCAGGTTTGACTCGATTCAAACAAGAATTCTAAACGACAGACTCACGATAATCTGAAGTTAACCAAGGATAAACAACGAGCTCACGATAACTCGAAGTTTAGGTTCAGGTTTGACTCGATTCAAATAAGAACGGTTTTAGACGACAGACTCACTATAATCTGAAGTTAACAAAAGATAAACAACGAGCTCACGATAACTCGAAGTCTAGGTTCAGGTTTGACTCGATTCAAACAAGAACGGTTTTAAACGACATACTCACGATAATCTGAAGTTAACCAAGGATAAACAACGAGCTCACGATAACTCGAAATTTAGGTTCAGGTTTGACTCGATTCAAACAAGAACGGTTTTAGACGACAGACTCACGATAATCTGAAGTTAACAAAAGATAAACAACGAGCTCACGATAACTCCAAGTCTAGGTTCAGGTTTGACTCGATTCAAACAAGAACGGTTTTAGACGACAGACTCACGATAATCTGAAGTTAACAAAGGATAAACAACGAGCTCACGATAACTCGAAGTCTATGTTCAGGTTTGACTCGATTCAAACAAGAACGGTTTTAAACGACAGACTCACGATAATCTGAAGTTAACAAATGATAAACAACCAGCTCACGATAACTCGAAGTTTAGGTTCATGTTTGACTCGATTCAAACAAGAACGGTTTTAAACGACAGACTCACGATAATCTGAAGTTAACAAAGGATAAACAACGAGCTCACGATAACTCGAAGTTTAGGTTCAGGTTTGACTCGATTCAAACAAGAACGGTTTTAGACGACAGACTCACGATAATCTGTAGTTAACAAAAGATAAACAACGAGCTCACGATAACTCGAAGTCTAGGTTCAGGTTTGACTCGATTCAAACAAGAACGATTTTAGACGACAGACTCACAATAATCTGAAGTTGACAAAGGATAAACAATGAGCTCACGATAACTCGAAGTCTAGGTTCAGGTTTGACTCGATTCAAACAAGAACGGTTTTAAACGACAGACTCACGATAATCTGAAGTTAACAAAGGATAAACAACGAGCTCACGATAACTCGAAGTCTAGGTTCTGGTTTGACTCAATTCAAACAAGAACGGTTTTAAATGACAGACTCACGATAATCTGATGTTAACAAAGGATAAACAACGAGCTCACGATAACTCGAAGTCTAGGTTCAGGTTTGACTCGATTCAAACAAGAACGGTTTTAAACGACAGGCTCACGATAATCTGAAGTTAACCAAGGCATAAACAATGAGCTCACGATAACTCGAAGTCTAGGTTCAAGTTTGACTAGATTCAAACAAGAACGGTTTTAGACGACAGACTCACGATAATCTGAAGTTGACAAAGGATAAACAATGAGCTCACGATAACTCGAAGTCTAGGTTCAGGTTTGACTCGATTCAAACAAGAACGGTTTTAAACGACAGACTCACGATAATCTGAAGTTAACAAAGGATAAACAACGAGCTCACGATAACTCGAAGTTTAGGTTCAGGTTTGACTCGATTCAAACAAGAACGGTTTTAGACGACAGACTCACGATAATCTGTAGTTAACAAAAGATAAACAACGAGCTCACGATAACTCGAAGTCTAGGTTCAGGTTTGACTCGATTCAAACAAGAACGATTTTAGACGACAGACTCACAATAATCTGAAGTTGACAAAGGATAAACAATGAGCTCACGATAACTCGAAGTCTAGGTTCAGGTTTGACTCGATTCAAACAAGAACGGTTTTAAACGACAGACTCACGATAATCTGAAGTTAACAAAGGATAAACAACGAGCTCACGATAACTCGAAGTCTAGGTTCTGGTTTGACTCAATTCAAACAAGAACGGTTTTAAACGACAGACTCACGATAATCTGATGTTAACAAAGGATAAACAACGAGCTCACGATAACTCGAAGTCTAGGTTCAGGTTTGACTCGATTCAAACAAGAACGGTTTTAAACGACAGACTCACGATAATCTGAAGTTAACCAAGGCATAAACAATGAGCTCACGATAACTCGAAGTCTAGGTTCAGGTTTGACTAGATTCAAACAAGAACGGTTTTAGACGACAGACTCACGATAATCTGAAGTTAACAAGGCATAAACAATGAGCTCACGATAACTCGAAGTCTAGGTTCAGGTTTGACTCGATTCAAACAAGAACGGTTTTAGACGACAGACTCACGATAATCTGCAGTTAACAAAGGATAAACAACGAGCTCACGATAACTCGAAGTCTAGGTTCAGGTTTAACTCGATTCAAACAAGAACAGTTTTAGACGACAGACTCACGATAATCTGAAGTTAACAAAGGATAAACAACGAGCTCACGATAACTCCAAGTCTAGGTTCAGGTTTGACTCGATTCAAACAAGAATTCTAAACGACAGACTCACGATAATCTGAAGTTAACCAAGGATAAACAACGAGCTCACGATAACTCGAAGTTTAGGTTCAGGTTTGACTCGATTCAAACAAGAACGGTTTTAGACGACAGACTCACGATAATCTGAAGTTAACAAAGGATAAACAACGAGCTCACGATAACTCGAAGTCTATGTTCAGGTTTGACTCGATTCAAACAAGAACGGTTTTAAACGACAGACTCACGATAATCTGAAGTTAACAAATGATAAACAACGAGCTCACGATAACTCGAAGTTTAGGTTCATGTTTGACTCGATTCAAACAAGAACGGTTTTAAACGGCAGACTCACGATAATCTGAAGTTAACAAAGGATAAACAACGAGCTCATGATAACTCGAAGTTTAGGTTCATGTTTGACTCGATTCAAACAAGATGGTTTTAAATGACAGACTCACGATAATCTGAAGTTAGCAAAGGATAAACAACATGCTCACGATAACTCGAAGTTTAGGTTCACGTTTGACTCGATTCAAACAAGAACGATTTTAAACGACAGACTCACGATAATCTGTAGTTAACAAAAGATAAACAACGAGATCACGATAACTCGAAGTCTAGGTTCAGGTTTGACTCAATTCAAACAAGAACGGTTTTAAACGACAGAGTCACGATAATCTAAAGTTAACAAAGGATAAACAACGAGCTCACGATAACTCGAAGTCTAGGTTCTGGTTTGACTCGATTCAAACAAGAACGGTTTTAGACGACCGACTCACAATAATCTGAAGTTAACAAAGGATAAACAACGAGCTCACGATAACTCCAAGTCTAGGTTCAGGTTTGACTCGATTCAAACAAGAATTCTTAACGACAGACTCACGATAATCTGAAGTTAACCAAGGATAAACAACGAGCTCACGATAACTCGAAGTTTAGGTTCAGGTTTGACTCGATTCAAACAAGAACGGTTTTAGACGACAGACTCACTATAATCTGAAGTTAACAAAAGATAAACAACGAGCTCACGATAACTCGAAGTCTAGGTTCAGGTTTGACTCGATTCAAACAAGAACGGTTTTAGACGACAGACTCACGATAATCTGAAGTTAACAAAGGATAAACAACGAGCTCACGATAACTCGAAGTCTATGTTCAGGTTTGACTCGATTCAAACAAGAACGGTTTTAAACGACAGACTCACGATAATCTGAAGTTAACAAATGATAAACAACGAGCTCACGATAACTCGAAGTTTAGGTTCATGTTTGACTCGATTCAAACAAGAACGGTTTTAGACGACAGACTCACGATAATCTGAAGTTAACAAAGGATAAACAACGAGCTCACGATAACTCGAAGTCTATGTTCAGGTTTGACTCGATTCAAACAAGAACGGTTTTAAACGACAGACTCACGATAATCTGAAGTTAACAAATGATAAACAACGAGCTCACGATAACTCGAAGTTTAGGTTCATGTTTGACTCAATTCAAACAAAATGGTTTTAAATGACAGACTCACGATAATCTGAAGTTAGCAAAGGATAAACAACATGCTCACGATAACTCGAAGTTTAGGTTCAGGTTTGACTCGATTCAAACAAGATGGTTTTAAACGACAGACTCACGATAATCTGTAGTTAACAAAAGATAAACAACGAGCTCACGATAACTCGAAGTCTAGGTTCAGGTTTGACTCGATTCAAACAAGAACGGTTTTAAACGACAGACTCACGATAATCTGAAGTTAACCAAGGATAAACAACGAGCTCACGATAACTCGAAGTCTAGGTTCAGGTTTGACTAGATTCAAACAAGAACGGTTTTAAACGACAGACTCACGATAATCTGAAGTTAACAAAGGATAAACAACGAGCTCACGATAACTCGAAGTCTAGGTTCAGGTTTGACTCGATTCAAACAAGAACGGTTTTAAACGACATACTCACGATAATCTGAAGTTAACCAAGGATAAACAACGAGCTCACGATAACTCGAAATTTAGGTTCAGGTTTGACTCGATTCAAACAAGAACGGTTTTAGACGACAGACTCACGATAATCTGAAGTTAACAAAGGATAAACAACGAGCTCACGATAACTCGAAGTCTATGTTCAGGTTTGACTCGATTCAAACAAGAACGGTTTTAAACGACAGACTCACGATAATCTGAAGTTAACAAATGATAAACAACGAGCTCACGATAACTCGAAGTCTAGGTTCAGGTTTAACTCGATTCAAACAAGAACGGTTTTAAACGACATACTCACGATAATCTGAAGTTAACCAAGGATAAACAACGAGCTCACGATAACTCGAAATTTAGGTTTAGGTTTGACTCGATTCAAACAAGAACGGTTTTAGACGACAGACTCACGATAATCTGAAGTTAACAAAAGATAAACAACGAGCTCACGATAACTCGAAGTCTAGGTTCAAGTTTGACTCGATTCAAACAGGAACGGTTTTAGACGACAGACTCACGATAATCTGAAGTTAACAAAAGATAAACAACGAGCTCACGATAACTCGAAGTCTAGGTTCAAGTTTGACTCGATTCAAACAAGAACGGTTTTAGACGACAGACTCACGATAATCTGAAGTTAACAAATGATAAACAACGAGCTCACGATAACTCGAAGTTTAGGTTCATGTTTGACTCGATTCAAACAAGAACGGTTTTAAACGACAGACTCACGATAATCTGAAGTTAACAAAGGATAAACAACGAGCTCACGATAACTCGAAGTTTAGGTTCAGGTTTGACTCGATTCAAACAAGAACGGTTTTAGACGACAGACTCACGATAATCTGTAGTTAACAAAAGATAAACAACGAGCTCACGATAACTCGAAGTCTAGGTTCAGGTTTGACTCGATTCAAACAAGAACGGTTTTAGACGACAGACTCACGATAATCTGAAGTTAACAAAGGATAAACAACGAGCTCACGATAACTCGAAGTCTAGGTTCTGGTTTGACTCAATTCAAACAAGAACGGTTTTAAACGACAGATTCACGATAATCTGATGTTAAGAAAGGATAAACAACGAGCTCACGATAACTCGAAGTCTAGGTTCAGGTTTGACTCGATTCAAACAAGAACGGTTTTAAACGACAGACTCACGATAATCTGAAGTTAACCAAGGCATAAACAATGAGCTCACGATAACTCCAAGTCTAGGTTCAGGTTTGACTCGATTCAAACAAGAACGGTTTTAAACGACAGACTCAAGATAATCTGAAGTTAACAAAGGATAAACAACGAGCTCATGATAACTCGAAGTCTAGGTTCAGGTTTGACTAGATTCAAACAAGAACGGTTTTAGACGACAGACTCACGATAATCTGAAGTTAACAAGGCATAAACAATGATCTCACGATAACTCGAAGTCTGGGTTCTGGTTTGACTCGATTCAAACAAGAACGGTTTTAGACGACAGACTCACGATAATCTGCAGTTAACAAAGGATAAACAACGAGCTCACGATAACTCGAAGTCTAGGTTCAGGTTTAACTCGATTCAAACAAGAACGGTTTTAGACGACAGACTCACGATAATCTGAAGTTAACAAAGGATAAACAACGAGCTCACGATAACTCCAAGTCTAGGTTCAGGTTTGACTCGATTCAAACAAGAATTCTAAACGACAGACTCACGATAATCTGAAGTTAACCAAGGATAAACAACGAGCTCACGATAACTCGAATTTTAGGTTCAGGTTTGACTCGATTCAAACAAGAACGGTTTTAGACGACAGACTCACGATAATCTGAAGTTAACAAAAGAAAAACAACGAGCTCACGATAACTCGAAGTCTAGGTTCAGGTTTGACTCGATTCAAACAACAACGGTTTTAGACGACAGACTCACGATAATCTGAAGTTAACAAAGGATAAACAACGAGCTCACGATAACTCGAAGTCTATGTTCAGGTTTGACTCGATTCAAACAAGAACGGTTTTAAACGACAGACTCACGATAATCTGAAGTTAAAAAATGATAAACAACGAGCTCACGATAATCGATGTTTAGGTTCATGTTTGACTCGATTCAAACAAGAACGGTTTTAAACGACAGACTCACGATAATCTGAAGTTAACAAAGGATAAACAACGAGCTCATGATAACTCGAAGTTTAGGTTCATGTTTGACTCGATTCAAACAAGATGGTTTTAAATGACAGACTCACGATAATCTGAAGTTAGCAAAGGATAAACAACATGCTCACGATAACTCGAAGTTTAGGTTCACGTTTGACTCGATTCAAACAAGAACGGTTTTAAACGACAGACTCACGATAATCTGTAGTTAACAAAAGATAAACAACGAGCTCACGATAACTCGAAGTCTGGTTCAGGTTTGACTCGATTCAAACAAGAACGGTTTTAAACGACAGAGTCACGATAATCTAAAGTTAACAAAGGATAAACAACGAGCTCACGATAACTCGAAGTCTAGGTTCTGGTTTGACTCGATTCAAACAAGAACGGTTTTAGACGACCGACTCACAATAATCTGAAGTTGACAAAGGATAAACAACGAGCTCACGATAACTCGAAGTCTAGGTTCACGTTTGACTCGATTCAAACAAGAACGGTTTTAAACGACAGAGTCACGATAATCTAAAGTTAACAAAGGATAAACAACGAGCTCACGATAACTCGAAGTCTAGGTTCTGGTTTGACTCAATTCAAACAAGAACGGTTTTAAACGACAGACTCACGATAATCTGATGTTAACAAAGGAAAAACAACGAGCTCACGATAACTCGAAGTTTAGGTTCCGGTTTGACTTGATTCAAACAAGAACGGTTTTAAACGACAGACTCACGATAATCTGAAATTAACCAAGGCATAAACAATGAGCTCACGATAACTCGAAGTCTAGGTTCAGGTTTGACTAGATTCAAACAAGAACGGTTTTAGACGACAGACTCACGATAATCTGAAGTTAACAAAGGATAAACAACGAGCTCACGATAACTCGAAGTCTATGTTCAGGTTTGACTCGATTCAAACAAGAACGGTTTTAAACGACAGACTCACGATAATCTGAAGTTAACAAATGATAAACAACGAGCTCACGATAACTCGAAGTTTAGGTTCATGTTTGACTCGATTCAAACAAGAACGGTTTTAAACGACAGACTCACGATAATCTGAAGTTAACAAAGGATAAACAACGAGCTCACGATAACTCGAAGTTTAGGTTCAGGTTTGACTCGATTCAAACAAGAACGGTTTTAGACGACAGACTCACGATAATCTGTAGTTAACAAAAGATAAACAACGAGCTCACGATAACTCGAAGTCTAGGTTCAGGTTTGACTCGATTCAAACAAGAACGGTTTTAGACGACAGACTCACGATAATCTGAAGTTAACAAAGGATAAACAACGAGCTCACGATAACTCGAA
Source organism: Lathyrus tuberosus (assembly GCA_022829125.1). Lineage (NCBI taxonomy): Eukaryota > Viridiplantae > Streptophyta > Magnoliopsida > Fabales > Fabaceae > Lathyrus > Lathyrus tuberosus. The sequence goes on from JALAZF010000117.1 coordinate 12,364,402, forward strand.
GTCTAGGTTCTGGTTTGACTCAATTCAAACAAGAACGGTTTTAAACGACAGACTCACGATAATCTGATGTTAAGAAAGGATAAACAACGAGCTCACGATAACTCGAAGTCTAGGTTCAGGTTTGACTCGATTCAAACAAGAACGGTTTTAAACGACAGACTCACGATAATCTGAAGTTAACCAAGGCATAAACAATGAGCTCACGATAACTCCAAGTCTAGGTTCAGGTTTGACTCGATTCAAACAAGAACGGTTTTAAACGACAAACTCAAGATAATCTGAAGTTAACAAAGGATAAACAACGAGCTCATGATAACTCGAAGTCTAGGTTCAGGTTTGACTAGATTCAAACAAGAACGGTTTTAGACGACAGACTCACGATAATCTGAAGTTAACAAGGCATAAACAATGATCTCACGATAACTCGAAGTCTGGGTTCTGGTTTGACTCGATTCAAACAAGAACGGTTTTAGACGACAGACTCACGATAATCTGCAGTTAACAAAGGATAAACAACGAGCTCACGATAACTCGAAGTCTAGGTTCAGGTTTAACTCGATTCAAACAAGAACGGTTTTAGACGACAGACTCACGATAATCTGAAGTTAACAAAGGATAAACAACGAGCTCACGATAACTCCAAGTCTAGGTTCAGGTTTGACTCGATTCAAACAAGAATTCTAAACGACAGACTCACGATAATCTGAAGTTAACCAAGGATAAACAACGAGCTCACGATAACTCGAATTTTAGGTTCAGGTTTGACTCGATTCAAACAAGAACGGTTTTAGACGACAGACTCACGATAATCTGAAGTTAACAAAAGAAAAACAACGAGCTCACGATAACTCGAAGTCTAGGTTCAGGTTTGACTCGATTCAAACAACAACGGTTTTAGACGACAGACTCACGATAATCTGAAGTTAACAAAGGATAAACAACGAGCTCACGATAACTCGAAGTCTATGTTCAGGTTTGACTCGATTCAAACAAGAACGGTTTTAAACGACAGACTCACGATAATCTGAAGTTAAAAAATGATAAACAACGAGCTCACGATAATCGAAGTTTAGGTTCATGTTTGACTCGATTCAAACAAGAACGGTTTTAAACGACAGACTCACGATAATCTGAAGTTAACAAAGGATAAACAACGAGCTCATGATAACTCGAAGTTTAGGTTCATGTTTGACTCGATTCAAACAAGATGGTTTTAAATGACAGACTCACGATAATCTGAAGTTAGCAAAGGATAAACAACATGCTCACGATAACTCGAAGTTTAGGTTCACGTTTGACTCGATTCAAACAAGAACGGTTTTAAACGACAGACTCACGATAATCTGTAGTTAACAAAAGATAAACAACGAGCTCACGATAACTCGAAGTCTGGTTCAGGTTTGACTCGATTCAAACAAGAACGGTTTTAAACGACAGAGTCACGATAATCTAAAGTTAACAAAGGATAAACAACGAGCTCACGATAACTCGAAGTCTAGGTTCTGGTTTGACTCGATTCAAACAAGAACGGTTTTAGACGACCGACTCACAATAATCTGAAGTTGACAAAGGATAAACAACGAGCTCACGATAACTCGAAGTCTAGGTTCACGTTTGACTCGATTCAAACAAGAACGGTTTTAAACGACAGAGTCACGATAATCTAAAGTTAACAAAGGATAAACAACGAGCTCACGATAACTCGAAGTCTAGGTTCTGGTTTGACTCAATTCAAACAAGAACGGTTTTAAACGACAGACTCACGATAATCTGATGTTAACAAAGGAAAAACAACGAGCTCACGATAACTCGAAGTTTAGGTTCCGGTTTGACTTGATTCAAACAAGAACGGTTTTAAACGACAGACTCACGATAATCTGAAATTAACCAAGGCATAAACAATGAGCTCACGATAACTCGAAGTCTAGGTTCAGGTTTGACTAGATTCAAACAAGAACGGTTTTAGACGACAGACTCACGATAATCTGAAGTTAACAAAGGATAAACAACGAGCTCACGATAACTCGAAGTCTATGTTCAGGTTTGACTCGATTCAAACAAGAACGGTTTTAAACGACAGACTCACGATAATCTGAAGTTAACAAATGATAAACAACGAGCTCACGATAACTCGAAGTTTAGGTTCATGTTTGACTCGATTCAAACAAGAACGGTTTTAAACGACAGACTCACGATAATCTGAAGTTAACAAAGGATAAACAACGAGCTCACGATAACTCCAAGTCTAGGTTCAGGTTTGACTCGATTCAAACAAGAACGGTTTTAGACGACAGACTCACGATAATCTGTAGTTAACAAAAGATAAACAACGAGCTCACGATAACTCGAAGTCTAGGTTCAGGTTTGACTCGATTCAAACAAGAACGGTTTTAGACGACAGACTCACGATAATCTGAAGTTAACAAAGGATAAACAACGAGCTCACGATAACTCGAAGTCTAGGTTCTGGTTTGACTCAATTCAAACAAGAACGGTTTTAAACGACAGACTCACGATAATCTGATGTTAAGAAAGGATAAACAACGAGCTCACGATAACTCGAAGTCTAGGTTCAGGTTTGACTCGATTCAAACAAGAACGGTTTTAAACGACAGACTCACGATAATCTGAAGTTAACCAAGGCATAAACAATGAGCTCACGATAACTCCAAGTCTAGGTTCAGGTTTGACTCGATTCAAACAAGAACGGTTTTAAACGACAGACTCAAGATAATCTGAAGTTAACAAAGGATAAACAACGAGCTCATGATAACTCGAAGTCTAGGTTCAGGTTTGACTAGATTCAAACAAGAACGGTTTTAGACGACAGACTCACGATAATCTGAAGTTAACAAGGCATAAACAATGATCTCACGATAACTCGAAGTCTGGGTTCTGGTTTGACTCGATTCAAACAAGAACGGTTTTAGACGACAGACTCACGATAATCTGCAGTTAACAAAGGATAAACAACGAGCTCACGATAACTCGAAGTCTAGGTTCAGGTTTAACTCGATTCAAACAAGAACGGTTTTAGACGACAGACTCACGATAATCTGAAGTTAACAAAGGATAAACAACGAGCTCACGATAACTCCAAGTCTAGGTTCAGGTTTGACTCAATTCAAACAAGAACGGTTTTAAACGACAGACTCACGATAATCTGATGTTAACAAAGGAAAAACAACGAGCTCACGATAACTCGAAGTTTAGGTTCCGGTTTGACTTGATTCAAACAAGAACGGTTTTAAACGACAGACTCACGATAATCTGAAATTAACCAAGGCATAAACAATGAGCTCACGATAACTCGAAGTCTAGGTTCAGGTTTGACTAGATTCAAACAAGAACGGTTTTAGACGACAGACTCACGATAATCTGAAGTTAACAAAGGATAAACAACGAGCTCACGATAACTCGAAGTCTATGTTCAGGTTTGACTCGATTCAAACAAGAACGGTTTTAAACGACAGACTCACGATAATCTGAAGTTAACAAATGATAAACAACGAGCTCACGATAACTCGAAGTTTAGGTTCATGTTTGACTCGATTCAAACAAGAACGGTTTTAAACGACAGACTCACGATAATCTGAAGTTAACAAAGGATAAACAACGAGCTCACGATAACTCCAAGTCTAGGTTCAGGTTTGACTCGATTCAAACAAGAACGGTTTTAGACGACAGACTCACGATAATCTGTAGTTAACAAAAGATAAACAACGAGCTCACGATAACTCGAAGTCTAGGTTCAGGTTTGACTCGATTCAAACAAGAACGGTTTTAGACGACAGACTCACGATAATCTGAAGTTAACAAAGGATAAACAACGAGCTCACGATAACTCGAAGTCTAGGTTCTGGTTTGACTCAATTCAAACAAGAACGGTTTTAAACGACAGACTCACGATAATCTGATGTTAAGAAAGGATAAACAACGAGCTCACGATAACTCGAAGTCTAGGTTCAGGTTTGACTCGATTCAAACAAGAACGGTTTTAAACGACAGACTCACGATAATCTGAAGTTAACCAAGGCATAAACAATGAGCTCACGATAACTCCAAGTCTAGGTTCAGGTTTGACTCGATTCAAACAAGAACGGTTTTAAACGACAGACTCAAGATAATCTGAAGTTAACAAAGGATAAACAACGAGCTCATGATAACTCGAAGTCTAGGTTCAGGTTTGACTAGATTCAAACAAGAACGGTTTTAGACGACAGACTCACGATAATCTGAAGTTAACAAGGCATAAACAATGATCTCACGATAACTCGAAGTCTGGGTTCTGGTTTGACTCGATTCAAACAAGAACGGTTTTAGACGACAGACTCACGATAATCTGCAGTTAACAAAGGATAAACAACGAGCTCACGATAACTCGAAGTCTAGGTTCAGGTTTAACTCGATTCAAACAAGAACGGTTTTAGACGACAGACTCACGATAATCTGAAGTTAACAAAGGATAAACAACGAGCTCACGATAACTCCAAGTCTAGGTTCAGGTTTGACTCGATTCAAACAAGAATTCTAAACGACAGACTCACGATAATCTGAAGTTAACCAAGGATAAACAACGAGCTCACGATAACTCGAATTTTAGGTTCAGGTTTGACTCGATTCAAACAAGAACGGTTTTAGACGACAGACTCACGATAATCTGAAGTTAACAAAAGAAAAACAACGAGCTCACGATAACTCGAAGTCTAGGTTCAGGTTTGACTCGATTCAAACAACAACGGTTTTAGACGACAGACTCACGATAATCTGAAGTTAACAAAGGATAAACAACGAGCTCACGATAACTCGAAGTCTATGTTCAGGTTTGACTCGATTCAAACAAGAACGGTTTTAAACGACAGACTCACGATAATCTGAAGTTAAAAAATGATAAACAACGAGCTCACGATAATCGAAGTTTAGGTTCATGTTTGACTCGATTCAAACAAGAACGGTTTTAAACGACAGACTCACGATAATCTGAAGTTAACAAAGGATAAACAACGAGCTCATGATAACTCGAAGTTTAGGTTCATGTTTGACTCGATTCAAACAAGATGGTTTTAAATGACAGACTCACGATAATCTGAAGTTAGCAAAGGATAAACAACATGCTCACGATAACTCGAAGTTTAGGTTCACGTTTGACTCGATTCAAACAAGAACGGTTTTAAACGACAGACTCACGATAATCTGTAGTTAACAAAAGATAAACAACGAGCTCACGATAACTCGAAGTCTGGTTCAGGTTTGACTCGATTCAAACAAGAACGGTTTTAAACGACAGAGTCACGATAATCTAAAGTTAACAAAGGATAAACAACGAGCTCACGATAACTCGAAGTCTAGGTTCTGGTTTGACTCGATTCAAACAAGAACGGTTTTAGACGACCGACTCACAATAATCTGAAGTTGACAAAGGATAAACAACGAGCTCACGATAACTCGAAGTCTAGGTTCACGTTTGACTCGATTCAAACAAGAACGGTTTTAAACGACAGAGTCACGATAATCTAAAGTTAACAAAGGATAAACAACGAGCTCACGATAACTCGAAGTCTAGGTTCTGGTTTGACTCAATTCAAACAAGAACGGTTTTAAACGACAGACTCACGATAATCTGATGTTAACAAAGGAAAAACAACGAGCTCACGATAACTCGAAGTTTAGGTTCCGGTTTGACTTGATTCAAACAAGAACGGTTTTAAACGACAGACTCACGATAATCTGAAATTAACCAAGGCATAAACAATGAGCTCACGATAACTCGAAGTCTAGGTTCAGGTTTGACTAGATTCAAACAAGAACGGTTTTAGACGACAGACTCACGATAATCTGAAGTTAACAAGGCATAAACAATGAGCTCACGATAACTCGAAGTATAGGTTCAGGTTTGACTCGATTCAAATAAGAACGGTTTTAGACGACAGACTCACGATAATCTGCAGTTAACAAAGGATAAACAACGAGCTCACGATAACTCGAAGTCTAGGTTCAGGTTTGACTCGATTCAAACAAGAACGGTTTTAAACGACAGACTCACGATAATCTGAAGTTAACCAAGGCATAAACAATGAGCTCATGATAACTCCAAGTCTAGGTTCAGGTTTGACTCGATTCAAACAAGAACGGTTTTAAACGACAGACTCACGATAATCTGAAGTTAACAAGGCATAAACAATGAGCTCACGATAACTCGAAGTCTAGGTTCAGGTTTGACTCGATTCAAACAAGAACGGTTTTAAACGACAGACTCACGATAATCTGCAGTTAACAAAGGATAAACAACAAGCTCACGATAACTCGAAGTCTAGGTTCAGGTTTGACTCGATTCAAACAAGAACGGTTTTAGACGACAGACTCACGATAATCTGCAGTTAACAAAGGATAAACAACGAGGTCACGATAACTCGAAGTTTAGGTTCAGGTTTGACTCGATTCAAACAAGAACGGTTTTAGACGACAGACTCACGATAATCTGAAGTTAACAAAGGATAAACAACGAGCTCACGATAACTCGAAGTCTAGGTTCAGGTTTGACTCGATTCAAACAAGAACGGTTTTAAACGACAGACTCACGATAATCTGAAGTTAACAAAGGATAAACAACGAGCTCACGATAACTCGAAGTCCAGGTTCTGGTTTGACTCAATTCAAACAAGAACGGTTTTAAACGACAGACTCACGATAATCTGATGTTAACAAAGGATAAACAACGAGCTAACGATAACTCGAAGTCTAGGTTCAGGTTTGACTCGATTCAAACAAGAACGGTTTTAAACGACAGACTCACGATAATCTGAAGTTAACCAAGGCATAAACAATGAGCTCACGATAACTCGAAGTCTAGGTTCAGGTTTGACTAGATTCAAACAAGAACGGTTTTAGACGACAGACTCACGATAATCTGAAGTTAACAAGGCATAAACAATGAGCTCACGATAACTCGAAGTCTAGGTTCAGGTTTGACTCGATTCAAACAAGAACGGTTTTAGACGACAGACTCACGATAATCTGCAGTTAACAAAGGATAAACAACGAGCTCACGATAACTCGAAGTCTAGGTTCAGGTTTATCTCGATTCAAATAAGAACGGTTTTAGACGACAGACTCACGATAATCTGAAGTTAACAAAGTATAAACAACGAGCTCACGATAACTCCAAGTCTAGGTTCAGGTTTGACTCGATTCAAACAAGAATTCTAAACGACAGACTCACGATAATCTGAAGTTAACCAAGGATAAACAACGAGCTCACGATAACTCGAAGTTTAGGTTCAGGTTTGACTCGATTCAAACAAGAACGGTTTTAGACGACAGACTCACGATAATCTGAAGTTAACAAAAGATAAACAACGAGCTCACGATAACTCGAAGTCTTGGTTCAGGTTTGACTCGATTCAAACAAGAACGGTTTTAGACGATAGACTCACGATAATCTGAAGTTAACAAAGGATAAACAACGAGCTCACGATAACTCAAAGTCTAGGTTCAGGTTTGACTCGATTCAAACAAGAATTCTAAACGACAGACTCACGATAATCTGAAGTTAACCAAGGATAAACAACGAGCTCACGATAACTCGAAGTTTAGGTTCAGGTTTGACTCGATTCAAACAAGAACGGTTTTAGACGACAGACTCACGATAATCTGAAGTTAACAAAAGATAAACAACGAGCTCACGATAACTCGAAGTCTAGGTTCAGGTTTGACTCGATTCAAACAAGAACGGTTTTAGACGACAGACTCACGATAATCTGAAGTTAACAAAGGATAAACAACGAGCTCACGATAACTCGAAGTCTATGTTCAGGTTTGACTCGATTCAAACAAGAACGGTTTTAAACGACAGACTCACGATAATCTGAAGTTAACAAATGATAAACAACGAGCTCACGATAACTTGAAGTTTAGGTTCATGTTTGACTCGATTCAAACAAGAACGGTTTTAAACGACAGACTCACGATAATCTGAAGTTAACAAAGGATAAACAACGAGCTCATGATAACTCGAAGTTTAGGTTCATGTTTGACTCTATTCAAACAAGATGGTTTTAAATGACAGACTCACGATAATCTAAAGTTAGCAAAGGATAAACAACATGCTCACAATAACTCGAAGTTTAGGTTCACGTTTGACTCGATTCAAACAAGAACGGTTTTAAACGACAGACTCACGATAATCTGTAGTTAACAAAAGATAAACAACGAGCTCACGATAACTCGAAGTCTAGGTTCAGGTTTGACTCGATTCAAACAAGAACGGTTTTAAACGACAGAGTCACGATAATCTAAAGTTAACAAAGGATAAACAACGAGCTCACGATAACTCGAAGTCTAGGTTCTGGTTTGACTCAATTCAAACAAGAACGGTTTTAAACGACAGACTCACGATAATCTGATGTTAACAAAGGATAAACAACGAGCTCACGATAACTCGAAGTTTAGGTTCAGGTTTGACTTGATTCAAACAAGAACGGTTTTAAACGACAGACTCACGATAATCTGAAATTAACCAAGGCATAAACAATGAGCTCACGATAACTCGAAGTCTAGGTTCAGGTTTGACTAGATTCAAACAAGAACGGTTTTAGACGACAGACTCACGATAATCTGAAGTTAACAAGGCATAAACAATGAGCTCACGATAACTCGAAGTATAGGTTCAGGTTTGACTCGATTCAAACAAGAACGATTTTAGACGACCGACTCACAATAATCTGAAGTTGACAAAGGATAAACAACGAGCTCACGATAACTCGAAGTCTAGGTTCACGTTTGACTCGATTCAAACAAGAACGGTTTTAAACGACAGAGTCACGATAATCTAAAGTTAACAAAGGATAAATAACGAGCTCACGATAACTCGAAGTCTAGGTTCTGGTTTGACTCAATTCAAACAAGAACGGTTTTAAACGACAGACTCACGATAATCTGATGTTAACAAAGGATAAACAACGAGCTCACGATAACTCGAAGTTTAGGTTCAGGTTTGACTTGATTCAAACAAGAACGGTTTTAAACGACAGACTCACGATAATCTGAAATTAACCAAGGCATAAACAATGAGCTCACGATAACTCGAAGTCTAGGTTCAGGTTTGACTAGATTCAAACAAGAACGATTTTAGACGACAGACTCACGATAATCTGAAGTTAACAAGGCATAAACAATGAGCTCACGATAACTCGAAGTATAGGTTCAGGTTTGACTCGATTCAAACAAGAACGGTTTTAGACGACAGACTCACGATAATCTGCAGTTAATAAAGGATAAACAACGAGCTCACGATAACTCGAAGTCTAGGTTCAGGTTTGACTCGATTCAAACAAGAACGGTTTTAAACGACAGACTCACGATAATCTGAAGTTAACCAAGGCATAAACAATGAGCTCACGATAACTCCAAGTCTAGGTTCAGGTTTGACTCGATTCAAACAAGAACGGTTTTAAACGACAGACTCAAGATAATCTGAAGTTAACAAAGGATAAACAACGAGCTCATGATAACTCGAAGTTTAGGTTCATGTTTGACTCTATTCAAACAAGATGGTTTTAAATGACAGACTCACGATAATCTGAAGTTAGCAAAGGATAAACAACATGCTCACAATAACTCGAAGTTTAGGTTCACGTTTGACTCGATTCAAACAAGAACGGTTTTAAACGACAGACTCACGATAATCTGTAGTTAACAAAAGATAAACAACGAGCTCACGATAACTCGAAGTCTAGGTTCAGGTTTGACTCGATTCAAACAAGAACGGTTTTAAACGACAGAGTCACGATAATCTAAAGTTAACAAAGGATAAACAACGAGCTCACGATAACTCGAAGTCTAGGTTCTGGTTTGACTCGATTCAAACAAGAACGGTTTTAGACGACCGACTCACAATAATCTGAAGTTGACAAAGGATAAACAACGAGCTCACGATAACTCGAAGTCTAGGTTCACGTTTGACTCGATTCAAACAAGAACGGTTTTAAACGACAGAGTCACGATAATCTAAAGTTAACAAAGGATAAACAACGAGCTCACGATAACTCGAAGTCTAGGTTCTGGTTTGACTCAATTCAAACAAGAACGGTTTTAAACGACAGACTCACGATAATCTGATGTTAACAAAGGATAAACAACGAGCTCACGATAACTCGAAGTTTAGGTTCAGGTTTGACTTGATTCAAACAAGAACGGTTTTAAACGACAGACTCACGATAATCTGAAATTAACCAAGGCATAAACAATGAGCTCACGATAACTCGAAGTCTAGGTTCAGGTTTGACTAGATTCAAACAAGAACGGTTTTAGACGACAGACTCACGATAATCTGAAGTTAACAAGGCATAAACAATGAGCTCACGATAACTCGAAGTATAGGGTCAGGTTTGACTCGATTCAAACAAGAACGGTTTTAGACGACAGACTCACGATAATCTGCAGTTAACAAAGGATAAACAACGAGCTCACGATAACTCGAAGTCTAGGTTCAGGTTTGACTCGATTCAAACAAGAACGGTTTTAAACGACAGACTCACGATAATCTGAAGTTAACCAAGGCATAAACAATGAGCTCACGATAACTCCAAGTCTAGGTTCAGGTTTGACTCGATTCAAACAAGAACGGTTTTAAACGACAGACTCACGATAATCTGAAGTTAACAAGGCATAAACAATGAGCTCACGATAACTCGAAGTCTAGGTTCAGGTTTGACTCGATTCAAACAAGAACGGTTTTAAAGGACAGACTCACGATAATCTGCAGTTAACAAAGGATAAACAACAAGCTCACGATAACTCGAAGTCTAGGTTCTGGTTTGACTCAATTCAAACAAGAACGGTTTTAAACGACAGACTCACGATAATCTGATGTTAACAAAGGATAAACAACGAGCTCACGATAACTCGAAGTTTAGGTTCAGGTTTGACTTGATTCAAACAAGAACGGTTTTAAACGACAGACTCACGATAATCTGAAATTAACCAAGGCATAAACAATGAGCTCACGATAACTCGAAGTCTAGGTTCAGGTTTGACTAGATTCAAACAAGAACGGTTTTAGACGACAGACTCACGATAATCTGAAGTTAACAAGGCATAAACAATGAGCTCACGATAACTCGAAGTATAGGTTCAGGTTTGACTCGATTCAAACAAGAACGGTTTTAGACGACAGACTCACGATAATCTGCAGTTAACAAAGGATAAACAACGAGCTCACGATAACTCGAAGTCTAGGTTCAGGTTTGACTCGATTCAAACAAGAACGGTTTTAAACGACAGACTCACGATAATCTGAAGTTAACCAAGGCATAAACAATGAGCTCACGATAACTCCAAGTCTAGGTTCAGGTTTGACTCGATTCAAACAAGAACGGTTTTAAACGACAGACTCACGATAATCTGAAGTTAACAAGGCATAAACAATGAGCTCACGATAACTCAAAGTTTAGGTTCAGGTTTGACTCGATTCAAACAAGAACGGTTTTAAACGACAGACTCACGATAATCTGCAGTTAACAAAGGATAAACAACAAGCTCACGATAACTCGAAGTCTAGGTTCAGGTTTGACTCGATTCAAACAAGAACGGTTTTAGACGACAGACTCACGATAATCTGCAGTTAACAAAGGATAAACAACGAGGTCACGATAACTCGAAGTTTAGGTTCAGGTTTGACTCGATTCAAACAAGAACGGTTTTAGACGACAGACTCACGATAATCTGAAGTTAACAAAGGATAAACAACGAGCTCACGATAACTCGAAGTCTAGGTTCAGGTTTGACTCGATTCAAACAAGAACGGTTTTAAACGACAGACTCACGATAATCTGAAGTTAACAAAGGATAAACAACGAGCTCACGATAACTCAAAGTCTAGGTTCTGGTTTGACTCAATTCAAACAAGAACGGTTTTAAACGACAGACTCACGATAATCTGATGTTAACAAAGGATAAACAACGAGCTCACGATAACTCGAAGTCTAGGTTCAGGTTTGACTCGATTCAAACAAGAACGGTTTTAAACGACAGACTCACGATAATCTGAAGTTAACCAAGGCATAAACAATGAGCTCACTATAACTCGAAGTCAAGGTTCAGGTTTGACTAGATTCAAACAAGAACGGTTTTAGACGACAGACTCACGATAATCTGAAGTTAACAAGGCATAAACAACGAGCTCACGATAACTCGAAGTCTGTGTTCAGGTTTGACTCGATTCAAACCAGAACGGTTTTAAACGACAGACTCACGATAATCTGAAGTTAACAAATGATAAACAACGAGCTCACGATAACTCGAAGTTTAGGTTCATGTTTGACTCGATTCAAACAAGAACGGTTTTAGACGACAGACTCACGATAATCTGAAGTTAACAAAGGATAAACAACGAGCTCACGATAACTCCAAGTCTAGGTTCAGGTTTGACTCTATTCAAACAAGATGGTTTTAAATGACAGACTCACGATAATCTGAAGTTAGCAAAGGATAAACAACATGCTCACGATAACTCGAAGTTTAGGTTCACGTTTGACTCGATTCAAACAAGAACGGTTTTAAACGACAGACTCACGATAATCTGTACTTAACAAAAGATAAACAACGAGCTCACGATAATTCGAAGTCTAGGTTCAGGTTTGACTCGATTCAAACAAGAACGGTTTTAAACGACAGAGTCACGATAATCTAAAGTTAACAAAGGATAAACAACGAGCTCACGATAACTCGAAGTCTAGGTTCTGGTTTGACTCAATTCAAACAAGAACGGTTTTAAACGACAGACTCACGATAATCTGATGTTAACAAAGGATAAACAACGAGCTCACGATAACTCGAAGTTTAGGTTCAGGTTTGACTTGATTCAAACAAGAACGGTTTTAAACGACAGACTCACGATAATCTGAAATTAACCAAGGCATAAACAATGAGCTCACGATAACTCGAAGTCTAGGTTCAGGTTTGACTAGATTCAAACAAGAACGGTTTTAGACGACAGACTCACGATAATCTGAAGTTAACAAGGCATAAACAATGAGCTCACGATAACTCGAAGTATAGGTTCAGGTTTGACTCGATTCAAACAAGAACGGTTTTAGACGACAGACTCACGATAATCTGCAGTTAACAAAGGATAAACAACGAGCTCATGATAACTCGAAGTCTAGGTTCAGGTTTGACTAGATTCAAACAAGAACGGTTTTAAACGACAGACTCACGATAATCTGAAGTTAACCAAGGCATAAACAATGAGCTCACGATAACTCCAAGTCTAGGTTCAGGTTTGACTCGATTCAAACAAGAACGGTTTTAAACGACAGACTCACGATAATCTGAAGTTAACAAGGCATAAACAATGAGCTCACGATAACTCGAAGTCTAGGTTCAGGTTTGACTCGATTCAAACAAGAACGGTTTTAAAGGACAGACTCACGATAATCTGCAGTTAACAAAGGATAAACAACAAGCTCACGATAACTCGAAGTCTAGGTTCTGGTTTGACTCAATTCAAACAAGAACGGTTTTAAACGACAGACTCACGATAATCTGATGTTAACAAAGGATAAACAACGAGCTCACGATAACTCGAAGTTTAGGTTCAGGTTTGACTTGATTCAAACAAGAACGGTTTTAAACGACAGACTCACGATAATCTGAAATTAACCAAGGCATAAACAATGAGCTCACGATAACTCGAAGTCTAGGTTCAGGTTTGACTAGATTCAAACAAGAACGGTTTTAGACGACAGACTCACGATAATCTGAAGTTAACAAGGCATAAACAATGAGCTCACTATAACTCGAAGTATAGGTTCAGGTTTGACTCGATTCAAACAAGAACGGTTTTAGACGACAGACTCACGATAATCTGCAGTTAACAAAGGATAAACAACGAGCTCACGATAACTCGAAGTCTAGGTTCAGGTTTGACTCGATTCAAACAAGAACGGTTTTAAACGACAGACTCACGATAATCTGAAGTTAACCAAGGCATAAACAATGAGCTCACGATAACTCCAAGTCTAGGTTCAGGTTTGACTCGATTCAAACAAGAACGGTTTTAAACGACAGACTCACGATAATCTGAAGTTAACAAGGCATAAACAATGAGCTCACGATAACTCGAAGTCTAGGTTCAGGTTTGACTCGATTCAAACAAGAACGGTTTTAAACGACAGACTCACGATAATCTGAAGTTAACCAAGGATAAACAACGAGCTCACGATAACTCGAATTTTAGGTTCAGGTTTGACTCGATTCAAACAAGAACGGTTTTAGACGACAGACTCACGATAATCTGAAGTTAACAAAAGAAAAACAACGAGCTCACGATAACTCGAAGTCTAGGTTCAGGTTTGACTCGATTCAAACAAGAACGGTTTTAGACGACAGACTCACGATAATCTGAAGTTAACAAAGGATAAACAACGAGCTCACGATAACTCGAAGTCTAGGTTCAGGTTTGACTCGATTCAAACAAGAACGGTTTTAAACGACAGACTCACGATAATCTGAAGTTAACAAAGGATAAACAACGAGCTCACGATAACTCAAAGTCTAGGTTCTGGTTTGACTCAATTCAAACAAGAACGGTTTTAAACGACAGACTCACGATAATCTGATGTTAACAAAGGATAAACAACGAGCTCACGATAACTCGAAGTCTAGGTTCAGGTTTGACTCGATTCAAACAAGAACGGTTTTAAACGACAGACTCACGATAATCTGAAGTTAACCAAGGCATAAACAATGAGCTCACTATAACTCGAAGTCAAGGTTCAGGTTTGACTAGATTCAAACAAGAACGGTTTTAGACGACAGACTCACGATAATCTGAAGTTAACAAGGCATAAACAACGAGCTCACGATAACTCGAAGTCTGTGTTCAGGTTTGACTCGATTCAAACAAGAACGGTTTTAAACGACAGACTCACGATAATCTGAAGTTAACAAATGATAAACAACGAGCTCACGATAACTCGAAGTTTAGGTTCATGTTTGACTCGATTCAAACAAGAACGGTTTTAGACGACAGACTCACGATAATCTGAAGTTAACAAAGGATAAACAACGAGCTCACGATAACTCCAAGTCTAGGTTCAGGTTTGACTCTATTCAAACAAGATGGTTTTAAATGACAGACTCACGATAATCTGAAGTTAGCAAAGGATAAACAACATGCTCACAATAACTCGAAGTTTAGGTTCACGTTTGACTCGATTCAAACAAGAACGGTTTTAAACGACAGACTCACGATAATCTGTAGTTAACAAAAGATAAACAACGAGCTCACGATAATTTGAAGTCTAGGTTCAGGTTTGACTCGATTCAAACAAGAACGGTTTTAAACGACAGAGTCACGATAATCTAAAGTTAACAAAGGATAAACAACGAGCTCACGATAACTCGAAGTCTAGGTTCTGGTTTGACTCAATTCAAACAAGAACGGTTTTAAACGACAGACTCACGATAATCTGATGTTAACAAAGGATAAACAACGAGCTCACGATAACTCGAAGTTTAGGTTCAGGTTTGACTTGATTCAAACAAGAACGGTTTTAAACGACAGACTCACGATAATCTGAAATTAACCAAGGCATAAACAATGAGCTCACGATAACTCGAAGTCTAGGTTCAGGTTTGACTAGATTCAAACAAGAACGGTTTTAGACGACAGACTCACGATAATCTGAAGTTAACAAGGCATAAACAATGAGCTCACGATAACTCGAAGTATAGGTTCAAGTTTGACTTGATTCAAACAAGAACGGTTTTAGACGACAGACTCACGATAATCTGCAGTTAACAAAGGATAAACAACGAGCTCACGATAACTCGAAGTCTAGGTTCAGGTTTGACTCGATTCAAACAAAAACGGTTTTAAACGACAGACTCACGATAATCTGAAGTTAACCAAGTCATAAACAATGAGCTCACGATAACTCCAAGTCTAGGTTCAGGTTTGACTCGATTCAAACAAGAACGGTTTTAAACGACAGACACACGATAATCTGAAGTTAACAAGGCATAAACAATGAGCTCACGATAACTCGAAGTCTAGGTTCAGGTTTGACTCGATTCAAACAAGAACGGTTTTAAACGACAGACTCACGATAATCTGCAGTTAACAAAGGATAAACAACAAGCTCACGATAACTCGAAGTCTAGGTTCAGGTTTGACTCGATTCAAACAAGAACGGTTTTAGACGACAGACTCACGATAATCTGCAGTTAACAAAGGATAAACAACGAGGTCACGATAACTCGAAGTTTAGGTTTAGGTTTGACTCGATTCAAACAAGAACGGTTTTAGACGACAGACTCACGATAATCTGAAGTTAACAAAGGATAAACAACGAGCTCACGATAACTCGAAGTCTAGGTTCAGGTTTGACTCGATTCAAACAAGAACGGTTTTAAACGACAGACTCACGATAATCTAAAGTTAACAAAGGATAAACAACGAGCTCACGATAACTCGAAGTCTAGGTTCTGGTTTGACTCAATTCAAACAAGAACGGTTTTAAATGACAGACTCACGATAATCTGATGTTAACAAAGGATAAACAACGAGCTCACGATAACTCGAAGTCTAGGTTCAGGTTTGACTCGATTCAAATAAGAACGGTTTTAAACGACAGACTCACGATAATCTGAAGTTAACCAAGGCATAAACAATGAGCTCACGATAACTCGAAGTCTAGGTTCAGGTTTGACTAGATTCAAACAAGAACGGTTTTAGACGACAGACTCACGATAATCTGAAGTTAACAAGGCATAAACAACGAGCTCACGATAATTCGAAGTCTATGTTCAGGTTTGACTCGATTCAAACAAGAACGGTTTTAAACGACAGACTCACGATAATCTGAAGTTAACAAATGATAAACAACGAGCTCACGATAACTCGAAGTTTAGGTTCATGTTTGACTCAATTCAAACAAGAACGGTTTTAAACGACAGACTCACGATAATCTGAAGTTAACAAAGGATAAACAACGAGCTCACGATAACTCCAAGTCTAGGTTCAGGTTTGACTCGATTCAAACAAGAATTCTAAACGACAGACTCACGATAATCTGAAGTTAACCAAGGATAAACAACGAGCTCACGATAACTTGAAGTTTAGGTTCAGGTTTGACTCGATTCAAACAAGAACGGTTTTAGACGACAGACTCACGATAATCTGAAGTTAACAAAAGATAAACAACGAGCTCACGATAACTCGAAGTCTAGGTTCAGGTTTGACTCGATTCAAACAAGAACGGTTTTAGACGACAGACTCACGATAATCTGAAGTTAACAAAGGATAAACAACGAGCTCACGATAACTCGAAGTCTATGTTCAGGTTTGACTCGATTCAAACAAGAACGGTTTTAAATGACAGACTCACGATAATCTGAAGTTAACAAATGATAAACAACGAGCTCACGATAACTCGAAGTTTAGGTTCATGTTTGACTCGATTCAAACAAGAACGGTTTTAGACGACAGACTCACGATAATCTGAAGTTAACAAAGGATAAACAACGAGCTCACGATAACTCCAAGTCTAGGTTCAGGTTTGACTCTATTCAAACAAGATGGTTTTAAATGACAGACTCACGATAATCTGAAGTTAGCAAAGGATAAACAACATGCTCACAATAACTCGAAGTTTAGGTTCACGTTTGACTCGATTCAAACAAGAACGGTTTTAAACGACAGACTCACGATAATCTGTAGTTAACAAAAGATAAACAACGAGCTCACGATAATTCGAAGTCTAGGTTCAGGTTTGACTCGATTCAAACAAGAACGGTTTTAAACGACAGAGTCACGATAATCTAAAGTTAACAAAGGATAAACAACGAGCTCACGATAACTCGAAGTCTAGGTTCAGGTTTGACTCGATTCAAACAAGAACGGTTTTAAACGACAGACTCACGATAATCTGAAGTTAACCAAGGCATAAACAATGAGCTCACGATAACTCCAAGTCTAGGTTCAGGTTTGACTCGATTCAAACAAGAACGGTTTTAAACGACAGACTCACGATAATCTAAAGTTAACAAGGCATAAACAATGAGCTCACGATAACTCGAAGTCTAGGTTCAGGTTTGACTCGATTCAAACAAGAACGGTTTTAAACGACAGACTCACGATAATCTGCAGTTAACAAAGGATAAACAACAAGCTCACGATAACTCGAAGTCTAGGTTCAGGTTTGACTCGATTCAAACAAGAACGGTTTTAGACGACAGACTCACGATAATCTGCAGTTAATAAAGGATAAACAACGAGGTCACGATAACTCGAAGTTTAGGTTCAGGTTTGACTCGATTCAAACAAGAACGGTTTTAGACGACAGACTCACGATAATCTGAAGTTAACAAAGGATAAACAACGAGCTCACGATAACTCGAAGTCTAGGTTCAGGTTTGACTCGATTCAAACAAGAACGGTTTTAAACGACAGACTCACGATAATCTGAAGTTAACAAAGGATAAACAACGAGCTCACGATAACTCAAAATCTAGGTTCTGGTTTGACTCAATTCAAACAAGAACGGTTTTAAACGACAGACTCACGATAATCTGATGTTAACAAAGGATAAACAACGAGCTCACGATAACTCGAAGTCTAGGTTCAGGTTTGACTCGATTCAAACAAGAACGGTTTTAAACGACAGACTCACGATAATCTGAAGTTAACCAAGGCATAAACAATGAGCTCACTATAACTCGAAGTCAAGGTTCAGGTTTGACTAGATTCAAACAAGAACGGTTTTAGACGACAGACTCACGATAATCTGAAGTTAACAAGGCATAAACAACGAGCTCACGATAACTCGAAGTCTGTGTTCAGGTTTGACTCGATTAAAACAAGAACGGTTTTAAACGACAGACTCACGATAATCTGAAGTTAACAAATGATAAACAACGAGCTCACGATAACTCGAAGTTTAGGTTCATGTTTGACTCGATTCAAACAAGAACGGTTTTAGACGACAGACTCACGATAATCTGAAGTTAACAAAGGATAAACAACGAGGTCACGATAACTCCAAGTCTAGGTTCAGGTTTGACTCTATTCAAACAAGATGGTTTTAAATGACAGACTCACGATAATCTGAAGTTAGCAAAGGATAAACAACATGCTCACAATAACTCGAAGTTTAGGTTCACGTTTGACTCGATTCAAACAAGAACGGTTTTAAACGACAGACTCACGATAATCTGTAGTTAACAAAAGATAAACAACGAGCTCACGATAATTCGAAGTCTAGGTTCAGGTTTGACTCGATTCAAACAAGAACGGTTTTAAACGACAGAGTCACGATAATCTAAAGTTAACAAAGGATAAACAACGAGCTCACGATAACTCGAAGTCTAGGTTCTGGTTTGACTCAATTCAAACAAGAACGGTTTTAAACGACAGACTCACGATAATCTGATGTTAACAAAGGATAAACAACGAGCTCACGATAACTCGAAGTTTAGGTTCAGGTTTGACTTGATTCAAACAAGAACGGTTTTAAACGACAGACTCACGATAATCTGAAATTAACCAAGGCATAAACAATGAGCTCACGATAACTCGAAGTCTAGGTTCAGGTTTGACTAGATTCAAACAAGAACGGTTTTAGACGACAGACTCACGATAATCTGAAGTTAACAAGGCATAAACAATGAGCTCACGATAACTCGAAGTATAGGTTCAAGTTTGACTTGATTCAAACAAGAACGGTTTTAGACGACAGACTCACGATAATCTGCAGTTAACAAAGGATAAACAACGAGCTCACGATAACTCGAAGTCTAGGTTCAGGTTTGACTCGATTCAAACAAAAACGGTTTTAAACGACAGACTCACGATAATCTGAAGTTAACCAAGGCATAAACAATGAGCTCACGATAACTCCAAGTCTAGGTTCAGGTTTGACTCGATTCAAACAAGAACGGTTTTAAACGACAGACACACGATAATCTGAAGTTAACAAGGCATAAACAATGAGCTCACGATAACTCGAAGTCTAGGTTCAGGTTTGACTCGATTCAAACAAGAACGGTTTTAAACGACAGACTCACGATAATCTGCAGTTAACAAAGGATAAACAACAAGCTCACGATAACTCGAAGTCTAGGTTCAGGTTTGACTCGATTCAAACAAGAACGGTTTTAGACGACAGACTCACGATAATCTGCAGTTAACAAAGGATAAACAACGAGGTCACGATAACTCGAAGTTTAGGTTTAGGTTTGACTCGATTCAAACAAGAACGGTTTTAGACGACAGACTCACGATAATCTGAAGTTAACAAAGGATAAACAACGAGCTCACGATAACTCGAAGTCTAGGTTCAGGTTTGACTCGATTCAAACAAGAACGGTTTTAAACGACAGACTCACGATAATCTAAAGTTAACAAAGGATAAACAACGAGCTCACGATAACTCGAAGTCTAGGTTCTGGTTTGACTCAATTCAAACAAGAACGGTTTTAAATGACAGACTCACGATAATCTGATGTTAACAAAGGATAAACAACGAGCTCACGATAACTCGAAGTCTAGGTTCAGGTTTGACTCGATTCAAATAAGAACGGTTTTAAACGACAGACTCACGATAATCTGAAGTTAACCAAGGCATAAACAATGAGCTCACGATAACTCGAAGTCTAGGTTCAGGTTTGACTAGATTCAAACAAGAACGGTTTTAGACGACAGACTCACGATAATCTGAAGTTAACAAGGCATAAACAACGAGCTCACGATAATTCGAAGTCTATGTTCAGGTTTGACTCGATTCAAACAAGAACGGTTTTAAACGACAGACTCACGATAATCTGAAGTTAACAAATGATAAACAACGAGCTCACGATAACTCGAAGTTTAGGTTCATGTTTGACTCAATTCAAACAAGAACGGTTTTAAACGACAGACTCACGATAATCTGAAGTTAACAAAGGATAAACAACGAGCTCACGATAACTCCAAGTCTAGGTTCAGGTTTGACTCGATTCAAACAAGAATTCTAAACGACAGACTCACGATAATCTGAAGTTAACCAAGGATAAACAACGAGCTCACGATAACTTGAAGTTTAGGTTCAGGTTTGACTCGATTCAAACAAGAACGGTTTTAGACGACAGACTCACGATAATCTGAAGTTAACAAAAGATAAACAACGAGCTCACGATAACTCGAAGTCTAGGTTCAGGTTTGACTCGATTCAAACAAGAACGGTTTTAGACGACAGACTCACGATAATCTGAAGTTAACAAAGGATAAACAACGAGCTCACGATAACTCGAAGTCTATGTTCAGGTTTCACTCGATTCAAACAAGAACGGTTTTAAATGACAGACTCACGATAATCTGAAGTTAACAAATGATAAACAACGAGCTCACGATAACTCGAAGTTTAGGTTCATGTTTGACTCGATTCAAACAAGAACGGTTTTAGACGACAGACTCACGATAATCTGAAGTTAACAAAGGATAAACAACGAGCTCACGATAACTCCAAGTCTAGGTTCAGGTTTGACTCTATTCAAACAAGATGGTTTTAAATGACAGACTCACGATAATCTGAAGTTAGCAAAGGATAAACAACATGCTCACAATAACTCGAAGTTTAGGTTCACGTTTGACTCGATTCAAACAAGAACGGTTTTAAACGACAGACTCACGATAATCTGTAGTTAACAAAAGATAAACAACGAGCTCACGATAATTCGAAGTCTAGGTTCAGGTTTGACTCGATTCAAACAAGAACGGTTTTAAACGACAGAGTCACGATAATCTAAAGTTAACAAAGGATAAACAACGAGCTCACGATAACTCGAAGTCTAGGTTCTGGTTTGACTCAATTCAAACAAGAACGGTTTTAAACGACAGACTCACGATAATCTGATGTTAACAAAGGATAAACAACGAGCTCACGATAACTCGAAGTTTAGGTTCAGGTTTGACTTGATTCAAACAAGAACGGTTTTAAACGACAGACTCACGATAATCTGAAATTAACCAAGGCATAAACAATGAGCTCACGATAACTCGAAGTCTAGGTTCAGGTTTGACTAGATTCAAACAAGAACGGTTTTAGACGACAGACTCACGATAATCTGAAGTTAACAAGGCATAAACAATGAGCTCACGATAACTCGAAGTATAGGTTCAAGTTTGACTTGATTCAAACAAGAACGGTTTTAGACGACAGACTCACGATAATCTGCAGTTAACAAAGGATAAACAACGAGCTCACGATAACTCGAAGTCTAGGTTCAGGTTTGACTCGATTCAAACAAAAACGGTTTTAAACGACAGACTCACGATAATCTGAAGTTAACCAAGGCATAAACAATGAGCTCACGATAACTCCAAGTCTAGGTTCAGGTTTGACTCGATTCAAACAAGAACGATTTTAAACGACAGACACACGATAATCTGAAGTTAACAAGGCATAAACAATGAGCTCACGATAACTCGAAGTCTAGGTTCAGGTTTGACTCGATTCAAACAAGAACGGTTTTAAACGACAGACTCACGATAATCTGAAGTTAACCAAGGATAAACAACGAGCTCACGATAACTCCAAGTCTAGGTTCAGGTTTGACTCGATTCAAACAAGAATTCTAAACGACATACTCACGATAATCTGAAGTTAACCAAGGATAAACAACGAGCTCACGATAATTCGAAGTTTAGGTTCAGGTTTGACTCGATTCAAACAAGAATGGTTTTAGACGACAGACTCACGATAATCTGAAGTTAACAAAAGATAAACAACGAGCTCACGATAACTCGAAGTCTAGGTTCAGGTTTGACTCGATTCAAACAAGAACGGTTTTAGACGACAGACTCACGATAATCTGAAGTTAACAAAGGATAAACAACGAGCTCACGATAACTCGAAGTCTATGTTCAGGTTTGACTCGATTCAAACAAGAACGGTTTTAAATGACAGACTCACGATAATCTGAAGTTAACAAATGATAAACAACGAGCTCACGATAACTCGAAGTTTAGGTTCATGTTTGACTCGATTCAAACAAGAACGGTTTTAAACGACAGACTCATGATAATCTGAAGTTAACAAAGGATAAACAACGAGCTCATGATAACTCGAAGTTTAGGTTCATGTTTGACTCGATTCAAACAAGATGGTTTTAAATGACAGACTCACGATAATCTGAAGTTAGCAAAGGATAAACAACATGCTCACGATAACTCGAAGTTTAGGTTCACGTTTGACTAGATTCAAACAAGAACGGTTTTAAACGACAGACTCACGATAATCTGTAGTTAACAAAATAAACAACGAGCTCACGATAACTCGAAGTCTAGGTTCAGGTTTGACTCGATTCAAACAAGAACGGTTTTAGACGACCGACTCACAATAATCTGAAGTTGACAAAGGATAAACAACGAGCTCACGATAACTCGAAGTCTAGGTTCATGTTTGACTCGATTCAAACAAGAACGGTTTTAAACGACAGAGTCACGATAATCTAAAGTTAACAAAGGATAAACAACGAGCTCACGATAACTCGAAGTCTAGGTTCTGGTTTGACTCAATTCAAACAAGAACGGTTTTAAACGACAGACTCACGATAATCTGATGTTAACAAAGGATAAACAACGAGCTCACGATAACTCGAAGTTTAGGTTCAGGTTTGACTCGATTCAAACAAGAACGGTTTTAAACGACAGACTCACGATAATCTGAAATTAACCAAGGCATAAACAATGAGCTCACGATAACTCGAAGTCTAGGTTCAGGTTTGACTAGATTCAAACAAGAACGGTTTTAGACGACAGACTCACGATAATCTGAAGTTAACAAGGCATAAACAATGAGCTCACGATAACTCGAAGTATAGGTTCAGGTTTGACTCGATTCAAACAAGAACGGTTTTAGACGACAGACTCACGATAATCTGCAGTTAACAAAGGATAAACAACGAGCTCACGATAACTCGAAGTCTAGGTTCAGGTTTGACTCGATTCAAACAAGAACGGTTTTAGACGACAGACTCACGATAATCTGCAGTTAACAAAGGATAAACAACGAGCTCACGATAACTCGAAGTCTAGGTTCAGGTTTAACTCGATTCAAACAAGAACGGTTTTAGACGACAGACTCACGATAATCTGAAGTTAAAAAAGGATAAATGTAACACCCCCTTTCTATACCCCCAAATAATTAATTAAATCATTTAGGCACGTATTGAAAATTTCATCAGAGTATAATTGTAAACACGGCATAAAAAGAGAATGTCACATTAAATGCATGAAATTAAACACATACAACACCTGCTCAAAAAGATATGCAACAGTGGGGTAACTTTCAACAATAAAGGATCTCAGTCCTTATACCCACATGTCAACATTTAGAATAAAAGCGGAAAATCTAAACATTGATAACATCAAACATATATACATTATATATATATATATACATCAACAAGTATGATACAACAACATCATTCATGTTTATATACACAAATTCATCAGCAAGATACATACACGAATGTATCACAAAAAGGAATCAAACATAAGCATCCTAGCTACCCGGTGCTACATATCAGAGCCAACCGACCAAAAAGGTATGAAGACACACTTCACAAAAGACCACCAGATACCTAATCTGCAATGCCTCGTAGAGCATCATAAAACAGCAGAAGGGTGAGAAACATTATCATAATAACAATGCATATAATTATATATCTCAATCATAAAAATACACATATACCACATATTCTCACCATTCCATCATACCACATAAACATACATATTATGTTTACTATGTCACAATCATCACATCTCACTCAATATACATCGCAAGGCATATATATATATAAAACCAAGCATATTCCTCATAATGCTTATTATTCAACATAAACACACATATTCATGTTTATCCATCCATGCACACCTGCACAATTCTACTCATTCCACATCAACATATACATATATATGTTTATTCATCAATGCACAAATACAATGATGACAAATGCAACTCATAGAGACTGACTCACGACTCTATGCAGATGCAATGCGGTACCGACTCAATCACCACTAGTTCACTTAGGAACTCTGCTGGAATCATCGCTCGTTACATAGAGTAACTCCCCGTCGGGCCTACGATGTTCCCCGTCGCTACCACTTATCAACAAGCATACGACGTTATGGATCGTTTTTAGTCCTTTATAATAGGCACACGATCAATACAACAATTGCTTACACCCATAAGGGATCTACAATTCAACATGCATTGTTTACACCCACAAAGGGATCTTACAATGTCTTCATGCATTGTTTACACCCACGAAGGGATCTTACAATGTCTTCATGCATTGTTTACACCCACGAAGGGATCTTACAATGTCTTCATGCATTGTTTA
The DNA here is from genome assembly GCA_022829125.1 of Lathyrus tuberosus. NCBI lineage: Eukaryota > Viridiplantae > Streptophyta > Magnoliopsida > Fabales > Fabaceae > Lathyrus > Lathyrus tuberosus. Next base: position 12,389,788 of record JALAZF010000117.1, read on the forward strand.
CACCCACGAAGGGATCTTACAATGTCTTCATGCATGATGCATGTCATATAATGACCCATGGCAATCAAGACTCATACAGTAAATCATGCATTTCAAGTACATATAATACAATGCACATATTTTCCAAACGGCTACAAACCTTCACCACGACATCATATACCCATCAAACATCCCTCACACAAGTCATACGTTACATATCATATCCTATCGCACAATATAGAAAATAACTCAAAATTCCATTTTAACGGTTTCTCGAAAAAGTCGGCTAAAAGTCGGCCAAAAATAATATTTTCTATCATCATCAAAAAGTGCTCATCGACAGCTTCGATTCGGTATAAAGAACACTTAAATACGATAAACAACGAAGAAGATATGAATATTTCAAAATAACGCAAAAACATAAACCGGACGCCCGACACTACGAAACGGTTCGAAAAAACTGTATCGATTGGACTAGGTTCAGACCTCAAAACTATTTTTCCTAGAAAGAACATCTCGTTAGCTTCCCAACGCTTCGAACGGGGATCAAAACCGACTTACGGTTCAAGAGATATGAATTTCCGAAGTTTTCCGAAAAATCAGGATTTTCCACCTACAGCACGCGTCCGTACGCCTGCGAGCTGCTACGGATTTCGGCTATTTTGCCCGAAAATCCGACCGATTCAATTCTATGATACGAAACAAATACACAGTAATCCTTACCAAATATATATCAACGTTTTAGGACCATAAAACGATAATTCTACGACGTTTGATTTTCACCAAAATCTCACATTCTCAAAACCCAAAAATGTCAAAACTCACAATATCAACCGATTTTAACCAAACGAGTTTCTATAATCTCGGTCTAACCTCATACGACTAATCTACGCAATTTATTTCGAAATTCATCCGTGAAAACATCGATTTCTATCGATTATGTCCAATTCGACCTAAACGGAAAAATATGGAAAACCAACCAAAACATCCACACAAAACACATACATAATCATAAGCATGGATAAGATAATAATATTTCACACCCTTACCCGATTAAATCGTGTTCGAAACGGACGAATCTTTGATTTCTCCACTTTTCCTCTTCTCCCTTTTTCCTTCCTCTCTTTTCTCTTCTCTTCTCTTTCTTTCTCTTTTCCTTTTCTTTTCTCTCTTTTTCTTTCCACTTCTATTTATAATATCTAACTACCCAAATGACCAAAATACCCCTCAGCTCAAATATCTCGCAAACGCTCTCAAAACGCGACAAAACATAAACAACGATGAAAAATAATATATTGTCAAATAAAAGTCAAGAATAAAATAATATAAAACCAAAACCAATTAAATCTACTCCATTAAATAAATCTAACAAAACTGGGGCGTTACAACTCTCCCCCACTTAGACATTTTCGTCCTCGAAAATATAACTGCTACGAATAACTCCGGATACGACTCTCGCATCCGACCAACAAACTAACATGCCAACAAAAGCACACCACGAATAACACAAACTGACAAACCACCTAGCTAACCGCAGCTACAACAACGACACGACAACGATGACAACTACAACGACAAGATGCAAAACCCATACAATGCACTTGACGACCAACTCACAACTCAAGGAAAACCACGATACCAACACACAGGTTCACTCTTGAACCGAAACACAACAAGATCGTTACCCTCACTCTAGGTAACACTCCCCTAACTCCCCACACAGGAATTAGCTACTCGCACTCGAACCAACACGATAGGAACGAGGCAACAACACAAACAAGAACACAAGTTCCACTACACCACATTGTCTCAACAACCTCAACAAAACTAGAATACCAACATCCTTGTCACACAACCTTATTACAACCATGCTACGATTCACCAATCGAACATACAACCAAAACCCCCATCTACATAGTAGCCCATGAAGAATATCTAAACCTTTCACCTAACACTTCCATTCTGAAACGTCCAATGGTCTCAACACTCCTACATGTTTCCAATGTTCAACCTATGAACTCTTATAAGTCCCACATGTAAATACAAAATGTGCCACCTCACGCTTCCGCTGAGCACTCTGATTACTCGCAACCATCAAAACTATCAATTTCACGTCCAAAGTCTAACTCTTTCTCATATTCGCCAAAAATCACTGTTCACTTTAATATTACCAACCTCACACTCTCCTGTGTTATCTCATACACCATACACAAGTCTCGGAATTGCTCAAATAATTCTAACTCCCTGACCATCAAAATAGACATGCATAGAAACTTCCAACTTAACTTTTCAGGCACAACAACAGCTTTTCCCCGAAGGATAATCCAAGCCAAATTCATAACTCATCACGAACTCTAACCATCCTTGTTGTCTCATACTCTATTCCTTTAGACCAAACAAGCACTCAATATCCTTGCGATTACCAAACACTTCGAACCTAGAACCATAAAGATAATACCTCCAAATATTCCAACACAATGCCACCGCAACCAATTCCAAATCCATAATAATACAGATCCTTTTATAAATCCTCAATTGTCGTAAAGCATAAGCCACGACTTTACCCCCTTGCATTACCACGTTGACTAAACTCATCAAAGACACATCACAATACCCCACAACCGGTTTATTAGGATCACACAAAATCAAAGCTGAAACCGTAGACAACTTCTACTCCAGCTCACCAAAACTTACTCACAACGAACATCCAAACAAACGACTCACCCTCTGCGTGTCAACTGAAGTAACGAAAACGCTAACTTGGAAAAGCCTTCCATAACCTCCGGTAATAACCAACTAAAAGTCAAAAAAGATTCTAATCTCCTTAACTAACTTCGGAGCCTCTCATTGTAGAACTACATCTACTTCCGATGGATCCATAACCATACTCTCATCTGAAATAACATATCCAAGAAAACTAACCTTTTTCAACCCAAATTCTCACTTGAATAACTTAGCATAAAACTTCATCTCTTTTTGACACTTGTAATTCAAATCCCAAACACTCTACCTGTTCTTCCTTTGAGTTTACAACAGATCCGAATATCCTCCATCAAAGCCATTACGAACTTATCTAATTAAATATGGAAGATACGATTCCTCTACTCCATAAGCATTAGAGACGCGTTACTAACACCAAATACCATCACTATACGTTGCAATTCCCAACCAAAATCCAAAAGATATAAATCCTTAAAGCTTTTGCAAAACTTTTCACTGGGTAACTGGTTACTCACATACAAGCTTAACCGAGTAAATAACAACCTATTCCGAGGATAACAAACCTAACCAGTCACATTAAATCGATCAAAGCCTCAACTCACACAATTCACCACTCTTATCAAACATTCCAAACAATTGTAATTCACTCAAACTCAACCAAACCATTCTAGTCATCTGTTCATGAAAGTGGACACTTATTCTCAATCATTACCCTATTCAACTATTAGTAATCCATACCCAATTTCTTCTCCTGACCGTCCAATTCCGCAATTCCAACATGTATCAACAACCAACCAAAAAGAATTCTCAAACACAATGTTACATCCAAAAACACATCTGAAAATTATGCCCAACTGACGGCCCATCACTGCGACTTCCTGCCAATTCCCAGAACACTACCATCACAGACAAAACAAACATATTATTCCCATCTACTAAGAGTTTCCTACTTACTTAGCAGATATAAACCTCAACTATTCACCTTCGTCCAATTAAGTTCAATCTCTACTCTCTGTGAAGCAGTCCTTAAATAAAACCCAATCATTCTCTCTCAATGACTTCCCAACTGGACTAACACACCAAAACCTCTAATCCATTTCATCTTCCGATATTAGCATCTTCATCGACTCATCAAAACAATCTGTAATCATCTCCTTAAATTCCAAACAATTCATTTCACACACTATCAAAGCCGGAAAGACCCGCCTATTCCATCCAACATAATTTCCGTCTGCTATCAACAAGAGATTAAGGGTGATCAGTTCCTCAATTTGCCAATAGACAGTCGACAATCATGATGGGGCATAAACCGTCTTTACCAAACTATAATAGCCTTTCTTGCATCCCATACCCAAAACTACCTAAGGCACAAATCCTTAGTTGACATAAACCTTACCTCCGCATTTCTTACGGAATCGGGAACAACACTGTCCAAACAACACTTACAATCTTGCAATTCACAACACACTGAGCCAGCGCTCCACACCTGAAGCAACATGGAGAAGTACCAGCTTCTCCCCCACTTATCTCATTCTAACTCCTGAAAACAAAGGATTAGAAAACCAGAAAGCACTGACAGTGTTTCACACACATATCACGTACTAAGGGACAAACAACAACGACAGTATTCAACTGTCACACCAACAGACTCAACAACTGACTCAACACTAGCTCTGATACCACTTATTGTAACACCCCCTTTCTATACCCCCAAATAATTAATTAAATCATTTAGGCACGTATTGAAAATTTCATCAGAGTATAATTGTAAACACGGCATAAAAAGAGAATGTCACATTAAATGCATGAAATTAAACACATACAACACCTGCTCAAAAAGATATGCAACAGTGGGGTAACTTTCAACAATAAAGGATCTCAGTCCTTATACCCACATGTCAACATTTAGAATAAAAGCGGAAAATCTAAACATTGATAACATCAAACATATATACATTATATATATATATATACATCAACAAGTATGATACAACAACATCATTCATGTTTATATACACAAATTCATCAGCAAGATACATACACGAATGTATCACAAAAAGGAATCAAACATAAGCATCCTAGCTACCCGGTGCTACATATCAGAGCCAACCGACCAAAAAGGTATGAAGACACACTTCACAAAAGACCACCAGATACCTAATCTGCAATGCCTCGTAGAGCATCATAAAACAGCAGAAGGGTGAGAAACATTATCATAATAACAATGCATATAATTATATATCTCAATCATAAAAATACACATATACCACATATTCTCACCATTCCATCATACCACATAAACATACATATTATGTTTACTATGTCACAATCATCACATCTCACTCAATATACATCGCAAGGCATATATATATATAAAACCAAGCATATTCCTCATAATGCTTATTATTCAACATAAACACACATATTCATGTTTATCCATCCATGCACACCTGCACAATTCTACTCATTCCACATCAACATATACATATATATGTTTATTCATCAATGCACAAATACAATGATGACAAATGCAACTCATAGAGACTGACTCACGACTCTATGCAGATGCAATGCGGTACCGACTCAATCACCACTAGTTCACTTAGGAACTCTGCTGGAATCATCGCTCGTTACATAGAGTAACTCCCCGTCGGGCCTACGATGTTCCCCGTCGCTACCACTTATCAACAAGCATACGACGTTATGGATCGTTTTTAGTCCTTTATAATAGGCACACGATCAATACAACAATTGCTTACACCCATAAGGGATCTACAATTCAACATGCATTGTTTACACCCACAAAGGGATCTTACAATGTCTTCATGCATTGTTTACACCCACGAAGGGATCTTACAATGTCTTCATGCATTGTTTACACCCACGAAGGGATCTTACAATGTCTTCATGCATTGTTTACACCCACGAAGGGATCTTACAATGTCTTCATGCATTGTTTACACCCACGAAGGGATCTTACAATGTCTTCATGCATTGTTTACACCCACGAAGGGATCTTACAATGTCTTCATGCATGATGCATGTCATATAATGACCCATGGCAATCAAGACTCATACAGTAAATCATGCATTTCAAGTACATATAATACAATGCACATATTTTCCAAACGGCTACAAACCTTCACCACGACATCATATACCCATCAAACATCCCTCACACAAGTCATACGTTACATATCATATCCTATCGCACAATATAGAAAATAACTCAAAATTCCATTTTAACGGTTTCTCGAAAAAGTCGGCTAAAAGTCGGCCAAAAATAATATTTTCTATCATCATCAAAAAGTGCTCATCGACAGCTTCGATTCGGTATAAAGAACACTTAAATACGATAAACAACGAAGAAGATATGAATATTTCAAAATAACGCAAAAACATAAACCGGACGCCCGACACTACGAAACGGTTCGAAAAAACTGTATCGATTGGACTAGGTTCAGACCTCAAAACTATTTTTCCTAGAAATAACATCTCGTTAGCTTCCCAACGCTTCGAACGGGGATCAAAACCGACTTACGGTTCAAGAGATATGAATTTCCGAAGTTTTCCGAAAAATCAGGATTTTCCACCTACAGCACGCGTCCGTACGCCTGCGAGCTGCTACGGATTTCGGCTATTTTGCCCGAAAATCCGACCGATTCAATTCTATGATACGAAACAAATACACAGTAATCCTTACCAAATATATATCAACGTTTTAGGACCATAAAACGATAATTCTACGACGTTTGATTTTCACCAAAATCTCACATTCTCAAAACCCAAAAATGTCAAAACTCACAATATCAACCGATTTTAACCAAACGAGTTTCTATAATCTCGGTCTAACCTCATACGACTAATCTACGCAATTTATTTCGAAATTCATCCGTGAAAACATCGATTTCTATCGATTATGTCCAATTCGACCTAAACGGAAAAATATGAAAAACCAACCAAAACATCCACACAAAACACATACATAATCATAAGCATGGATAAGATAATAATATTTCACACCCTTACCCGATTAAATCGTGTTCGAAACGGACGAATCTTTGATTTCTCCACTTTTCCTCTTCTCCCTTTTTCCTTCCTCTCTTTTCTCTTCTCTTCTCTTTCTTTCTCTTTTCCTTTTCTTTTCTCTCTTTTTCTTTCCACTTCTATTTATAATATCTAACTACCCAAATGACCAAAATACCCCTCAGCTCAAATATCTCGCAAACGCTCTCAAAACGCGACAAAACATAAACAACGATGAAAAATAATATATTGTCAAATAAAAGTCAAGAATAAAATAATATAAAACCAAAACCAATTAAATCTACTCCATTAAATAAATCTAACAAAACTGGGGCGTTACAATAAACAACGAGCTCACGATAACTCGAAGTCTAGGTTCAGGTTTGACTCGATTCAAACAAGAACGGTTTTAGACGACAGACTCACAATAATCTGAAGTTGACAAAGGATAAACAACGAGCTCACGATAACTCGAAGTTTAGGTTCAGGTTTGACTCGATTCAAACAAGAACGGATTTAAACGACAGACTCACGATAATCTGAAGTTAACCAAGGATAAACAATGAGCTCACGATAACTCGAAGTCTAGGTTCAGGTTTGACTCGATTCAAACAAGAACGGTTTTAAACGATAGACTCACGATAATCTGAAGTTAACAAATGATAAACAACGACCTCACGATAACTCGAAGTTTTGGTTCAGGTTTGACTCGATTCAAACAAGAACGGTTTTAAACGACAGACTCACGATAATCTGAAGTTAACCAAGGATAAACAACGAGCTCACGATAACTCGAAGTCTAGGTTCAGGTTTGACTCGATTCAAACAAGAACGGTTTTAAACGACAGACTCACGATAATCTGAAGTTAACAAATGATAAACAACGAGCTCACGATAACTCGAAGTTTAGGTTCATGTTTGACTCGATTCAAACTAGAACGGTTTTAAACGACAGACTCACGATAATCTGAAGTTAACAAAGGATAAACAACGAGCTCACGATAACTCGAAGTTTAGGTTCAGGTTTGACTAGATTCAAACAAGAACGGTTTTAGACGACAGACTCACGATAATCTGAAGTTAACAAAAGATAAACAACGAGCTCACGATAACTCGAAGTCTGGGTTCAGGTTTGACTCGATTCAAACAAGAACGATTTTAGACGACAGACTCACAATAATCTGAAGTTGACAAAGGATAAACAATGAGCTCACGATAACTCGAAGTCTAGGTTCAGGTTTGACTAGATTCAAACAAGAACGGTTTTAAACGACAGACTCACGATAATCTGAAGTTAACAAAGGATAAACAACGAGCTCACGATAACTCGAAGTCTAGGTTCAGGTTTGACTCGATTCAAACAAGAACGGTTTTAGACGACAGACTCACGATAATCTGCAGTTAACAAAGGATAAACAACGAGCTCACGATAACTCGAAGTCTAGGTTCAGGTTTGACTCGATTCAAACAAGAACGGTTTTAGACGACAGACTCACGATAATCTGCAGTTAACAAAGGATAAACAACGAGCTCACGATAACTCGAAGTCTAGGTTCAGGTTTAACTCGATTCAAACAAGAACGGTTTTAGACGACAGACTCACGATAATCTGAAGTTAAAAAAGGATAAACAACGAGCTCACGATAACTCGAAGTCTAGGTTCAGGTTTGACTCGATTCAAACAAGAACGGTTTTAGACGACAGACTCACAATAATCTGAAGTTGACAAAGGATAAACAACGAGCTCACGATAACTCGAAGTTTAGGTTCAGGTTTGACTCGATTCAAACAAGAACGGATTTAAACGACAGACTCACGATAATCTGAAGTTAACCAAGGATAAACAATGAGCTCACGATAACTCGAAGTCTAGGTTCAGGTTTGACTCGATTCAAACAAGAACGGTTTTAAACGATAGACTCACGATAATATGAAGTTAACAAATGATAAACAACGACCTCACGATAACTCGAAGTTTTGGTTCAGGTTTGACTCGATTCAAACAAGAACGGTTTTAAACGACAGACTCACGATAATCTGAAGTTAACCAAGGATAAACAACGAGCTCACGATAACTCGAAGTCTAGGTTCAGGTTTGACTCGATTCAAACAAGAACGGTTTTAAACGACAGACTCACGATAATCTGAAGTTAACAAATGATAAACAACGAGCTCACGATAACTCGAAGTTTAGGTTCATGTTTGACTCGATTCAAACTAGAACGGTTTTAAACGACAGACTCACGATAATCTGAAGTTAACAAAGGATAAACAACGAGCTCACGATAACTCGAAGTTTAGGTTCAGGTTTGACTAGATTCAAACAAGAACGGTTTTAGACGACAGACTCACGATAATCTGAAGTTAACAAAAGATAAACAACGAGCTCACGATAACTCGAAGTCTGGGTTCAGGTTTGACTCGATTCAAACAAGAACGATTTTAGACGACAGACTCACAATAATCTGAAGTTGACAAAGGATAAACAATGAGCTCACGATAACTCGAAGTCTAGGTTCAGGTTTGACTAGATTCAAACAAGAACGGTTTTAAACGACAGACTCACGATAATCAGAAGTTAACAAAGGATAAACAACGAGCTCACGATAACTCGAAGTCTAGGTTCAGGTTTGACTCGATTCAAACAAGAACGGTTTTAAACGACAGACTCACGATAATCTGAAGTTAACCAAGGATAAACAACGAGCTCACGATAACTCGAAGTTTAGGTTCAGGTTTGACTCGATTCAAACAAGAACGGTTTTAGACGACAGACTCACGATAATCTGAAGTTAACAAAAGATAAACAACGAGCTCACGATAACTCGAAGTCTAGGTTCAGGTTTGACTCGATTCAAACAAGAACGGTTTTAGACGACAGACTCACAATAATCTGAAGTTGACAAAGGATAAACAATGAGCTCACGATAACTCGAAGTCTAGGTTCAGGTTTGACTCAATTCAAACAAGAACGGTTTTAAACGACAGACTCACGATAATCTGATGTTAACAAAGGATAAACAACGAGCTCACGATAACTCGAAGTCTAGGTTCAGGTTTGACTCGATTCAAACAAGAACGGTTTTAAACGACAGACTCACGATAATCTGAAGTTAACCAAGGCATAAACAATGAGCTCACGATAACTCGAAGTCTAGGTTCAGGTTTGACTCGATTCAAACAAGAACGGTTTTAGATGACAGACTCACGATAATCTGAAGTTAACAAGGCATAAACAACGAGCTCACGATAACTCGAAGTCTAGGTTCAGGTTTGACTCGATTCAAACAAGAACGGTTTTAGACGACAGACTCACGATAATCTGCAGTTAACAAAGGATAAACAACGAGCTCACGATAACTCGAAGTCTAGGTTCAGGTTTAACTCGATTCAAACAAGAACGGTATTAGGTGACAGACTCACGATAATCTGAAGTTAACAATGGATAAACAACGAGCTCACGATAACTCCAAGTTTAAGTTCAGGTTTGACTCGATTCAAACAAGAACGGTTTCAAACGACCGACTCACGATAATCTGAAGATAACCAAGGATAAACAACGAGCTCACGATAACTCGAAGTTTAGGTTCAGGTTTGACTCGATTCAAACAAGAACGGTTTTAGACGACAGACTCACGATAATCTGAAGTTAACAAAACATAAACAACGAGCTCACGATAACTCGAAGTCTAGGTTCAGGTTTGACTCGATTCAAACAAGAACGGTTTTAGACGACAGACTCACGATAATCTGAAGTTAACAAAGGATAAACAACGAGCTCACGATAACTCGAAGTTTTGGTTCAGGTTTGACTCGATTCAAACAAGAACGGTTTTAAACGACAGACTCACGATAATCTGAAGTTAACCAAGGATAAACAACGAGCTCACGATAACTCGAAGTCTAGGTTCAGGTTTGACTCGATTCAAACAAGAACGGTTTTAAACGACAGACTCACGATAATCTGAAGTTAACAAATGATAAACAACGAGCTCACGATAACTCGAAGTTTAGGTTCATGTTTGACTCGATTCAAACTAGAACGGTTTTAAACGACAGACTCACGATAATCTGAAGTTAACAAAGGATAAACAACGAGCTCACGATAACTCGAAGTTTAGGTTCAGGTTTGACTCGATTCAAACAAGAACGGTTTTAAACGACAGACTCACGATAATCTGAAGTTAACAAAGGATAAACAACGAGCTCACGATAACTCGAAGTCTAGGTTCAGGTTTGACTCGATTCAAACAAGAACGGTTTTAAACGACAGACTCACGATAATCTGAAGTTAACAAATGATAAACAACGAGCTCACGATAACTCGAAGTTTAGGTTCATGTTTGACTCGATTCAAACTAGAACGGTTTTAAACGACAGACTCACGATAATCTGAAGTTAACAAAGGATAAACAACGAGCTCACGATAACTCGAAGTTTAGGTTCAGGTTTGACTAGATTCAAACAAGAACGGTTTTAGACGACAGACTCACGATAATCTGAAGTTAACAAAAGATAAACAACGAGCTCACGATAACTCGAAGTCTGGGTTCAGGTTTGACTCGATTCAAACAAGAACGATTTTAGACGACAGACTCACAATAATCTGAAGTTGACAAAGGATAAACAATGAGCTCACGATAACTCGAAGTCTAGGTTCAGGTTTGACTAGATTCAAACAAGAACGGTTTTAAACGACAGACTCACGATAATCTGAAGTTAACAAAGGATAAACAACGAGCTCACGATAACTCGAAGTCTAGGTTCAGGTTTGACTCGATTCAAACAAGAACGGTTTTAAACGACAGACTCACGATAATCTGAAGTTAACCAAGGATAAACAACGAGCTCACGATAACTCGAAGTTTAGGTTCAGGTTTGACTCGATTCAAACAAGAACGGTTTTAGACGACAGACTCACGATAATCTGAAGTTAACAAAAGATAAACAACGAGCTCACGATAACTCGAAGTCTAGGTTCAGGTTTGACTCGATTCAAACAAGAACGGTTTTAGACGACAGACTCACAATAATCTGAAGTTGACAAAGGATAAACAATGAGCTCACGATAACTCGAAGTCTAGGTTCATGTTTGACTCAATTCAAACAAGAACGGTTTTAAACGACAGACTCACGATAATCTGATGTTAACAAAGGATAAACAACGAGCTCACGATAACTCGAAGTCTAGGTTCAGGTTTGACTCGATTCAAACAAGAACGGTTTTAAACGACAGACTCACGATAATCTGAAGTTAACCAAGGCATAAACAATGAGCTCACGATAACTCGAAGTCTAGGTTCAGGTTTGACTCGATTCAAACAAGAACGGTTTTAGACGACAGACTCACGATAATCTGAAGTTAACAAGGCATAAACAACGAGCTCACGATAACTCGAAGTCTAGGTTCAGGTTTGACTCGATTCAAACAAGAACGGTTTTAGACGACAGACTCACGATAATCTGCAGTTAACAAAGGATAAACAACGAGCTCACGATAACTCGAAGTCTAGGTTCAGGTTTAACTCGATTCAAACAAGAACGGTTTTAGGCGACAGACTCACGATAATCTGAAGTTAACAATGGATAAACAACGAGCTCACGATAACTCCAAGTTTAAGTTCAGGTTTGACTCGATTCAAACAAGAACGGTTTCAAACGACCGACTCACGATAATCTGAAGATAACCAAGGATAAACAACGAGCTCACGATAACTCGAAGTTTAGGTTCAGGTTTGACTCGATTCAAACAAGAACGGTTTTAGACGACAGACTCACGATAATCTGAAGTTAACAAAACATAAACAACGAGCTCACGATAACTTGAAGTCTAGGTTCAGGTTTGACTCGATTCAAACAAGAACGGTTTTAGACGACAGACTCACGATAATCTGAAGTTAACAAAGGATAAACAACGAGCTCACGATAACTCGAAGTTTTGGTTCAGGTTTGACTCGATTCAAACAAGAACGGTTTTAAACGACAGACTCACGATAATCTGAAGTTAACCAAGGATAAACAACGAGCTCACGATAACTCGAAGTCTAGGTTCAGGTTTGACTCGATTCAAACAAGAACGGTTTTAAACGACAGACTCACGATAATCTGAAGTTAACAAATGATAAACAACGAGCTCACGATAACTCGAAGTTTAGGTTCATGTTTGACTCGATTCAAACTAGAACGGTTTTAAACGACAGACTCACGATAATCTGAAGTTAACAAAGGATAAACAACGAGCTCACGATAACTCGAAGTTTAGGTTCAGGTTTGACTAGATTCAAACAAGAACGATTTTAGACGACAGACTCACGATAATCTGAAGTTAACAAAAGATAAACAACGAGCTCACGATAACTCGAAGTTTAGGTTCATGTTTGACTCGATTCAAACTGGAACGGTTTTAAACGACAGACTCACGATAATCTGAAGTTAACAAAGGATAAACAACGAGCTCACGATAACTCGTAGTTTAGGTTCAGGTTTGACTAGATTCAAACAAGAACGGTTTTAGACGACAGACTCACGATAATCTGAAGTTAACAAAAGATAAACAACGAGCTCACGATAACTCGAAGTCTGGGTTCAGGTTTGACTCGATTCAAACAAGAACGATTTTAGACAACAGACTCACAATAATCTGAAGTTGACAAAGGATAAACAATGAGCTCACGATAACTCGAAGTCTAGGTTCAGGTTTGACTAGATTCAAACAAGAACGGTTTTAAACGACAGACTCACGATAATCTGAAGTTAACAAAGGATAAACAACGAGCTCACGATAACTCGAAGTCTAGGTTCAGGTTTGACTCGATTCAAACAAGAACGGTTTTAAACGACAGACTCACGATAATCTGAAGTTAACCAAGGATAAACAACGAGCTCACGATAACTCGAAGTTTAGGTTCAGGTTTGACTCGATTCAAACAAGAACGGTTTTAGACGACAGACTCACGATAATCTGAAGTTAACAAAAGATAAACAACGAGCTCACGATAACTCGAAGTCTAGGTTCAGGTTTGACTCGATTCAAACAAGAACGGTTTTAGACGACAGACTCACAATAATCTGAAGTTGACAAAGGATAAACAATGAGCTCACGATAACTCGAAGTCTAGGTTCAGGTTTGACTCAATTCAAACAAGAACGGTTTTAAACGACAGACTCACGATAATCTGATGTTAACAAAGGATAAACAACGAGCTCACGATAACTCGAAGTCTAGGTTCAGGTTTGACTCGATTCAAACAAGAACGGTTTTAAACGACAGACTCACGATAATCTGAAGTTAACCAAGGCATAAACAATGAGCTCACGATAACTCGAAGTCTAGGTTCAGGTTTGACTCGATTCAAACAAGAACGGTTTTAGACGACAGACTCACGATAATCTGCAGTTAACAAAGGATAAACAACGAGCTCACGATAACTCGAAGTCTAGGTTCAGGTTTAACTCGATTCAAACAAGAACGGTTTTAGACGACAGACTCACGATAATCTGAAGTTAACAATGGATAAACAACGAGCTCACGATAACTCCAAGTTTAAGTTCATGTTTGACTCGATTCAAACAAGAACGGTTTCAAACGACCGACTCACGATAATCTGAAGATAGCCAAGGATAAACAACGAGCTCACGATAACTCGAAGTTTAGGTTCAGGTTTGACTCGATTCAAACAAGAACGGTTTTAAACGACAGACTCACGATAATCTGAAGTTAACAAAGGATAAACAACGAGCTCACGATAACTCGAAGTTTAGGTTCAGGTTTGACTCGATTCAAACAAGAACGGTTTTAAACGACAGACTCACGATAATCTGAAGTTAACAAAGGATAAACAACGAGCTCACGATAACTCGAAGTCTAGGTTCAGGTTTGACTCGATTCAAACAAGAACGGTTTTAAACGACAGACTCACGATAATCTGAAGTTAACAAATGATAAACAACGAGCTCACGATAACTCGAAGTTTAGGTTCATGTTTGACTCGATTCAAACTAGAACGGTTTTAAACGACAGACTCACGATAATCTGAAGTTAACAAAGGATAAACAACGAGCTCACGATAACTCGAAGTTTAGGTTCAGGTTTGACTAGATTCAAACAAGAACGGTTTTAGACGACAGACTCACGATAATCTGAAGTTAACAAAAGATAAACAACGAGCTCACGATAACTCGAAGTCTGGGTTCAGGTTTGACTCGATTCAAACAAGAACGATTTTAGACGACAGACTCACAATAATCTGAAGTTGACAAAGGATAAACAATGAGCTCACGATAACTCGAAGTCTAGGTTCAGGTTTGACTAGATTCAAACAAGAACGGTTTTAAACGACAGACTCACGATAATCTGAAGTTAACAAAGGATAAACAACGAGCTCACGATAACTCGAAGTCTAGGTTCAGGTTTGACTCGATTCAAACAAGAACGGTTTTAAACGACAGACTCACGATAATCTGAAGTTAACCAAGGATAAACAACGAGCTCACGATAACTCGAAGTTTAGGTTCAGGTTTGACTCGATTCAAACAAGAACGGTTTTAGACGACAGACTCACGATAATCTGAAGTTAACAAAAGATAAACAACGAGCTCACGATAACTCGAAGTCTAGGTTCAGGTTTGACTCGATTCAAACAAGAACGGTTTTAGACGACAGACTCACAATAATCTGATGTTGACAAAGGATAAACAATGAGCTCACGATAACTCGAAGTCTAGGTTCAGGTTTGACTCAATTCAAACAAGAACGATTTTAAACGACAGACTCACGATAATCTGATGTTAACAAAGGATAAACAACGAGCTCACGATAACTCGAAGTCTAGGTTCAGGTTTGACTCGATTCAAACAAGAACGGTTTTAAACGACAGACTCACGATAATCTGAAGTTAACCAAGGCATAAACAATGAGCTCACGATAACTCGAAGTCTAGGTTCAGGTTTGACTCGATTCAAACAAGAACGGTTTTAGACGACAGACTCACGATAATCTGAAGTTAACAAGGCATAAACAACGAGCTCACGATAACTCGAAGTCTAGGTTCAGGTTTGACTCGATTCAAACAAGAACGGTTTTAGACGACAGACTCACGATAATCTGCAGTTAACAAAGGATAAACAACGAGCTCACGATAACTCGAAGTCTAGGTTCAGGTTTAACTCGATTCAAACAAGAACGGTTTTAGGCGACAGACTCACGATAATCTGAAGTTAACAATGGATAAACAACGAGCTCACGATAACTCCAAGTTTAAGTTCAGGTTTGACTCGATTCAAACAAGAACGGTTTCAAACGACCGACTCACGATAATCTGAAGATAACCAAGGATAAACAACGAGCTCACGATAACTCGAAGTTTAGGTTCAGGTTTGACTCGATTCAAACAAGAACGGTTTTAGACGACAGACTCACGATAATCTGAAGTTAACAAAACATAAACAACGAGCTCACGATAACTTGAAGTCTAGGTTCAGGTTTGACTCGATTCAAACAAGAACGGTTTTAGACGACAGACTCACGATAATCTGAAGTTAACAAAGGATAAACAACGAGCTCACGATAACTCGAAGTTTTGGTTCAGGTTTGACTCGATTCAAACAAGAACGGTTTTAAACGACAGACTCACGATAATCTGAAGTTAACCAAGGATAAACAACGAGCTCACGATAACTCGAAGTCTAGGTTCAGGTTTGACTCGATTCAAACAAGAACGGTTTTAAACGACAGACTCACGATAATCTGAAGTTAACAAATGATAAACAACGAGCTCACGATAACTCGAAGTTTAGGTTCATGTTTGACTCGATTCAAACTAGAACGGTTTTAAACGACAGACTCACGATAATCTGAAGTTAACAAAGGATAAACAACGAGCTCACGATAACTCGAAGTTTAGGTTCAGGTTTGACTAGATTCAAACAAGAACGATTTTAGACGACAGACGCACGATAATCTGAAGTTAACAAAAGATAAACAACGAGCTCACGATAACTCGAAGTTTAGGTTCATGTTTGACTCGATTCAAACTGGAACGGTTTTAAACGACAGACTCACGATAATCTGAAGTTAACAAAGGATAAACAACGAGCTCACGATAACTCGTAGTTTAGGTTCAGGTTTGACTAGATTCAAACAAGAACGGTTTTAGACGACAGACTCACGATAATCTGAAGTTAACAAAAGATAAACAACGAGCTCACGATAACTCGAAGTCTGGGTTCAGGTTTGACTCGATTCAAACAAGAACGATTTTAGACAACAGACTCACAATAATCTGAAGTTGACAAAGGATAAACAATGAGCTCACGATAACTCGAAGTCTAGGTTCAGGTTTGACTAGATTCAAACAAGAACGGTTTTAAACGACAGACTCACGATAATCTGAAGTTAACAAAGGATAAACAACGAGCTCACGATAACTCGAAGTCTAGGTTCAGGTTTGACTCGATTCAAACAAGAACGGTTTTAAACGACAGACTCACGATAATCTGAAGTTAACCAAGGATAAACAACGAGCTTACGATAACTCGAAGTTTAGGTTCAGGTTTGACTCGATTCAAACAAGAACGGTTTTAGACGACAGACTCACGATAATCTGAAGTTAACAAAAGATAAACAACGAGCTCACGATAACTCGAAGTCTAGGTTCAGGTTTGACTCGATTCAAACAAGAACGGTTTTAGACGACAGACTCACAATAATCTGAAGTTGACAAAGGATAAACAATGAGCTCACGATAACTCGAAGTCTAGGTTCAGGTTTGACTCAATTCAAAAAAGAACGGTTTTAAACGACAGACTCACGATAATCTGATGTTAACAAAGGATAAACAACGAGCTCACGATAACTCGAAGTCTAGGTTCAGGTTTGACTCGATTCAAACAAGAACGGTTTTAAACGACAGACTCACGATAATCTGAAGTTAACCAAGGCATAAACAATGAGCTCACGATAACTCGAAGTCTAGGTTCAGGTTTGACTCGATTCAAACAAGAACGGTTTTAGACGACAGACTCACGATAATCTGCAGTTAACAAAGGATAAACAACGAGCTCACGATAACTCGAAGTCTAGGTTCAGGTTTAACTCGATTCAAACAAGAACGGTTTTAGACGACAGACTCACGATAATCTGAAGTTAACAATGGATAAACAACGAGCTCACGATAACTCCAAGTTTAAGTTCATGTTTGACTCGATTCAAACAAGAACGGTTTCAAACGACCGACTCACGATAATCTGAAGATAGCCAAGGATAAACAACGAGCTCACGATAACTCCAAGTTTAGGTTCAGGTTTGACTCGATTCAAACAAGAACGGTTTTAGACGACAGACTCACGATAATCTGAAGTTAACAAAACATAAACAACGAGCTCACGATAACTCGAAGTCTAGGTTCAGGTTTGACTCGATTCAAACAAGAACGGTTTTAGACGACAGACTCACGATAATCTGAAGTTAACAAAGGATAAACAACGAGCTCACGATAACTCGAACTTTTGGTTCAGGTTTGACTCGATTCAAACAAGAACGGTTTTAAACGACAGACTCACAAAAATCTGAAGTTAACCAAGGATAAACAACGAGCTCACGATAACTCGAAGTCTAGGTTCAGGTTTGACTCGATTCAAACAAGAACGGTTTTAAACGACAGACTCACGATAATCTGAAGTTAACAAATGATAAACAACGAGCTCACGATAACTCGAAGTTTAGGTTCATGTTTGACTCGATTCAAACTAGAACGGTTTTAAACGACAGACTCACGATAATCTGAAGTTAACAAAAGATAAACAACGAGCTCACGATAACTCGAAGTTTAGGTTCAGGTTTGACTAGATTCAAACAAGAACGATTTTAGACGACAGACTCACGATAATCTGAAGTTAACAAAAGATAAACAACGAGCTCACGATAACTCGAAGTCTGGGTTCAGGTTTGACTCGATTCAAACAAGAACGGTTTTAGGCGACAGACTCACAATAATCTGAAGTTGACAAAGGATAAACAATGAGCTCACGATAACTCGAAGTCTAGGTTCAGGTTTGACTAGATTCAAACAAGAACGGTTTTAAACGACAGACTCACGATAATCTGAAGTTAACAAAGGATAAACAACGAGCTCACGATAACTCGAAGTCTAGGTTCATGTTTGACTCAATTCAAACAAGAACGGTTTTAAACGGCAGACTCACGATAATCTGATGTTAACAAAGGAAAAACAACGAGCTCACGATAACTCGAAGTCTAGGTTCAGGTTTGACTCTATTCAAACAAGAACGGTTTTAAACGACAGACTCACGATAATCTGAAGTTAACCAAGGCATAAACAATGAGCTCACGATAACTCGATGTCTAGGTTCAGGTTTGACTCGATTCAAACAAGAACGGTTTTAGACGACAGACTCACGATAATCTGCAGTTAACAAAGGATAAACAACGAGCTCACGATAACTCGAAGTCTAGGTTCAGGTTTGACTTGATTCAAACAAGAACGGTTTTAGACGACAGACTCACGATAATCCGCAGTTAACAAAGGATAAACAACGAGCTCACGATAACTCGAAGTCTAGGTTCAGGTTTAACTCGATTCAAACAAGAACGGTTTTAGACGACAGACTCACGATAATCTGAAGTTAAAAAAGGATAAACAACGAGCTCACGATAACTCGAAGTCTAGGTTCAGGTTTGACTCGATTCAAACAAGAACGGTTTTAGACGACAGACTCACAATAATCTGAAGTTGACAAAGGATAAACAACGAGCTCACGATAACTCAAAGTCTAGGTTCAGGTTTGACTCGATTCAAACAAGAACGGTTTTAAACGATAGACTCACGATAATCTGAAGTTAACCAAGGATAAACAACGAGCTCACGATAACTCGAAGTTTAGGTTCAGGTTTGACTCGATTCAAACAAGAACGGTTTTAAACGACAGACTCACGATAATCTGAAGTTAACAAAGGATAAACAACGAGCTCACGATAACTCGATGTTTAGGTTCAGGTTTGACTAGATTCAAACAAGAACGGTTTTAAACGACAGACTCACGATAATCTGAAGTTAACAAAAGATAAACAACGAGCTCACGATAACTCAAAGTCTAGGTTCAGGTTTGACTCGATTCAAACAAGAACGGTTTTAGACGACAGACTCACGATAATCTGAAGTTAACAAAAGATAAACAACGAGCTCACGATAACTCGAAGTCTAGGTTCAGGTTTGACTCGATTCAAACAAGAACGGTTTTAGACGACAGACTCACAATAATCTGAAGTTGACAAAGGATAAACAATGAGCTCACGATAACTCGAAGTCTAGGTTCAGGTTTGACTCAATTCAAACAAGAACGGTTTTAAACGACAGACTCACGATAATCTGATGTTAACAAAGGATAAACAACGAGCTCACGATAACTCGAAGTCTAGGTTCAGGTTTGACTCGATTCAAACAAGAACGGTTTTAAACGACAGACTCACGATAATCTGAAGTTAACCAAGGCATAAACAATGAGCTCACGATAACTCGAAGTCTAGGTTCAGGTTTGACTCGATTCAAACAAGAACGGTTTTAGACGACAGACTCACGATAATCTGAAGTTAACAAGGCATAAACAACGAGCTCACGATAACTCGAAGTCTAGGTTCAGGTTTGACTCGATTCAAACAAGAACGGTTTTAGACGACAGACTCACGATAATCTGCAGTTAACAAAGGATAAACAACGAGCTCACGATAACTCGAAGTCTAGGTTCAGGTTTAACTCGATTCAAACAAGAACGGTTTTAGGCGACAGACTCACGATAATCTGAAGTTAACAATGGATAAACAACGAGCTCACGATAACTCCAAGTTTAAGTTCAGGTTTGACTCGATTCAAACAAGAACGGTTTCAAACGACCGACTCACGATAATCTGAAGATAACCAAGGATAAACAACGAGCTCACGATAACTCGAAGTTTAGGTTCAGGTTTGACTCGATTCAAACAAGAACGGTTTTAGACGACAGACTCACGATAATCTGAAGTTAACAAAACATAAACAACGAGCTCACGATAACTTGAAGTCTAGGTTCAGGTTTGACTCGATTCAAACAAGAACGGTTTTAGACGACAGACTCACGATAATCTGAAGTTAACAAAGGATAAACAACGAGCTCACGATAACTCGAAGTTTTGGTTCAGGTTTGACTCGATTCAAACAAGAACGGTTTTAAACGACAGACTCACGATAATCTGAAGTTAACCAAGGATAAACAACGAGCTCACGATAACTCGAAGTCTAGGTTCAGGTTTGACTCGATTCAAACAAGAACGGTTTTAAACGACAGACTCACGATAATCTGAAGTTAACAAATGATAAACAACGAGCTCACGATAACTCGAAGTTTAGGTTCATGTTTGACTCGATTCAAACTAGAACGGTTTTAAACGACAGACTCACGATAATCTGAAGTTAACAAAGGATAAACAACGAGCTCACGATAACTCGAAGTTTAGGTTCAGGTTTGACTAGATTCAAACAAGAACGATTTTAGACGACAGACTCACGATAATCTGAAGTTAACAAAAGATAAACAACGAGCTCACGATAACTCGAAGTTTAGGTTCATGTTTGACTCGATTCAAACTGGAACGGTTTTAAACGACAGACTCACGATAATCTGAAGTTAACAAAGGATAAACAACGAGCTCACGATAACTCGTAGTTTAGGTTCAGGTTTGACTAGATTCAAACAAGAACGGTTTTAGACGACAGACTCACGATAATCTGAAGTTAACAAAAGATAAACAACGAGCTCACGATAACTCGAAGTCTGGGTTCAGGTTTGACTCGATTCAAACAAGAACGATTTTAGACAACAGACTCACAATAATCTGAAGTTGACAAAGGATAAACAATGAGCTCACGATAACTCGAAGTCTAGGTTCAGGTTTGACTAGATTCAAACAAGAACGGTTTTAAACGACAGACTCACGATAATCTGAAGTTAACAAAGGATAAACAACGAGCTCACGATAACTCGAAGTCTAGGTTCAGGTTTGACTCGATTCAAACAAGAACGGTTTTAAACGACAGACTCACGATAATCTGAAGTTAACCAAGGATAAACAACGAGCTTACGATAACTCGAAGTTTAGGTTCAGGTTTGACTCGATTCAAACAAGAACGGTTTTAGACGACAGACTCACGATAATCTGAAGTTAACAAAAGATAAACAACGAGCTCACGATAACTCGAAGTCTAGGTTCAGGTTTGACTCGATTCAAACAAGAACGGTTTTAGACGACAGACTCACAATAATCTGAAGTTAACAAAACATAAACAACGAGCTCACGATAACTTGAAGTCTAGGTTCAGGTTTGACTCGATTCAAACAAGAACGGTTTTAGACGACAGACTCACGATAATCTGAAGTTAACAAAGGATAAACAACGAGCTCACGATAACTCGAAGTTTTGGTTCAGGTTTGACTCGATTCAAACAAGAACCGTTTTAAACGACAGACTCACGATAATCTGAAGTTAACCAAGGATAAACAACGAGCTCACGATAACTCGAAGTCTAGGTTCAGGTTTGACTCGATTCAAACAAGAACGGTTTTAAACGACAGACTCACGATAATCTGAAGTTAACAAATGATAAACAACGAGCTCACGATAACTCGAAGTTTAGGTTCATGTTTGACTCGATTCAAACTAGAACGGTTTTAAACGACAGACTCACGATAATCTGAAGTTAACAAAGGATAAACAACGAGCTCACGATAACTCGAAGTTTAGGTTCAGGTTTGACTAGATTCAAACAAGAACGATTTTAGACGACAGACTCACGATAATCTGAAGTTAACAAAAGATAAACAACGAGCTCACGATAACTCGAAGTTTAGGTTCATGTTTGACTCGATTCAAACTGGAACGGTTTTAAACGACAGACAAACGATAATCTGAAGTTAACAAAGGATAAACAACGAGCTCACGATAACTCGTAGTTTAGGTTCAGGTTTGACTAGATTCAAACAAGAACGGTTTTAGACGACAGACTCACGATAATCTGAAGTTAACAAAAGATAAACAACGAGCTCACGATAACTCGAAGTCTGGGTTCAGGTTTGACTCGATTCAAACAAGAACGATTTTAGACAACAGACTCACAATAATCTGAAGTTGACAAAGGATAAACAATGAGCTCACGATAACTCGAAGTCTAGGTTCAGGTTTGACTAGATTCAAACAAGAACGGTTTTAAACGACAGACTCACGATAATCTGAAGTTAACAAAGGATAAACAACGAGCTCACGATAACTCGAAGTCTAGGTTCAGGTTTGACTCGATTCAAACAAGAACGGTTTTAAACGACAGACTCACGATAATCTGAAGTTAACCAAGGATAAACAACGAGCTTACGATAACTCGAAGTTTAGGTTCAGGTTTGACTCGATTCAAACAAGAACGGTTTTAGACGACAGACTCACGATAATCTGAAGTTAACAAAAGATAAACAACGAGCTCACGATAACTCGAAGTCTAGGTTCAGGTTTGACTCGATTCAAACAAGAACGGTTTTAGACGACAGACTCACAATAATCTGAAGTTGACAAAGGATAAACAATGAGCTCACGATAACTCGAAGTCTAGGTTCAGGTTTGACTCAATTCAAAAAAGAACGGTTTTAAACGACAGACTCACGATAATCTGATGTTAACAAAGGATAAACAACGAGCTCACGATAACTCGAAGTCTAGGTTCAGGTTTGACTCGATTCAAACAAGAACGGTTTTAAACGACAGACTCACGATAATCTGAAGTTAACCAAGGCATAAACAATGAGCTCACGATAACTCGAAGTCTAGGTTCAGGTTTGACTCGATTCAAACATGAACGGTTTTAGACGACAGACTCACGATAATCTGCAGTTAACAAAGGATAAACAACGAGCTCACGATAACTCGAAGTCTAGGTTCAGGTTTAACTCGATTCAAACAAGAACGGTTTTAGACGACAGACTCACGATAATCTGAAGTTAACAATGGATAAACAACGAGCTCACGATAACTCCAAGTTTAAGTTCATGTTTGACTCGATTCAAACAAGAACGGTTTCAAACGACCGACTCACGATAATCTGAAGATAGCCAAGGATAAACAACGAGCTCACGATAACTCCAAGTTTAGGTTCAGGTTTGACTCGATTCAAACAAGAACGGTTTTAGACGACAGACTCACGATAATCTGAAGTTAACAAAACATAAACAACGAGCTCACGATAACTCGAAGTCTAGGTTCAGGTTTGACTCGATTCAAACAAGAACGGTTTTAGACGACAGACTCACGATAATCTGAAGTTAACAAAGGATAAACAACGAGCTCACGATAACTCGAACTTTTGGTTCAGGTTTGACTCGATTCAAACAAGAACGGTTTTAAACGACAGACTCACAAAAATCTGAAGTTAACAAATGATAAACAACGAGCTCACGATAACTCGAAGTTTAGGTTCATGTTTGACTCGATTCAAACTAGAACGGTTTTAAACGACAGACTCACGATAATCTGAAGTTAACAAAAGATAAACAACGAGCTCACGATAACTCGAAGTTTAGGTTCAGGTTTGACTAGATTCAAACAAGAACGATTTTAGACGACAGACTCACGATAATCTGAAGTTAACAAAAGATAAACAACGAGCTCACGATAACTCGAAGTCTGGGTTCAGGTTTGACTCGATTCAAACAAGAACGGTTTTAGGCGACAGACTCACAATAATCTGAAGTTGACAAAGGATAAACAATGAGCTCACGATAACTCGAAGTCTAGGTTCAGGTTTGACTAGATTCAAACAAGAACGGTTTTAAACGACAGACTCACGATAATCTGAAGTTAACAAAGGATAAACAACGAGCTCACGATAACTCGAAGTCTAGGTTCATGTTTGACTCAATTCAAACAAGAACGGTTTTAAACGGCAGACTCACGATAATCTGATGTTAACAAAGGAAAAACAACGAGCTCACGATAACTCGAAGTCTAGGTTCAGGTTTGACTCTATTCAAACAAGAACGGTTTTAAACGACAGACTCACGATAATCTGAAGTTAACCAAGGCATAAACAATGAGCTCACGATAACTCGATGTCTAGGTTCAGGTTTGACTCGATTCAAACAAGAACGGTTTTAGACGACAGACTCACGATAATCTGCAGTTAACAAAGGATAAACAACGAGCTCACGATAACTCGAAGTCTAGGTTCAGGTTTGACTCGATTCAAACAAGAACGGTTTTAGACGACAGACTCACGATAATCCGCAGTTAACAAAGGATAAACAACGAGCTCACGATAACTCGAAGTCTAGGTTCAGGTTTAACTCGATTCAAACAAGAACG
Organism: Lathyrus tuberosus; assembly: GCA_022829125.1. Taxonomy (NCBI): domain Eukaryota; kingdom Viridiplantae; phylum Streptophyta; class Magnoliopsida; order Fabales; family Fabaceae; genus Lathyrus; species Lathyrus tuberosus. The sequence continues at coordinate 12,414,905 of JALAZF010000117.1, forward strand.
GTTTTAGACGACAGACTCACGATAATCTGAAGTTAAAAAAAATAAACAACGAGCTCACGATAACTCGAAGTCTAGGTTCAGGTTTGACTCGATTCAAACAAGAACGGTTTTAGACGACAGACTCACAATAATCTGAAGTTGACAAAGGATAAACAACGAGCTCACGATAACTCGAAGTTTAGGTTCAGGTTTGACTCGATTCAAACAAGAACGGATTTAAACGACAGACTCACGATAATCTGAAGTTAACCAAGGATAAACAATGAGCTCACGATAACTCGAAGTCTAGGTTCAGGTTTGACTCGATTCAAACAAGAACGGTTTTAAACGATAGACTCACGATAATCTGAAGTTAACCAAGGATAAACAACGAGCTCACGATAACTCGAAGTTTAGGTTCAGGTTTGACTCGATTCAAACAAGAACGGTTTTAAACGACAGACTCACGATAATCTGAAGTTAACAAAGGATAAACAACGAGCTCACGATAACTCGATGTTTAGGTTCAGGTTTGACTAGATTCAAACAAGAACGGTTTTAAACGACAGACTCACGATAATCTGAAGTTAACAAAAGATAAACAACGAGCTCACGATAACTCAAAGTCTAGGTTCAGGTTTGACTCGATTCAAACAAGAATGGTTTTAGACGACAGACTCACGATAATCTGAAGTTAACCAAGGCATAAACAATGAGCTCACGATAACTCGAAGTCTAGGTTCAGGTTTGACTCCATTCAAACAAGAACGGTTTTAGACGACAGACTCGCGATAATCTGAAGTTAACAAGGCATAAACAACGAGCTCACGATAACTCGAAGTCTAGGTTCAGGTTTGACTCGATTCAAACAAGAACGGTTTTAGACGACAGACTCACGATAATCTGCAGTTAACAAAGGATAAACAACGAGCTCACGATAACTCGAAGTCTAGGTTCAGGTTAAACTCGATTCAAACAAGAACGGTTTTAAACGACAGACTCACGATAATCTGAAGTTAACAAAGGATAAACAACGAGCTCACGATAACTCGAAGTCTAGGTTCATGTTTGACTCAATTCAAACAAGAACGGTTTTAAACGGCAGACTCACGATAATCTGATGTTAACAAAGGAAAAACAACGAGCTCACGATAACTCGAAGTCTAGGTTCAGGTTTGACTCTATTCAAACAAGAACGGTTTTAAACGACAGACTCACGATAATCTGAAGTTAACCAAGGCATAAACAATGAGCTCACGATAACTCGATGTCTAGGTTCAGGTTTGACTCGATTCAAACAAGAACGGTTTTAGACGACAGACTCACGATAATCTGCAGTTAACAAAGGATAAACAACGAGCTCACGATAACTCGAAGTCTAGGTTCAGGTTTGACTCGATTCAAACAAGAACGGTTTTAGACGACAGACTCACGATAATCCGCAGTTAACAAAGGATAAACAACGAGCTCACGATAACTCGAAGTCTAGGTTCAGGTTTAACTCGATTCAAACAAGAACGGTTTTAGACGACAGACTCACGATAATCTGAAGTTAAAAAAAATAAACAACGAGCTCACGATAACTCGAAGTCTAGGTTCAGGTTTGACTCGATTCAAACAAGAACGGTTTTAGACGACAGACTCACAATAATCTGAAGTTGACAAAGGATAAACAACGAGCTCACGATAACTCGAAGTTTAGGTTCAGGTTTGACTCGATTCAAACAAGAACGGATTTAAACGACAGACTCACGATAATCTGAAGTTAACCAAGGATAAACAATGAGCTCACGATAACTCGAAGTCTAGGTTCAGGTTTGACTCGATTCAAACAAGAACGGTTTTAAACGATAGACTCACGATAATCTGAAGTTAACCAAGGATAAACAACGAGCTCACGATAACTCGAAGTTTAGGTTCAGGTTTGACTCGATTCAAACAAGAACGGTTTTAAACGACAGACTCACGATAATCTGAAGTTAACAAAGGATAAACAACGAGCTCACGATAACTCGATGTTTAGGTTCAGGTTTGACTAGATTCAAACAAGAACGGTTTTAAACGACAGACTCACGATAATCTGAAGTTAACAAAAGATAAACAACGAGCTCACGATAACTCAAAGTCTAGGTTCAGGTTTGACTCGATTCAAACAAGAATGGTTTTAGACGACAGACTCACGATAATCTGAAGTTAACCAAGGCATAAACAATGAGCTCACGATAACTCGAAGTCTAGGTTCAGGTTTGACTCCATTCAAACAAGAACGGTTTTAGACGACAGACTCGCGATAATCTGAAGTTAACAAGGCATAAACAACGAGCTCACGATAACTCGAAGTCTAGGTTCAGGTTTGACTCGATTCAAACAAGAACGGTTTTAGACGACAGACTCACGATAATCTGCAGTTAACAAAGGATAAACAACGAGCTCACGATAACTCGAAGTCTAGGTTCAGGTTAAACTCGATTCAAACAAGAACGGTTTTAGACGACAGACTCACGATAATCTGAAGTTAACAAAGGATAAACAACGAGCTCACGATAACTCCAAGTCTAGATTCAGGTTTGACTCGATTCAAACAAGAACGGTTTTAAACGACCGACTCACGATAATCTGAAGTTAACCAAGGATAAACAACGAGCTCACGATAACTCGAAGTCTAGGTTCAGGTTTGACTCAATTCAAACAAGAACGGTTTTAAACGACAGACTCACGATAATCTGATGTTAACAAAGGATAAACAACGAGCTCACGATAACTCGAAGTCTAGGTTCAGGTTTGACTCGATTCAAACAAGAACGGTTTTAAACGACAGACTCACGATAATCTGAAGTTAACCAAGGCATAAACAATGAGCTCACGATAACTCGAAGTCTAGGTTCAGGTTTGACTCGATTCAAACAAGAACGGTTTTAGACGACAGACTCACGATAATCTGAAGTTAACAAGGCATAAACAACGAGCTCACGATAACTCGAAGTCTAGGTTCAGGTTTGACTCGATTCAAACAAGAACGGTTTTAGACGACAGACTCACGATAATCTGCAGTTAACAAAGGATAAACAACGAGCTAACGATAACTCGAAGTCTAGGTTCAGGTTTAACTCGATTCAAACAAGAACGGTTTTAGACGACAGACTCACAATAATCTGAAGTTGACAAAGGATAAACAACGAGCTCACGATAACTCGAAGTTTAGGTTCAGGTTTGACTCGATTCAAACAAGAACGGATTTAAACGACAGACTCACGATAATCTGAAGTTAACCAAGGATAAACAATGAGCTCACGATAACTCGAAGTCTAGGTTCAGGTTTGACTCGATTCAAACAAGAACGGTTTTAAACGATAGACTCACGATAATCTGAAGTTAACCAAGGATAAACAACGAGCTCACGATAACTCGAAGTTTAGGTTCAGGTTTGACTCGATTCAAACAAGAACGGTTTTAAACGACAGACTCACGATAATCTGAAGTTAACAAAGGATAATCAAACGAGCTCACGATAACTCGAAGTTTAGGTTTAGGTTTGACTAGATTCAAACAAGAACGGTTTTAAACGACAGACTCACGATAATCTGAAGTTAACAAAAGATAAACAACGAGCTCACGATAACTCAAAGTCTAGGTTCAGGTTTGACTCGATTCAAACAAGAATGGTTTTAGACGACAGACTCACGATAATCTGAAGTTAACCAAGGCATAAACAATGAGCTCACGATAACTCGAAGTCTAGGTTCAGGTTTGACTCCATTCAAACAAGAACGGTTTTAGACGACAGACTCGCGATAATCTGAAGTTAACAAGGCATAAACAACGACCTCATGATAACTCGAAGTCTAGGTTCAGGTTTGACTCGATTCAAACAAGAACGGTTTTAGACGACAGACTCACGATAATCTGCAGTTAACAAAGGATAAACAACGAGCTCACGATAACTTGAAGTCTAGGTTCAGGTTTAACTCGATTCAAACAAGAACGGTTTTAGACGACAGACTCACGATAATCTGAAGTTAACAAAGGATAAACAACGAGCTCACGATAACTCCAAGTCTAGGTTCAGGTTTGACTCGATTCAAACAAGAACGGTTTTAAACGACCGACTCACGATAATCTGAAGTTAACCAAGGATAAACAACGAGCTCACGATAACTCGAAGTCTAGGTTCAGGTTTGACTCAATTCAAACAAGAACGGTTTTAAACGACAGACTCACGATAATCTGATGTTAACAAAGGATAAACAACGAGCTCACGATAACTCGAAGTCTAGGTTCAGGTTTGACTCGATTCAAACAAGAACGGTTTTAAACGACAGACTCACGATAATCTGAAGTTAACCAAGGCATAAACAATGAGCTCACGATAACTCGAAGTCTAGGTTCAGGTTTGACTCGATTCAAACAAGAACGGTTTTAGACGACAGACTCACGATAATCTGAAGTTAACAAGGCATAAACAACGAGCTCACGATAACTCGAAGTCTAGGTTCAGGTTTGACTCGATTCAAACAAGAACGGTTTTAGACGACAGACTCACGATAATCTGCAGTTAACAAAGGATAAACAACGAGCTCACGATAACTCGAAGTCTAGGTTCAGGTTTAACTCGATTCAAACAAGAACGGTTTTAGACGACAGACTCACGATAATCTGAAGTTAACAAAGGATAAACAACGAGCTCACGATAACTCCAAGTCTAGGTTCAGGTTTGACTCGATTCAAACAAGAACGGTTTTAAACGACCGACTCACGATAATCTGAAGTTAACCAAGGATAAACAACGAGCTCACGATAACTCGAAGTCTAGGTTCAGGTTTGACTCAATTCAAACAAGAACGGTTTTAAACGACAGACTCACGATAATCTGATGTTAACAAAGGATAAACAACGAGCTCACGATAACTCGAAGTCTAGGTTCAGGTTTGACTCGATTCAAACAAGAACGGTTTTAAACGACAGACTCACGATAATCTGAAGTTAACCAAGGCATAAACAATGAGCTCACGATAACTCGAAGTCTAGGTTCAGGTTTGACTCGATTCAAACAAGAACGGTTTTAGACGACAGACTCACGATAATCTGAAGTTAACAAGGCATAAACAACGAGCTCACGATAACTCGAAGTCTAGGTTCAGGTTTGACTCGATTCAAACAAGAACGATTTTAGACGACAGACTCACGATAATCTGCAGTTAACAAAGGATAAACAACGAGCTCACGATAACTCGAAGTCTAGGTTCAGGTTTAACTCGATTCAAACAAGAACGGTTTTAGACGACAGACTCACGATAATCTGAAGTTAACAATGGATAAACAACGAGCTCACGATAACTCCAAGTTTAAGTTCAGGTTTGACTCGATTCAAACAAGAACGGTTTCAAACGACCGACTCATGATAATCTGAAGTTAACCAAGGATAAACAATGAGCTCACGATAACTCGAAGTCTAGGTTCAGGTTTGACTCGATTCAAACAAGAACGGTTTTAAACGATAGACTCACGATAATCTGAAGTTAACCAAGGATAAACAACGAGCTCACGATAACTCGAAGTCTAGGTTCAGGTTTGACTCGATTCAAACAAGAACGGTTTTAGACGACAGACTCACGATAATCTGCAGTTAACAAAGGATAAACAACGAGCTCACGATAACTCGAAGTCTAGGTTCAGGTTTGACTCGATTCAAACAAGAACGGTTTTAAACGACAGACTCACGATAATCTGAAGTTAACAAAAGATAAACAACGAGCTCACGATAACTCAAAGTCTAGGTTCAGGTTTGACTCGATTCAAACAAGAATGGTTTTAAACGACAGACTCACGATAATCTGAAGTTAACCAAGGCATAAACAATGAGCTCACGATAACTCGAAGTCTAGGTTCAGGTTTGACTCCATTCAAACAAGAACGGTTTTAGACGACAGACTCGCGATAATCTGAAGTTAACAAGGCATAAACAACGACCTCACGATAACTCGAAGTCTAGGTTCAGGTTTGACTCGATTCAAACATGAACGGTTTTAGACGACAGACTCACGATAATCTGCAGTTAACAAAGGATAAACAACGAGCTCACGATAACTCGAAGTCTAGGTTCAGGTTTAACTCGATTCAAACAAGAACGGTTTTAGACGACAGACTCACGATAATCTGAAGTTAACAAAGGATAAACAACGAGCTCACGATAACTCCAAGTCTAGGTTCAGGTTTAACTCGATTCAAACAAGAACGGTTTTAAACGACCGACTCACGATAATCTGAAGTTAACCAAGGATAAACAACGAGCTCACGATAACTCGAAGTCTAGGTTCAGGTTTGACTCAATTCAAACAAGAACGGTTTTAAACGACAGACTCACGATAATCTGATGTTAACAAAGGATAAACAACGAGCTCACGATAACTCGAAGTCTAGGTTCAGGTTTGACTCGATTCAAACAAGAACGGTTTTAAACGACAGACTCACGATAATCTGAAGTTAACCAAGGCATAAACAATGAGCTCACGATAACTCGAAGTCTAGGTTCAGGTTTGACTCGATTCAAACAAGAACGGTTTTAGACGACAGACTCACGATAATCTGAAGTTAACAAGGCATAAACAACGAGCTCACGATAACTCGAAGTCTAGGTTCAGGTTTGACTCGATTCAAACAAGAACGGTTTTAGACGACAGACTCACGATAATCTGCAGTTAACAAAGGATAAACAACGAGCTCACGATAACTCGAAGTCTAGGTTCAGGTTTAACTCGATTCAAACAAGAACGGTTTTAGACGACAGACTCACGATAATCTGAAGTTAACAATGGATAAACAACGAGCTCACGATAACTCCAAGTTTAAGTTCAGGTTTGACTCGATTCAAACAAGAACGGTTTCAAACGACCGACTCACGATAATCTGAAGTTAACAAAAGATAAACAACGAGCTCACGATAACTCAAAGTCTAGGTTCAGGTTTGACTCGATTCAAACAAGAATGGTTTTAGACGACAGACTCACGATAATCTGAAGTTAACCAAGGCATAAACAATGAGCTCACGATAACTCGAAGTCTAGGTTCAGGTTTGACTCCATTCAAACAAGAACGGTTTTAGACGACAGACTCGCGATAATCTGAAGTTAACAAGGCACAAACAACGAGCTCACGATAACTCGAAGTCTAGGTTCAGGTTTGACTCGATTCAAACAAGAACGGTTTTAGACGACAGACTCACGATAATCTGCAGTTAACAAAGGATAAACAACGAGCTCACGATAACTCGAAGTCTAGGTTCAGGTTTAACTCGATTCAAACAAGAACGGTTTTAGACGACAGACTCACGATAATCTGAAGTTAACAAAGGATAAACAACGAGCTCACGATAACTCCAAGTCTAGGTTCAGGTTTGACTCGATTCAAACAAGAACGGTTTTAAACGACCGACTCACGATAATCTGAAGTTAACCAAGGATAAACAACGAGCTCACGATAACTTGAAGTCTAGGTTCAGGTTTGACTCAATTCAAACAAGAACGGTTTTAAACGACAGACTCACGATAATCTGATGTTAACAAAGGATAAACAACGAGCTCACGATAACTCGAAGTCTAGGTTCAGGTTTGACTCGATTCAAACAAGAACGGTTTTAAACGACAGACTCACGATAATCTGAAGTTAACCAAGGCATAAACAATGAGCTCACGATAACTCGAAGTCTAGGTTCAGGTTTGACTCGATTCAAACAAGAACGGTTTTAGACGACAGACTCACGATAATCTGAAGTTAACAAGGCATAAACAACGAGCTCACGATAACTCGAAGTCTAGGTTCAGGTTTGACTCGATTCAAACAAGAACGGTTTTAGACGACAGACTCACGATAATCTGCAGTTAACAAAGGATAAACAACGAGCTCACGATAACTCGAAGTCTAGGTTCAGGTTTAACTCGATTCAAACAAGAACGGTTTTAGACGACAGACTCACGATAATCTGAAGTTAACAATGGATAAACAACGAGCTCACGATAACTCCAAGTTTAAGTTCAGGTTTGACTCGATTCAAACAAGAACGGTTTCAAACGACCGACTCACGGTAATCTGAAGTTAACCAAGGATAAACAATGAGCTCACGATAACTCGAAGTCTAGGTTCAGGTTTGACTCGATTCAAACAAGAACGGTTTTAAACGATAGACTCACGATAATCTGAAGTTAACCAAGGCATAAACAACGAGCTCACGATAACTCGAAGTCTAGGTTCAGGTTTGACTCGATTCAAACAAGAACGGTTTTAGACGACAGACTCACGATAATCTGCAGTTAACAAAGGATAAACAACGAGCTCACGATAACTCGAAGTCTAGGTTCAGGTTTGACTCGATTCAAACAAGAACGGTTTTAAACGACAGACTCACGATAATCTGAAGTTAACAAAAGATAAACAACGAGCTCACGATAACTCAAAGTCTAGGTTCAGGTTTGACTCGATTCAAACAAGAATGGTTTTAGACGACAGACTCACGATAATCTGAAGTTAACCAAGGCATAAACAATGAGCTCACGATAACTCGAAGTCTAGGTTCAGGTTTGACTCCATTCAAACAAGAACGGTTTTAGACGACAGGCTCGCGATAATCTGAAGTTAACAAGGCATAAACAACGACCTCACGATAACTCGAAGTCTAGGTTCAGGTTTGACTCGATTCAAACATGAACGGTTTTAGACGACAGACTCACGATAATCTGCAGTTAACAAAGGATAAACAACGAGCTCACGATAACTCGAAGTCTAGGTTCAGGTTTAACTCGATTCAAACAAGAACGGTTTTAGACGACAGACTCACGATAATCTGAAGTTAACAAAGGATAAACAACGAGCTCACGATAACTCCAAGTCTAGGTTCAGGTTTAACTCGATTCAAACAAGAACGGTTTTAAACGACCGACTCACGATAATCTGAAGTTAACCAAGGATAAACAACTAGCTCACGATAACTCGAAGTCTAGGTTCAGGTTTGACTCAATTCAAACAAGAACGGTTTTAAACGACAGACTCACGATAATCTGATGTTAACAAAGGATAAACAACGAGCTCACGATAACTCGAAGTCTAGGTTCAGGTTTGACTCGATTCAAACAAGAACGGTTTTAAACGACAGACTCACGATAATCTGAAGTTAACCAAGGCATAAACAATGAGCTCACGATAACTCGAAGTCTAGGTTCAGGTTTGACTCGATTCAAACAAGAACGGTTTTAGACGACAGACTCACGATAATCTGAAGTTAACAAGGCATAAACAACGAGCTCACGATAACTCGAAGTCTAGGTTCAGGTTTGACTCGATTCAAACAAGAACGGTTTTAGACGACAGACTCACGATAATCTGCAGTTAACAAAGGATAAACAACGAGCTCACGATAACTCGAAGTCTAGGTTCAGGTTTAACTCGATTCAAACAAGAACGGTTTTAGACGACAGACTCACGATAATCTGAAGTTAACAATGGATAAACAACGAGCTCACGATAACTCCAAGTTTAAGTTCAGGTTTGACTCGATTCAAACAAGAACGGTTTTAAACGACCGACTCACGATAATCTGAAGTTAACCAAGGATAAACAACGAGCTCACGATAACTTGAAGTCTAGGTTCAGGTTTGACTCAATTCAAACAAGAACGGTTTTAAACGACAGACTCACGATAATCTGATGTTAACAAAGGATAAACAACGAGCTCACGATAACTCGAAGTCTAGGTTCAGGTTTGACTCGATTCAAACAAGAACGGTTTTAAACGACAGACTCACGATAATCTGAAGTTAACCAAGGCATAAACAATGAGCTCACGATAACTCGAAGTCTAGGTTCAGGTTTGACTCGATTCAAACAAGAACGGTTTTAGACGACAGACTCACGATAATCTGAAGTTAACAAGGCATAAACAACGAGCTCACGATAACTCGAAGTCTAGGTTCAGGTTTGACTCGATTCAAACAAGAACGGTTTTAGACGACAGACTCACGATAATCTGCAGTTAACAAAGGATAAACAACGAGCTCACGATAACTCGAAGTCTAGGTTCAGGTTTAACTCGATTCAAACAAGAACGGTTTTAGACGACAGACTCACGATAATCTGAAGTTAACAATGGATAAACAACGAGCTCACGATAACTCCAAGTTTAAGTTCAGGTTTGACTCGATTCAAACAAGAACGGTTTCAAACGACCGACTCACGGTAATCTGAAGTTAACCAAGGATAAACAATGAGCTCACGATAACTCGAAGTCTAGGTTCAGGTTTGACTCGATTCAAACAAGAACGGTTTTAAACGATAGACTCACGATAATCTGAAGTTAACCAAGGCATAAACAACGAGCTCACGATAACTCGAAGTCTAGGTTCAGGTTTGACTCGATTCAAACAAGAACGGTTTTAGACGACAGACTCACGATAATCTGCAGTTAACAAAGGATAAACAACGAGCTCACGATAACTCGAAGTCTAGGTTCAGGTTTGACTCGATTCAAACAAGAACGGTTTTAAACGACAGACTCACGATAATCTGAAGTTAACAAAAGATAAACAACGAGCTCACGATAACTCAAAGTCTAGGTTCAGGTTTGACTCGATTCAAACAAGAATGGTTTTAGACGACAGACTCACGATAATCTGAAGTTAACCAAGGCATAAACAATGAGCTCACGATAACTCGAAGTCTAGGTTCAGGTTTGACTCCATTCAAACAAGAACGGTTTTAGACGACAGACTCGCGATAATCTGAAGTTAACCAAGGATAAACAACGAGCTCACGATAACTCGAAGTCTAGGTTCAGGTTTGACTCTATTCAAACAAGAACGGTTTTACACGACAGACTCTCGATAATCTGAAGTTAACAAAGGATAAACAACGAGCTCACGATAACTCGAAGTTTAGGTTCAGGTTTGACTCGATTCAAACAAGAACGGTTTTAGACGACAGACTCACGATAATCTGAAGTTAACAAAGCATAAACAATGAGCTCACGATAACTCGAAGTCTAGGTTCAGGTTTGACTCGATTCAAACAAGAACGGTTTTAAGCGACAGACTCACGATAATCTGAAGTTAACAAAGGATAAACAACGAGCTCACGATAACTCGAAGTTTAGGTTCATGTTTGACTCAATTCAAACAAGAACGGTTTTAAATGACAGACTCACGATAATCATAAGTAAACAAAAAATAAACAACGAGCTCACGATAACTCGAAGTTTAGGTTCGGGTTTGACTCGATTCAAACAAGAACGGTTTTAGACGACAGACTCACGATAATCTGAAGTTAACCAAGGATAAACAACGAGCTCACGATAACTCGAAGTCTAGGTTCAGGTTTGACTCGATTCCAACAAGAACGGTTTTAAACGACAAACTCACGATAATCTGAAGTTAACAAAGGATAAACAACGAGCTCACGATAACTCGAAGTCTAGGTTCAGGTTTGACTCTATTCAAACAAGAACGGTTTTACACGACAGACTCTCGATAATCTGAAGTTAACAAAGGATAAACAACGAGCTCACGATAACTCGAAGTTTAGGTTCATGTTTGACTCAATTCAAACAAGAACGGTTTTAAATGACAGACTCACGATAATCATAGGTTAACAAAAAATAAACAACGAGCTCACGATAACTCGAAGTTTAGGTTCGGGTTTGACTCGATTCAAATAAGAAAGGTTTGAGACGACAGACTCATGATAATCTGAAGTTAACCAAGGATAAACAACGAGCTCACGATAACTCGAAGTCTAGGTTCAGGTTTGACTCGATTCAAACAAGAACGGTTTTAAACGACAGACTCACGATAATCTGAAGTTAACAAAGGATAAACAACGAGGTCACGATAACTCGAAGTTTAGGTTCATGTTTGACTCGATTCAAACAATAATGGTTTTAAATGACAGACTCACGATAATCTGAAGTTAACAAAGGATAAACAACGAGCTCACGATAACTCGAAGTTTAGGTTCAGGTTTGACTCGATTCAAACAAGAACGGTTTTAGACGACAGACTCACGATAATCTGAAGTTAACAAAGGATAAACGACTAGCTCATGATAACTCGAAGTTTAGGTTCAGGTTTGACTCGATTCAAACAAGAACAGTTTTAGACGACAGACTCACGATAATCTGAAGTTGACAAAGGATAAACAATGAGCTCACGATAACTCGAAGTCTAGGTTCAGGTTTGACTCGATTCAAACAAGAACGGTTTTAAATGACAGACTCACGATAATCAGAAGTTAACAAAAAATAAACAACGAGCTCACGATAACTCGAAGTTTAGGTTCAGGTTTGACTCGATTCAAACAAGAACGGTTTTAGACGACAGACTCACGATAATCTGAAGTTAACCAAGGATAAACAACGAGCTCACGATAACTCGAAGTCTAGGTTCAGGTTTGACTCGATTCCAACAAGAACGGTTTTAAACGACAAACTCACGATAATCTGAAGTTAACAAAGGATAAACAACGAGCTCACGATAACTAGAAGTCTAGGTTCAGGTTTGACTCGATTCAAACAAGAACGGTTTTAAACGACAGACTGACGATAATCTGAAGTTAACAAAGGATAAACAACGAGGTCACGATAACTCGAAGTTTAGGTTCATGTTTGACTCGATTCAAACAATAATGGTTTTAAATGACAGACTCACGATAATCTGAAGTTAACAAAGGATAAACAACGAGCTCACGATAACTCGAAGTTTAGGTTCAGGTTTGACTCGATTCAAACAACAACGGTTTTAGACGACAGACTCACGATAATCTGAAGTTAACAAAGGATAAACAACTAGCTCATGATAACTCGAAGTTTAGGTTCAGGTTTGACTCGATTCAAACAAGAACGGTTTTAGACGACAGACTCACGATAATCTGAAGTTGACAAAGGATAAACAATGAGCTCACGATAACTCGAAGTCTAGGTTCAGGTTTGACTCGATTCAAACAAGAACGGTTTTAAATGACAGACTCACGATAATCAGAAGTTAACAAAAAATAAACAACGAGCTCACGATAACTCGAAGTTTAGGTTCAGGTTTGACTCGATTCAAACAAGAACGGTTTTAGACGACAGACTCACGATAATCTCAAGTTAACCAAGGATAAACAACGAGCTCACGATAACTCGAAGTCTAGGTTCAGGTTTGACTCGATTCCAACAAGAACGGTTTTAAACGACAAACTCACGATAATCTGAAGTTAACAAAGGATAAACAACGAGCTCACGATAACTCGAAGTCTAGGTTCAGGTTTGACTCGATTCAAACAAGAACGGTTTTAAACGACAGACTCACGATAATCTGAAGTTAACCAAGGATAATCAACGAGCTCACGATAACTCGAAGTCTAGGTTCAGGTTTGACTCTATTCAAACAAGAACGGTTTTACACGACATACTCTCGATAATCTGAAGTTAACAAAGGATAAACAACGAGCTCACGATAACTCGAAGTTTAGGTTCAGGTTTGAATCGATTCAAACAAGAACGGTTTTAGACGACAGACTCACGATAATCTGAAGTTAACAAAGCATAAACAATGAGCTCACGATAACTCGAAGTCTAGGTTCAGGTTTGACTCGATTCAAACAAGAACGGTTTTAAGCGACAGACTCACGATAATCTGAAGTTAACAAAGGATAAACAACGAGCTCACGATACCTCGAAGTTTAGGTTCATCTTTGACTCAATTCAAACAAGAACGGTTTTAAATGACAGACTCACGGTAATCATAAGTAAACAAAAAATAAACAACGAGCTCACGATAACTCGAAGTTTAGGTTCGGGTTTGAATCGATTCAAACAAGAACGGTTTTAGACGACAGACTCACGATAATCTGAAGTTAACCAAGGATAAACAACGAGCTCACGATAACTCAAAGTCTAGGTTCAGGTTTGACTCGATTCAAACAAGAACGGTTTTAAACGACAGACTCACGATAATCTGAAGTTAACAAAGGATAAACAACGAGGTCACGATAACTCGAAGTTTAGGTTCATGTTTGACTCGATTCAAACAATAATGGTTTTAAATGATAGACTCACGATAATCTGAAGTTAACAAAGGATAAACAACGAGCTCACGATAACTCGAAGTTTAGGTTCAGGTTTGACTCGATTCAAACAAGAACGGTTTTAGACGACAGACTCACGATAATCTGAAGTTAACAAAGGATAAACAACTAGCTCATGATAACTCGAAGTTTAGGTTCAGGTTTGACTCGATTCAAACAAGAACGGTTTTAGACGACAGACTCACGATAATCTGAAGTTAACAAAGGATAAACAACTAGCTCATGATAACTCGAAGTTTAGGTTCAGGTTTGACTCGATTCAAACAAGAACGGTTTTAGACGACAGACTCACGATAATCTAAAGTTGACAAAGGATAAATAATGAGCTCACGATAACTCGAAGTCTAGGTTCAGGTTTGACTCGATTCAAACAAGAACGGTTTTAAATGACAGACTCACGATAATCAGAAGTTAACAAAAAATAAACAACGAGCTCACGATAACTCGAAGTTTAGGTTCAGGTTTGACTCGATTCAAACAAGAACGGTTTTAGACGACAGACTCACGATAATCTGAAGTTAACCAAGGATAAACAACGAGCTCACGATAACTCGAAGTCTAGGTTCAGGTTTGACTCGATTCCAACAAGAACGGTTTTAGACGACAGACTCACGATAATCTGAAGTTAACGAAGGATAAACAACGAGCTCACGATAACTCGAAGTCTAGGTTCAGGTTTGACTCGATTCAAACAAGAACGGTTTTAAACGACAGACTGACGATAATCTGAAGTTAACAAAGGATAAACAACGAGGTCACGATAACTCGAAGTTTAGGTTCATGTTTGACTCGATTCAAACAATAATGGTTTTAAATGACAGACTCACGATAATCTGAAGTTAACAAAGGATAAACAACGAGCTCACGATAACTCGAAGTTTAGGTTCAGGTTTGACTCGATTCAAACAAGAACGGTTTTAGACGACAGACTCACGATAATCTGAAGTTAACAAAGGATAAACAACTAGCTCATGATAACTCGAAGTTTAGGTTCAGGTTTGACTCGATTCAAACAAGAACGGTTTTAGACGATAGACTCACGATAATCTGAAGTTAACAAAGGATAAACAACTAGCTCATGATAACTCGAAGTTTAGGTTCAGGTTTGACTCGATTCAAACAAGAACGGTTTTAGACGACAGACTCACGATAATCTAAAGTTGACAAAGGATAAACAATGAGCTCACGATAACTCGAAGTCTAGGTTCAGGTTTGACTCGATTCAAACAAGAACGGTTTTAAATGACAGACTCACGATAATCAGAAGTTAACAAAAAATAAACAACGAGCTCACGATAACTCGAAGTTTAGGTTCAGGTTTGACTCGATTCAAACAAGAACGGTTTTAGACGACAGACTCACGATAATCTGAAGTTAACCAAGGATAAACAACGAGCTCACGATAACTCGAAGTCTAGGTTCAGGTTTGACTCGATTCAAACAAGAACGGTTTTAAATGACAGACTCACGATAATCAGAAGTTAACAAAAAATAAACAACGAGCTCACGATAACTCGAAGTTTAGGTTCAGGTTTGACTCGATTCAAACAAGAACGGTTTTAGACGACAGACTCACGATAATCTCAAGTTAACCAAGGATAAACAACGAGCTCACGATAACTCGAAGTCTAGGTTCAGGTTTGACTCGATTCCAACAAGAACGGTTTTAAACGACAAACTCACGATAATCTGAAGTTAACAAAGGATAAACAACGAGCTCACGATAACTCGAAGTCTAGGTTCAGGTTTGACTCGATTCAAACAAGAACGGTTTTAAACGACAGACTCACGATAATCTGAAGTTAACCAAGGATAAACAACGAGCTCACGATAACTCGAAGTCTAGGTTCAGGTTTGACTCTATTCAAACAAGAACGGTTTTACACGACAGACTCTCGATAATCTGAAGTTAACAAAGGATAAACAACGAGCTCACGATAACTCGAAGTTTAGGTTCAGGTTTGAATCGATTCAAACAAGAACGGTTTTAGACGACAGACTCACGATAATCTGAAGTTAACAAAGCATAAACAATAAGCTCACGATAACTCGAAGTCTAGGTTCAGGTTTGACTCGATTCAAACAAGAACGGTTTTAAATGACAGACTCACGATAATCAGAAGTTAACAAAAAATAAACAACGAGCTCACGATAACTCGAAGTTTAGGTTCAGGTTTGACTCGATTCAAACAAGAACGGTTTTAGACGACAGACTCACGATAATCTGAAGTTAACCAAGGATAAACAACGAGCTCACGATAACTCGAAGTCTAGGTTCAGGTTTGACTCGATTCAAACAAGAACGGTTTTAAATGACAGACTCACGATAATCAGAAGTTAACAAAAAATAAACAACGAGCTCACGATAACTCGAAGTTTAGGTTCAGGTTTGACTCGATTCAAACAAGAACGGTTTTAGACGACAGACTCACGATAATCTGAAGTTAACCAAGGATAAACAACGAGCTCACGATAACTCGAAGTCTAGGTTCAGGTTTGACTCGATTCAAACAAGAACGGTTTTAAATGACAGACTCACGATAATCAGAAGTTAACAAAAAATAAACAACGAGCTCACGATAACTCGAAGTTTAGGTTCAGGTTTGACTCGATTCAAACAAGAACGGTTTTAGACGACAGACTCACGATAATCTCAAGTTAACCAAGGATAAACAACGAGCTCACGATAACTCGAAGTCTAGGTTCAGGTTTGACTCGATTCCAACAAGAACGGTTTTAAACGACAAACTCACGATAATCTGAAGTTAACAAAGGATAAACAACGAGCTCACGATAACTCGAAGTCTAGGTTCAGGTTTGACTCGATTCAAACAAGAACGGTTTTAAACGACAGACTCACGATAATCTGAAGTTAACCAAGGATAAACAACGAGCTCACGATAACTCGAAGTCTAGGTTCAGGTTTGACTCTATTCAAACAAGAACGGTTTTACACGACAGACTCTCGATAATCTGAAGTTAACAAAGGATAAACAACGAGCTCACGATAACTCGAAGTTTAGGTTCAGGTTTGAATCGATTCAAACAAGAACGGTTTTAGACGACAGACTCACGATAATCTGAAGTTAACAAAGCATAAACAATAAGCTCACGATAACTCGAAGTCTAGGTTCAGGTTTGACTCGATTCAAACAAGAACGGTTTTAAGCGACAGACTCACGATAATCTGAAGTTAACAAAGGATAAACAACGAGCTCACGATAACTCGAAGTTTAGGTTCATCTTTGACTCAATTCAAACAAGAACGGTTTTAAATGACAGACTCACGATAATCATAAGTAAACAAAAAATAAACAACGAGCTCACGATAACTCGAAGTTTAGGTTCGGGTTTGACTCGATTCAAACAAGAACGGTTTTAGACGACAGACTCACGATAATCTGAAGTTAACCAAGGATAAATAACGAGCTCACGATAACTCAAAGTCTAGGTTCAGGTTTGACTCGATTCAAACAAGAACGGTTTTAAACGACAGACTCACGATAATCTGAAGTTAACAAAGGATAAACAACGAGGTCACGATAACTCGAAGTTTAGGTTCATGTTTGACTCGATTCAAACAATAATGGTTTTAAATGACAGACTCACGATAATCTGAAGTTAACAAAGGATAAACAACGAGCTCACGATAACTCGAAGTTTAGGTTCAGGTTTGACTCGATTCAAACAAGAACGGTTTTAGACGACAGACTCACGATAATCTGAAGTTAACAAAGGATAAACAACTAGCTCATGATAACTCGAAGTTTAGGTTCAGGTTTGACTCGATTCAAACAAGAACGGTTTTAGACGACAGACTCACGATAATCTGAAGTTAACAAAGGATAAACAACTAGCTCATGATAACTCGAAGTTTAGGTTCAGGTTTGACTCGATTCAAACAAGAACGGTTTTAGACGACAGACTCACGATAATCTAAAGTTGACAAAGGATAAACAATGAGCTCACGATAACTCGAAGTCTAGGTTCAGGTTTGACTCGATTCAAACAAGAACGGTTTTAAATGACAGACTCACGATAATCAGAAGTTAACAAAAAATAAACAACGAGCTCACGATAACTCGAAGTTTAGGTTTAGGTTTGACTCGATTCAAACAAGAACGGTTTTAGACGACAGACTCACGATAATCTGAAGTTAACCAAGGATAAACAACGAGCTCACGATAACTCGAAGTCTAGGTTCAGGTTTGACTCGATTCCAACAAGAACGGTTTTAAACGACAAACTCACGATAATCTGAAGTTAACAAAGGATAAACAACGAGCTCACGATAACTCGAAGTCTAGGTTCAGGTTTGACTCGATTCAAACAAGAACAGTTTTAAACGACAGACTCACGATAATCTGAAGTTAACCAAGGATAAACAACGAGCTCACGATAACTCGAAGTCTAGGTTCAGGTTTGACTCTATTCAAACAAGAACGGTTTTACACGACAGACTCTCGATAATCTGAAGTTAACAAAGGATAAACAACGAGCTCACGATAACTCGAAGTTTAGGTTCAGGTTTGACTCGATTCAAACAAGAACGGTTTTAGACGACAGACTCACGATAATCTGAAGTTAACAAAGCATAAACAATGAGCTCACGATAACTCGAAGTCTAGGTTCAGGTTTGACTCGATTCAAACAAGAACGGTTTTAAGCGACAGACTCACTATAATCTGAAGTTAACAAAGGATAAACAACGAGCTCACGATAACTCGAAGTTTAGGTTCATGTTTGACTCAATTCAAACAAGAACGGTTTTAAATGATAGACTCACGATAATCATAAGTAAACAAAAAATAAACAACGAGCTCACGATAACTCGAAGTTTAGGTTCGGGTTTGACTCGATTCAAACAAGAACGGTTTTAGACGACAGACTCACGATAATCTGAAGTTAACCAAGGATAAACAACGAGCTCACGATAACTCAAAGTCTAGGTTCAGGTTTGACTCGATTCAAACAAGAACGGTTTTAAACGACAGACTCACGATAAACTGAAGTTAACAAAGGATAAACAACGAGGTCACGATAACTCGAAGTTTAGGTTCATGTTTGACTCGATTCAAACAATAATGGTTTTAAATGACAGACTCACGATAATCTGAAGTTAACAAAGGATAAACAACGAGCTCACGATAACTCGAAGTTTAGGTTCAGGTTTGACTCGATTCAAACAAGAACGGTTTTAGACGACAGACTCACGATAATCTGAAGTTAACAAAGGATAAACAACTAGCTCATGATAACTCGAAGTTTAGGTTCAGGTTTGACTCGATTCAAACAAGAACGGTTTTAGACGACAGACTCACGATAATCTGAAGTTAACAAAGGATAAACAACTAGCTCATGATAACTCGAAGTTTAGGTTCAGGTTTGACTCGATTCAAACAAGAACGGTTTTAGACGACAGACTCACGATAATCTAAAGTTGACAAAGGATAAACAATGAGCTCACGATAACTCGAAGTCTAGGTTCAGGTTTGACTCGATTCAAACAAGAACGGTTTTAAATGACAGACTCACGATAATCAGAAGTTAACAAAAAATAAACAACGAGCTCACGATAACTCGAAGTTTAGGTTCAGGTTTGACTCGATTCAAACAAGAACGGTTTTAGACGACAGACTCACGATAATCTGAAGTTAACCAAGGATAAACAACGAGCTCACGATAACTCGAAGTCTAGGTTCAGGTTTGACTCGATTCCAACAAGAACGGTTTTAAACGACAAACTCACGATAATCTGAAGTTAACAAAGCATAAACAATGAGCTCACGATAACTCGAAGTCTAGGTTCAGGTTTGACTCGATTCAAACAAGAACGGTTTTAAGCGACAGACTCACGATAATCTGAAGTTAACAAAGGATAAACAACGAGCTCACGATAACTCGAAGTTTAGGTTCATGTTTGACTCAATTCAAACAAGAACGGTTTTAAATGATAGACTCACGATAATCATAAGTAAACAAAAAATAAACAACGAGCTCACGATAACTCGAAGTTTAGGTTCGGGTTTGACTCGATTCAAACAAGAACGGTTTTAGACGACAGACTCACGATAATCTGAAGTTAACCAAGGATAAACAACGAGCTCACGATAACTCAAAGTCTAGGTTCAGGTTTGACTCGATTCAAACAAGAACGGTTTTAAACGACAGACTCACGATAATCTGAAGTTAACAAAGGATAAACAACGAGGTCACGATAACTCGAAGTTTAGGTTCATGTTTGACTCGATTCAAACAATAATGGTTTTAAATGACAGACTCACGATAATCTGAAGTTAACAAAGGATAAACAACGAGCTCACGATAACACGAAGTTTAGGTTCAGGTTTGACTCGATTCAAACAAGAACGGTTTTAGACGACAGACTCACGATAATCTGAAGTTAACAAAGGATAAACAACTAGCTCATGATAACTCGAAGTATAGGTTCAGGTTTGACTCGATTCAAACAAGAACGGTTTTAGACGACAGACTCACGATAATCTGAAGTTAACAAAGGATAAACAACTAGCTCATGATAACTCGAAGTTTAGGTTCAGGTTTGACTCGATTCAAACAAGAACGGTTTTAGACGACAGACTCACGATAATCTAAAGTTGACAAAGGATAAACAATGAGCTCACGATAACTCGAAGTCTAGGTTCAGGTTTGACTCGATTCAAACAAGAACGATTTTAAATGACAGACTCACGATAATCAGAAGTTAACAAAAAATAAACAACGAGCTCACGATAACTCGAAGTTTAGGTTCAGGTTTGACTCGATTCAAACAAGAACGGTTTTAGACGACAGACTCACGATAATCTGAAGTTAACCAAGGATAAACAACGAGCTCACGATAACTCGAAGTCTAGGTTCAGGTTTGACTCGATTCCAACAAGAACGGTTTTAAACGACAAACTCACGATAATCTGAAGTTAACAAAGGATAAACAACGAGCTCACGATAACTCGAAGTCTAGGTTCAGGTTTGACTCGATTCAAACAAGAACAGTTTTAAACGACAGACTCACGATAATCTGAAGTTAACCAAGGATAAACAACGAGCTCACGATAACTCGAAGTCTAGGTTCAGGTTTGACTCTATTCAAACAAGAACAGTTTTACACGACAGACTCTCGATAATCTGAAGTTAACAAAGGATAAACAACGAGCTCACGATAACTCGAAGTTTAGGTTCAGGTTTGACTCGATTCAAACAAGAACGGTTTTAGACGACAGACTCACGATAATCTGAAGTTAACAAAGCATAAACAATGAGCTCACGATAACTCGAAGTCTAGGTTCAGGTTTGACTCGATTCAAACAAGAACGGTTTTAAGCGACAGACTCACGATAATCTGAAGTTAACAAAGGATAAACAACGAGCTCACGATAACTCGAAGTTTAGGTTCATGTTTGACTCAATTCAAACCAGAACGGTTTTAAATGATAGACTCACGATAATCATAAGTAAACAAAAAATAAACAACGAGCTCACGATAACTCGAAGTTTAGGTTCGGGTTTGACTCGATTCAAACAAGAACGGTTTTAGACGACAGACTCACGATAATCTGAAGTTAACCAAGGATAAACAACGAGCTCACGATAACTCAAAGTCTAGGTTCAGGTTTGACTCGATTCAAACAAGAACGGTTTTAAACGACAGACTCACGATAATCTGAAGTTAACAAAGGAAAAACAACGAGGTCACGATAACTCGAAGTTTAGGTTCATGTTTGACTCGATTCAAACAATAATGGTTTTATATGACAGACTCACGATAATCTGAAGTTAACAAAGGATAAACAACGAGCTCACGATAACTCGAAGTTTAGGTTCAGGTTTAACTCGATTCAAACAAGAACGGTTTTAGACGACAGACTCACGATAATCTGAAGTTAACAAAGGATAAACAACTAGCTCATGATAACTCGAAGTTTAGGTTCAGGTTTGACTCGATTCCAACAAGAACGGTTTTAAACGACAAACTCACGATAATCTGAAGTTAACAAAGGATAAACAACGAGCTCACGATAACTCGAAGTCTAGGTTCAGGTTTGACTCGATTCAAACAAGAACGGTTTTAAACGACAGACTCACGATAATCTGAAGTTAACCAAGGATAAACAACGAGCTCACGATAACTCGAAGTCTAGGTTCAGGTTTGACTCTATTCAAACAAGAACGGTTTTACACGACAGACTCTCGATAATCTGAAGTTAACAAAGGATAAACAACGAGCTCACGATAACTCGAAGTTTATGTTCAGGTTTGACTCGATTCAAACAAGAACGGTTTTAGACGACAGACTCACGATAATCTGAAGTTAACAAAGCATAAACAATGAGCTCACGATAACTCGAAGTCTAGGTTCAGGTTTGACTCGATTCAAACAAGAACGGTTTTAAGCGACAGACTCACGATAATCTGAAGTTAACAAAGGATAAACAACGAGCTCACGATAACTCGAAGTTTAGGTTCATGTTTGACTCAATTCAAACAAGAACGGTTTTAAATGACAGACTCACTATAATCATAAGTAAACAAAAAATAAACAACGAGCTCACGATAAATCGAAGTTTAGGTTCGGGTTTGACTCGATTCAAACAAGAACGGTTTTAGACGACAGACTCACGATAATCTGAAGTTAACCAAGGATAAACAACGAGCTCACGATAACTCAAAGTCTAGGTTCAGGTTTGACTCGATTCAAACAAGAACGGTTTTAAACGATAGACTCACGATAATCTGAAGTTAACAAAGGATAAACAACGAGGTCACGATAACTCGAAGTTTAGGTTCATGTTTGACTCGATTCAAACAATAATGGTTTTAAATGACAGACTCACGATAATCTGAAGTTAACAAAGGATAAACAACGAGCTCACGATAACTCGAAGTTTAGGTTCAGGTTTGACTCGATTCAAACAAGAACGGTTTTAGACGACAGACTCACGATAATCTGAAGTTAACAAAGGATAAACAACTAGCTCATGATAACTCGAAGTTTAGGTTCAGGTTTGACTCGATTCAAACAAGAACGGTTTTAGACGACAGACTCACGATAATCTGAAGTTGACAAAGGATAAACAATGAGCTCACGATAACTCGAAGTCTAGGTTCAGGTTTGACTCGATTCAAACAAGAACGGTTTTAAATGACAGACTCACGATAATCAGAAGTTAACAAAAAATAAACAACGAGCTCACGATAACTAGAAGTTTAGGTTCAGGTTTGACTCGATTCAAACAAGAACGGTTTTAGACGACAGACTCACGATAATCTGAAGTTAACCAAGGATAAACAACGAGCTCACGATAACTCGAAGTCTAGGTTCAGGTTTGACTCGATTCCAACAAGAACGGTTTTAAACGACAAACTCACGATAATCTGAAGTTAACAAAGGATAAACAACGAGCTCACGATAAATCAAAGTCTAGGTTCAGGTTTGACTCGATTCAAACAAGAACGGTTTTAAACGACAGACTCACGATAATCTGAAGTTAACCAAGGATAAACAACGAGCTCACGATAACTCGAAGTCTAGGTTCATGTTTGACTCTATTCAAACAAGAACAGTTTTACACGACAGACTCTCAATAATCTGAAGTTAACAAAGGATAAACAACGAGCTCACGATAACTCGAAGTTTAGGTTCAGGTTTGACTCGATTCAAACAAGAACGGTTTTAGACGACAGACTCACGATAATCTGAAGTTAACAAAGCATAAACAATGAGCTCACGATAACTCGAAGTCTAGGTTCAGGTTTGACTCGATTCAAACAAGAACGGTTTTAAGCGACAGACTCACGATAATCTGAAGTTAACAAAGCATAAACAACGAGCTCACGATAACTCGAAGTTTAGGTTCATGTTTGACTCAATTCAAACAAGAACGGTTTTAAATGACAGACTCACAATAATCATAAGTAAACAAAAAATAAACAACGAGCTCACGATAACTCGAAGTTTAGGTTCGGGTTTGACTCGATTCAAACAAGAACGGTTTTAGACGACAGACTCACGATAATCTGAAGTTAACCAAGGATAAACAACGAGCTCACGATAACTCGAAGTCTAGGTTCAGGTTTGACTCGATTCAAACAAGAACGGTTTTAAACGACAGACTCACGATAATCTGAAGTTAACAAAGGATAAACAACGAGGTCACGATAACTCGAAGTTTAGGTTCATGTTTGACTCGATTCAAAGAATAATGGTTTTAAATGACAGACTCACGATAATCTGAAGTTAACAAAGGATAAACAACGAGCTCACGATAACTCGAAGTTTAGGTTCAGGTTTGACTCGATTCAAACAAGAACGGTTTTAGACGACAGACTCACGATAATCTGAAGTTAACAAAGGATAAACAGCTAGCTCATGATAACTCGAAGTTTAGGTTCAGGTTTGACTCGATTCAAACAAGAACGGTTTTAGACGACAGACTCACGATAATCTGAAGTTGACAAAGGATAAACAATGAGCTCACGATAACTCGAAGTCTAGGTTCAGGTTTGACTCGATTCAAACAAGAACGGTTTTAAACGACAGACTCACGGTAATCTAAAGTTAACAAACGATAAACAACGAGCTCACGATAACTCGAAGTTTAGGTTCATGTTTGACTCAATTCAAACAAGAACGGTTTTAAATGACAGACTCACGATAATCAGAAGTTAACAAAAAATAAACAACGAGCTCACGATAACTCGAAGTTTAGGTTCAGGTTTGACTCGATTCAAACAAGAACGGTTTTAGACGACAGACTCACGATAATCTGAAGTTAACCAAGGATAAACAACGAGCTCACGATAACTCGAAGTCTAGGTTCAGGTTTGACTCGATTCCAACAAGAACGGTTTTAAACGACAAACTCACGATAATCTGAAGTTAACAAAGGATAAACAACGAGCTCACGATAACTCGAAGTCTAGGTTCAGGTTTGACTCGATTCAAACAAGAACGGTTTTAAACGACAGACTCACGATAATCTGAAGTTAACCAAGGATAAACAACGAGCTCACGATAACTCGAAGTCTAGGTTCAGGTTTGACTCTATTCAAACAAGAACGGTTTTACACGACAGACTCTCGATAATCTGAAGTTAACAAAGGATAAACGACGAGCTCACGATAACTCGAAGTTTAGGTTCATGTTTGACTCAATTCAAACAAGAACGGTTTTAAATGACAGACTCACGATAATCATAAGTTAACAAAAAATAAACAACGAGCTCACGATAACTCGAAGTTTAGGTTCGGGTTTGACTCGATTCAAACAAGAAAGGTTTTAGACGACAGACTCATGATAATCTGAAGTTAACCAAGGATAAACAACGAGCTCACGATAACTCGAAGTCTAGGTTCAGGTTTGACTCGATTCAAACAAGAACGGTTTTAAACGACAGACTCACGATAATCTGAAGTTAACAAAGGATAAACAACGAGGTCACGATAACTCGAAGTTTAGGTTCATGTTTGACTCGATTCAAACAATAATGGTTTTAAATGACAGACTCACGATAATCTGAAGTTAACAAAGGATAAACAACGAGCTCACGATAACTCGAAGTTTAGGTTCAGGTTTGACTCGATTCAAACAAGAACGGTTTTAGACGACAGACTCACGATATTCTGAAGTTAACAAAGGATAAACAACTAGCTCATGATAACTCGAAGTTTAGGTTCAGGTTTGACTCGATTCAAACAAGAACGGTTTTAGACGACAGACTCACGATAATCTGAAGTTGACAAAGGATAAACAATGAGCTCACGATAACTCGAAGTCTAGGTTCAGGTTTGACTCGATTCAAACAAGAACGGTTTTAAATGACAGACTCACGATAATCAGAAGTTAACAAAAAATAAACAACGAACTCACGATAACTCGAAGTTTAGGTTCAGGTTTGACTCGATTCAAACAAGAACGGTTTTAGACGACAGACTCACGATAATCTGAAGTTAACCAAGGATAAACAACGAGCTCACGATAACTCGAAGTCTAGGTTCAGGTTTGACTCGATTCCAACAAGAACGGTTTTAAACGACAAACTCACGATAATCTGAAGTTAACAAAGGATAAACAACGAGCTCACGATAACTCGAAGTCTAGGTTCAGGTTTGACTCGATTCAAACAAGAACGGTTTTAAACGACAGACTCACGATAATCTGAAGTTAACCAAGGATAAACAACGAGCTCACGATAACTCGAAGTCTAGGTTCAGGTTTGACTCTATTCAAACAAGAACGGTTTTACACGACAGACTCTCGATAATCTGAAGTTAACAAAGGATAAACAACGAGCTCACGATAACTCGAAGTTTAGGTTCAGGTTTGACTCGATTCCAACAAGAACGGTTTTAAACGACAAACTCACGATAATCTGAAGTTAACAAAGGATAAACAACGAGCTCACGATAACTCGAAGTCTAGGTTCAGGTTTGACTCTATTCAAACAAGAACGGTTTTACACGACAGACTCTCGATAATCTGAAGTTAACAAAGGATAAACAACGAGCTCACGATAACTCGAAGTTTAGGTTCAGGTTTGACTCGATTAAAACAAGAACGGTTTTAGACGACAGACTCACGATAATATGAAGTTAACAAAGCATAAACAATGAGCTCACGATAACTCGAAGTCTAGGTTCAGGTTTGACTCGATTCAAACAAGAACGGTTTTAAGCGACAGACTCACGATAATCTGAAGTTAACAAAGGATAAACAACGAGCTCATGATAACTCGAAGTTTAGGTTCATGTTTGACTCAATTCAAACAAGAACGGTTTTAAATGACAGACTCACGATAATCAGAAGTTAACAAAAAATAAACAACGAGCTCACGATAACTCGAAGTTTAGGTTCAGGTTTGACTCGATTCAAACAATAACGGTTTTAGGCGACAGACTCACGATAATCTGAAGTTAACCAAGGATAAACAACGAGCTCACGATAACTCGAAGTCTAGGTTCAGGTTTGACTCGATTCCAACAAGAACGGTTTTAAACGACAAACTCACGATAATCTGAAGTTAACAAAGGATAAACAACGAGCTCACGATAACTCGAAGTCTAGGTTCAGGTTTGACTCGATTCAAACAAGAACGGTTTTAAACGACAGACTCACGATAATCTGAAGTTAACCAAGGATAAACAACGAGCTCACGATAACTCGAAGTCTAGGTTCAGGTTTGACTCTATTCAAACAAGAACGGTTTTACACGACAGACTCTCGATAATCTGAAGTTAACAAAGGATAAACGACAAGCTCACGATAACTCGAAGTTTAGGTTCATGTTTGACTCAATTCAAACAAGAACGGTTTTAAATGACAGACTCACGATAATCATAAGTTAACAAAAAATAAACAACGAGCTCACGATAACTCGAAGTTTAGGTTCGGGTTTGACTCGATTCAAACAAGAAAGGTTTTAGACGACAGACTCATGATAATCTGAAGTTAACCAAGGATAAACAACGAGCTAACGATAACTCGAAGTCTAGGTTCAGGTTTGACTCGATTCAAACAAGAACGGTTTTAAACGACAGACTCACGATAATCTGAAGTTAACAAAGGATAAACAACGAGGTCACGATAACTCGAAGTTTAGGTTCATGTTTGACTCGATTCAAACAATAATGGTTTTAAATGACAGACTCACGATAATCTGAAGTTAACAAAGGATAAACAACGAGCTCACGATAACTCAAAGTTTAGGTTCAGGTTTGACTCGATTCAAACAAGAACGGTTTTAGACGACAGACTCACGATATTCTGAAGTTAACAAAGGATAAACAACTAGCTCATGATAACTCGAAGTTTAGGTTCAGGTTTGTCTCGATTCAAACAAGAACGGTTTTAGACGACAGACTCACGATAATCTGAAGTTGACAAAGGATAAACAATGAGCTCACGATAACTCGAAGTCTAGGTTCAGGTTTGACTCGATTCAAACAAGAACGGTTTTAAATGACAGACTCACGATAATCAGAAGTTAACAAAAAATAAACAACGAGCTCACGATAACTCGAAGTTTAGGTTCAGGTTTGACTCGATTCAAACAAGAACGGTTTTAGACGACAGACTCACGATAATCTGAAGTTAACCAAGGATAAACAACGAGCTCACGATAACTCGAAGTCTAGGTTCAGGTTTGACTCGATTCCAACAAGAACGGTTTTAAACGACAAACTCACGATAATCTGAAGTTAACAAATGATAAACAACGAGCTCACGATAACTCGAAGTCTAGGTTCAGGTTTGACTCGATTCAAACAAGAACGGTTTTAAACGACAGACTCACGATAATCTGAAGTTAACCAAGGATAAACAACGAGCTCACGATAACTCGAAGTCTAGGTTCAGGTTTGACTCTATTCAAACAAGAACGGTTTTACACGACAGACTCTCGATAATCTGAAGTTAACAAAGGATAAACAACGAGCTCACGATAACTCGAAGTTTAGGTTCAGGTTTGACTCTATTCAAACAAGAACGGTTTTAGACGACAGACTCACGATAATCTGAAGTTAACAAAGCATAAACAATGAGCTCACGATAACTCGAAGTCTAGGTTCAGGTTTGACTCGATTCAAACAAGAACGGTTTTAAGCGACAGACTCATGATAATCTGAAGTTAACAAAGGATAAACAACGAGCTCATGATAACTCGAAGTTTAGGTTCATGTTTGACTCAATTCAAACAAGAACGGTTTTAAATGACAGACTCACGATAATCATAAGTAAACAAAAAATAAACAACGAGCTCACGATAACTCGAAGTTTAGGTTCGGGTTTGACTCGATTCAAACAAGAACGGTTTTAGACGACAGACTCACTATAATCTGAAGTTAACCAAGGATAAACAACGAGCTCACGATAACTCGAAGTCTAGGTTCAGGTTTGACTCTATTCAAACAAGAACGGTTTTACACGACAGACTCTCGATAATCTGAAGTTAACAAAGGATAAACAACAAGCTCACGATAACTCGAAGTTTAGGTTTAGGTTTGACTCGATTCAAACAAGAACGGTTTTAGACGACAGACTCACGATAATCTGAAGTTAACAAAGGATAAACAACTAGCTCATGATAACTCGAAGTTTAGGTTCAGGTTTGACTCGATTCAAACAAGAACGGTTTTAGACGACAGACTCACGATAATCTGAAGTTGACAAAGGATAAACAATGAGCTCACGATAACTCGAAGTTTAGGTTCAGGTTTGACTCGATTCAAACAAGAACGGTTTTAAATGACAGACTCACGATAATCAGAAGTTAACAAAAAATAAACAACGAGCTCACGATAACTCGAAGTTTAGGTTCAGGTTTGACTCGATTCAAACAAGAACGGTTTTAGACGACAGACTCACGATAATCTGAAGTTAACCAAGGATAAACAACGAGCTCACGATAACTCGAAGTCTAGGTTCAGGTTTGACTCGATTCCAACAAGAACGGTTTTAAACGACAAACTCACGATAATCTGAAGTTAACAAAGGATAAACAACAAGCTCACGATAACTCGAAGTCTAGGTTCAGGTTTGACTCGATTCAAACAAGAACGGTTTTAAACGACAGACTCACGATAATCTGAAGTTAACCAAAGATAAACAACGAGCTCACGATAACTCGAAGTCTAGGTTCAGGTTTGACTCTATTCAAACAAGAACGGTTTTACACGACAGACTCTCGATAATCTGAAGTTAACAAAGGATAAACAACGAGCTCACGATAACTCGAAGTTTAGGTTCAGGTTTGACTCGATTCAAACAAGAACGGTTTTAGACGACAGACTCACGATAATCTAAAGTTAACAAAGCATAAACAATGAGCTCACGATAACTCGAAGTCTAGGTTCAGGTTTGACTCGATTCAAACAAGAACGGTTTTAAGCGACAGACTCACGATAATCTGAAGTTAACAAAGGATAAACAACGAGCTCATGATAACTCGAAGTTTAGGTTCATGTTTGACTCAATTCAAACAAGAACGGTTTTAAATGACAGACTCACGATAATCATAAGTAAACAAAAAATAAACAACGAGCTCACGATAACTCGAAGTTTAGGTTCAGGTTTGACTCGATTCAAACAAGAACGGTTTTAGACGACAGACTCACGATAATCTGAAGTTAACCAAGGATAAACAACGAGCTCACGATAACTCGAAGTCTAGGTTCAGGTTTGACTCTATTCAAACAAGAACGGTTTTACACGACAGACTCTCGATAATCTGAAGTTAACAAAGGATAAACAACGAGCTCACGATAACTCGAAGTTTAGGTTCAGGTTTGACTCGATTCAAACAAGAAAGGTTTTAGACGACAGACTGACGATAATCTGAAGTTAACAAAGGATAAACAACTAGCTCATGATAACTCGAAGTTTAGGTTCAGGTTTGACTCGATTCAAACAAGAACGGTTTTAGACGACAGACTCACGATAATCTGAAGTTGACAAAGGATAAACAATGAGCTCACGATAACTCGAAGTTTAGGTTCAGGTTTGACTCGATTCAAACAAGAACGGTTTTAAATGACAGACTCACGATAATCAGAAGTTAACAAAAAATAAACAACGAGCTCACGATAACTCGAAGTTTAGGTTCAGGTTTGACTCGATTCAAACAAGAACGGTTTTAGACGACAGACTCACGATAATCTGAAGTTAACCAAGGATAAACAACGAGCTCACGATAACTCGAAGTCTAGGTTCAGGTTTGACTCGATTCCAACAAGAACGGTTTTAGACGACAGACTCACGATAATCTGAAGTTAACAAAGCATAAACAATGAGCTCACGATAACTCGAAGTCTAGGTTCAGGTTTGACTCGATTCAAACAAGAACGGTTTTAAGCGACAGACTCACGATAATCTGAAGTTAACAAAGGATAAACAACGAGCTCATGATAACTCGAAGTTTAGGTTCATGTTTGACTCAATTCAAACAAGAACGGTTTTAAATGACAGACTCACGATAATCATAAGTAAACAAAAAATAAACAACGAGCTCACGATAACTCGAAGTTTAGGTTCAGGTTTGACTCGATTCAAACAAGAACGGTTTTAAATGACAGACTCACGATAATCAGAAGTTAACAAAAAATAAACAACGAGCTCACGATAACTCGAAGTTTAGGTTCAGGTTTGACTCGATTCAAACAAGAACGGTTTTAGACGACAGACTCACGATAATCTGAAGTTAACCAAGGATAAACAACGAGCTCACGATAACTCGAAGTCTAGGTTCAGGTTTGACTCGATTCCAACAAGAACGGTTTTAGACGACAGACTCACGATAATCTGAAGTTAACAAAGCATAAACAATGAGCTCACGATAACTCGAAGTCTAGGTTCAGGTTTGACTCGATTCAAACAAGAACGGTTTTAAGCGACAGACTCACGATAATCTGAAGTTAACAAAGGATAAACAACGAGCTCATGATAACTCGAAGTTTAGGTTCATGTTTGACTCAATTCAAACAAGAACGGTTTTAAATGACAGACTCACGATAATCATAAGTAAACAAAAAATAAACAACGAGCTCACGATAACTCGAAGTTTAGGTTCGGGTTTGACTCGATTCAAACAAGAACGGTTTTAGACGATAGACTCACGATAATCTGAAGTTAACCAAGGATAAACAACGAGCTCACGATAACTCGAAGTCTAGGTTCAGGTTTGACTCTATTCAAACAAGAACGGTTTTACACGACAGACTCTCGATAATCTAAAGTTAACAAAGGATAAACAACGAGCTCACGATAACTCGAAGTTTAGGTTCAGGTTTGACTCGATTCAAACAAGAACGGTTTTAGACGACAGACTCACGATAATCTGAAGTTAACCAAGGATAAACAACGAGCTCACGATAACTCGAAGTCTAGGTTCAGGTTTGACTCGATTCCAACAAGAACGGTTTTAAACGACAAACTCACGATAATCTGAAGTTAACAAATGATAAACAACGAGCTCACGATAACTCGAAGTCTAGGTTCAGGTTTGACTCGATTCAAACAAGAACGGTTTTAAACGACAGACTCACGATAATCTGAAGTTAACCAAGGATAAACAACGAGCTCACGATAACTCGAAGTCTAGGTTCAGGTTTGACTCTATTCAAACAAGAACGGTTTTACACGACAGACTCTCGATAATCTGAAGTTAACAAAGGATAAACAACGAGCTCACGATAACTCGAAGTTTAGGTTCAGGTTTGACTCTATTCAAACAAGAACGGTTTTAGACGACAGACTCACGATAATCTGAAGTTAACAAAGCATAAACAATGAGCTCACGATAACTCGAAGTCTAGGTTCAGGTTTGACTCGATTCAAACAAGAACGGTTTTAAGCGACAGACTCATGATAATCTGAAGTTAACAAAGGATAAACAACGAGCTCATGATAACTCGAAGTTTAGGTTCATGTTTGACTCAATTCAAACAAGAACGGTTTTAAATGATAGACTCACGATAATCATAAGTAAACAAAAAATAAACAACGAGCTCACGATAACTCGAAGTTTAGGTTCGGG
This sequence comes from Lathyrus tuberosus, assembly GCA_022829125.1. Classification (NCBI taxonomy): domain Eukaryota; kingdom Viridiplantae; phylum Streptophyta; class Magnoliopsida; order Fabales; family Fabaceae; genus Lathyrus; species Lathyrus tuberosus. Next base: position 12,447,532 of record JALAZF010000117.1, read on the forward strand.
TTTGACTCGATTCAAACAAGAACGGTTTTAGACGACAGACTCACTATAATCTGAAGTTAACCAAGGATAAACAACGAGCTCACGATAACTCGAAGTCTAGGTTCAGGTTTGACTCTATTCAAACAAGAACGGTTTTACACGACAGACTCTCGATAATCTGAAGTTAACAAAGGATAAACAACAAGCTCACGATAACTCGAAGTTTAGGTTCAGGTTTGACTCGATTCAAACAAGAACGGTTTTAGACGACAGACTCACGATAATCTGAAGTTAACAAAGGATAAACAACTAGCTCATGATAACTCGAAGTTTAGGTTCAGGTTTGACTCGATTCAAACAAGAACGGTTTTAGACGACAGACTCACGATAATCTGAAGTTGACAAAGGATAAACAATGAGCTCACGATAACTCGAAGTTTAGGTTCAGGTTTGACTCGATTCAAACAAGAACGGTTTTAAATGACAGACTCACGATAATCAGAAGTTAACAAAAAATAAACAACGAGCTCACGATAACTCGAAGTTTAGGTTCAGGTTTGACTCGATTCAAACAAGAACGGTTTTAGACGACAGACTCACGATAATCTGAAGTTAACCAAGGATAAACAACGAGCTCACGATAACTCGAAGTCTAGGTTCAGGTTTGACTCGATTCCAACAAGAACGGTTTTAAACGACAAACTCACGATAATCTGAAGTTAACAAAGGATAAACAACAAGCTCACGATAACTCGAAGTCTAGGTTCAGGTTTGACTCGATTCAAACAAGAACGGTTTTAAACGACAGACTCACGATAATCTGAAGTTAACCAAGGATAAACAACGAGCTCACGATAACTCGAAGTCTAGGTTCAGGTTTGACTCTATTCAAACAAGAACGGTTTTACACGACAGACTCTCGATAATCTGAAGTTAACAAAGGATAAACAACGAGCTCACGATAACTCGAAGTTTAGGTTCAGGTTTGACTCGATTCAAACAAGAACGGTTTTAGACGACAGACTCACGATAATCTAAAGTTAACAAAGCATAAACAATGAGCTCACGATAACTCGAAGTCTAGGTTCAGGTTTGACTCGATTCAAACAAGAACGGTTTTAAGCGACAGACTCACGATAATCTGAAGTTAACAAAGGATAAACAACGAGCTCATGATAACTCGAAGTTTAGGTTCATGTTTGACTCAATTCAAACAAGAACGGTTTTAAATGACAGACTCACGATAATCATAAGTAAACAAAAAATAAACAACGAGCTCACGATAACTCGAAGTTTAGGTTCAGGTTTGACTCGATTCAAACAAGAACGGTTTTAGACGACAGACTCACGATAATCTGAAGTTAACCAAGGATAAACAACGAGCTCACGATAACTCGAAGTCTAGGTTCAGGTTTGACTCTATTCAAACAAGAACGGTTTTACACGACAGACTCTCGATAATCTGAAGTTAACAAAGGATAAACAACGAGCTCACGATAACTCGAAGTTTAGGTTCAGGTTTGACTCGATTCAAACAAGAAAGGTTTTAGACGACAGACTGACGATAATCTGAAGTTAACAAAGGATAAACAACTAGCTCATGATAACTCGAAGTTTAGGTTCAGGTTTGACTCGATTCAAACAAGAACGGTTTTAGACGACAGACTCACGATAATCTGAAGTTGACAAAGGATAAACAATGAGCTCACGATAACTCGAAGTTTAGGTTCAGGTTTGACTCGATTCAAACAAGAACGGTTTTAAATGACAGACTCACGATAATCAGAAGTTAACAAAAAATAAACAACGAGCTCACGATAACTCGAAGTTTAGGTTCAGGTTTGACTCGATTCAAACAAGAACGGTTTTAGACGACAGACTCACGATAATCTGAAGTTAACCAAGGATAAACAACGAGCTCACGATAACTCGAAGTCTAGGTTCAGGTTTGACTCGATTCCAACAAGAACGGTTTTAGACGACAGACTCACGATAATCTGAAGTTAACAAAGCATAAACAATGAGCTCACGATAACTCGAAGTCTAGGTTCAGGTTTGACTCGATTCAAACAAGAACGGTTTTAAGCGACAGACTCACGATAATCTGAAGTTAACAAAGGATAAACAACGAGCTCATGATAACTCGAAGTTTAGGTTCATGTTTGACTCAATTCAAACAAGAACGGTTTTAAATGACAGACTCACGATAATCATAAGTAAACAAAAAATAAACAACGAGCTCACGATAACTCGAAGTTTAGGTTCGGGTTTGACTCGATTCAAACAAGAACGGTTTTAAATGACAGACTCACGATAATCAGAAGTTAACAAAAAATAAACAACGAGCTCACGATAACTCGAAGTTTAGGTTCAGGTTTGACTCGATTCAAACAAGAACGGTTTTAGACGACAGACTCACGATAATCTGAAGTTAACCAAGGATAAACAACGAGCTCACGATAACTCGAAGTCTAGGTTCAGGTTTGACTCGATTCCAACAAGAACGGTTTTAGACGACAGACTCACGATAATCTGAAGTTAACAAAGCATAAACAATGAGCTCACGATAACTCGAAGTCTAGGTTCAGGTTTGACTCGATTCAAACAAGAACGGTTTTAAGCGACAGACTCACGATAATCTGAAGTTAACAAAGGATAAACAACGAGCTCATGATAACTCTAAGTTTAGGTTCATGTTTGACTCAATTCAAACAAGAACGGTTTTAAATGACAGACTCACGATAATCATAAGTAAACAAAAAATAAACAACGAGCTCACGATAACTCGAAGTTTAGGTTCGGGTTTGACTCGATTCAAACAAGAACGGTTTTAGACGATAGACTCACGATAATCTGAAGTTAACCAAGGATAAACAACGAGCTCACGATAACTCGAAGTCTAGGTTCAGGTTTGACTCTATTCAAACAAGAACGGTTTTACACGACAGACTCTCGATAATCTAAAGTTAACAAAGGATAAACAACGAGCTCACGATAACTCGAAGTTTAGGTTCAGGTTTGACTCGATTCAAACAAGAACGGTTTTAGACGACAGACTCACGATAATCTGAAGTTAAAAAAGGATAAACAACTAGCTCATGATAACTCGAAGTTTAGGTTCAGGTTTGACTCGATTCAAACAAGAACGGTTTTAGACGACAGACTCACGATAATCTGAAGTTGACAAAGGATAAACAATGAGCTCACGATAACTCGAAGTTTAGGTTCAGGTTTGACTCGATTCAAACAAGAACGGTTTTAAATGACATACTCACGATAATCAGAAGTTAACAAAAAATAAACAACGAGCTCACGATAACTCGAAGTTTAGGTTCAGGTTTGACTCGATTCAAACAAGAACGATTTTAGACGACAGACTCACGATAATCTGAAGTTAACCAAGGATAAACAACGAGCTCACGATAACTCGAAGTCTAGGTTCAGGTTTGACTCGATTCCAACAAGAACGGTTTTAAACGACAAACTCACGATAATCTGAAGTTAACAAAGGATAAACAACGAGCTCACGATAACTCGAAGTCTAGGTTCAGGTTTGACTCGATTCAAACAAGAACGGTTTTAAACGACAGACTCACGATAATCTGAAGTTAACCAAGGATAAACAACGAGCTCACGATAACTCGAAGTCTAGGTTCAGGTTTGACTCTATTTAAACAAGAACGGTTTTACACGACAGACTCTCGATAATCTGAAGTTAACAAAGGATAAACAACGAGCTCACGATAACTCGAAGTTTAGGTTCAGGTTTGACTCGATTCAAACAAGAACGGTTTTAGACGACAGACTCACGATAATCTGAAGTTAACAAAGCATAAACAATGAGCTCACGATAACTCGAAGTCTAGGTTCAGGTTTGACTCTATTCAAACAAGAACGGTTTTACACGACAGACTCTCGATAATCTGAAGTTAACAAAGGATAAACAACGAGCTCACGATAACTCGAAGTTTAGGTTCAGGTTTGACTCTATTCAAACAAGAACGGTTTTAGACGACAGACTCACGATAATCTGAAGTTAACAAAGCATAAACAATGAGCTCACGATAACTCGAAGTCTAGGTTCAGGTTTGACTCGATTCAAACAAGAACGGTTTTAAGCGACAGACTCACGATAATCTGAAGTTAACAAAGGATAAACAACGAGCTCATGATAACTCGAAGTTTAGGTTCATGTTTGACTCAATTCAAACAAGAATGGTTTTAAATGACAGACTCACGATAATCATAAGTAAACAAAAAATAAACAACGAGTTCACGATAACTCGAAGTTTAGGTTCGGGTTTGACTCGATTCAAACAAGAACGGTTTTAGACGACAGACTCACTAATATCTGAAGTTAACCAAGGATAAACAACGAGCTCACGATAACTCGAAGTCTAGGTTCAGGTTTGACTCTATTCAAACAAGAACGGTTTTACACGACAGACTCTCGATAATCTGAAGTTAACAAAGGATAAACAACGAGCTCACGATAACTCGAAGTTTAGGTTCAGGTTTGACTCGATTCAAACAAGAACGGTTTTAGACGACAGACTCACGATAATCTGAAGTTAACAAAGGATAAACAACTAGCTCATGATAACTCGAAGTTTAGGTTCAGGTTTGACTCGATTCAAACAAGAACGGTTTTAGACGACAGACTCACGATAATCTGAAGTTGACAAAGGATAAACAATGAGCTCACGATAACTCGAAGTTTAGGTTCAGGTTTGACTCGATTCAAACAAGAACGGTTTTAAATGACAGACTCACGATAATCAGAAGTTAACAAAAAATAAACAACGAGCTCACGATAACTCGAAGTTTAGGTTCAGGTTTGACTCGATTCAAACAAGAACGGTTTTAGACGACAGACTCACGATAATCTGAAGTTAACCAAGGATAAACAACGAGCTCACGATAACTCGAAGTCTAGGTTCAGGTTTGACTCGATTCCAACAAGAACGGTTTTAAACGACAAACTCACGATAATCTGAAGTTAACAAAGGATAAACAACGAGCTCACGATAACTCGAAGTCTAGGTTCAGGTTTGACTCGATTCAAACAAGAACGGTTTTAAACGACAGACTCACGATAATCTGAAGTTAACCAAGGATAAACAACGAGCTCACGATAACTCGAAGTCTAGGTTCAGGTTTGACTCTATTCAAACAAGAACGGTTTTACACGACATACTCTCGATAATCTGAAGTTAACAAAGGATAAACAACGAGCTCACGATAACTCGAAGTTTAGGTTCAGGTTTGACTCGATTCAAACAAGAACGGTTTTAGACGACAGACTCACGATAATCTAAAGTTAACAAAGCATAAACAATGAGCTCATGATAACTCGAAGTCTAGGTTCAGGTTTGACTCGATTCAAACAAGAACGGTTTTAAGCGACAGACTCACGATAATCTGAAGTTAACAAAGGATAAACAACGAGCTCATGATAACTCGAAGTTTAGGTTCATGTTTGACTCAATTCAAACAAGAACGGTTTTAAATGACAGACTCACGATAATCATAAGTAAACAAAAAATAAACAACGAGCTCACGATAACTCGAAGTTTAGGTTCGGGTTTGACTCGATTCAAACAAGAACGGTTTTAGACGACAGACTCACGATAATCTGAAGTTAACCAAGGATAAACAACGAGCTCACGATAACTCGAAGTCTAGGTTCAGGTTTGATTCTATTCAAACAAGAACGGTTTTACACGACAGACTCTCGATAATCTGAAGTTAACAAAGGATAAACAACGAGCTCACGATAACTCGAAGTTTAGGTTCAGGTTTGACTCGATTCAAACAAGAACGGTTTTAGACGACAGACTCACGATAATCTGAAGTTAACAAAGGATAAACAACTAGCTCATGATAACTCGAAGTTTAGGTTCAGGTTTGACTCGATTCAAACAAGAACGGTTTTAGACGACAGACTCACGATAATCTGAAGTTGACAAAGGATAAACAATGAGCTCACGATAACTCGAAGTTTAGGTTCAGGTTTGACTCGATTCAAACAAGAACGGTTTTAAATGACAGACTCACGATAATCAGAAGTTAACAAAAAATAAACAACGAGCTCACGATAACTCGAAGTTTAGGTTCAGGTTTGACTCGATTCAAACAAGAACGGTTTTAGACGACAGACTCACGATAATCTGAAGTTAACCAAGGATAAACAACGAGCTCACGATAACTCGAAGTCTAGGTTCAGGTTTGACTCGATTCCAACAAGAACGGTTTTAAACGACAAACTCACGATAATCTGAAGTTAACAAAGGATAAACAACGAGCTCACGATAACTCGAAGTCTAGGTTCAGGTTTGACTCGATTCAAACAAGAACGGTTTTAAACGACAGACTCACGATAATCTGAAGTTAACCAAGGATAAACAACGAGCTCACGATAACTCGAAGTCTAGGTTCAGGTTTGACTCTATTCAAACAAGAACGGTTTTACACGACAGACTCTCGATAATCTGAAGTTAACAAAGGATAAACAACGAGCTCACGATAACTCGAAGTTTAGGTTCAGGTTTGACTCGATTCAAACAAGAACGGTTTTAGACGACAGACTCACGATAATCTGAAGTTAACAAAGCATAAACAATGAGCTCACGATAACTCGAAGTCTAGGTTCAGGTTTGACTCTATTCAAACATGAACGGTTTTACACGACAGACTCTCGATAATCTGAAGTTAACAAAGGATAAACAACGAGCTCACGATAACTCGAAGTTTAGGTTCAGGTTTGACTATATTCAAACAAGAACGGTTTTAGACGACAGACTCACGATAATCTGAAGTTAACAAAGCATAAACAATGAGCTCACGATAACTCGAAGTCTAGGTTCAGGTTTGACTCGATTCAAACAAGAACGGTTTTAAGCGACAGACTCACGATAATCTGAAGTTAACATAAGGATAAACAACGAGCTCATGATAACTCGAAGTTTAGGTTCATGTTTGACTCAATTCAAACAAGAACGGTTTTAAATGACAGACTCACGATAATCATAAGTAAACAAAAAATAAACAACGAGCTCACGATAACTCGAAGTTTAGGTTCGGGTTTGACTCGATTCAAACAAGAACGGTTTTAGACGACAGACTCACTATAATCTGAAGTTAACCAAGGATAAACAACGAGCTCACGATAACTCGAAGTCTAGGTTCAGGTTTGACTCTATTCAAACAAGAACGGTTTTACACGACAGACTCTCGATAATCTGAAGTTAACAAAGGATAAACAACGAGCTCACGATAACTCGAAGTTTAGGTTCAGGTTTGACTCGATTCAAACAAGAACGGTTTTAGACGACAGACTCACGATAATCTGAAGTTAACAAAGGATAAACAACTAGCTCATGATAACTCGAAGTTTAGGTTCAGGTTTGACTCGATTCAAACAAGAACGGTTTTAGACGACAGACTCACGATAATCTGAAGTTGACAAAGGATAAACAATGAGCTCACGATAACTCGAAGTTTAGGTTCAGGTTTGACTCGATTCAAACAAGAACGGTTTTAAATGACAGACTCACGATAATCAGAAGTTAACAAAAAATAAACAACGAGCTCACGATAACTCGAAGTTTAGGTTCAGGTTTGACTCGATTCAAACAAGAACGGTTTTAGACGACAGACTCACGATAATCTGAAGTTAACCAAGGATAAACAACGAGCTCACGATAACTCGAAGTCTAGGTTCAGGTTTGACTCGATTCCAACAAGAACGGTTTTAAACGACAAACTCACGATAATCTGAAGTTAACAAAGGATAAACAACGAGCTCACGATAACTCGAAGTCTAGGTTCAGGTTTGACTCGATTCAAACAAGAACGGTTTTAAACGACAGACTCACGATAATCTGAAGTTAACCAAGGATAAACAACGAGCTCACGATAACTCGAAGTCTAGGTTCAGGTTTGACTCTATTCAAACAAGAACGGTTTTACACGACATACTCTCGATAATCTGAAGTTAACAAAGGATAAACAACGAGCTCACGATAACTCGAAGTTTAGGTTCAGGTTTGACTCGATTCAAACAAGAACGGTTTTAGACGACAGACTCACGATAATCTAAAGTTAACAAAGCATAAACAATGAGCTCACGATAACTCGAAGTCTAGGTTCAGGTTTGACTCGATTCAAACAAGAACGGTTTTAAGCGACAGACTCACGATAATCTGAAGTTAACAAAGGATAAACAACGAGCTCATGATAACTCGAAGTTTAGGTTCATGTTTGACTCAATTCAAACAAGAACGGTTTTAAATGACAGACTCACGATAATCATAAGTAAACAAAAAATAAACAACGAGCTCACGATAACTCGAAGTTTAGGTTCGGGTTTGACTCGATTCAAACAAGAACGGTTTTAGACGACAGACTCACGATAATCTGAAGTTAACAAAGGATAAACAACTAGCTCATGATAACTCGAAGTTTAGGTTCAGGTTTGACTCGATTCAAACAAGAACGGTTTTAGATGACAGACTCACGATAATCTGAAGTTGACAAAGGATAAACAATGAGCTCACGATAACTCGAAGTTTAGGTTCAGGTTTGACTCGATTCAAACAAGAACGGTTTTAAATGACAGACTCACGATAATCAGAAGTTAACAAAAAATAAACAACGAGCTCACGATAACTCGAAGTTTAGGTTCAGGTTTGACTCGATTCAAACAAGAACGGTTTTAGACGACAGACTCACGATAATCTGAAGTTAACCAAGGATAAACAACGAGCTCACGATAACTCGAAGTCTAGGTTCAGGTTTGACTCGATTCCAACAAGAACGGTTTTAGACGACAGACTCACGATAATCTGAAGTTAACAAAGCATAAACAATGAGCTCACGATAACTCGAAGTCTAGGTTCAGGTTTGACTCGATTCAAACAAGAACGATTTTAAGCGACAGACTCACGATAATCTGAAGTTAACAAAGGATAAACAACGAGCTCATGATAACTCGAAGTTTAGGTTCATGTTTGACTCAATTCAAACAAGAACGGTTTTAAATGACAGACTCACGATAATCATAAGTAAACAAAAAATAAACAACGAGCTCACGATAACTCGAAGTTTAGGTTCGGGTTTGACTCGATTCAAACAAGAACGGTTTTAAATGACAGACTCACGATAATCAGAAGTTAACAAAAAATAAACAACGAGCTCACGATAACTCGAAGTTTAGGTTCAGGTTTGACTCGATTCAAACAAGAACGGTTTTAGACGACAGACTCACGATAATCTGAAGTTAACCAAGGATAAACAACGAGCTCACGATAACTCGAAGTCTAGGTTCAGGTTTGACTCGATTCCAACAAGAACGGTTTTAGACGACAGACTCACGATAATCTGAAGTTAACAAAGCATAAACAATGAGCTCACGATAACTCGAAGTCTAGGTTCAGGTTTGACTCGATTCAAACAAGAACGGTTTTAAGCGACAGACTCACGATAATCTGAAGTTAACAAAGGATAAACAACGAGCTCATGATAACTCGAAGTTTAGGTTCATGTTTGACTCAATTCAAACAAGAACGGTTTTAAATGACAGACTCACGATAATCATAAGTAAACAAAAAATAAACAACGAGCTCACGATAACTCGAAGTTTAGGTTCGGGTTTGACTCGATTCAAACAAGAACGGTTTTAGACGACAGACTCACGATAATCTGAAGTTAACAAAGGATAAACAACTAGCTCATGATAACTCGAAGTTTAGGTTCAGGTTTGACTCGATTCAAACAAGAACGGTTTTAGACGACAGACTCACGATAATCTGAAGTTGACAAAGGATAAACAATGAGCTCACGATAACTCGAAGTTTAGGTTCAGGTTTGACTCGATTCAAACAAGAACGGTTTTAAATGACAGACTCACGATAATCAGAAGTTAACAAAAAATAAACAACGAGCTCACGATAACTCAAAGTTTAGGTTCAGGTTTGACTCGATTCAAACAAGAACGGTTTTAGACGACAGACTCACGATAATCTGAAGTTAACCAAGGATAAACAACGAGCTCACGATAACTCGAAGTCTAGGTTCAGGTTTGACTCGATTCCAACAAGAACGGTTTTAGACGACAGACTCACGATAATCTGAAGTTAACAAAGCATAAACAATGAGCTCACGATAACTCGAAGTCTAGGTTCAGGTTTGACTCGATTCAAACAAGAACGGTTTTAAGCGACAGACTCACGATAATCTGAAGTTAACAAAGGATAAACAACGAGCTCATGATAACTCGAAGTTTAGGTTCATGTTTGACTCAATTCAAACAAGAACGGTTTTAAATGACAGACTCACGATAATCATAAGTAAACAAAAAATAAACAACGAGCTCACGATAACTCGAAGTTTAGGTTCGGGTTTGACTCGATTCAAACAAGAACGGTTTTAAATGACAGACTCACGATAATCAGAAGTTAACAAAAAATAAACAACGAGCTCACGATAACTCGAAGTTTAGGTTCAGGTTTGACTCGATTCAAACAAGAACGGTTTTAGACGACAGACTCACGATAATCTGAAGTTAACCAAGGATAAACAACGAGCTCACGATAACTCGAAGTCTAGGTTCAGGTTTGACTCGATTCCAACAAGAACGGTTTTAGACGACAGACTCACGATAATCTGAAGTTAACAAAGCATAAACAATGAGCTCACGATAACTCGAAGTCTAGGTTCAGGTTTGACTCGATTCAAACAAGAACGGTTTTAAGCGACAGACTCACGATAATCTGAAGTTAACAAAGGATAAACAACGAGCTCATGATAACTCGAAGTTTAGGTTCATGTTTGACTCAATTCAAACAAGAACGGTTTTAAATGACAGACTCACGATAATCATAAGTAAACAAAAAATAAACAACGAGCTCACGATAACTCGAAGTTTAGGTTCGGGTTTGACTCGATTCAAACAAGAACGGTTTTAGACGACAGACTCACGATAATCTGAAGTTAACCAAGGATAAACAACGAGCTCACGATAACTCGAAGTCTAGGTTCAGGTTTGACTCGATTCCAACAAGAACGGTTTTAGACGACAGACTCACGATAATCTGAAGTTAACAAAGCATAAACAATGAGCTCACGATAACTCGAAGTCTAGGTTCAGGTTTGACTCGATTCAAACAAGAACGGTTTTAAGCGACAGACTCACGATAATCTGAAGTTAACAAAGGATAAACAACGAGCTCATGATAACTCGAAGTTTAGGTTCATGTTTGACTCAATTCAAACAAGAACGGTTTTAAATGACAGACTCACGATAATCATAAGTAAACAAAAAATAAACAACGAGCTCACGATAACTCGAAGTTTAGGTTCGGGTTTGACTCGATTCAAACAAGAACGGTTTTAGACGACAGACTCACGATAATCTGAAGTTAACAAAGGATAAACAACTAGCTCATGATAACTCGAAGTTTAGGTTCAGGTTTGACTCGATTCAAACAAGAACGGTTTTAGACGACAGACTCACGATAATCTGAAGTTGACAAAGGATAAACAATGAGCTCACGATAACTCGAAGTTTAGGTTCAGGTTTGACTCGATTCAAACAAGAACGGTTTTAAATGACAGACTCACGATAATCAGAAGTTAACAAAAAATAAACAACGAGCTCACGATAACTCAAAGTTTAGGTTCAGGTTTGACTCGATTCAAACAAGAACGGTTTTAGACGACAGACTCACGATAATCTGAAGTTAACCAAGGATAAACAACGAGCTCACGATAACTCGAAGTCTAGGTTCAGGTTTGACTCGATTCCAACAAGAACGGTTTTAGACGACAGACTCACGATAATCTGAAGTTAACAAAGCATAAACAATGAGCTCACGATAACTCGAAGTCTAGGTTCAGGTTTGACTCGATTCAAACAAGAACGGTTTTAAGCGACAGACTCACGATAATCTGAAGTTAACAAAGGATAAACAACGAGCTCATGATAACTCGAAGTTTAGGTTCATGTTTGACTCAATTCAAACAAGAACGGTTTTAAATGACAGACTCACGATAATCATAAGTAAACAAAAAATAAACAACGAGCTCACGATAACTCGAAGTTTAGGTTCGGGTTTGACTCGATTCAAACAAGAACGGTTTTAAATGACAGACTCACGATAATCAGAAGTTAACAAAAAATAAACAACGAGCTCACGATAACTCGAAGTTTAGGTTCAGGTTTGACTCGATTCAAACAAGAACGGTTTTAGACGACAGACTCACGATAATCTGAAGTTAACCAAGGATAAACAACGAGCTCACGATAACTCGAAGTCTAGGTTCAGGTTTGACTCGATTCCAACAAGAACGGTTTTAGACGACAGACTCACGATAATCTGAAGTTAACAAAGCATAAACAATGAGCTCACGATAACTCGAAGTCTAGGTTCAGGTTTGACTCGATTCAAACAAGAACGGTTTTAAGCGACAGACTCACGATAATCTGAAGTTAACAAAGGATAAACAACGAGCTCATGATAACTCGAAGTTTAGGTTCATGTTTGACTCAATTCAAACAAGAACGGTTTTAAATGACAGACTCACGATAATCATAAGTAAACAAAAAATAAACAACGAGCTCACGATAACTCGAAGTTTAGGTTCGGGTTTGACTCGATTCAAACAAGAACGGTTTTAGACGACAGACTCACGATAATCTGAAGTTAACCAAGGATAAACAACGAGCTCACGATAACTCGAAGTCTAGGTTCAGGTTTGACTCTATTCAAACAAGAACGGTTTTACACGACAGACTCTCGATAATCTGAAGTTAACAAAGGATAAACAACGAGCTCACGATAACTCGAAGTTTAGGTTCAGGTTTGACTCGATTCAAACAAGAACGGTTTTAGATGACAGACTCACGATAATCTGAAGTTAACAAAGGATAAACAACTAGCTCATGATAACTCGAAGTTTAGGTTCAGGTTTGACTCGATTCAAACAAGAACGGTTTTAGACGACAGACTCACGATAATCTGAAGTTGACAAAGGATAAACAATGAGCTCACGATAACTCGAAGTTTAGGTTCAGGTTTGACTCGATTCAAACAAGAACGGTTTTAAATGACAGACTCACGATAATCAGAAGTTAACAAAAAATAAACAACGAGCTCACGATAACTCGAAGTTTAGGTTCAGGTTTGACTCGATTCAAACAAGAACGATTTTAGACGACAGACTCACGATAATCTGAAGTTAACCAAGGATAAACAACGAGCTCACGATAACTCGAAGTCTAGGTTCAGGTTTGACTCGATTCCAACAAGAACGGTTTTAAACGACAAATTCACGATAATCTGAAGTTAACAAAGGATAAACAACGAGCTCACGATAACTCGAAGTCTAGGTTCAGGTTTGACTCGATTCAAACAAGAACGGTTTTAAACGACAGACTCACGATAATCTGAAGTTAACCAAGGATAAACAACGAGCTCACGATAACTCGAAGTCTAGGTTCAGGTTTGACTCTATTCAAACAAGAACGGTTTTACACGACAGACTCTCGATAATCTGAAGTTAACAAAGGATAAACAACGAGCTCACGATAACTCGAAGTTTAGGTTCAGGTTTGACTCGATTCAAACAAGAACGGTTTTAGACGACTGACTCACGATAATCTAAAGTTAACAAAGCATAAACAATGAGCTCACGATAACTCGAAGTCTAGGTTCAGGTTTGACTCTATTCAAACAAGAACGGTTTTACACGACAGACTCTCGATAATCTGAAGTTAACAAAGGATAAACAACGAGCTCACGATAACTCGAAGTTTAGGTTCAGGTTTGACTCGATTCAAACAAGAACGGTTTTAGACGACAGACTCACGATAATCTGAAGTTAACAAAGGATAAACAACTAGCTCATGATAACTCGAAGTTTAGGTTCAGGTTTGACTCGATTCAAACAAGAACGGTTTTAGACGACAGACTCACGATAATCTGAAGTTGACAAAGGATAAACAATGAGCTCACGATAACTCGAAGTTTAGGTTCAGGTTTGACTCGATTCAAACAAGAACGGTTTTAAATGACAGACTCACGATAATCAGAAGTTAACAAAAAATAAACAACGAGCTCACGATAACTCGAAGTTTAGGTTCAGGTTTGACTCGATTCAAACAAGAACGGTTTTAGACGACAGACTCACGATAATCTGAAGTTAACCAAGGATAAACAACGAGCTCACGATAACTCGAAGTCTAGGTTCAGGTTTGACTCGATTCCAACAAGAACGGTTTTAAACGACAAACTCACGATAATCTGAAGTTAACAAAGGATAAACAACGAGCTCACGATAACTCGAAGTCTAGGTTCAGGTTTGACTCGATTCAAACAAGAACGGTTTTAAACGACAGACTCACGATAATCTGAAGTTAACCAAGGATAAACAACGAGCTCACGATAACTCGAAGTCTAGGTTCAGGTTTGACTCTATTCAAACAAGAACGGTTTTACACGACATACTCTCGATAATCTGAAGTTAACAAAGGATAAACAACGAGCTCACGATAACTCGAAGTTTAGGTTCAGGTTTGACTCGATTCAAACAAGAACGGTTTTAGACGACAGACTCACGATAATCTAAAGTTAACAAAGCATAAACAATGAGCTCACGATAACTCGAAGTCTAGGTTCAGGTTTGACTCGATTCAAACAAGAACGGTTTTAAGCGACAGACTCACGATAATCTGAAGTTAACAAAGGATAAACAACGAGCTCATGATAACTCGAAGTTTAGGTTCATGTTTGACTCAATTCAAACAAGAACGGTTTTAAATGACAGACTCACGATAATCATAAGTAAACAAAAAATAAACAACGAGCTCACGATAACTCGAAGTTTAGGTTCGGGTTTGACTCGATTCAAACAAGAACGGTTTTAGACGACAGACTCACGATAATCTGAAGTTAACAAAGGATAAACAACTAGCTCATGATAACTCGAAGTTTAGGTTCAGGTTTGACTCGATTCAAACAAGAACGGTTTTAGAGGACAGACTCACGATAATCTGAAGTTGACAAAGGATAAACAATGAGCTCACGATAACTCGAAGTTTAGGTTCAGGTTTGACTCGATTCAAACAAGAACGGTTTTAAATGACAGACTCACGATAATCAGAAGTTAACAAAAAATAAACAACGAGCTCACGATAACTCGAAGTTTAGGTTCAGGTTTGACTCGATTCAAACAAGAACGGTTTTAGACGACAGACTCACGATAATCTGAAGTTAACCAAGGATAAACAACGAGCTCACGATAACTCGAAGTCTAGGTTCAGGTTTGACTCGATTCCAACAAGAACGGTTTTAGACGACAGACTCACGATAATCTGAAGTTAACAAAGCATAAACAATGAGCTCACGATAACTCGAAGTCTAGGTTCAGGTTTGACTCGATTCAAACAAGAACGATTTTAAGCGACAGACTCACGATAATCTGAAGTTAACAAAGGATAAACAACGAGCTCATGATAACTCGAAGTTTAGGTTCATGTTTGACTCAATTCAAACAAGAACGGTTTTAAATGACAGACTCACGATAATCATAAGTAAACAAAAAATAAACAACGAGCTCACGATAACTCGAAGTTTAGGTTCGGGTTTGACTCGATTCAAACAAGAACGGTTTTAAATGACAGACTCACGATAATCAGAAGTTAACAAAAAATAAACAACGAGCTCACGATAACTCGAAGTTTAGGTTCAGGTTTGACTCGATTCAAACAAGAACGGTTTTAGACGACAGACTCACGATAATCTGAAGTTAACCAAGGATAAACAACGAGCTCACGATAACTCGAAGTCTAGGTTCAGGTTTGACTCGATTCCAACAAGAACGGTTTTAGACGACAGACTCACGATAATCTGAAGTTAACAAAGGATAAACAACTAGCTCATGATAACTCGAAGTTTAGGTTCAGGTTTGACTCGATTCAAACAAGAACGGTTTTAGACGACAGACTCACGATAATCTGAAGTTGACAAAGGATAAACAATGAGCTCACGATAACTCGAAGTTTAGGTTCAGGTTTGACTCGATTCAAACAAGAACGGTTTTAAATGACAGACTCACGATAATCAGAAGTTAACAAAAAATAAACAACGAGCTCACGATAACTCGAAGTTTAGGTTCAGGTTTGACTCGATTCAAACAAGAACGGTTTTAGACGACAGACTCACGATAATCTGAAGTTAACCAAGGATAAACAACGAGCTCACGATAACTCGAAGTCTAGGTTCAGGTTTGACTCGATTCCAACAAGAACGGTTTTAAACGACAAACTCACGATAATCTGAAGTTAACAAAGGATAAACAACGAGCTCACGATAACTCGAAGTCTAGGTTCAGGTTTGACTCGATTCAAACAAGAACGGTTTTAAACGACAGACTCACGATAATCTGAAGTTAACCAAGGATAAACAACGAGCTCACGATAACTCGAAGTCTAGGTTCAGGTTTGACTCTATTCAAACAAGAACGGTTTTACACGACATACTCTCGATAATCTGAAGTTAACAAAGGATAAACAACGAGCTCACGATAACTCGAAGTTTAGGTTCAGGTTTGACTCGATTCAAACAAGAACGGTTTTAGACGACAGACTCACGATAATCTAAAGTTAACAAAGCATAAACAATGAGCTCACGATAACTCGAAGTCTAGGTTCAGGTTTGACTCGATTCAAACAAGAACGGTTTTAAGCGACAGACTCACGATAATCTGAAGTTAACAAAGGATAAACAACGAGCTCATGATAACTCGAAGTTTAGGTTCATGTTTGACTCAATTCAAACAAGAACGGTTTTAAATGACAGACTCACGATAATCATAAGTAAACAAAAAATAAACAACGAGCTCACGATAACTCGAAGTTTAGGTTCGGGTTTGACTCGATTCAAACAAGAACGGTTTTAGACGACAGACTCACGATAATCTGAAGTTAACAAAGGATAAACAACTAGCTCATGATAACTCGAAGTTTAGGTTCAGGTTTGACTCGATTCAAACAAGAACGGTTTTAGATGACAGACTCACGATAATCTGAAGTTGACAAAGGATAAACAATGAGCTCACGATAACTCGAAGTTTAGGTTCAGGTTTGACTCGATTCAAACAAGAACGGTTTTAAATGACAGACTCACGATAATCAGAAGTTAACAAAAAATAAACAACGAGCTCACGATAACTCGAAGTTTAGGTTCAGGTTTGACTCGATTCAAACAAGAACGGTTTTAGACGACAGACTCACGATAATCTGAAGTTAACCAAGGATAAACAACGAGCTCACGATAACTCGAAGTCTAGGTTCAGGTTTGACTCGATTCCAACAAGAACGGTTTTAGACGACAGACTCACGATAATCTGAAGTTAACAAAGCATAAACAATGAGCTCACGATAACTCGAAGTCTAGGTTCAGGTTTGACTCGATTCAAACAAGAACGATTTTAAGCGACAGACTCACGATAATCTGAAGTTAACAAAGGATAAACAACGAGCTCATGATAACTCGAAGTTTAGGTTCATGTTTGACTCAATTCAAACAAGAACGGTTTTAAATGACAGACTCACGATAATCATAAGTAAACAAAAAATAAACAACGAGCTCACGATAACTCGAAGTTTAGGTTCGGGTTTGACTCGATTCAAACAAGAACGGTTTTAAATGACAGACTCACGATAATCAGAAGTTAACAAAAAATAAACAACGAGCTCACGATAACTCGAAGTTTAGGTTCAGGTTTGACTCGATTCAAACAAGAACGGTTTTAGTCGACAGACTCACGATAATCTGAAGTTAACCAAGGATAAACAACGAGCTCACGATAACTCGAAGTCTAGGTTCAGGTTTGACTCGATTCCAACAAGAACGGTTTTAGACGACAGACTCACGATAATCTGAAGTTAACAAAGCATAAACAATGAGCTCACGATAACTCGAAGTCTAGGTTCAGGTTTGACTCGATTCAAACAAGAACGGTTTTAAGCGACAGACTCACGATAATCTGAAGTTAACAAAGGATAAACAACGAGCTCATGATAACTCGAAGTTTAGGTTCATGTTTGACTCAATTCAAACAAGAACGGTTTTAAATGACAGACTCACGATAATCATAAGTAAACAAAAAATAAACAACGAGCTCACGATAACTCGAAGTTTAGGTTCGGGTTTGACTCGATTCAAACAAGAACGGTTTTAGACGACAGACTCACGATAATCTGAAGTTAACAAAGGATAAACAACTAGCTCATGATAACTCGAAGTTTAGGTTCAGGTTTGACTCGATTCAAACAAGAACGGTTTTAGACGACAGACTCACGATAATCTGAAGTTGACAAAGGATAAACAATGAGCTCACGATAACTCGAAGTTTAGGTTCAGGTTTGACTCGATTCAAACAAGAACGGTTTTAAATGACAGACTCACGATAATCAGAAGTTAACAAAAAATAAACAACGAGCTCACGATAACTCAAAGTTTAGGTTCAGGTTTGACTCGATTCAAACAAGAACGGTTTTAGACGACAGACTCACGATAATCTGAAGTTAACCAAGGATAAACAACGAGCTCACGATAACTCGAAGTCTAGGTTCAGGTTTGACTCGATTCCAACAAGAACGGTTTTAGACGACAGACTCACGATAATCTGAAGTTAACAAAGCATAAACAATGAGCTCACGATAACTCGAAGTCTAGGTTCAGGTTTGACTCGATTCAAACAAGAACGGTTTTAAGCGACAGACTCACGATAATCTGAAGTTAACAAAGGATAAACAACGAGCTCATGATAACTCGAAGTTTAGGTTCATGTTTGACTCAATTCAAACAAGAACGGTTTTAAATGACAGACTCACGATAATCATAAGTAAACAAAAAATAAACAACGAGCTCACGATAACTCGAAGTTTAGGTTCGGGTTTGACTCGATTCAAACAAGAACGGTTTTAAATGACAGACTCACGATAATCAGAAGTTAACAAAAAATAAACAACGAGCTCACGATAACTCGAAGTTTAGGTTCAGGTTTGACTCGATTCAAACAAGAACGGTTTTAGACGACAGACTCACGATAATCTGAAGTTAACCAAGGATAAACAACGAGCTCACGATAACTCGAAGTCTAGGTTCAGGTTTGACTCGATTCCAACAAGAACGGTTTTAGACGACAGACTCACGATAATCTGAAGTTAACAAAGCATAAACAATGAGCTCACGATAACTCGAAGTCTAGGTTCAGGTTTGACTCGATTCAAACAAGAACGGTTTTAAGCGACAGACTCACGATAATCTGAAGTTAACAAAGGATAAACAACGAGCTCATGATAACTCGAAGTTTAGGTTCATGTTTGACTCAATTCAAACAAGAACGGTTTTAAATGACAGACTCACGATAATCATAAGTAAACAAAAAATAAACAACGAGCTCACGATAACTCGAAGTTTAGGTTCGGGTTTGACTCGATTCAAACAAGAACGGTTTTAGACGACAGACTCACGATAATCTGAAGTTAACCAAGGATAAACAACGAGCTCACGATAACTCGAAGTCTAGGTTCAGGTTTGACTCGATTCCAACAAGAACGGTTTTAGACGACAGACTCACGATAATCTGAAGTTAACAAAGCATAAACAATGAGCTCACGATAACTCGAAGTCTAGGTTCAGGTTTGACTCGATTCAAACAAGAACGGTTTTAAGCGACAGACTCACGATAATCTGAAGTTAACAAAGGATAAACAACGAGCTCATGATAACTCGAAGTTTAGGTTCATGTTTGACTCAATTCAAACAAGAACGGTTTTAAATGACAGACTCACGATAATCATAAGTAAACAAAAAATAAACAACGAGCTCACGATAACTCGAAGTTTAGGTTCGGGTTTGACTCGATTCAAACAAGAACGGTTTTAGACGACAGACTCACGATAATCTGAAGTTAACAAAGGATAAACAACTAGCTCATGATAACTCGAAGTTTAGGTTCAGGTTTGACTCGATTCAAACAAGAACGGTTTTAGACGACAGACTCACGATAATCTGAAGTTGACAAAGGATAAACAATGAGCTCACGATAACTCGAAGTTTAGGTTCAGGTTTGACTCGATTCAAACAAGAACGGTTTTAAATGACAGACTCACGATAATCAGAAGTTAACAAAAAATAAACAACGAGCTCACGATAACTCAAAGTTTAGGTTCAGGTTTGACTCGATTCAAACAAGAACGGTTTTAGACGACAGACTCACGATAATCTGAAGTTAACCAAGGATAAACAACGAGCTCACGATAACTCGAAGTCTAGGTTCAGGTTTGACTCGATTCCAACAAGAACGGTTTTAGACGACAGACTCACGATAATCTGAAGTTAACAAAGCATAAACAATGAGCTCACGATAACTCGAAGTCTAGGTTCAGGTTTGACTCGATTCAAACAAGAACGGTTTTAAGCGACAGACTCACGATAATCTGAAGTTAACAAAGGATAAACAACGAGCTCATGATAACTCGAAGTTTAGGTTCATGTTTGACTCAATTCAAACAAGAACGGTTTTAAATGACAGACTCACGATAATCATAAGTAAACAAAAAATAAACAACGAGCTCACGATAACTCGAAGTTTAGGTTCGGGTTTGACTCGATTCAAACAAGAACGGTTTTAAATGACAGACTCACGATAATCAGAAGTTAACAAAAAATAAACAACGAGCTCACGATAACTCGAAGTTTAGGTTCAGGTTTGACTCGATTCAAACAAGAACGGTTTTAGACGACAGACTCACGATAATCTGAAGTTAACCAAGGATAAACAACGAGCTCACGATAACTCGAAGTCTAGGTTCAGGTTTGACTCGATTCCAACAAGAACGGTTTTAGACGACAGACTCACGATAATCTGAAGTTAACAAAGCATAAACAATGAGCTCACGATAACTCGAAGTCTAGGTTCAGGTTTGACTCGATTCAAACAAGAACGGTTTTAAGCGACAGACTCACGATAATCTGAAGTTAACAAAGGATAAACAACGAGCTCATGATAACTCGAAGTTTAGGTTCATGTTTGACTCAATTCAAACAAGAACGGTTTTAAATGACAGACTCACGATAATCATAAGTAAACAAAAAATAAACAACGAGCTCACGATAACTCGAAGTTTAGGTTCGGGTTTGACTCGATTCAAACAAGAACGGTTTTAGACGACAGACTCACGATAATCTGAAGTTAACCAAGGATAAACAACGAGCTCACGATAACTCGAAGTCTAGGTTCAGGTTTGACTCTATTCAAACAAGAACGGTTTTACACGACAGACTCTCGATAATCTGAAGTTAACAAAGGATAAACAACGAGCTCACGATAACTCGAAGTTTAGGTTCAGGTTTGACTCGATTCAAACAAGAACGGTTTTAGATGACAGACTCACGATAATCTGAAGTTAACAAAGGATAAACAACTAGCTCATGATAACTCGAAGTTTAGGTTCAGGTTTGACTCGATTCAAACAAGAACGGTTTTAGACGACAGACTCACGATAATCTGAAGTTGACAAAGGATAAACAATGAGCTCACGATAACTCGAAGTTTAGGTTCAGGTTTGACTCGATTCAAACAAGAACGGTTTTAAATGACAGACTCACGATAATCAGAAGTTAACAAAAAATAAACAACGAGCTCACGATAACTCGAAGTTTAGGTTCAGGTTTGACTCGATTCAAACAAGAACGATTTTAGACGACAGACTCACGATAATCTGAAGTTAACCAAGGATAAACAACGAGCTCACGATAACTCGAAGTCTAGGTTCAGGTTTGACTCGATTCCAACAAGAACGGTTTTAAACGACAAACTCACGATAATCTGAAGTTAACAAAGGATAAACAACGAGCTCACGATAACTCGAAGTCTAGGTTCAGGTTTGACTCGATTCAAACAAGAACGGTTTTAAACGACAGACTCACGATAATCTGAAGTTAACCAAGGATAAACAACGAGCTCACGATAACTCGAAGTCTAGGTTCAGGTTTGACTCTATTCAAACAAGAACGGTTTTACACGACAGACTCTCGATAATCTGAAGTTAACAAAGGATAAACAACGAGCTCACGATAACTCGAAGTTTAGGTTCAGGTTTGACTCGATTCAAACAAGAACGGTTTTAGACGACTGACTCACGATAATCTGAAGTTAACAAAGCATAAACAATGAGCTCACGATAACTCGAAGTCTAGGTTCAGGTTTGACTCTATTCAAACAAGAACGGTTTTACACGACAGACTCTCGATAATCTGAAGTTAACAAAGGATAAACAACGAGCTCACGATAACTCGAAGTTTAGGTTCAGGTTTGACTCTATTCAAACAAGAACGGTTTTAGACGACAGACTCACGATAATCTGAAGTTAACAAAGCATAAACAATGAGCTCACGATAACTCGAAGTCTAGGTTCAGGTTTGACTCGATTCAAACAAGAACGGTTTTAAGCGACAGACTCACGATAATCTGAAGTTAACAAAGGATAAACAACGAGCTCATGATAACTCGAAGTTAAGGTTCATGTTTGACTCAATTCAAACAAGAACGGTTTTAAATGACAGACTCACGATAATCATAAGTAAACAAAAAATAAACAACGAGCTCACGATAACTCGAAGTTTAGGTTCGGGTTTGACTCGATTCAAACAAGAACGGTTTTAGACGACAGACTCACTATAATCTGAAGTTAACCAAGGATAAACAACGAGCTCACGATAACTCGAAGTCTAGGTTCAGGTTTGACTCGATTCCAACAAGAACGGTTTTAAACGACAAACTCACGATAATCTGAAGTTAACAAAGGATAAACAACGAGCTCACGATAACTCGAAGTCTAGGTTCAGGTTTGACTCGATTCAAACAAGAACGGTTTTAAACGACAGACTCACGATAATCTGAAGTTAACCAAGGATAAACAACGAGCTCACGATAACTCGAAGTCTAGGTTCAGGTTTGACTCTATTCAAACAAGAACGGTTTTACACGACATACTCTCGATAATCTGAAGTTAACAAAGGATAAACAACGAGCTCACGATAACTCGAAGTTTAGGTTCAGGTTTGACTCGATTCAAACAAGAACGGTTTTAGACGACAGACTCACGATAATCTAAAGTTAACAAAGCATAAACAATGAGCTCACGATAACTCGAAGTCTAGGTTCAGGTTTGACTTGATTCAAACAAGAACGGTTTTAAGCGACAGACTCACGATAATCTGAAGTTAACAAAGGATAAACAACGAGCTCATGATAACTCGAAGTTAAGGTTCATGTTTGACTCAATTCAAACAAGAACGGTTTTAAATGACAGACTCACGATAATCATAAGTAAACAAAAAATAAACAACGAGCTCACGATAACTCGAAGTTTAGGTTCGGGTTTGACTCGATTCAAACAAGAACGGTTTTAGACGACAGACTCACTATAATCTGAAGTTAACCAAGGATAAACAACGAGCTCACGATAACTCGAAGTCTAGGTTCAGGTTTGACTCGATTCCAACAAGAACGGTTTTAAACGACAAACTCACGATAATCTGAAGTTAACAAAGGATAAACAACGAGCTCACGATAACTCGAAGTCTAGGTTCAGGTTTGACTCGATTCAAACAAGAACGGTTTTAAACGACAGACTCACGATAATCTGAAGTTAACCAAGGATAAACAACGAGCTCACGATAACTCGAAGTCTAGGTTCAGGTTTGACTCTATTCAAACAAGAACGGTTTTACACGACATACTCTCGATAATCTGAAGTTAACAAAGGATAAACAACGAGCTCACGATAACTCGAAGTTTAGGTTCAGGTTTGACTCGATTCAAACAAGAACGGTTTTAGACGACAGACTCACGATAATCTAAAGTTAACAAAGCATAAACAATGAGCTCACGATAACTCGAAGTCTAGGTTCAGGTTTGACTCGATTCAAACAAGAACGGTTTTAAGCGACAGACTCACGATAATCTGAAGTTAACAAAGGATAAACAACGAGCTCATGATAACTCGAAGTTTAGGTTCATGTTTGACTCAATTCAAACAAGAACGGTTTTAAATGACAGACTCACGATAATCATAAGTAAACAAAAAATAAACAACGAGCTCACGATAACTCGAAGTTTAGGTTCGGGTTTGACTCGATTCAAACAAGAACGGTTTTAGACGACAGACTCACGATAATCTGAAGTTAACCAAGGATAAACAATGAGCTCACGATAACTCGAAGTCTAGGTTCAGGTTTGACTCTATTCAAACAAGAACGGTTTTAGACGACAGACTCACTATAATCTGAAGTTAACCAAGGATAAACAACGAGCTCACGATAACTCGAAGTCTAGGTTCAGGTTTGACTCGATTCCAACAAGAACGGTTTTAAACGACAAACTCACGATAATCTGAAGTTAACAAAGGATAAACAACGAGCTCACGATAACTCGAAGTCTAGGTTCAGGTTTGACTCGATTCAAACAAGAACGGTTTTAAACGACAGACTCACGATAATCTGAAGTTAACCAAGGATAAACAACGAGCTCACGATAACTCGAAGTCTAGGTTCAGGTTTGACTCTATTCAAACAAGAACGGTTTTACACGACATACTCTCGATAATCTGAAGTTAACAAAGGATAAACAACGAGCTCACGATAACTCGAAGTTTAGGTTCAGGTTTGACTCGATTCAAACAAGAACGGTTTTAGACGACAGACTCACGATAATCTAAAGTTAACAAAGCATAAACAATGAGCTCACGATAACTCGAAGTCTAGGTTCAGGTTTGACTTGATTCAAACAAGAACGGTTTTAAGCGACAGACTCACGATAATCTGAAGTTAACAAAGGATAAACAACGAGCTCATGATAACTCGAAGTTAAGGTTCATGTTTGACTCAATTCAAACAAGAACGGTTTTAAATGACAGACTCACGATAATCATAAGTAAACAAAAAATAAACAACGAGCTCACGATAACTCGAAGTTTAGGTTCGGGTTTGACTCGATTCAAACAAGAACGGTTTTAGACGACAGACTCACTATAATCTGAAGTTAACCAAGGATAAACAACGAGCTCACGATAACTCGAAGTCTAGGTTCAGGTTTGACTCGATTCCAACAAGAACGGTTTTAAACGACAAACTCACGATAATCTGAAGTTAACAAAGGATAAACAACGAGCTCACGATAACTCGAAGTCTAGGTTCAGGTTTGACTCGATTCAAACAAGAACGGTTTTAAACGACAGACTCACGATAATCTGAAGTTAACCAAGGATAAACAACGAGCTCACGATAACTCGAAGTCTAGGTTCAGGTTTGACTCTATTCAAACAAGAACGGTTTTACACGACATACTCTCGATAATCTGAAGTTAACAAAGGATAAACAACGAGCTCACGATAACTCGAAGTTTAGGTTCAGGTTTGACTCGATTCAAACAAGAACGGTTTTAGACGACAGACTCACGATAATCTAAAGTTAACAAAGCATAAACAATGAGCTCACGATAACTCGAAGTCTAGGTTCAGGTTTGACTCGATTCAAACAAGAACGGTTTTAAGCGACAGACTCACGATAATCTGAAGTTAACAAAGGATAAACAACGAGCTCATGATAACTCGAAGTTTAGGTTCATGTTTGACTCAATTCAAACAAGAACGGTTTTAAATGACAGACTCACGATAATCATAAGTAAACAAAAAATAAACAACGAGCTCACGATAACTCGAAGTTTAGGTTCGGGTTTGACTCGATTCAAACAAGAACGGTTTTAGACGACAGACTCACGATAATCTGAAGTTAACCAAGGATAAACAATGAGCTCACGATAACTCGAAGTCTAGGTTCAGGTTTGACTCTATTCAAACAAGAACGGTTTTACACGACAGACTCTCGATAATCTGAAGTTAACAAAGGATAAACAACGAGCTCACGATAACTCGAAGTTTAGGTTCAGGTTTGACTCAATTCAAACAAGAACGGTTTTAGACGACAGACTCACGATAATCTGAAGTTAACAAAGGATAAACAACTAGCTCATGATAACTCGAAGTTTAGGTTCAGGTTTGACTCGATTCAAACAAGAACGGTTTTAGACGACAGACTCACGATAATCTGAAGTTGACAAAGGATAAACAATGAGCTCACGATAACTCGAAGTTTAGGTTCAGGTTTGACTCGATTCAAACAAGAACGGTTTTAAATGACAGACTCACGATAATCAGAAGTTAACAAAAAATAAACAACGAGCTCACGATAACTCGAAGTTTAGGTTCAGGTTTGACTCGATTCAAACAAGAACGGTTTTAGACGACAGACTCACGATAATCTGAAGTTAACCAAGGATAAACAACGAGCTCACGATAACTCGAAGTCTAGGTTCAGGTTTGAATCGATTCCAACAAGAACGGTTTTAAACGAAACTCACGATAATCTGAAGTTAACAAAGGATAAACAACGAGCTCACGATAACTCGAAGTCTAGGTTCAGGTTTGACTCGATTCAAACAAGAACGGTTTTAAACGACAGACTCACGATAATCTGAAGTTAACCAAGGATAAACAACGAGCTCACGATAACTCGAAGTCTAGGTTCAGGTTTGACTCTATTCAAACAAGAACGGTTTTACACGACAGACTCTCGATAATCTGAAGTTAACAAAGGATAAACAACGAGCTCACGATAACTCGAAGTTTAGGTTCAGGTTTGACTCGATTCAAACAAGAACGGTTTTAGACGACAGACTCACGATAATCTGAAGTTAACAAAGCATAAACAATGAGCTCACGATAACTCGAAGTCTAGGTTCAGGTTTGACTCTATTCAAACAAGAACGGTTTTACACGACAGACTCTCGATAATCTGAAGTTAACAAAGGATAAACAACGAGCTCACGATAACTCGAAGTTTAGGTTCAGGTTTGACTCTATTCAAACAAGAACGGTTTTAGACGACAGACTCACGATAATCTGAAGTTAACAAAGCATAAACAATGAGCTCACGATAACTCGAAGTCTAGGTTCAGGTTTGACTCGATTCAAACAAGAACGGTTTTAAGCGACAGACTCACGATAATCTGAAGTTAACAAAGGATAAACAACGAGCTCATGATAACTCGAAGTTTAGGTTCATGTTTGACTCAATTCAAACAAGAACGGTTTTAAATGACAGACTCACGATAATCATAAGTAAACAAAAAATAAACAACGAGCTCACGATAACTCGAAGTTTAGGTTCGGGTTTGACTCGATTCAAACAAGAACGGTTTTAGACGACAGACTCACTATAATCTGAAGTTAACCAAGGATAAACAACGAGCTCACGATAACTCGAAGTCTAGGTTCAGGTTTGACTCTATTCAAACAAGAACGGTTTTACACGACAGACTCTCGATAATCTGAAGTTAACAAAGGATAAACAACGAGCTCACGATAACTCGAAGTTTAGGTTCAGGTTTGACTCGATTCAAACAAGAACGGTTTTAGACGACAGACTCACGATAATCTGAAGTTAACAAAGGATAAACAACTAGCTCATGATAACTCGAAGTTTAGGTTCAGGTTTGACTCGATTCAAACAAGAACGGTTTTAGACGACAGACTCACGATAATCTGAAGTTGACAAAGGATAAACAATGAGCTCACGATAACTGGAAGTTTAGGTTCAGGTTTGACTCGATTCAAACAAGAACGGTTTTAAATGACAGACTCACGATAATCAGAAGTTAACAAAAAATAAACAACGAGCTCACGATAACTCGAAGTTTAGGTTCAGGTTTGACTCGATTCAAACAAGAACGGTTTTAGACGACAGACTCACGATAATCTGAAGTTAACCAAGGATAAACAACGAGCTCACGATAACTCGAAGTCTAGGTTCAGGTTTGACTCGATTCCAACAAGAACGGTTTTAAACGACAAACTCACGATAATCTGAAGTTAACAAAGGATAAACAACGAGCTCACGATAACTCGAAGTCTAGGTTCAGGTTTGACTCGATTCAAACAAGAACGGTTTTAAACGACAGACTCACGATAATCTGAAGTTAACCAAGGATAAACAACGAGCTCACGATAACTCGAAGTCTAGGTTCAGGTTTGACTCTATTCAAACAAGAACGGTTTTACACGACATACTCTCGATAATCTGAAGTTAACAAAGGATAAACAACGAGCTCACGATAACTCGAAGTTTAGGTTCAGGTTTGACTCGATTCAAACAAGAACGGTTTTAGACGACAGACTCACGATAATCTAAAGTTAACAAAGCATAAACAATGAGCTCACGATAACTCGAAGTCTAGGTTCAGGTTTGACTCGATTCAAACAAGAACGGTTTTAAGCGACAGACTCACGATAATCTGAAGTTAACAAAGGATAAACAACGAGCTCATGATAACTCGAAGTTTAGGTTCATGTTTGACTCAATTCAAACAAGAACGGTTTTAAATGACAGACTCACGATAATCATAAGTAAACAAAAAATAAACAACGAGCTCACGATAACTCGAAGTTTAGGTTCGGGTTTGACTCGATTCAAACAAGAACGGTTTTAGACGACAGACTCACGATAATCTGAAGTTAACCAAGGATAAACAACGAGCTCACGATAACTCGAAGTCTAGGTTCAGGTTTGACTCTATTCAAACAAGAACGGTTTTACACGACAGACTCTCGATAATCTGAAGTTAACAAAGGATAAACAACGAGCTCACGATAACTCGAAGTTTAGGTTCAGGTTTGACTCGATTCAAACAAGAACGGTTTTAGACGACAGACTCACGATAATCTGAAGTTAACAAAGGATAAACAACTAGCTCATGATAACTCGAAGTTTAGGTTCAGGTTTGACTCGATTCAAACAAGAACGGTTTTAGACGACAGACTCACGATAATCTGAAGTTGACAAAGGATAAACAATGAGCTCACGATAACTCGAAGTTTAGGTTCAGGTTTGACTCGATTCAAACAAGAACGGTTTTAAATGACAGACTCACGATAATCAGAAGTTAACAAAAAATAAACAACGAGCTCACGATAACTCGAAGTTTAGGTTCAGGTTTGACTCGATTCAAACAAGAACGGTTTTAGACGACAGACTCACGATAATCTGAAGTTAACCAAGGATAAACAACGAGCTCACGATAACTCGAAGTTTAGGTTCAGGTTTGACTCGATTCCAACAAGAACGGTTTTAAACGACAAACTCACGATAATCTGAAGTTAACAAAGGATAAACAACGAGCTCACGATAACTCGAAGTCTAGGTTCAGGTTTGACTCGATTCAAACAAGAACGGTTTTAAACGACAGACTCACGATAATCTGAAGTTAACCAAGGATAAACAACGAGCTCACGATAACTCGAAGTCTAGGTTCAGGTTTGACTCTATTCAAACAAGAACGGTTTTACACGACAGACTCTCGATAATCTGAAGTTAACAAAGGATAAACAACGAGCTCACGATAACTCGAAGTTTAGGTTCAGGTTTGACTCGATTCAAACAAGAACGGTTTTAGACGACAGACTCACGATAATCTGAAGTTAACAAAGCATAAACAATGAGCTCACGATAACTCGAAGTCTAGGTTCAGGTTTGACTCGATTCAAACAAGAACGGTTTTAAGCGACAGACTCACGATAATCTGAAGTTAACAAAGGATAAACAACGAGCTCATGATAACTCGAAGTTTAGGTTCATGTTTGACTCAATTCAAACAAGAACGGTTTTAAATGACAGACTCACGATAATCATAAGTAAACAAAAAATAAACAACGAGCTCACGATAACTCGAAGTTTAGGTTCGGGTTTGACTCGATTCAAACAAGAACGGTTTTAGACGACAGACTCACGATAATCTGAAGTTAAGAAAGGATAAACAACGAGCTCACGATAACTCGAAGTCTAGGTTCAGGTTTGACTCTATTCAAACAAGAACGGTTTTACACGACAGACTCTCGATAATCTGAAGTTAACAAAGGATAAACAACGAGCTCACGATAACTCGAAGTTTAGGTTCAGGTTTGACTCGATTCAAACAAGAACGGTTTTAGACGACAGACTCACGATAATCTGAAGTTAACAAAGGATAAACAACTAGCTCATGATAACTCGAAGTTTAGGTTCAGGTTTGACTCGATTCAAACAAGAACGGTTTTAGACGACAGACTCACGATAATCTGAAGTTGACAAAGGATAAACAATGAGCTCACGATAACTCGAGGTTTAGGTTCAGGTTTCACTCGATTCAAACAAGAACGGTTTTAAATGACAGACTCACGATAATCAGAAGTTAACAAAAAATAAACAACGAGCTCACGATAACTCGTAGTTTAGGTTCAGGTTTGACTCGATTCAAACAAGAACGATTTTAGACGACAGACTCACGATAATCTGAAGTTAACCAAGGATAAACAACGAGCTCACGATAACTCGAAGTCTAGGTTCAGGTTTGACTCGATTCCAACAAGAACGGTTTTAAACGACAAACTCACGATAATCTGAAGTTAACAAAGGATAAACAACGAGCTCACGATAACTCGAAGTCTAGGTTCAGGTTTGACTCGATTCAAACAAGAACGGTTTTAAACGACAGACTCACGATAATCTGAAGTTAACCAAGGATAAACAACGAGCTCACGATAACTCGAAGTCTAGGTTCAGGTTTGACTCTATTCAAACAAGAACGGTTTTACACGACAGACTCTCGATAATCTGAAGTTAACAAAGGATAAACAACGAGCTCACGATAACTCGAAGTTTAGGTTCAGGTTTGACTCGATTCAAACAAGAACGGTTTTAGACGACAGACTCACGATAATCTGAAGTTAACAAAGCATAAACAATGAGCTCACGATAACTCGAAGTCTAGGTTCAGGTTTGACTCGATTCAAACAAGAACGGTTTTAAGCGACAGACTCACGATAATCTGAAGTTAACAAAGGATAAACAACGAGCTCATGATAACTCGAAGTTTAGGTTCATGTTTGACTCAATTCAAACAAGAACGGTTTTAAATGACAGACTCACGATAATCATAAGTAAACAAAAAATAAACAACGAGCTCACGATAACTCGAAGTTTAGGTTCGGGTTTGACTCGATTCAAACAAGAACGGTTTTAGACGACAGACTCACGATAATCTGAAGTTAAGAAAGGATAAACAACGAGCTCACGATAACTCGAAGTCTAGGTTCAGGTTTGACTCTATTCAAACAAGAACGGTTTTACACGACAGACTCTCGATAATCTGAAGTTAACAAAGGATAAACAACGAGCTCATGATAACTCGAAGTTTAGGTTCAGGTTTGACTCGATTCAAACAAGAACGGTTTTAGACGACAGACTCACGATAATCTGAAGTTAACAAAGGATAAACAACTAGCTCATGATAACTCGAAGTTTAGGTTCAGGTTTGACTCGATTCAAACAAGAACGGTTTTAGACGACAGACTCACGATAATCTGAAGTTGACAAAGGATAAACAATGAGCTCACGATAACTCGAGGTTTAGGTTCAGGTTTGACTCGATTCAAACAAGAACGGTTTTAAATGACAGACTCACGATAATCAGAAGTTAACAAAAAATAAACAACGAGCTCACGATAACTCGTAGTTTAGGTTCAGGTTTGACTCGATTCAAACAAGAACGGTTTTAGACGACAGACTCACGATAATCTGAAGTTAACCAAGGATAAACAACGAGCTCACGATAACTCGAAGTCTAGGTTCAGGTTTGACTCGATTCCAACAAGAACGGTTTTAAACGACAAACTCACGATAATCTGAAGTTAACAAAGGATAAACAACGAGCTCACGATAACTCGAAGTCTAGGTTCAGGTTTGACTCGATTCAAACAAGAACGGTTTTAAACGACAGACTCACGATAATCTGAAGTTAACCAAGGATAAACAACGAGCTCACGATAACTCGAAGTCTAGGTTCAGGTTTGACTCTATTCAAACAAGAACGGTTTTACACGACAGACTCTCGATAATCTGAAGTTAACAAAGGATAAACAACGAGCTCACGATAACTCGAAGTTTAGGTTCAGGTTTGACTCGATTCAAACAAGAACGGTTTTAGACGACAAACTCACGATAATCTGAAGTTAACAAAGCATAAACAATGAGCTCACGATAACTCGAAGTCTAGGTTCAGGTTTGACTCGATTCAAACAAGAACGGTTTTAAGCGACAGACTCACGATAATCTGAAGTTAACAAAGGATAAACAACGAGCTCATGATAACTCGAAGTTTAGGTTCATGTTTGACTCAATTCAAACAAGAACGGTTTTAAATGACAGACTCACGATAATCATAAGTAAACAAAAAATAAACAACGAGCTCACGATAACTCGAAGTTTAGGTTCGGGTTTGACTCGATTCAAACAAGAACGGTTTTAGACGACAGACTCACGATAATCTGAAGTTAAGAAAGGATAAACAACGAGCTCACGATAACTCGAAGTCTAGGTTCAGGTTTGACTCTATTCAAACAAGAACGGTTTTACACGACAGACTCTCGATAATCTGAAGTTAACAAAGGATAAACAACGAGCTCACGATAACTCGAAGTTTAGGTTCAGGTTTGACTCGATTCAAACAAGAACGGTTTTAGACGACAGACTCACGATAATCTGAAGTTAACAAAGGATAAACAACTAGCTCATGATAACTCGAAGTTTAGGTTCAGGTTTGACTCGATTCAAACAAGAACGGTTTTAGACGACAGACTCACGATAATCTGAAGTTGACAAAGGATAAACAATGAGCTCACGATAACTCGAGGTTTAGGTTCAGGTTTGACTCGATTCAAACAAGAACGGTTTTAAATGACAGACTCACGATAATCAGAAGTTAACAAAAAATAAACAACGAGCTCACGATAACTCGTAGTTTAGGTTCAGGTTTGACTCGATTCAAACAAGAACGATTTTAGACGACAGACTCACGATAATCTGAAGTTAACCAAGGATAAACAACGAGCTCACGATAACTCGAAGTCTAGGTTCAGGTTTGACTCGATTCCAACAAGAACGGTTTTAAACGACAAACTCACGATAATCTGAAGTTAACAAAGGATAAACAACGAGCTCACGATAACTCGAAGTCTAGGTTCAGGTTTGACTCGATTCAAACAAGAACGGTTTTAAACGACAGACTCACGATAATCTGAAGTTAACCAAGGATAAACAACGAGCTCACGATAACTCGAAGTCTAGGTTCAGGTTTGACTCTATTCAAACAAGAACGGTTTTAAGCGACAGACTCACGATAATCTGAAGTTAACAAAGGATAAACAACGAGCTCATGATAACTCGAAGTTTAGGTTCATGTTTGACTCAATTCAAACAAGAACGGTTTTAAATGACAGACTCACGATAATCATAAGTAAACAAAAAATAAACAACGAGCTCACGATAACTCGAAGTTTAGGTTCGGGTTTGACTCGATTCAAACAAGAACGGTTTTAGACGACAGACTCACGATAATCTGAAGTTAAGAAAGGATAAACAACGAGCTCACGATAACTCGAAGTCTAGGTTCAGGTTTGACTCTATTCAAACAAGAACGGTTTTACACGACAGACTCTCGATAATCTGAAGTTAACAAAGGATAAACAACGAGCTCACGATAACTCGAAGTTTAGGTTCAGGTTTGACTCGATTCAAACAAGAACGGTTTTAGACGACAGACTCACGATAATCTGAAGTTAACAAAGGATAAACAACTAGCTCATGATAACTCGAAGTTTAGGTTCAGGTTTGACTCGATTCAAACAAGAACGGTTTTAGACGACAGACTCACGATAATCTGAAGTTGACAAAGGATAAACAATGAGCTCACGATAACTCGAGGTTTAGGTTCAGGTTTGACTCGATTCAAACAAGAACGGTTTTAAATGACAGACTCACGATAATCAGAAGTTAACAAAAAATAAACAACGAGCTCACGATAACTCGTAGTTTAGGTTCAGGTTTGACTCGATTCAAACAAGAACGATTTTAGACGACAGACTCACGATAATCTGAAGTTAACCAAGGATAAACAACGAGCTCACGATAACTCGAAGTCTAGGTTCAGGTTTGACTCGATTCCAACAAGAACGGTTTTAAACGACAAACTCACGATAATCTGAAGTTAACAAAGGATAAACAACGAGCTCACGATAACTCGAAGTCTAGGTTCAGGTTTGACTCGATTCAAACAAGAACGGTTTTAAACGACAGACTCACGATAATCTGAAGTTAACCAAGGATAAACAACGAGCTCACGATAACTCGAAGTCTAGGTTCAGGTTTGACTCTATTCAAACAAGAACGGTTTTACACGACAGACTCTCGATAATCTGAAGTTAACAAAGGATAAACAACGAGCTCACGATAACTCGAAGTTTAGGTTCAGGTTTGACTCGATTCAAACAAGAACGGTTTTAGACGACAGACTCACGATAATCTGAAGTTAACAAAGCATAAACAATGAGCTCACGATAACTCGAAGTCTAGGTTCAGGTTTGACTCGATTCAAACAAGAACGGTTTTAAGCGACAGACTCACGATAATCTGAAGTTAACAAAGGATAAACAACGAGCTCATGATAACTCGAAGTTTAGGTTCATGTTTGACTCAATTCAAACAAGAACGGTTTTAAATGACAGACTCACGATAATCATAAGTAAACAAAAAATAAACAACGAGCTCACGATAACTCGAAGTTTAGGTTCGGGTTTGACTCGATTCAAACAAGAACGGTTTTAGACGACAGACTCACGATAATCTGAAGTTAAGAAAGGATAAACAACGAGCTCACGATAACTCGAAGTCTAGGTTCAGGTTTGACTCTATTCAAACAAGAACGGTTTTACACGACAGACTCTCGATAATCTGAAGTTAACAAAGGATAAACAACGAGCTCACGATAACTCGAAGTTTAGGTTCAGGTTTGACTCGATTCA
Organism: Lathyrus tuberosus; assembly: GCA_022829125.1. Classification (NCBI taxonomy): domain Eukaryota; kingdom Viridiplantae; phylum Streptophyta; class Magnoliopsida; order Fabales; family Fabaceae; genus Lathyrus; species Lathyrus tuberosus. The sequence continues at coordinate 12,482,534 of JALAZF010000117.1, forward strand.
AACAAGAACGGTTTTAGACGACAGACTCACGATAATCTGAAGTTAACAAAGGATAAACAACTAGCTCATGATAACTCGAAGTTTAGGTTCAGGTTTGACTCGATTCAAACAAGAACGGTTTTAGACGACAGACTCACGATAATCTGAAGTTGACAAAGGATAAACAATGAGCTCACGATAACTCGAGGTTTAGGTTCAGGTTTGACTCGATTCAAACAAGAACGGTTTTAAATGACAGACTCACGATAATCAGAAGTTAACAAAAAATAAACAACGAGCTCACGATAACTCGTAGTTTAGGTTCAGGTTTGACTCGATTCAAACAAGAACGATTTTAGACGACAGACTCACGATAATCTGAAGTTAACCAAGGATAAACAACGAGCTCACGATAACTCGAAGTCTAGGTTCAGGTTTGACTCGATTCCAACAAGAACGGTTTTAAACGACAAACTCACGATAATCTGAAGTTAACAAAGGATAAACAACGAGCTCACGATAACTCGAAGTCTAGGTTCAGGTTTGACTCGATTCAAACAAGAACGGTTTTAAACGACAGACTCACGATAATCTGAAGTTAACCAAGGATAAACAACGAGCTCACGATAACTCGAAGTCTAGGTTCAGGTTTGACTCTATTCAAACAAGAACGGTTTTACACGACAGACTCTCGATAATCTGAAGTTAACAAAGGATAAACAACGAGCTCACGATAACTCGAAGTTTAGGTTCAGGTTTGACTCGATTCAAACAAGAACGGTTTTAGACGACAGACTCACGATAATCTGAAGTTAACAAAGCATAAACAATGAGCTCACGATAACTCGAAGTCTAGGTTCAGGTTTGACTCGATTCAAACAAGAACGGTTTTAAGCGACAGACTCACGATAATCTGAAGTTAACAAAGGATAAACAACGAGCTCATGATAACTCGAAGTTTAGGTTCATGTTTGACTCAATTCAAACAAGAACGGTTTTAAATGACAGACTCACGATAATCATAAGTAAACAAAAAATAAACAACGAGCTCACGATAACTCGAAGTTTAGGTTCGGGTTTGACTCGATTCAAACAAGAACGGTTTTAGACGACAGACTCACGATAATCTGAAGTTAAGAAAGGATAAACAACGAGCTCACGATAACTCGAAGTCTAGGTTCAGGTTTGACCCTATTCAAACAAGAACGGTTTTACACGACAGACTCTCGATAATCTGAAGTTAACAAAGGATAAACAACGAGCTCATGATAACTCGAAGTTTAGGTTCAGGTTTGACTCGATTCAAACAAGAACGGTTTTAGACGACAGACTCACGATAATCTGAAGTTAACAAAGGATAAACAACTAGCTCATGATAACTCGAAGTTTAGGTTCAGGTTTGACTCGATTCAAACAAGAACGGTTTTAGACGACAGACTCACGATAATCTGAAGTTGACAAAGGATAAACAATGAGCTCACGATAACTCGAGGTTTAGGTTCAGGTTTGACTCGATTCAAACAAGAACGGTTTTAAATGACAGACTCACGATAATCAGAAGTTAACAAAAAATAAACAACGAGCTCACGATAACTCGTAGTTTAGGTTCAGGTTTGACTCGATTCAAACAAGAACGGTTTTAGACGACAGACTCACGATAATCTGAAGTTAACCAAGGATAAACAACGAGCTCACGATAACTCGAAGTCTAGGTTCAGGTTTGACTCGATTCCAACAAGAACGGTTTTAAACGACAAACTCACGATAATCTGAAGTTAACAAAGGATAAACAACGAGCTCACGATAACTCGAAGTCTAGGTTCAGGTTTGACTCGATTCAAACAAGAACGGTTTTAAACGACAGACTCACGATAATCTGAAGTTAACCAAGGATAAACAACGAGCTCACGATAACTCGAAGTCTAGGTTCAGGTTTGACTCTATTCAAACAAGAACGGTTTTACACGACAGACTCTCGATAATCTGAAGTTAACAAAGGATAAACAACGAGCTCACGATAACTCGAAGTTTAGGTTCAGGTTTGACTCGATTCAAACAAGAACGGTTTTAGACGACAAACTCACGATAATCTGAAGTTAACAAAGCATAAACAATGAGCTCACGATAACTCGAAGTCTAGGTTCAGGTTTGACTCGATTCAAACAAGAACGGTTTTAAGCGACAGACTCACGATAATCTGAAGTTAACAAAGGATAAACAACGAGCTCATGATAACTCGAAGTTTAGGTTCATGTTTGACTCAATTCAAACAAGAACGGTTTTAAATGACAGACTCACGATAATCATAAGTAAACAAAAAATAAACAACGAGCTCACGATAACTCGAAGTTTAGGTTCGGGTTTGACTCGATTCAAACAAGAACGGTTTTAGACGACAGACTCACGATAATCTGAAGTTAAGAAAGGATAAACAACGAGCTCACGATAACTCGAAGTCTAGGTTCAGGTTTGACTCTATTCAAACAAGAACGGTTTTACACGACAGACTCTCGATAATCTGAAGTTAACAAAGGATAAACAACGAGCTCACGATAACTCGAAGTTTAGGTTCAGGTTTGACTCGATTCAAACAAGAACGGTTTTAGACGACAGACTCACGATAATCTGAAGTTAACAAAGGATAAACAACTAGCTCATGATAACTCGAAGTTTAGGTTCAGGTTTGACTCGATTCAAACAAGAACGGTTTTAGACGACAGACTCACGATAATCTGAAGTTGACAAAGGATAAACAATGAGCTCACGATAACTCGAAGTTTAGGTTCAGGTTTGACTCGATTCAAACAAGAACGGTTTTAAATGACAGACTCACGATAATCAGAAGTTAACAAAAAATAAACAACGAGCTCACGATAACTCGAAGTTTAGGTTCAGGTTTGACTCGATTCAAACAAGAACGATTTTAGACGACAGACTCACGATAATCTGAAGTTAACCAAGGATAAACAACGAGCTCACGATAACTCGAAGTCTAGGTTCAGGTTTGACTCGATTCCAACAAGAACGGTTTTAAACGACAAACTCACGATAATCTGAAGTTAACAAAGGATAAACAACGAGCTCACGATAACTCGAAGTCTAGGTTCAGGTTTGACTCGATTCAAACAAGAACGGTTTTAAACGACAGACTCACGATAATCTGAAGTTAACCAAGGATAAACAACGAGCTCACGATAACTCGAAGTCTAGGTTCAGGTTTGACTCTATTCAAACAAGAACGGTTTTACACGACAGACTCTCGATAATCTGAAGTTAACAAAGGATAAACAACGAGCTCACGATAACTCGAAGTTTAGGTTCAGGTTTGACTCGATTCAAACAAGAACGGTTTTAGACGACTGACTCACGATAATCTGAAGTTAACAAAGCATAAACAATGAGCTCACGATAACTCGAAGTCTAGGTTCAGGTTTGACTCTATTCAAACAAGAACGGTTTTACACGACAGACTCTCGATAATCTGAAGTTAACAAAGGATAAACAACGAGCTCACGATAACTCGAAGTTTAGGTTCAGGTTTGACTCTATTCAAACAAGAACGGTTTTAGACGACAGACTCACGATAATCTGAAGTTAACAAAGCATAAACAATGAGCTCACGATAACTCGAAGTCTAGGTTCAGGTTTGACTCGATTCAAACAAGAACGGTTTTAAGCGACAGACTCACGATAATCTGAAGTTAACAAAGGATAAACAACGAGCTCATGATAACTCGAAGTTAAGGTTCATGTTTGACTCAATTCAAACAAGAACGGTTTTAAATGACAGACTCACGATAATCATAAGTAAACAAAAAATAAACAACGAGCTCACGATAACTCGAAGTTTAGGTTCGGGTTTGACTCGATTCAAACAAGAACGGTTTTAGACGACAGACTCACTATAATCTGAAGTTAACCAAGGATAAACAACGAGCTCACGATAACTCGAAGTCTAGGTTCAGGTTTGACTCGATTCCAACAAGAACGGTTTTAAACGACAAACTCACGATAATCTGAAGTTAACAAAGGATAAACAACGAGCTCACGATAACTCGAAGTCTAGGTTCAGGTTTGACTCGATTCAAACAAGAACGGTTTTAAACGACAGACTCACGATAATCTGAAGTTAACCAAGGATAAACAACGAGCTCACGATAACTCGAAGTCTAGGTTCAGGTTTGACTCTATTCAAACAAGAACGGTTTTACACGACATACTCTCGATAATCTGAAGTTAACAAAGGATAAACAACGAGCTCACGATAACTCGAAGTTTAGGTTCAGGTTTGACTCGATTCAAACAAGAACGGTTTTAGACGACAGACTCACGATAATCTAAAGTTAACAAAGCATAAACAATGAGCTCACGATAACTCGAAGTCTAGGTTCAGGTTTGACTTGATTCAAACAAGAACGGTTTTAAGCGACAGACTCACGATAATCTGAAGTTAACAAAGGATAAACAACGAGCTCATGATAACTCGAAGTTAAGGTTCATGTTTGACTCAATTCAAACAAGAACGGTTTTAAATGACAGACTCACGATAATCATAAGTAAACAAAAAATAAACAACGAGCTCACGATAACTCGAAGTTTAGGTTCGGGTTTGACTCGATTCAAACAAGAACGGTTTTAGACGACAGACTCACTATAATCTGAAGTTAACCAAGGATAAACAACGAGCTCACGATAACTCGAAGTCTAGGTTCAGGTTTGACTCGATTCCAACAAGAACGGTTTTAAACGACAAACTCACGATAATCTGAAGTTAACAAAGGATAAACAACGAGCTCACGATAACTCGAAGTCTAGGTTCAGGTTTGACTCGATTCAAACAAGAACGGTTTTAAACGACAGACTCACGATAATCTGAAGTTAACCAAGGATAAACAACGAGCTCACGATAACTCGAAGTCTAGGTTCAGGTTTGACTCTATTCAAACAAGAACGGTTTTACACGACATACTCTCGATAATCTGAAGTTAACAAAGGATAAACAACGAGCTCACGATAACTCGAAGTTTAGGTTCAGGTTTGACTCGATTCAAACAAGAACGGTTTTAGACGACAGACTCACCATAATCTAAAGTTAACAAAGCATAAACAATGAGCTCACGATAACTCGAAGTCTAGGTTCAGGTTTGACTCGATTCAAACAAGAACGGTTTTAAGCGACAGACTCACGATAATCTGAAGTTAACAAAGGATAAACAACGAGCTCATGATAACTCGAAGTTTAGGTTCATGTTTGACTCAATTCAAACAAGAACGGTTTTAAATGACAGACTCACGATAATCATAAGTAAACAAAAAATAAACAACGAGCTCACGATAACTCGAAGTTTAGGTTCGGGTTTGACTCGATTCAAACAAGAACGGTTTTAGACGACAGACTCACGATAATCTGAAGTTAACCAAGGATAAACAACGAGCTCACGATAACTCGAAGTCTAGGTTCAGGTTTGACTCTATTCAAACAAGAACGGTTTTACACGACAGACTCTCGATAATCTGAAGTTAACAAAGGATAAACAACGAGCTCACGATAACTCGAAGTTTAGGTTCAGGTTTGACTCAATTCAAACAAGAACGGTTTTAGACGACAGACTCACGATAATCTGAAGTTAACAAAGGATAAACAACTAGCTCATGATAACTCGAAGTTTAGGTTCAGGTTTGACTCGATTCAAACAAGAACGGTTTTAGACGACAGACTCACGATAATCTGAAGTTGACAAAGGATAAACAATGAGCTCACGATAACTCGAAGTTTAGGTTCAGGTTTGACTCGATTCAAACAAGAACGGTTTTAAATGACAGACTCACGATAATCAGAAGTTAACAAAAAATAAACAACGAGCTCACGATAACTCGAAGTTTAGGTTCAGGTTTGACTCGATTCAAACAAGAACGGTTTTAGACGACAGACTCACGATAATCTGAAGTTAACCAAGGATAAACAACGAGCTCACGATAACTCGAAGTCTAGGTTCAGGTTTGACTCGATTCCAACAAGAACGGTTTTAAACGAAACTCACGATAATCTGAAGTTAACAAAGGATAAACAACGAGCTCACGATAACTCGAAGTCTAGGTTCAGGTTTGACTCGATTCAAACAAGAACGGTTTTAAACGACAGACTCACGATAATCTGAAGTTAACCAAGGATAAACAACGAGCTCACGATAACTCGAAGTCTAGGTTCAGGTTTGACTCTATTCAAACAAGAACGGTTTTACACGACAGACTCTCGATAATCTGAAGTTAACAAAGGATAAACAACGAGCTCACGATAACTCGAAGTTTAGGTTCAGGTTTGACTCGATTCAAACAAGAAAGGTTTTAGACGACAGACTCACGATAATCTGAAGTTAACAAAGCATAAACAATGAGCTCACGATAACTCGAAGTCTAGGTTCAGGTTTGACTCTATTCAAACAAGAACGGTTTTACACGACAGACTCTCGATAATCTGAAGTTAACAAAGGATAAACAACGAGCTCACGATAACTCGAAGTTTAGGTTCAGGTTTGACTCTATTCAAACAAGAACGGTTTTAGACGACAGACTCACGATAATCTGAAGTTAACAAAGCATAAACAATGAGCTCACGATAACTCGAAGTCTAGGTTCAGGTTTGACTCGATTCAAACAAGAATGGTTTTAAGCGACAGACTCACGATAATCTGAAGTTAACAAAGGATAAACAACGAGCTCATGATAACTCGAAGTTTAGGTTCATGTTTGACTCAATTCAAACAAGAACGGTTTTAAATGACAGACTCACGATAATCATAAGTAAACAAAAAATAAACAACGAGCTCACGATAACTCGAAGTTTAGGTTCGGGTTTGACTCGATTCAAACAAGAACGGTTTTAGACGACAGACTCACTATAATCTGAAGTTAACCAAGGATAAACAACGAGCTCACGATAACTCGAAGTCTAGGTTCAGGTTTGACTCTATTCAAACAAGAACGGTTTTACACGACAGACTCTCGATAATCTGAAGTTAACAAAGGATAAACAACGAGCTCACGATAACTCGAAGTTTAGGTTCAGGTTTGACTCGATTCAAACAAGAACGGTTTTAGACGACAGACTCACGATAATCTGAAGTTAACAAAGGATAAACAACTAGCTCATGATAACTCGAAGTTTAGGTTCAGGTTTGACTCGATTCAAACAAGAACGGTTTTAGACGACAGACTCACGATAATCTGAAGTTGACAAAGGATAAACAATGAGCTCACGATAACTGGAAGTTTAGGTTCAGGTTTGACTCGATTCAAACAAGAACGGTTTTAAATGACAGACTCACGATAATCAGAAGTTAACAAAAAATAAACAACGAGCTCACGATAACTCGAAGTTTAGGTTCAGGTTTGACTCGATTCAAACAAGAACGGTTTTAGACGACAGACTCACGATAATCTGAAGTTAACCAAGGATAAACAACGAGCTCACGATAACTCGAAGTCTAGGTTCAGGTTTGACTCGATTCCAACAAGAACGGTTTTAAACGACAAACTCACGATAATCTGAAGTTAACAAAGGATAAACAACGAGCTCACGATAACTCGAAGTCTAGGTTCAGGTTTGACTCGATTCAAACAAGAACGGTTTTAAACGACAGACTCACGATAATCTGAAGTTAACCAAGGATAAACAACGAGCTCACGATAACTCGAAGTCTAGGTTCAGGTTTGACTCTATTCAAACAAGAACGGTTTTACACGACATACTCTCGATAATCTGAAGTTAACAAAGGATAAACAACGAGCTCACGATAACTCGAAGTTTAGGTTCAGGTTTGACTCGATTCAAACAAGAACGGTTTTAGACGACAGACTCACGATAATCTAAAGTTAACAAAGCATAAACAATGAGCTCACGATAACTCGAAGTCTAGGTTCAGGTTTGACTCGATTCAAACAAGAACGGTTTTAAGCGACAGACTCACGATAATCTGAAGTTAACAAAGGATAAACAACGAGCTCATGATAACTCGAAGTTTAGGTTCATGTTTGACTCAATTCAAACAAGAACGGTTTTAAATGACAGACTCACGATAATCATAAGTAAACAAAAAATAAACAACGAGCTCACGATAACTCGAAGTTTAGGTTCGGGTTTGACTCGATTCAAACAAGAACGGTTTTAGACGACAGACTCACGATAATCTGAAGTTAACCAAGGATAAACAACGAGCTCACGATAACTCGAAGTCTAGGTTCAGGTTTGACTCTATTCAAACAAGAACGGTTTTACACGACAGACTCTCGATAATCTGAAGTTAACAAAGGATAAACAACGAGCTCACGATAACTCGAAGTTTAGGTTCAGGTTTGACTCGATTCAAACAAGAACGGTTTTAGACGACAGACTCACGATAATCTGAAGTTAACAAAGGATAAACAACTAGCTCATGAAAACTCGAAGTTTAGGTTCAGGTTTGACTCGATTCAAACAAGAACGGTTTTAGACGACAGACTCACGATAATCTGAAGTTGACAAAGGATAAACAATGAGCTCACGATAACTCGAAGTTTAGGTTCAGGTTTGACTCGATTCAAACAAGAACGGTTTTAAATGACAGACTCACGATAATCAGAAGTTAACAAAAAATAAACAACGAGCTCACGATAACTCGAAGTTTAGGTTCAGGTTTGACTCGATTCAAACAAGAACGGTTTTAGACGACAGACTCACGATAATCTGAAGTTAACCAAGGATAAACAACGAGCTCACGATAACTCGAAGTTTAGGTTCAGGTTTGACTCGATTCCAACAAGAACGGTTTTAAACGACAAACTCACGATAATCTGAAGTTAACAAAGGATAAACAACGAGCTCACGATAACTCGAAGTCTAGGTTCAGGTTTGACTCGATTCAAACAAGAACGGTTTTAAACGACAGACTCACGATAATCTGAAGTTAACCAAGGATAAACAACGAGCTCACGATAACTCGAAGTCTAGGTTCAGGTTTGACTCTATTCAAACAAGAACGGTTTTACACGACAGACTCTCGATAATCTGAAGTTAACAAAGGATAAACAACGAGCTCACGATAACTCGAAGTTTAGGTTCAGGTTTGACTCGATTCAAACAAGAACGGTTTTAGACGACAGACTCACGATAATCTGAAGTTAACAAAGCATAAACAATGAGCTCACGATAACTCGAAGTCTAGGTTCAGGTTTGACTCGATTCAAACAAGAACGGTTTTAAGCGACAGACTCACGATAATCTGAAGTTAACAAAGGATAAACAACGAGCTCATGATAACTCGAAGTTTAGGTTCATGTTTGACTCAATTCAAACAAGAACGGTTTTAAATGACAGACTCACGATAATCATAAGTAAACAAAAAATAAACAACGAGCTCACGATAACTCGAAGTTTAGGTTCGGGTTTGACTCGATTCAAACAAGAACGGTTTTAGACGACAGACTCACGATAATCTGAAGTTGACAAAGGATAAACAATGAGCTCACGATAACTCGAAGTTTAGGTTCAGGTTTGACTCGATTCAAACAAGAACGGTTTTAAATGACAGACTCACGATAATCAGAAGTTAACAAAAAATAAACAACGAGCTCACGATAACTCGAAGTTTAGGTTCAGGTTTGACTCGATTCAAACAAGAACGGTTTTAGACGACAGACTCACGATAATCTGAAGTTAACCAAGGATAAACAACGAGCTCACGATAACTCGAAGTCTAGGTTCAGGTTTGACTCTATTCAAACAAGAACGGTTTTACACGACAGACTCTCGATAATCTGAAGTTAACAAAGGATAAACAACGAGCTCACGATAACTCGAAGTTTAGGTTCAGGTTTGACTCAATTCAAACAAGAACGGTTTTAGACGACAGACTCACGATAATCTGAAGTTAACAAAGGATAAACAACTAGCTCATGATAACTCGAAGTTTAGGTTCAGGTTTGACTCGATTCAAACAAGAACGGTTTTAGACGACAGACTCACGATAATCTGAAGTTGACAAAGGATAAACAATGAGCTCACGATAACTCGAAGTTTAGGTTCAGGTTTGACTCGATTCAAACAAGAACGGTTTTAAATGACAGACTCACGATAATCAGAAGTTAACAAAAAATAAACAACGAGCTCACGATAACTCGAAGTTTAGGTTCAGGTTTGACTCGATTCAAACAAGAACGGTTTTAGACGACAGACTCACGATAATCTGAAGTTAACCAAGGATAAACAACGAGCTCACGATAACTCGAAGTCTAGGTTCAGGTTTGACTCGATTCCAACAAGAACGGTTTTAAACGAAACTCACGATAATCTGAAGTTAACAAAGGATAAACAACGAGCTCACGATAACTCGAAGTCTAGGTTCAGGTTTGACTCGATTCAAACAAGAACGGTTTTAAACGACAGACTCACGATAATCTGAAGTTAACCAAGGATAAACAACGAGCTCACGATAACTCGAAGTCTAGGTTCAGGTTTGACTCTATTCAAACAAGAACGGTTTTACACGACAGACTCTCGATAATCTGAAGTTAACAAAGGATAAACAACGAGCTCACGATAACTCGAAGTTTAGGTTCAGGTTTGACTCGATTCAAACAAGAAAGGTTTTAGACGACAGACTCACGATAATCTGAAGTTAACAAAGCATAAACAATGAGCTCACGATAACTCGAAGTCTAGGTTCAGGTTTGACTCTATTCAAACAAGAACGGTTTTACACGACAGACTCTCGATAATCTGAAGTTAACAAAGGATAAACAACGAGCTCACGATAACTCGAAGTTTAGGTTCAGGTTTGACTCTATTCAAACAAGAACGGTTTTAGACGACAGACTCACGATAATCTGAAGTTAACAAAGCATAAACAATGAGCTCACGATAACTCGAAGTCTAGGTTCAGGTTTGACTCGATTCAAACAAGAATGGTTTTAAGCGACAGACTCACGATAATCTGAAGTTAACAAAGGATAAACAACGAGCTCATGATAACTCGAAGTTTAGGTTCATGTTTGACTCAATTCAAACAAGAACGGTTTTAAATGACAGACTCACGATAATCATAAGTAAACAAAAAATAAACAACGAGCTCACGATAACTCGAAGTTTAGGTTCGGGTTTGACTCGATTCAAACAAGAACGGTTTTAGACGACAGACTCACTATAATCTGAAGTTAACCAAGGATAAACAACGAGCTCACGATAACTCGAAGTCTAGGTTCAGGTTTGACTCTATTCAAACAAGAACGGTTTTACACGACAGACTCTCGATAATCTGAAGTTAACAAAGGATAAACAACGAGCTCACGATAACTCGAAGTTTAGGTTCAGGTTTGACTCGATTCAAACAAGAACGGTTTTAGACGACAGACTCACGATAATCTGAAGTTAACAAAGGATAAACAACTAGCTCATGATAACTCGAAGTTTAGGTTCAGGTTTGACTCGATTCAAACAAGAACGGTTTTAGACGACAGACTCACGATAATCTGAAGTTGACAAAGGATAAACAATGAGCTCACGATAACTGGAAGTTTAGGTTCAGGTTTGACTCGATTCAAACAAGAACGGTTTTAAATGACAGACTCACGATAATCAGAAGTTAACAAAAAATAAACAACGAGCTCACGATAACTCGAAGTTTAGGTTCAGGTTTGACTCGATTCAAACAAGAACGGTTTTAGACGACAGACTCACGATAATCTGAAGTTAACCAAGGATAAACAACGAGCTCACGATAACTCGAAGTCTAGGTTCAGGTTTGACTCGATTCCAACAAGAACGGTTTTAAACGACAAACTCACGATAATCTGAAGTTAACAAAGGATAAACAACGAGCTCACGATAACTCGAAGTCTAGGTTCAGGTTTGACTCGATTCAAACAAGAACGGTTTTAAACGACAGACTCACGATAATCTGAAGTTAACCAAGGATAAACAACGAGCTCACGATAACTCGAAGTCTAGGTTCAGGTTTGACTCTATTCAAACAAGAACGGTTTTACACGACATACTCTCGATAATCTGAAGTTAACAAAGGATAAACAACGAGCTCACGATAACTCGAAGTTTAGGTTCAGGTTTGACTCGATTCAAACAAGAACGGTTTTAGACGACAGACTCACGATAATCTAAAGTTAACAAAGCATAAACAATGAGCTCACGATAACTCGAAGTCTAGGTTCAGGTTTGACTCGATTCAAACAAGAACGGTTTTAAGCGACAGACTCACGATAATCTGAAGTTAACAAAGGATAAACAACGAGCTCATGATAACTCGAAGTTTAGGTTCATGTTTGACTCAATTCAAACAAGAACGGTTTTAAATGACAGACTCACGATAATCATAAGTAAACAAAAAATAAACAACGAGCTCACGATAACTCGAAGTTTAGGTTCGGGTTTGACTCGATTCAAACAAGAACGGTTTTAGACGACAGACTCACGATAATCTGAAGTTAACCAAGGATAAACAACGAGCTCACGATAACTCGAAGTCTAGGTTCAGGTTTGACTCTATTCAAACAAGAACGGTTTTACACGACAGACTCTCGATAATCTGAAGTTAACAAAGGATAAACAACGAGCTCACGATAACTCGAAGTTTAGGTTCAGGTTTGACTCGATTCAAACAAGAACGGTTTTAGACGACAGACTCACGATAATCTGAAGTTAACAAAGGATAAACAACTAGCTCATGAAAACTCGAAGTTTAGGTTCAGGTTTGACTCGATTCAAACAAGAACGGTTTTAGACGACAGACTCACGATAATCTGAAGTTGACAAAGGATAAACAATGAGCTCACGATAACTCGAAGTTTAGGTTCAGGTTTGACTCGATTCAAACAAGAACGGTTTTAAATGACAGACTCACGATAATCAGAAGTTAACAAAAAATAAACAACGAGCTCACGATAACTCGAAGTTTAGGTTCAGGTTTGACTCGATTCAAACAAGAACGGTTTTAGACGACAGACTCACGATAATCTGAAGTTAACCAAGGATAAACAACGAGCTCACGATAACTCGAAGTTTAGGTTCAGGTTTGACTCGATTCCAACAAGAACGGTTTTAAACGACAAACTCACGATAATCTGAAGTTAACAAAGGATAAACAACGAGCTCACGATAACTCGAAGTCTAGGTTCAGGTTTGACTCGATTCAAACAAGAACGGTTTTAAACGACAGACTCACGATAATCTGAAGTTAACCAAGGATAAACAACGAGCTCACGATAACTCGAAGTCTAGGTTCAGGTTTGACTCTATTCAAACAAGAACGGTTTTACACGACAGACTCTCGATAATCTGAAGTTAACAAAGGATAAACAACGAGCTCACGATAACTCGAAGTTTAGGTTCAGGTTTGACTCGATTCAAACAAGAACGGTTTTAGACGACAGACTCACGATAATCTGAAGTTAACAAAGCATAAACAATGAGCTCACGATAACTCGAAGTCTAGGTTCAGGTTTGACTCGATTCAAACAAGAACGGTTTTAAGCGACAGACTCACGATAATCTGAAGTTAACAAAGGATAAACAACGAGCTCATGATAACTCGAAGTTTAGGTTCATGTTTGACTCAATTCAAACAAGAACGGTTTTAAATGACAGACTCACGATAATCATAAGTAAACAAAAAATAAACAACGAGCTCACGATAACTCGAAGTTTAGGTTCGGGTTTGACTCGATTCAAACAAGAACGGTTTTAGACGACAGACTCACGATAATCTGAAGTTGACAAAGGATAAACAATGAGCTCACGATAACTCGAAGTTTAGGTTCAGGTTTGACTCGATTCAAACAAGAACGGTTTTAAATGACAGACTCACGATAATCAGAAGTTAACAAAAAATAAACAACGAGCTCACGATAACTCGAAGTTTAGGTTCAGGTTTGACTCGATTCAAACAAGAACGGTTTTAGACGACATACTCACGATAATCTGAAGTTAACCAAGGATAAACAACGAGCTCACGATAACTCGAAGTTTAGGTTCAGGTTTGACTCGATTCCAACAAGAACGGTTTTAAACGACAAACTCACGATAATCTGAAGTTAACAAAGGATAAACAACGAGCTCACGATAACTCGAAGTCTAGGTTCAGGTTTGACTCGATTCAAACAAGAACGGTTTTAAACGACAGACTCACGATAATCTGAAGTTAACCAAGGATAAACAACGAGCTCACGATAACTCGAAGTCTAGGTTCAGGTTTGACTCTATTCAAACAAGAACGGTTTTACACGACAGACTCTCGATAATCTGAAGTTAACAAAGGATAAACAACGAGCTCACGATAACTCGAAGTTTAGGTTCAGGTTTGACTCGATTCAAACAAGAACGGTTTTAGACGACAGACTCACGATAATCTGAAGTTAACAAAGCATAAACAATGAGCTCACGATAACTCGAAGTCTAGGTTCAGGTTTGACTCGATTCAAACAAGAACGGTTTTAAGCGACAGACTCACGATAATCTGAAGTTAACAAAGGATAAACAACGAGCTCATGATAACTCGAAGTTTAGGTTCATGTTTGACTCAATTCAAACAAGAACGGTTTTAAATGACAGACTCACGATAATCATAAGTAAACAAAAAATAAACAACGAGCTCACGATAACTCGAAGTTTAGGTTCGGGTTTGACTCGATTCAAACAAGAACGGTTTTAGACGACAGACTCACGATAATCTGAAGTTAAGAAAGGATAAACAACGAGCTCACGATAACTCGAAGTCTAGGTTCAGGTTTGACTCTATTCAAACAAGAACGGTTTTACACGACAGACTCTCGATAATCTGAAGTTAACAAAGGATAAACAACGAGCTCACGATAACTCGAAGTTTAGGTTCAGGTTTGACTCGATTCAAACAAGAACGGTTTTAGACGACAGACTCACGATAATCTGAAGTTAACAAAGGATAAACAACTAGCTCATGATAACTCGAAGTTTAGGTTCAGGTTTGACTCGATTCAAACAAGAACGGTTTTAGACGACAGACTCACGATAATCTGAAGTTGACAAAGGATAAACAATGAGCTCACGATAACTCGAGGTTTAGGTTCAGGTTTGACTCGATTCAAACAAGAACGGTTTTAAATGACAGACTCACGATAATCAGAAGTTAACAAAAAATAAACAACGAGCTCACGATAACTCGTAGTTTAGGTTCAGGTTTGACTCGATTCAAACAAGAACGATTTTAGACGACAGACTCACGATAATCTGAAGTTAACCAAGGATAAACAACGAGCTCACGATAACTCGAAGTCTAGGTTCAGGTTTGACTCGATTCCAACAAGAACGGTTTTAAACGACAAACTCACGATAATCTGAAGTTAACAAAGGATAAACAACGAGCTCACGATAACTCGAAGTCTAGGTTCAGGTTTGACTCGATTCAAACAAGAACGGTTTTAAACGACAGACTCACGATAATCTGAAGTTAACCAAGGATAAACAACGAGCTCACGATAACTCGAAGTCTAGGTTCAGGTTTGACTCTATTCAAACAAGAACGGTTTTACACGACAGACTCTCGATAATCTGAAGTTAACAAAGGATAAACAACGAGCTCACGATAACTCGAAGTTTAGGTTCAGGTTTGACTCGATTCAAACAAGAACGGTTTTAGACGACAGACTCACGATAATCTGAAGTTAACAAAGCATAAACAATGAGCTCACGATAACTCGAAGTCTAGGTTCAGGTTTGACTCGATTCAAACAAGAACGGTTTTAAGCGACAGACTCACGATAATCTGAAGTTAACAAAGGAGAAACAACGAGCTCATGATAACTCGAAGTTTAGGTTCATGTTTGACTCAATTCAAACAAGAACGGTTTTAAATGACAGACTCACGATAATCATAAGTAAACAAAAAATAAACAACGAGCTCACGATAACTCGAAGTTTAGGTTCGGGTTTGACTCGATTCAAACAAGAACGGTTTAAGACGACAGACTCACGATAATCTGAAGTTAAGAAAGGATAAACAACGAGCTCACGATAACTCGAAGTCTAGGTTCAGGTTTGACTCTATTCAAACAAGAACGGTTTTACACGACAGACTCTCGATAATCTGAAGTTAACAAAGGATAAACAACGAGCTCATGATAACTCGAAGTTTAGGTTCAGGTTTGACTCGATTCAAACAAGAACGGTTTTAGACGACAGACTCACGATAATCTGAAGTTAACAAAGGATAAACAACTAGCTCATGATAACTCGAAGTTTAGGTTCAGGTTTGACTCGATTCAAACAAGAACGGTTTTAGACGACAGACTCACGATAATCTGAAGTTGACAAAGGATAAACAATGAGCTCACGATAACTCGAGGTTTAGGTTCAGGTTTGACTCGATTCAAACAAGAACGATTTTAAATGACAGACTCACGATAATCAGAAGTTAACAAAAAATAAACAACGAGCTCACGATAACTCGTAGTTTAGGTTCAGGTTTGACTCGATTCAAACAAGAACGGTTTTAAACGACAGACTCACGATAATCTGAAGTTAACCAAGGATAAACAACGAGCTCACGATAACTCGAAGTCTAGGTTCAGGTTTGACTCTATTCAAACAAGAACGGTTTTACACGACAGACTCTCGATAATCTGAAGTTAACAAAGGATAAACAACGAGCTCACGATAACTCGAAGTTTAGGTTCAGGTTTGACTCGATTCAAACAAGAACGGTTTTAGACGACAGACTCACGATAATCTGAAGTTAACAAAGCATAAACAATGAGCTCACGATAACTCGAAGTCTAGGTTCAGGTTTGACTCGATTCAAACAAGAACGGTTTTAAGCGACAGACTCACGATAATCTGAAGTTAACAAAGGATAAACAACGAGCTCATGATAACTCGAAGTTTAGGTTCATGTTTGACTCAATTCAAACAAGAACGGTTTTAAATGACAGACTCACGATAATCATAAGTAAACAAAAAATAAACAACGAGCTCACGATAACTCGAAGTTTAGGTTCGGGTTTGACTCGATTCAAACAAGAACGGTTTTAGACGACAGACTCACGATAATCTGAAGTTAAGAAAGGATAAACAACGAGCTCACGATAACTCGAAGTCTAGGTTCAGGTTTGACTCTATTCAAACAAGAACGGTTTTACACGACAGACTCTCGATAATCTGAAGTTAACAAAGGATAAACAACGAGCTCACGATAACTCGAAGTTTAGGTTCAGGTTTGACTCGATTCAAACAAGAACGGTTTTAGACGACAGACTCACGATAATCTGAAGTTAACAAAGGATAAACAACTAGCTCATGATAACTCGAAGTTTAGGTTCAGGTTTGACTCGATTCAAACAAGAACGGTTTTAGACGACAGACTCACGATAATCTGAAGTTGACAAAGGATAAACAATGAGCTCACGATAACTCGAGGTTTAGGTTCAGGTTTGACTCGATTCAAACAAGAACGGTTTTAAATGACAGACTCACGATAATCAGAAGTTAACAAAAAATAAACAACGAGCTCACGATAACTCGTAGTTTAGGTTCAGGTTTGACTCGATTCAAACAAGAACGATTTTAGACGACAGACTCACGATAATCTGAAGTTAACCAAGGATAAACAACGAGCTCACGATAACTCGAAGTCTAGGTTCAGGTTTGACTCGATTCCAACAAGAACGGTTTTAAACGACAAACTCACGATAATCTGAAGTTAACAAAGGATAAACAACGAGCTCACGATAACTCGAAGTCTAGGTTCAGGTTTGACTCGATTCAAACAAGAACGGTTTTAAACGACAGACTCACGATAATCTGAAGTTAACCAAGGATAAACAACGAGCTCACGATAACTCGAAGTCTAGGTTCAGGTTTGACTCTATTCAAACAAGAACGGTTTTACACGACAGACTCTCGATAATCTGAAGTTAACAAAGGATAAACAACGAGCTCACGATAACTCGAAGTTTAGGTTCAGGTTTGACTCGATTCAAACAAGAACGGTTTTAGACGACAGACTCACGATAATCTGAAGTTAACAAAGCATAAACAATGAGCTCACGATAACTCGAAGTCTAGGTTCAGGTTTGACTCGATTCAAACAAGAACGGTTTTAAGCGACAGACTCACGATAATCTGAAGTTAACAAAGGAGAAACAACGAGCTCATGATAACTCGAAGTTTAGGTTCATGTTTGACTCAATTCAAACAAGAACGGTTTTAAATGACAGACTCACGATAATCATAAGTAAACAAAAAATAAACAACGAGCTCACGATAACTCGAAGTTTAGGTTCGGGTTTGACTCGATTCAAACAAGAACGGTTTAAGACGACAGACTCACGATAATCTGAAGTTAAGAAAGGATAAACAACGAGCTCACGATAACTCGAAGTCTAGGTTCAGGTTTGACTCGATTCAAACAAGAACGGTTTTAGACGACAGACTCACGATAATCTGAAGTTAACAAAGGATAAACAACTAGCTCATGATAACTCGAAGTTTAGGTTCAGGTTTGACTCGATTCAAACAAGAACGGTTTTAGACGACAGACTCACGATAATCTGAAGTTGACAAAGGATAAACAATGAGCTCACGATAACTCGAGGTTTAGGTTCAGGTTTGACTCGATTCAAACAAGAACGGTTTTAAATGACAGACTCACGATAATCAGAAGTTAACAAAAAATAAACAACGAGCTCACGATAACTCGTAGTTTAGGTTCAGGTTTGACTCGATTCAAACAAGAACGGTTTTAGACGACAGACTCACGATAATCTGAAGTTAACCAAGGATAAACAACGAGCTCACGATAACTCGAAGTCTAGGTTCAGGTTTGACTCGATTCCAACAAGAACGGTTTTAAACGACAAACTCACGATAATCTGAAGTTAACAAAGGATAAACAACGAGCTCACGATAACTCGAAGTCTAGGTTCAGGTTTGACTCGATTCAAACAAGAACGGTTTTAAACGACAGACTCACGATAATCTGAAGTTAACCAAGGATAAACAACGAGCTCACGATAACTCGAAGTCTAGGTTCAGGTTTGACTCTATTCAAACAAGAACGGTTTTACACGACAGACTCTCGATAATCTGAAGTTAACAAAGGATAAACAACGAGCTCACGATAACTCGAAGTTTAGGTTCAGGTTTGACTCGATTCAAACAAGAACGGTTTTAGACGACAAACTCACGATAATCTGAAGTTAACAAAGCATAAACAATGAGCTCACGATAACTCGAAGTCTAGGTTCAGGTTTGACTCGATTCAAACAAGAACGGTTTTAAGCGACAGACTCACGATAATCTGAAGTTAACAAAGGATAAACAACGAGCTCATGATAACTCGAAGTTTAGGTTCATGTTTGACTCAATTCAAACAAGAACGGTTTTAAATGACAGACTCACGATAATCATAAGTAAACAAAAAATAAACAACGAGCTCACGATAACTCGAAGTTTAGGTTCGGGTTTGACTCGATTCAAACAAGAACGGTTTTAGACGACAGACTCACGATAATCTGAAGTTAAGAAAGGATAAACAACGAGCTCACGATAACTCGAAGTCTAGGTTCAGGTTTGACTCTATTCAAACAAGAACGGTTTTACACGACAGACTCTCGATAATCTGAAGTTAACAAAGGATAAACAACGAGCTCACGATAACTCGAAGTTTAGGTTCAGGTTTGACTCGATTCAAACAAGAACGGTTTTAGACGACAGACTCACGATAATCTGAAGTTAACAAAGGATAAACAACTAGCTCATGATAACTCGAAGTTTAGGTTCAGGTTTGACTCGATTCAAACAAGAACGGTTTTAGACGACAGACTCACGATAATCTGAAGTTGACAAAGGATAAACAATGAGCTCACGATAACTCGAGGTTTAGGTTCAGGTTTGACTCGATTCAAACAAGAACGGTTTTAAATGACAGACTCACGATAATCAGAAGTTAACAAAAAATAAACAACGAGCTCACGATAACTCGTAGTTTAGGTTCAGGTTTGACTCGATTCAAACAAGAACGGTTTTAGACGACAGACTCACGATAATCAGAAGTTAACCAAGGATAAACAACGAGCTCACGATAACTCGAAGTCTAGGTTCAGGTTTGACTCGATTCCAACAAGAACGGTTTTAAACGACAAACTCACGATAATCTGAAGTTAACAAAGGATAAACAACGAGCTCACGATAACTCGAAGTCTAGGTTCAGGTTTGACTCGATTCAAACAAGAACGGTTTTAAACGACAGACTCACGATAATCTGAAGTTAACCAAGGATAAACAACGAGCTCACGATAACTCGAAGTCTAGGTTCAGGTTTGACTCTATTCAAACAAGAACGGTTTTACACGACAGACTCTCGATAATCTGAAGTTAACAAAGGATAAACAACGAGCTCACGATAACTCGAAGTTTAGGTTCAGGTTTGACTCGATTCAAACAAGAACGGTTTTAGACGATAGACTCACGATAATCTGAAGTTAACAAAGCATAAACAATGAGCTCACGATAACTCGAAGTCTAGGTTCAGGTTTGACTCGATTCAAACAAGAACGGTTTTAAGCGACAGACTCACGATAATCTGAAGTTAACAAAGGATAAACAACGAGCTCATGATAACTCGAAGTTTAGGTTCATGTTTGACTCAATTCAAACAAGAACGGTTTTAAATGACAGACTCACGATAATCATAAGTAAACAAAAAATAAACAACGAGCTCACGATAACTCGAAGTTTAGGTTCGGGTTTGACTCGATTCAAACAAGAACGGTTTTAGACGACAGACTCACGATAATCTGAAGTTAACCAAGGATAAACAACGAGCTCATGATAACTCGAAGTCTAGGTTCAGGTTTGACTCTATTCAAACAAGAACGGTTTTACACGACAGACTCTCGATAATCTGAAGTTAACAAAGGATAAACAACGAGCTCACGATAACTCGAAGTTTAGGTTCAGGTTTGACTCGATTCAAACAAGAACGGTTTTAGACGACAGACTCACGATAATCTGAAGTTAACAAAGGATAAACAACTAGCTCATGATAACTCGAAGTTTAGGTTCAGGTTTGACTCGATTCAAACAAGAACGGTTTTAGACGACAGACTCACGATAATCTGAAGTTGACAAAGGATAAACAATGAGCTCACGATAACTCGAAGTTTAGGTTCAGGTTTGACTAGATTCAAACAAGAACGGTTTTAAATGACAGACTCACGATAATCAGAAGTTAACAAAAAATAAACAACGAGCTCACGATAACTCGAAGTTTAGGTTCAGGTTTGACTCGATTCAAACAAGAACGGTTTTAGACGACAGACTCACGATAATCTGAAGTTAACCAAGGATAAACAACGAGCTCACGATAACTCGAAGTCTAGGTTCAGGTTTGACTCGATTCCAACAAGAACGGTTTTAAACGACAAACTCACGATAATCTGAAGTTAACAAAGGATAAACAACGAGCTCACGATAACTTGAAGTCTAGGTTCAGGTTTGACTCGATTCAAACAAGAACGGTTTTAAACGACAGACTCACGATAATCTGAAGTTAACCAAGGATAAACAACGAGCTCACGATAACTCGAAGTCTAGGTTCAGGTTTGACTCTATTCAAACAAGAATGGTTTTACACGACAGACTCTCGATAATCTGAAGTTAACAAAGGATAAACAACGAGCTCACGATAACTCGAAGTTTAGGTTCAGGTTTGACTCGATTCAAACAAGAACGGTTTTAGACGACAGACTCACGATAATCTGAAGTTAACAAAGCATAAACAATGAGCTCACGATAACTCGAAGTCTAGGTTCAGGTTTGACTCGATTCAAACAAGAACGGTTTTAAGCGACAGACTCACGATAATCTGAAGTTAACAAAGGATAAACAACGAGCTCATGATAACTCGAAGTTTAGGTTCATGTTTGACTCAATTCAAACAAGAACGGTTTTAAATGACAGACTCACGATAATCATAAGTAAACAAAAAATAAACAACGAGCTCACGATAACTCGAAGTTTAGGTTCGGGTTTGACTCGATTCAAACAAGAACGGTTTTAGACGACAGACTCACGATAATCTGAAGTTAACCAAGGATAAACAACGAGCTCACGATAACTTGAAGTCTAGGTTCAGGTTTGACTCTATTCAAACAAGAACGGTTTTACACGACAGACTCTCGATAATCTGAAGTTAACAAAGGATAAACAACGAGCTCACGATAACTCGAAGTTTAGGTTCAGGTTTGACTCGATTCAAACAAGAACGGTTTTAGACGACAGACTCACGATAATCTGAAGTTAACAAAGCATAAACAATGAGCTCACGATAACTCGAAGTCTAGGTTCAGGTTTGACTCGATTCAAACAAGAACGGTTTTAAGCGACAGACTCACGATAATCTGAAGTTAACAAAGGATAAACAACGAGCTCACGATAACTCGAAGTTTAGGTTCATGTTTGACTCAATTCAAACAAGAACAGTTTTAAATGACAGACTCACGATAATCATAAGTTAACAAAAAATAAACAACAAGCTCACGATAACTCGAAGTTTAGGTTCGGGTTTGACTCGATTCAAACAAGAACGGTTTTAGACGACAGACTCACGATAATCTGAAGTTAACCAAGGATAAACAACGAGCTCACGATAACTCGAAGTCTAGGTTCAGGTTTGACTCTATTCAAACAAGAAAGGTTTTACACCACAGACTCTCGATAATCTGAAGTGAACAAAGGATAAACAACGATCTCACGATAACTCGAAGTTTAGGTTCAGGTTTGACTCGATTCAAACAAGAATGGTTTTAGACGACAGACTCACGATAATCTTAAGTTAACAAAGCATAAACAATGAGCTCACGATAACTCGAAGTCTAGGTTCAGGTTTGAATCGATTCAAACAAGAACGGTTTTAAGCGACAGACTCACGATAATCTGAAGTTAACAAAGGATAAACAACGAGCTCATGATAACTCGAAGTTTAGGTTCATGTTTGACTCAATTCAAACAAGAACGGTTTTAAATGACAGACTCACGATAATCATAAGTAAACAAAAAATAAACAACGAGCTCACGATAACTCGAAGTTTAGGTTCGGGTTTGACTCGATTCAAACAAGAACGGTTTTAGACGACAGACTCACGATAATCTGAAGTTAACCAAGGATAAACAACGAGCTCACGATAACTCGTAGTCTAGGTTCAGGTTTGACTCTATTCAAACAAGAACGGTTTTACACGACAGACTCTCGATAATCTGAAGTTAACAAAGGATAAACAACGAGCTCACGATAACTCGAAGTTTAGGTTCAGGTTTGACTCGATTCAAACAAGAACGGTTTTAGACGACAGACTCACGATAATCTGAAGTTAACAAAGCATAAACAATGAGCTCACGATAACTCGAAGTCTAGGTTCAGGTTTGACTCGATTCAAACAAGAACGGTTTTAAGCGACAGACTCACGATAATCTGAAGTTAACAAAGGATAAACAACGAGCTCACGATAACTCGAAGTTTAGGTTCATGTTTGACTCAATTCAAACAAGAACGGTTTTAAATGACAGACTCACGATAATCATAAGTTAACAAAAAATAAACAACGAGCTCACGATAACTCGAAGTTTAGGTTCGGGTTTGACTCGATTCAAACAAGAACAGTTTTAGACGACAGACTCACGATAATCTGAAGTTAACCAAGGATAAACAACGAGCTCACGATAACTCGAAGTCTAGGTTCAGGTTTGACTTTATTCAAACAAGAACGGTTTTACACGACAGACTCTCGATAATCTGAAGATAACAAAGGATAAACAACGAGCTCACGATAACTCAAAGTTTAGGTTCAGGTTTGACTCGATTCAAAAAAGAACGGTTTTAGACGACAGACTCACGATAATCTTAAGTTAACAAAGCATAAACAATGAGCTCACGATAACTCGAAGTCTAGGTTCAGGTTTGACTCAATTCAAACAAGAACGGTTTTAAGCGAAAGACTCACGATAATCTGAAGTTAACAAAGGATAAACAACGAGCTCACCATAACTCAAAGTTTAGGTTCATGTTTGACTCAATTCAAACAAGAACGGTTTTAAATGACAGACTCACGATAATCATAAGTTAACAAAAAATGAACAACGAGCTCACGATAACTAGAAGTTTAGGTTCGGGTTTGACTCGATTCAAACAAGAAAGGTTTTAGGCGATAGACTCATGATAATCTGAAGTTAACCAAGGATAAACAACGAGCTCACGATAACTCGAAGTCTAGGTTCAGGTTTGACTCGATTCAAACAAGAACGGTTTTAAACGACAGACTCACGATAATCTGAAGTTAACTAAGGATAAACAACGAGGTCACGATAACTCGAAGTTTAGGTTCAGGTTTGAATCGATTCAAACAAGAACGGTTTTAAGCGACAGACTCACGATAATCTGAAGTTAACAAAGGATAAACAATGAGCTCATGATAACTCGAAGTTTAGGTTCATGTTTGACTCAATTCAAACAAGAACGGTTTTAAATGACAGACTCACGATAATCATAAGTAAACAAAAAATAAACAACGAGCTCACGATAACTCGAAGTTTAGGTTCGGGTTTGACTCGATTCAAACAAGAACGGTTTTAGACGACAGACTCACGATAATCTGAAGTTAACCAAGGATAAACAACGAGCTCACGATAACTCGTAGTCTAGGTTCAGGTTTGACTCTATTCAAACAAGAACGGTTTTACACGACAGACTCTCGATAATCTGAAGTTAACAAAGGATAAACAACGAGCTCACGATAACTCGAAGTTTAGGTTCAGGTTTGACTCGATTCAAACAAGAACGGTTTTAGACGACAGACTCACGATAATCTGAAGTTAACAAAGCATAAACAATGAGCTCACGATAACTCGAAGTCTAGGTTCAGGTTTGACTCGATTCAAACAAGAACGGTTTTAAGCGACAGACTCACGATAATCTGAAGTTAACAAAGGATAAACAACGAGCTCACGATAACTCGAAGTTTAGGTTCATGTTTGACTCAATTCAAACAAGAACGGTTTTAAATGACAGACTCACGATAATCATAAGTTAACAAAAAATAAACAACGAGCTCACGATAACTCGAAGTTTAGGTTCAGGTTTGACTCGATTCAAACAAGAACGGTTTTAAACGACAGACTCACGATAATCTGAAGTTAACTAAGGATAAACAACGAGGTCACGATAACTCGAAGTTTAGGTTAATGTTTGACTCGATTCAAACAATAATGGTTTTAAATGACAGACTCACGATAATCTGAAGTTAACAAAGGATAAACAACGAGCTCACGATAACTCGAAGTTTAGGTTCAGGTTTGACTCGATTCAAACAAGAACGGTTTTAGACGACAGACTCACGATAATCTGAAGTTGACAAAGGATAAACAATGAGCTCACGATAACTCGAAGTCTAGGTTCAGGTTTGACTCGATTCAAACAAGAACGGTTTTAAATGACCGACTCACGGTAATCTAAAGTTAACAAACGATAAACAACGAGCTCACGATAACTCGAAGTTTAGGTTCATGTTTGACTCAATTCAAACAAGAACGGTTTTAAATGACAGACTCACGATAATCAGAAGTTAACAAAAAAATAAACAACGAGCTCACGATAACTCGAAGTCTAGGTTCAGGTTTGACTCGATTCAAACAAGAACGGTTTTAGACGACAGACTCACGATAATCTGAAGTTAACAAAGGATAAACAACGAGCTCACGATAACTCGAAGTTTAGGTTCAGGTTTGACTCGATTCAAACAAGAACGGTTTTAGACGACAGACTCACGATAATCTGAAGTTGACAAAGGATAAACAATGAGCTCACGATAACTCGAAGTCTAGGTTCAGGTTTGACTCGATTCAAACAAGAACGGTTTTAAACGACCGACTCACGGTAATCTAAAGTTAACAAACGATAAACAACGAGCTCACGATAACTCGAAGTTTAGGTTCATGTTTGACTCAATTCAAACAAGAACGGTTTTAAATGACAGACTCACGATAATCAGAAGTTAACAAAAAAATAAACAACGAGCTCACGATAACTCGAAGTTTAGGTTCAGGTTTGACTCGATTCAAACAAGAACGGTTTTAGACGACAGACTCACGATAATCTGAAGTTAACCAAGGATAAATAACGACCTCACGATAACTCGAAGTCTAGGTTCAGGTTTGACTCGATTCAAACAAGAACGGTTTTAAACGACAGACTCACGATAATCTGAAGTTAACAAAGGATAAACAACGAGCTCACGATAACTCGAAGTCTAAGTTCAGGTTTGACTCGATTCAAACAAGAACGGTTTTAAACGACAGACTCACGATAATCTGAAGTTAACCAAGGATAAACAAGGAGCTCACGATAACTCGAAGTCTAGGTTCAGGTTTGACTCTATTCAAACAAGAATGGTTTTACACGACAGACTCTCGATAATCTGAAGTTAACAAAGGATAAACAACGAGCTCACGATAACTCGAAGTTTAGGTTCAGGTTTGACTCGATTCAAACAAGAACGGTTTTAGACGACAGACTCACGATAATCTGAAGTTAACAGAGCATAAACAATGAGCTCACGATAACTCGAAGTCTAGGTTCAGGTTTGACTCGATTCAATCAAGAACGGTTTTAAGCGACAGACTCACGATAATCTGAAGTTAACAAGGATAAACAACGAGCTCACGATAACTCGAAGTTTAGGTTCATGTTTGACTCAATTCAAACAAGAACGGTTTTAAATGACAGACTCACGATAATCATAAGTTAACAAAAAATAAACAACGAGCTCACGATAACTCGAAGTTTAGGTTCGGGTTTGACTCGATTCAAACAAGAACGGTTTTAGACGACAGACTCACGATAATCTGAAGTTAACCAAGGATAAACAACGAGCTCACGATAACTCGAAGTCTAGGTTCAGGTTTGACTCGATTCAAACAAGAACGGTTTTAAACGACACACTCACGATAATCTGAAGTTAACAAAGGATAAACAACGAGCTCACGATAACTCGAAGTCTAGGTTCAGGTTTGACTCGATTCAAACAAGAACAGTTTTAAACGACAGACTCCCGATAATCTGAAGTTAACAAAAAAATAAACAACGAGCTCACGATAACTCGAAGTTTAGGTTCAGGTTTGACTCGATTCAAACAAGAACGGTTTTAGACGACAGACTCACGATAATCTGAAGTTAACCAAGGATAAGTAACGACCTCACGATAACTCGAAGTCTAGGTTCAGGTTTGACTCGATTCAAACAAGAACGGTTTTAAACGACAGACTCACGATAATCTGAAGTTAACAAAGGATAAACAACGAGCTCACGATAACTCGAAGTCTAAGTTCAGGTTTGACTCGATTCAAACAAGAACGGTTTTAAACGACAGACTCACGATAATCTGAAGTTAACCAAGGATAAACAAGGAGCTCACGATAACTCGAAGTCTAGGTTCAGGTTTGACTCTATTCAAACAAGAATGGTTTTACACGACAGACTCTCGATAATCTGAAGTTAACAAAGGATAAACAACGAGCTCACGATAACTCGAAGTTTAGGTTCAGGTTTGACTCGATTCAAACAAGAACGGTTTTAGACGACAGACTCACGATAATCTGAAGTTAACAGAGCATAAACAATGAGCTCACGATAACTCGAAGTCTAGGTTCAGGTTTGACTCGATTCAAACAAGAACGGTTTTAAGCGACAGACTCACGATAATCTGAAGTTAACAAAGGATAAACAACGAGCTCACGATAACTCGAAGTTTAGGTTCATGTTTGACTCAATTCAAACAAGAACGGTTTTAAATGACAGACTCACGATAATCATAAGTTAACAAAAAATAAACAACGAGCTCACGATAACTCGAAGTTTAGGTTCGGGTTTGACTCGATTCAAACAAGAACGGTTTTAGACGACAGACTCACGATAATCTGAAGTTAACCAAGGATAAACAACGAGCTCACGATAACTCGAAGTCTAGGTTCAGGTTTGACTCGATTCAAACAAGAACGGTTTTAAACGACACACTCACGATAATCTGAAGTTAACAAAGGATAAACAACGAGCTCACGATAACTCGAAGTCTAGGTTCAGGTTTGACTCGATTCAAACAAGAACAGTTTTAAACGACAGACTCCCGATAATCTGAAGTTAACCAAGGATAAACAACGAGCTCACGATAACTCGAAGTCTAGGTTCAGGTTTGACTCTATTCAAACAAGAACGGTTTTACACGACAGACTCTCGATAATCTGAAGTTAACAAAGGATAAACAACGAGCTCACGATAACTCGAAGTTTAGGTTAAGGTTTGACTCGATTCAAACAAGAACGGTTTTAGACGACAGACTCACGATAATCTGAAGTTAACAAAGCATAAACAATGAGCTCACGATAACTCGAAGTCTAGGTTCAGGTTTGACTCGATTCAAACAAGAATGGTTTTAAGCGACAGACTCACGATAATCTGAAGTTAACAAAGGATAAACAACGAGCTCACGATAACTCGAAGTTTAGGTTCATGTTTGACTCAATTAAAACAAGAACGGTTTTAAATGACAGACTCACGATAATCATAAGTTAACAAAAAATAAACAACGAGCTCACGATAACTCGAAGTTTAGGTTCGGGTTTGACTCGATTCAAACAAGAACGGTTTTAGACGACAGACTCACGATAATCTGAAGTTAACCAAGGATAAACAACGAGCTCACGATAACTCGTAGTCTAGGTTCAGGTTTGACTCTATTCAAACAAGAACGGTTTTAAGCGACAGACTCACGATAATCTGAAGTTAACAAAGGATAAACAACGAGCTCACGATAACTCGAAGTTTAGGTTCATGTTTGACTCAATTCAAACAAGAACGGTTTTAAATGACAGACTCACGATAATCATAAGTTGACAAAAAATAAACAACGAGCTCACGATAACTCGAAGTTTAGGTTCGGGTTTGACTCGATTCAAACAAGAACGGTTTTAGACGACAGACTCACGATAATCTGAAGTTAACCAAGGATAAACAACGAGCTCACGATAACTCGAAGTCTAGGTTCAGGTTTGACTTTATTCAAACAAGAACGGTTTTACACGACAGACTCTCGATAATCTAAAGATAACAAAGGATAAACAACGAGCTCACGATAACTCAAAGTTTAGGTTCAGGTTTGACTCGATTCAAAAAAGAACGGTTTTAGACGACAGACTCACGATAATCTTAAGTTAACAAAGCATAAACAATGAGCTCACGATAACTCGAAGTCTAGGTTCAGGTTTGACTCAATTCAAACAAGAACGGTTTTAAGTGACAGACTCACGATAATCTGAAGTTAACAAAGGATAAACAACGAGCTCACGATAACTCAAAGTTTAGGTTCATGTTTGACTCAATTCAAACAAGAACGGTTTTAAATGACAGACTCACGATAATCATAAGTTAACAAAAAATGAACAACGAGCTCACGATAACTAGAAGTTTAGGTTCGGGTTTGACTCGATTCAAACAAGAAAGGTTTTAGGCGACAGACTCATGATAATCTGAAGTTAACCAAGGATAAACAACGAGCTCACGATAACTCGAAGTCTAGGTTCAGGTTTGACTCGATTCAAACAAGAACGGTTTTAAACGACAGACTCACGATAATCTGAAGTTAACTAAGGATAAACAACGAGGTCACGATAACTCGAAGTTTAGGTTAATGTTTGACTCGATTCAAACAATAATGGTTTTAAATGACAGACTCACGATAATCTGAAGTTAACAAAGGATAAACAACGAGCTCACGATAACTCGAAGTTTAGGTTCAGGTTTGACTCGATTCAAACAAGAACGGTTTTAGACGACAGACTCACGATAATCTGAAGTTGACAAAGGATAAACAATGAGCTCACGATAACTCGAAGTCTAGGTTCAGGTTTGACTCGATTCAAACAAGAACGGTTTTAAACGACCGACTCACGGTAATCTAAAGTTAACAAACGATAAACAACGAGCTCACGATAACTCGAAGTTTAGGTTCATGTTTGACTCAATTCAAACAAGAACGGTTTTAAATGACAGACTCACGATAATCAGAAGTTAACAAAAAAATAAACAACGAGCTCACGATAACTCGAAGTTTAGGTTCAGGTTTGACTCGATTCAAACAAGAACGGTTTTAGACGACAGACTCACGATAATCTGAAGTTAACCAAGGATAAATAACGACCTCACGATAACTCGAAGTCTAGGTTCAGGTTTGACTCGATTCAAACAAGAACGGTTTTAAACGACAGACTCACGATAATCTGAAGTTAACAAAGGATAAACAACGAGCTCACGATAACTCGAAGTTTAGGTTCATGTTTGACTCAATTAAAACAAGAACGGTTTTAAACGACACACTCACGATAATCTGAAGTTAACAAAGGATAAACAACGAGCTCACGATAACTCGAAGTCTAGGTTCAGGTTTGACTCGATTCAAACAAGAACAGTTTTAAACGACAGACTCCCGATAATCTGAAGTTAACCAAGGATAAACAACGAGCTCACGATAACTCGAAGTCTAGGTTCAGGTTTGACTCTATTCAAACAAGAACGGTTTTACACGACAGACTCTCGATAATCTGAAGTTAACAAAGGATAAACAACGAGCTCACGATAACTCGAAGTTTAGGTTAAGGTTTGACTCGATTCAAACAAGAACGGTTTTAGACGACAGACTCACGATAATCTGAAGTTAACAAAGCATAAACAATGAGCTCACGATAACTCGAAGTCTAGGTTCAGGTTTGACTCGATTCAAACAAGAATGGTTTTAAGCGACAGACTCACGATAATCTGAAGTTAACAAAGGATAAACAACGAGCTCACGATAACTCGAAGTTTAGGTTCATGTTTGACTCAATTAAAACAAGAACGGTTTTAAATGACAGACTCACGATAATCATAAGTTAACAAAAAATAAACAACGAGCTCACGATAACTCGAAGTTTAGGTTCGGGTTTGACTTGATTCAAACAAGAACGGTTTTAGACGACAGACTCACGATAATCTGAAGTTAACCAAGGATAAACAACGAGCTCACGATAACTCGAAGTCTAGGTTCAGGTTTGACTCTATTCAAACAAGAACGGTTTTAAACGACAGACTCACGATAATATGAAGTTGACAAAGGATAAACAACGAACTCACGATAACTCGAAGTCTAGGTTCAGGTTTGACTCGATTCAAACAAAAACCGTTTTAAACGACAGACTCACGATAATCTGAAGTTAACCAAGGATAAACAACGAGCTCACGATAACTCGAAGTCTAGGTTCAGGTTTGACTCGATTCAAACAAGAACGGTTTTAAACGACAGACTCACGGTAATCTGAAGTTAACAAACGATAAACAACGAGCTCACGATAACTCGAAGTTTAGGTTCATGTTTGACTCAATTCAAACAAGAACGGTTTTAAATGACAGACTCACGATAATCAGAAGTTAACAAAATATAAACAACGAGCTCACGATAACTCGAAGTTTAGGTTCAGGTTTGACTCGATTCAAACAAGAACGGTTTTAGACGACAGACTCACGATAATCTGAAGTTAACCAAGGATAAACAACGAGCTCACGATAACTCGAAGTCTAGGTTCAGGTTTGACTCGATTCAAACAAGAACGGTTTTAAACGACAGACTCACGATAATCTGAAGTTAACAAAGGACAAACAACGAGCTCACGATAACTCGAAGTCTAGGTTCAGGTTTGACTCGATTCAAACAAGAACGGTTTTAAACGACAGACTCACGATAATCTGAAGTTAACCAAGGATAAACAACGATCTCACGATAACTCGAAGTCTAGGTTCAGGTTTGACTCGATTCAAACAAGAACGGTTTTAAACGACAGACTCACGATAATCTGAAGTTAACAAAATATAAACAACGAGCTCACGATAACTCGAAGTTTAGGTTCAGGTTTGACTCGATTCAAACAAGAACGGTTTTAGACGACAGACTCACGATAATCATAAGTTAACAAGAAATAAACAACGAGCTCACTATACATCGATGTTTAGGTTCGGGTTTGACTCGATTCAAACAAGAACGGTTTTAGACGACAGACTCACTATAATCTGAAGTTAACCAAGGATAAACAACGAGCTCACGATAACTCGAAGTCTAGGTTCAGGTTTGACTCGATTCAAACAAGAACGGTTTTAAACGACACACTCACGATAATCTGAAGTTAACAAAGGATAAACACTGAGCTCACGATAACTCGAAGTCTAGGTTCAGGTTTGACTCGATTCAAACAAGAACGGTTTTAAACGACAGACTCACGATAATCTGAAGTTAACCAAGGATAAACAACGAGCTCACGATAACTCGAAGTCTAGGTTCAGGTTTGACTCGATTCAAACAAGAACGGTTTTAAACGACAGACTCACGATAATCTGAAGTTAACAAAGGATAAACAACGAGCTCACGATAACTCGAAGTTTAGGTTCAGGTTTGACTCTATTCAAACAAGAACGGTTTTACACGACAGACTCTCGATAATCTGAAGTTAACAAAGGATAAACAACGAGCTCACGATAACTCTAAGTTTAGGTTCAGGTTTGACTCGATTCAAACAAGAACGGTTTTAGACGACAGACTCACGATAATCTGAAGTTAACCAAGGATAAACAACGAGCTCACGATAACTCGAAGTCTAGGTTCAGGTTTGACTCGATTCAAACAAGAACGGTTTTAAGCGACAGACTCACGATAATCTGAAGTTAACAAAGGATAAACAACGAGCTCACGATAACTCGAAGTTTAGGTTCATGTTTGACTCAATTCAAACAAGAACGGTTTTAGACGACAGACTCACGATAATCTGAAGTTAACCAAGGATAAACAACGTGCTCACGATAACTCGAAGTCTAGGTTCAGGTTTGACTCGATTCAAACAAGAACGGTTTTAAACGACAGACTCACGATAATCAGAAGTTAACAAAAAATAAACAACGAGCTCACGATAACTCGAAGTTTAGGTTCAGGTTTGACTCGATTCAAACAAGAACGGTTTTAGACGACAGACTCACGATAATCTGAAGTTAACCAAGGATAAACAACGAGCTCACGATAACTCGAAGTCTAGGTTCAGGTTTGACTCGATTAAAACAAGAACGGTTTTAAACGACAGACTCACGATAATCTGAAGTTAACAAAGGACAAACAACGAGCTCACGATAACTCGAAGTCTAGGTTCAGGTTTGACTCGATTCAAACAAGAACGGTTTTAAACGACAGACTCACGATAATCTGAAGTTAACCAAGGATAAACAACGAGCTCACGATAACTCGAAGTCTAGGTTCAGGTTTGACTCGATTCAAACAAGAACGGTTTTAAACGACAGACTCACGATAATCTGAAGTTAACAAAATATAAACAACGAGCTCACGATAACTCGAAGTTTAGGTTCAGGTTTGACTCGATTCAAACAAGAACGGTTTTAGACGACAGACTCACGATAATCATAAGTTAACAAGAAATAAACAACGAGCTCACTATACATCGATGTTTAGGTTCGGGTTTGACTCGATTCAAACAAGAACGGTTTTAGACGACAGACTCACTATAATCTGAAGTTAACCAAGGATAAACAACGAGCTCACGATAACTCGAAGTCTAGGTTCAGGTTTGACTCGATTCAAACAAGAACGGTTCTAAACGACACACTCACGATAATCTGAAGTTAACCAAGGATAAACAACGAGCTCACGATAACTCGAAGTCTAGGTTCAGGTTTGACTCAATTCAAACAAGAACGGTTTTAAGCGACAGACTCACAATAATCTGAAGTTAACAAAGGATAAACAACGAGCTCACGATAACTCGAAGTTTAGGTTCATGTTTGACTAAATTCAAACAAGAACGGTTTTAAATGACAGACTCACGATAATCATAAGTTAACAAAAGATGAACAACGAGCTCACGATAACTCGAAGTTTAGGTTCGGGTTTGACTCGATTCAAACAAGAAAGGTTTTAGGCGACAGACTCACGATAATCTGAAGTTAACCAAGGATAAACAACGAGCTCACGATAACTCGAAGTCTAGGTTCAGGTTTGACTTGATTCAAACAAGAACGGTTTTAAACGACACACTCACGATAATCTGAAGTTAACAAAGGATAAACAACGAGCTCACGATAACTCGAAGTCTAGGTTCAGGTTTGACTCGATTCAAACAAGAACGGTTTTAAACGACAGACTCACGATAATCTGAAGTTAACCAAGGATAAACAACGAGCTCACGATAACTCGAAGTCTAGGTTCAGGTTTGACTCGATTCAAACAAGAACGGTTTTAAACGACAGACTCACGATAATCTGAAGTTAACAAAGGATAAACAACGAGCTCACGATAACTCGAAGTCTAGGTTCAGGTTTGACTCTATTCAAACAAGAACGGTTTTACACGACAGACTCTCGATAATCTGAAGTTAACAAAGGATAAACAACGAGCTCACGATAACTCTAAGTTTAGGTTCAGGTTTGACTCGATTCAAACAAGAACGGTTTTAGACGACAAACTCACGATAATCTGAAGTTAACCAAGGATAAACAACGAGCTCACGATAACTCGAAGTCTAGGTTCAGGTTTGACTCGATTCAAACAAGAACGGTTTTAAGCGACAGACTCACGATAATCTGAAGTTAACAAAGGATAAACAACGAGCTCACGATAACTCGAAGTTTAGGTTCATGTTTGACTCAATTCAAACAAGAACGGTTTTAAATGACAGACTCACGATAATCATAAGTTAACAAAAAATAAACAACGAGCTCACGATAACTCGAAGTTTAGGTTCGGGTTTGACTCGATTCAAACAAGAACGGTTTTAGACGACAGACTCACGATAATCTGAAGTTAACCAAGGATAAACAACGAGCTCACGATAACTCGAAGTCTAGGTTCAGGTTTGACTTTATTCAAACAAGAACGGTTTTACACGACAGACTCTCGATAATCTGAAGATAACAAAGGATAAACAACGAGCTCACGATAACTCAAAGTTTAGGTTCAGGTTTGACTCGATTCAAAAAAGAACTGTTTTAGACGACAGACTCACGATAATCTTAAGTTAACAAAGCATAAACAATGAGCTCACGATAACTCGAAGTCTAGGTTCAGGTTTGACTCAATTCAAACAAGAACGGTTTTAAGCGACAGACTCACGATAATCTGAAGTTAACAAAGGATAAACAACGAGCTCACGATAACTCAAAGTTTAGGTTCATGTTTGACTCAATTCAAACAAGAACGGTTTTAAATGACAGACTCACGATAATCATAAGTTAACAAAAAATGAACAACGAGCTCACGATAACTAGAAGTTTAGGTTCGGGTTTGACTCGATTCAAACAAGAAAGGTTTTAGGCGACAGACTCATGATAATCTGAAGTTAACCAAGGATAAACAACGAGCTCACGATAACTCGAAGTCC
This sequence comes from Lathyrus tuberosus, assembly GCA_022829125.1. Taxonomy (NCBI): domain Eukaryota; kingdom Viridiplantae; phylum Streptophyta; class Magnoliopsida; order Fabales; family Fabaceae; genus Lathyrus; species Lathyrus tuberosus. The sequence goes on from JALAZF010000117.1 coordinate 12,518,034, forward strand.
TGGTTCAGGTTTGACTCGATTCAAACAAGAACGGTTTTAAACGACAGACTCACGATAATCTGAAGTTAACTAAGGATAAACAACGAGGTCACGATAACTCGAAGTTTAGGTTAATGTTTGACTCGATTCAAACAATAATGGTTTTAAATGACAGACTCACGATAATCTGAAGTTAACAAAGGATAAATAACGAGCTCACGATAACTCGAAGTTTAGGTTCAGGTTTGACTCGATTCAAACAAGAACGGTTTTAGACGACAGACTCACGATAATCTGAAGTTGACAAAGGATAAACAATGAGCTCACGATAACTCGAAGTCTAGGTTCAGGTTTGACTCGATTCAAACAAGAACGGTTTTAAACGACCGACTCACGGTAATCTAAAGTTAACAAACGATAAACAACGAGCTCACGATAACTCGAAGTTTAGGTTCATGTTTGACTCAATTCAAACAAGAACGGTTTTAAATGACAGACTCACGATAATCAGAAGTTAACAAAAAATTAAACAACGAGCTCACGATAAATCGAAGTTTAGGTTCAGGTTTGACTCGATTCAAACAAGAACGGTTTTAGACGACAGACTCACGATAATCTGAAGTTAACCAAGGATAAACAACGAGCTCACGATAACTCGAAGTCTAGGTTCAGGTTTGACTCGATTCAAACAAGAACGGTTTTAAACGACAGACTCACGATAATCTGAAGTTAACAAAGGATAAACAACGAGCTCACGATAACTCGAAGTCTAGGTTCAGGTTTGACTCTATTCAAACAAGAATGGTTTTACACGACAGACTCACGATAATCTGAAGTTAACCAAGGATAAACAAGGAGCTCACGATAACTCGAAGTCTAGGTTCAGGTTTGACTCTATTCAAACAAGAATGGTTTTACACGACAGACTCTCGATAATCTGAAGTTAACAAAGGATAAACAACGAGCTCACGATAACTCGAAGTTTAGGTTCAGGTTTGACTCGATTCAAACAAGAACGGTTTTAGACGACAGACTCACGATAATCTGAAGTTAACCAAGGATAAACAATGAGCTCACGATAACTCGAAGTCTAGGTTCAGGTTTGACTCGATTCAAACAAGAACGGTTTTAAGCGACAGACTCACGATAATCTGAAGTTAACAAAGGATAAACAACGAGCTCACGATAACTCGAAGTTTAGGTTCATGTTTGACTCAATTCAAACAAGAACGGTTTTAAATGACAGACTCACGATAATCATAAGTTAACAAAAAATAAACAACGAGCTCACGATAACTCGAAGTTTAGGTTCGGGTTTGACTCGATTCAAACAAGAACGGTTTTAGACGACAGACTCACGATAATCTGAAGTTAACCAAGGATAAACAACGAGCTCACGATAACTCGAAGTCTAGGTTCAGGTTTGACTCGATTCAAACAAGAACAGTTTTAAACGACAGACTCCCGATAATCTGAAGTTAACCAAGGATAAACAACGAGCTCACGATAACTCGAAGTCTAGGTTCAGGTTTGACTCTATTCAAACAAGAACGGTTTTACACGACAGACTCTCGATAATCTGAAGTTAACAAAGGATAAACAACGAGCTCACGATAACTCGAAGTTTAGGTTAAGGTTTGACTCTATTCAAACAAGAACGGTTTTAGACGACAGACTCACGATAATCTGAAGTTAACAAAGCATAAACAATGAGCTCACGATAACTCGAAGTCTAGGTTCAGGTTTGACTCGATTCAAACAAGAATGGTTTTAAGCGACAGACTCACGATAATCTGAAGTTAACAAAGGATAAACAACGAGCTCACGATAACTCGAAGTTTAGGTTCATGTTTGACTCAATTAAAACAAGAACGGTTTTAAATGACAGACTCACGATAATCATAAGTTAACAAAAAATACACAACGAGCTCACGATAACTCGAAGTTTAGGTTCGGGTTTGACTTGATTCAAACAAGAACGGTTTTAGACGACAGACTCACGATAATCTGAAGTTAACCAAGGATAAACAACGAGCTCACGATAACTCGAAGTCTAGGTTCAGGTTTGACTCTATTCAAACAAGAACGGTTTTAAACGACAGACTCACGATAATATGAAGTTGACAAAGGATAAACAACGAACTCACGATAACTCGAAGTCTAGGTTCAGGTTTGACTCGATTCAAACAAAAACCGTTTTAAACGACAGACTCACGATAATCTGAAGTTAACGAAGGATAAACAACGAGCTCACGATAACTCGAAGTCTAGGTTCAGGTTTGACTCGATTCAAACAAGAACGGTTTTAAACGACAGACTCACGGTAATCTGAAGTTAACAAACGATAAACAACGAGCTCACGATAACTCGAAGTTTAGGTTCATGTTTGACTCAATTCAAACAAGAACGGTTTTAAATGACAGACTCACGATAATCAGAAGTTAACAAAATATAAACAACGAGCTCACGATAACTCGAAGTTTAGGTTCAGGTTTGACTCGATTCAAACAAGAACGGTTTTAGACGACAGACTCACGAAAATCTGAAGTTAACCAAGGATAAACAACGAGCTCACGATAACTCGAAGTCTAGGTTCAGGTTTGACTCGATTCAAACAAGAACGGTTTTAAACGACAGACTCACGATAATCTGAAGTTAACAAAGGACAAACAACGAGCTCACGATAACTCGAAGTCTAGGTTCAGGTTTGACTCGATTCAAACAAGAACGGTTTTAAACGACAGACTCACGATAATCTGAAGTTAACCAAGGATGAACAACGAGCTCACGATAACTCGAAGTCTAGGTTCAGGTTTGACTCGATTCAAACAAGAACGGTTTTAAACGACAGACTCACGATAATCTGAAGTTAACAAAATATAAACAACGAGCTCACGATAACTCGAAGTTTAGGTTCAGGTTTGACTCGATTCAAACAAGAACGGTTTTAGACGACAGACTCACGATAATCATAAGTTAACAAGAAATAAACAACGAGCTCACTATACATCGATGTTTAGGTTCGGGTTTGACTCGATTCAAACAAGAACGGTTTTAGACGACAGACTCACTATAATCTGAAGTTAACCAAGGATAAACAACGAGCTCACGATAACTCGAAGTCTAGGTTCAGGTTTGACTCGATTCAAACAAGAACGGTTCTAAACGACACACTCACGATAATCTGAAGTTAACCAAGGATAAACAACGAGCTCACGATAACTCGAAGTCTAGGTTCAGGTTTGACTCAATTCAAACAAGAACGGTTTTAAGCGACAGACTCACAATAATCTGAAGTTAACAAAGGATAAACAACGAGCTCACGATAACTCGAAGTTTAGGTTCATGTTTGACTAAATTCAAACAAGAACGGTTTTAAATGACAGACTCACGATAATCATAAGTTAACAAAAGATGAACAACGAGCTCACGATAACTCGAAGTTTAGGTTCGGGTTTGACTCGATTCAAACAAGAAAGGTTTTAGGCGACAGACTCACGATAATCTGAAGTTAACCAAGGATAAACAACGAGCTCACGATAACTCGAAGTCTAGGTTCAGGTTTGACTCGATTCAAACAAGAACGGTTTTAAACGACACACTCACGATAATCTGAAGTTAACAAAGGATAAACAACGAGCTCACGATAACTCGAAGTCTAGGTTCAGGTTTGACTCGATTCAAACAAGAACGGTTTTAAACGACAGACTCACGATAATCTGAAGTTAACCAAGGATAAACAACGAGCTCACGATAACTCGAAGTCTAGGTTCAGGTTTGACTCGATTCAAACAAGAACGGTTTTAAACGACAGACTCACGATAATCTGAAGTTAACAAAGGATAAACAACGAGCTCACGATAACTCGAAGTCTAGGTTCAGGTTTGACTCTATTCAAACAAGAACGGTTTTACACGACAGACTCTCGATAATCTGCAGTTAACAAAGGATAAACAACGAGCTCACGATAACTCTAAGTTTAGGTTCAGGTTTGACTCGATTCAAACAAGAACGGTTTTAGACGACAGACTCACGATAATCTGAAGTTAACCAAGGATAAACAACGAGCTCACGATAACTCGAAGTCTAGGTTCAGGTTTGACTCGATTCAAACAAGAACGGTTTTAAACGACACACTCACGATAATCTGAAGTTAACAAAGGATAAACAACGAGCTCACGATAACTCGAAGTCTAGGTTCAGGTTTGACTCGATTCAAACAAGAACGGTTTTAAACGACAGACTCTCGATAATCTGAAGTTAACCAAGGATAAACAACGAGCTCACGATAACTCGAAGTCTAGGTTCAGGTTTGACTCGATTCAAACAAGAACGGTTTTAAACGACAGACTCACGATAATCTGAAGTTAACAAAGGATAAACAACGAGCTCACGATAACTCGAAGTCTAGGTTCAGGTTTGACTCGATTCAAATAAGAACAGTTTTAAACGACAGACTCCCGATAATCTGAAGTTAACCAAGGATAAACAACGAGCTCACGATAACTCGAAGTCTAGGTTCAGGTTTGACTCTATTCAAACAAGAACGGTTTTACACGACAGACTCTCGATAATCTGAAGTTAACAAAGGATAAACAACGAGCTCACGATAACTCGAAGTTTAGGTTAAGGTTTGACTCGATTCAAACAAGAACGGTTTTAGACGACAGACTCACGATAATCTGAAGTTAACAAAGCATAAACAATGAGCTCACGATAACTCGAAGTCTAGGTTCAGGTTTGACTCGATTCAAACAAGAATGGTTTTAAGCGACAGACTCACGATAATCTGAAGTTAACAAAGGATAAACAACGAGCTCACGATAACTCGAAGTTTAGGTTCAGGTTTGACTCGATTCAAACAAGAACGGTTTTAGACGACAGACTCACGATAATCATAAGTTAACAAGAAATAAACAACGAGCTCACTATACATCGATGTTTAGGTTCGGGTTTGACTCGATTCAAACAAGAACGGTTTTAGACGACAGACTCACTATAATCTGAAGTTAACCAAGGATAAACAACGAGCTCACGATAACTCGAAGTCTAGGTTCAGGTTTGACTCGATTCAAACAAGAACGGTTCTAAACGACACACTCACGATAATCTGAAGTTAACCAAGGATAAACAACGAGCTCACGATAACTCGAAGTCTAGGTTCAGGTTTGACTCAATTCAAACAAGAACGGTTTTAAGCGACAGACTCACAATAATCTGAAGTTAACAAAGGATAAACAACGAGCTCACGATAACTCGAAGTTTAGGTTCATGTTTGACTAAATTCAAACAAGAACGGTTTTAAATGACAGACTCACGATAATCATAAGTTAACAAAAGATGAACAACGAGCTCACGATAACTCGAAGTTTAGGTTCGGGTTTGACTCGATTCAAACAAGAAAGGTTTTAGGCGACAGACTCACGATAATCTGAAGTTAACCAAGGATAAACAACGAGCTCACGATAACTCGAAGTCTAGGTTCAGGTTTGACTCGATTCAAACAAGAACGGTTTTAAACGACACACTCACGATAATCTGAAGTTAACAAAGGATAAACAACGAGCTCACGATAACTCGAAGTCTAGGTTCAGGTTTGACTCGATTCAAACAAGAACGGTTTTAAACGACAGACTCACGATAATCTGAAGTTAACCAAGGATAAACAACGAGCTCACGATAACTCGAAGTCTAGGTTCAGGTTTGACTCGATTCAAACAAGAACGGTTTTAAACGACAGACTCACGATAATCTGAAGTTAACAAAGGATAAACAACGAGCTCACGATAACTCGAAGTCTAGGTTCAGGTTTGACTCTATTCAAACAAGAACGGTTTTACACGACAGACTCTCGATAATCTGCAGTTAACAAAGGATAAACAACGAGCTCACGATAACTCTAAGTTTAGGTTCAGGTTTGACTCGATTCAAACAAGAACGGTTTTAGACGACAGACTCACGATAATCTGAAGTTAACCAAGGATAAACAACGAGCTCACGATAACTCGAAGTCTAGGTTCAGGTTTGACTCGATTCAAACAAGAACGGTTTTAAACGACACACTCACGATAATCTGAAGTTAACAAAGGATAAACAACGAGCTCACGATAACTCGAAGTCTAGGTTCAGGTTTGACTCGATTCAAACAAGAACGGTTTTAAACGACAGACTCTCGATAATCTGAAGTTAACCAAGGATAAACAACGAGCTCACGATAACTCGAAGTCTAGGTTCAGGTTTGACTCGATTCAAACAAGAACGGTTTTAAACGACAGACTCACGATAATCTGAAGTTAACAAAGGATAAACAACGAGCTCACGATAACTCGAAGTCTAGGTTCAGGTTTGACTCGATTCAAATAAGAACAGTTTTAAACGACAGACTCCCGATAATCTGAAGTTAACCAAGGATAAACAACGAGCTCACGATAACTCGAAGTCTAGGTTCAGGTTTGACTCTATTCAAACAAGAACGGTTTTACACGACAGACTCTCGATAATCTGAAGTTAACAAAGGATAAACAACGAGCTCACGATAACTCGAAGTTTAGGTTAAGGTTTGACTCGATTCAAACAAGAACGGTTTTAGACGACAGACTCACGATAATCTGAAGTTAACAAAGCATAAACAATGAGCTCACGATAACTCGAAGTCTAGGTTCAGGTTTGACTCGATTCAAACAAGAATGGTTTTAAGCGACAGACTCACGATAATCTGAAGTTAACAAAGGATAAACAACGAGCTCACGATAACTCGAAGTTTAGGTTCATGTTTGACTCAATTAAAACAAGAACGGTTTTAAATGACAGACTCACGATAATCATAAGTTAACAAAAAATAAACAACGAGCTCACGATAACTCGAAGTTTAGGTTCGGGTTTGACTTGATTCAAACAAGAACGGTTTTAGACGACAGACTCACGATAATCTGAAGTTAACCAAGGATAAACAACGAGCTCACGATAACTCGAAGTCTAGGTTCAGGTTTGACTCTATTCAAACAAGAACGGTTTTAAACGACAGACTCACGATAATATGAAGTTGACAAAGGATAAACAACGAACTCACGATAACTCGAAGTCTAGGTTCAGGTTTGACTCGATTCAAACAAAAACCGTTTTAAACGACAGACTCACGATAATCTGAAGTTAACCAAGGATAAACAACGAGCTCACGATAACTCGAAGTCTAGGTTCAGGTTTGACTCGATTCAAACAAGAACGGTTTTAAACGACAGACTCACGGTAATCTGAAGTTAACAAACGATAAACAACGAGCTCACGATAACTCGAAGTTTAGGTTCATGTTTGACTCAATTCAAACAAGAACGGTTTTAAATGACAGACTCACGATAATCAGAAGTTAACAAAATATAAACAACGAGCTCACGATAACTCGAAGTTTAGGTTCAGGTTTGACTCGATTCAAACAAGAACGGTTTTAAACGACACACTCCCGATAATCTGAAGTTAACAAAGGATAAACAACGAGCTCACGATAACTCGAAGTCTAGGTTCAGGTTTGACTCGATTCAAACAAGAACAGTTTTAAACGACAGACTCCCGATAATCTGAAGTTAACCAAGGATAAACAACGAGCTCACGATAACTCGAAGTCTAGGTTCAGGTTTGACTCTATTCAAACAAGAACGGTTTTACACGACAGACTCTCGATAATCTGAAGTTAACAAAGGATAAACAACGAGCTCACGATAACTCGAAGTTTAGGTTAAGGTTTGACTCGATTCAAACAAGAACGGTTTTAGACGACAGACTCACGATAATCTGAAGTTAACAAAGCATAAACAATGAGCTCACGATAACTCGAAGTCTAGGTTCAGGTTTGACTCGATTCAAACAAGAATGGTTTTAAGCGACAGACTCACGATAATCTGAAGTTAACAAAGGATAAACAACGAGCTCACGATAACTCGAAGTTTAGGTTCATGTTTGACTCAATTAAAACAAGAACGGTTTTAAATGACAGACTCACGATAATATGAAGTTGACAAAGGATAAACAACGAGCTCACGATAACTCGAAGTCTAGGTTCAGGTTTGACTCTATTCAAACAAGAACGGTTTTACACGACAGACTCTCGATAATCTGAAGTTAACAAAGGATAAACAACGAGCTCACGATAACTCGAAGTTTAGGTTAAGGTTTGACTCGATTCAAACAAGAACGGTTTTAGACGACAGACTCACGATAATCTGAAGTTAACAAAGCATAATCAATGAGCTCACGATAACTCGAAGTCTAGGTTCAGGTTTGACTCGATTCAAACAAGAATGGTTTTAAGCGACAGACTCACGATAATCTGAAGTTAACAAAGGATAAACAACGAGCTCACGATAACTCGAAGTTTAGGTTCATGTTTGACTCAATTAAAACAAGAACGGTTTTAAATGACAGACTCACGATAATCATAAGTTAACAAAAAATAAACAACGAGCTCACGATAACTCGAAGTTTAGGTTCGGGTTTGACTTGATTCAAACAAGAACGGTTTTAGACGACAGACTCACGATAATCTGAAGTTAACCAAGGATAAACAACGAGCTCACGATAACTCGAAGTCTAGGTTCAGGTTTGACTCTATTCAAACAAGAACGGTTTTAAACGACAGACTCACGATAATATGAAGTTGACAAAGGATAAACAACGAACTCACGATAACTCGAAGTCTAGGTTCAGGTTTGACTCGATTCAAACAAAAACCGTTTTAAACGACAGACTCACGATAATCTGAAGTTAACCAAGGATAAACAACGAGCTCACGATAACTCGAAGTCTAGGTTCAGGTTTGACTCGATTCAAACAAGAACGGTTTTAAACGACAGACTCACGGTAATCTGAAGTTAACAAACGATAAACAACGAGCTCACGATAACTCGAAGTTTAGGTTCATGTTTGACTCAATTCAAACAAGAACGGTTTTAAATGACAGACTCACGATAATCAGAAGTTAACAAAATATAAACAACGAGCTCACGATAACTCGAAGTTTAGGTTCAGGTTTGACTCGATTCAAACAAGAACGGTTTTAAACGACACACTCCCGATAATCTGAAGTTAACAAAGGATAAACAACGAGCTCACGATAACTCGAAGTCTAGGTTCAGGTTTGACTCGATTCAAACAAGAACAGTTTTAAACGACAGACTCCCGATAATCTGAAGTTAACCAAGGATAAACAACGAGCTCACGATAACTCGAAGTCTAGGTTCAGGTTTGACTCTATTCAAACAAGAACGGTTTTACACGACAGACTCTCGATAATCTGAAGTTAACAAAGGATAAACAACGAGCTCACGATAACTCGAAGTTTAGGTTAAGGTTTGACTCGATTCAAACAAGAACGGTTTTAGAAGACAGACTCACGATAATCTGAAGTTAACAAAGCATAAACAATGAGCTCACGATAACTCGAAGTCTAGGTTCAGGTTTGACTCGATTCAAACAAGAATGGTTTTAAGCGACAGACTCACGATAATCTGAAGTTAACAAAGGATAAACAACGAGCTCACGATAACTCGAAGTTTAGGTTCATGTTTGACTCAATTAAAACAAGAACGGTTTTAAATGACAGACTCACGATAATCATAAGTTAACAAAAAATAAACAACGAGCTCACGATAACTCGAAGTTTAGGTTCGGGTTTGACTTGATTCAAACAAGAACGGTTTTAGACGACAGACTCACGATAATCTGAAGTTAACCAAGGATAAACAACGAGCTCACGATAACTCGAAGTCTAGGTTCAGGTTTGACTCTATTCAAACAAGAACGGTTTTACACGACAGACTCTCGATAATCTGAAGTTAACAAAGGATAAACAACGAGCTCACGATAACTCGAAGTTTAGGTTAAGGTTTGACTCGATTCAAACAAGAACGGTTTTAGACGACAGACTCACGATAATCTGAAGTTAACAAAGCATAAACAATGAGCTCACGATAACTCGAAGTCTAGGTTCAGGTTTGACTCGATTCAAACAAGAATGGTTTTAAGCGACAGACTCACGATAATCTGAAGTTAACAAAGGATAAACAACGAGCTCACGATAACTCAAAGTTTAGGTTCATGTTTGACTCAATTAAAACAAGAACGGTTTTAAATGACAGACTCACGATAATCATAAGTTAACAAAAAATAAACAACGAGCTCACGATAACTCGAAGTTTAGGTTCGGGTTTGACTTGATTCAAACAAGAACGGTTTTAGACGACAGACTCACGATAATCTGAAGTTAACCAAGGATAAACAACGAGCTCACGATAACTCGAAGTCTAGGTTCAGGTTTGACTCTATTCAAACAAGAACGGTTTTAAACGACAGACTCACGATAATATGAAGTTGACAAAGGATAAACAACGAACTCACGATAACTCGAAGTCTAGGTTCAGGTTTGACTCGATTCAAACAAAAACCGTTTTAAACGACAGACTCACGATAATCTGAAGTTAACCAAGGATAAACAACGAGCTCACGATAACTCGAAGTCTAGGTTCAGGTTTGACTCGATTCAAACAAGAACGGTTTTAAACGACAGACTCACGGTAATCTGAAGTTAACAAACGATAAACAACGAGCTCACGATAACTCGAAGTTTAGGTTCATGTTTGACTCAATTCAAACAAGAACGGTTTTAAATGACAGACTCACGATAATCAGAAGTTAACAAAATATAAACAACGAGCTCACGATAACTCGAAGTTTAGGTTCAGGTTTGACTCGATTCAAACAAGAACGGTTTTAGACGACAGACTCACGATAATCTGAAGTTAACCAAGGATAAACAACGAGCTCACGATACCTCGAAGTCTAGGTTCAGGTTTGACTCGATTCAAACAAGAACGGTTTTAAACGACAGACTCACGATAATCTGAAGTTAACAAAGGACAAACAACGAGCTCACGATAACTCGAAGTCTAGGTTCTGGTTTGACTCGATTCAAACAAGAACGGTTTTAAACGACAGACTCACGATAATCTGAAGTTAACCAAGGATAAACAACGAGCTCACGATAACTCGAAGTCTAGGTTCAGGTTTGACTCGATTCAAACAAGAACGGTTTTAAACGACAGACTCACGATAATCTGAAGTTAACAAAATATAAAAAACGACCTCACGATAACTCGAAGTTTAGGTTCAGGTTTGACTCGATTCAAACAAGAACGGTTTTAGACGACAGACTCACGATAATCATAAGTTAACAAGAAATAAACAACGAGCTCACTATACATCGATGTTTAGGTTCGGGTTTGACTCGATTCAAACAAGAACGGTTTTAGACGACAGACTCACTATAATCTGAAGTTAACCAAGGATAAACAACGAGCTCACGATAACTCGAAGTCTAGGTTCAGGTTTGACTCGATTCAAACAAGAACGGTTCTAAACGACACACTCACGATAATCTGAAGTTAACCAAGGATAAACAACGAGCTCACGATAACTCGAAGTCTAGGTTCAGGTTTGACCAATTCAAACAAGAACGGTTTTAAGCGACAGACTCACAATAATCTGAAGTTAACAAAGGATAAACAACGAGCTCACGATAACTCGAAGTTTAGGTTCATGTTTGACTAAATTCAAACAAGAACGGTTTTAAATGACAGACTCACGATAATCATAAGTTAACAAAAAATGAACAACGAGCTCACGATAACTCGAAGTTTAGGTTCGGGTTTGACTCGATTCAAACAAGAAAGGTTTTAGGCGACAGACTCACGATAATCTGAAGTTAACCAAGGATAAACAACGAGCTCACGATAACTCGAAGTCTAGGTTCAGGTTTGACTCGATTCAAACAAGAACGGTTTTAAACGACACACTCACGATAATCTGAAGTTAACAAAGGATAAACAACGAGCTCACGATAACTCGAAGTCTAGGTTCAGGTTTGACTCGATTCAAACAAGAACGGTTTTAAACGACAGACTCACGATAATCTGAAGTTAACCAAGGATAAACAACGAGCTCACGATAACTCGAAGTCTAGGTTCAGGTTTGACTCGATTCAAACAAGAACGGTTTTAAACGACAGACTCACGATAATCTGAAGTTAACAAAGGATAAACAACGAGCTCACGATAACTCGAAGTCTAGGTTCAGGTTTGACTCTATTCAAACAAGAACGGTTTTACACGACAGACTCTCGATAATCTGAAGTTAACAAAGGATAAACAACGAGCTCACGATAACTCTAAGTTTAGGTTCAGGTTTGACTCGATTCAAACAAGAACGGTTTTAGACGACAGACTCACGATAATCTGAAGTTAACCAAGGATAAACAACGAGCTCACGATAACTCGAAGTCTAGGTTCAGGTTTGACTCGATTCAAACAAGAACGGTTTTAAACGACACACTCACGATAATCTGAAGTTAACAAAGGATAAACAACGAGCTCACGATAACTCGAAGTCTAAGTTCAGGTTTGACTCGATTCAAACAAGAACGGTTTTAAACGACAGACTCTCGATAATCTGAAGTTAACCAAGGATAAACAACGAGCTCACGATAACTCGAAGTCTAGGTTCAGGTTTGACTCGATTCAAACAAGAACGGTTTTAAACGACAGACTCACGATAATCTGAAGTTAACAAAGGATAAACAACGAGCTCACGATAACTCGAAGTTTAGGTTCAGGTTTGAATCGATTCAAACAAGAACGGTTTTAGAAGACAGACTCACGATAATCTGAAGTTAACAGAGCATAAACAACGAGCTCACGATAACTCAAAGTTTAGGTTCATGTTTGACTCGATTCAAACAAGAACGGTTTTAGACGACAGACTCACGATAATCTGAAGTTAACCAAGGATAAACAACGAGCTCACGATAACTCGAAGTCTAGGTTCAGGTTTGACTCGATTCAAACAAGAACGGTTTTAAACGACAGACTCACGATTATCTGAAGTTAACTAACGACAAACAACGAGCTCACAATAACTCGAAGTCTAGGTTCAGGTTTGACTCGATTCAAACAAGAACGGTTTTAAACGACAGACTCACGATAATCTGAAGTTAACCAAGGATAAACAACGAGCTCACGATAACTCGAAGTCTATGTTCAGGTTTGACTCGATTCAAACAAGAACGGTTTTAAACGACAGACTCACGATAATCTGAAGTTAACAAAATATAAACAACGAGCTCACGATAACTCGAAGTTTAGGTTCAGGTTTGACTCGATTCAAACAAGAACGGTTTTAGACGACAGACTCACGATAATCATAAGTTAACAAGAAATAAACAACGAGCTCACTATACATCGATGTTTAGGTTCGGGTTTGACTAGATTCAAACAAGAACGGTTTTAGACGACAGACTCACTATAATCTGAAGTTAACCAAGGATAAACAACGAGCTCACGATAACTCGAAGTCTAGGTTCAGGTTTGACTCGATTCAAACAAGAACGGTTCTAAACGACACACTCACGATAATCTGAAGTTAACCAAGGATAAACAACGAGCTCACGATAACTCGAAGTCTAGGTTCAGGTTTGACTCGATTCAAACAAGAACGGTTTTAAACGACAGACTCACGGTAATCTGAAGTTAACAAACGATAAACAACGAGCTCACGATAACTTGAAGTTTAGGTTCATGTTTGACTCAATTCAAACAAGAACGGTTTTAAATGACAGACTCACGATAATCAGAAGTTAACAAAAAATAAACAACGAGCTCACGATAACTCGAAGTTTAGGTTCAGGTTTGACTCGATTCAAACAAGAACGGTTTTAGACGACAGACTCACGATAATCTGAAGTTAACCAAGGATAAACAACGAGCTCACAATAACTCGAAGTCTAGGTTCAGGTTTGACTCGATTCAAACAAGAACGGTTTTAAACGACACACTCACGATAATCTGAAGTTAACAAAGGATAAACAACGAGCTCACGATAACTCGAAGTCTAGGTTCAGGTTTGACTCGATTCAAACAAGAACGGTTTTAAACGACAGACTCACGATAATCTGAAGTTAACCAAGGATAAACAACGAGCTCACGATAACTCGAAGTCTAGGTTCAGGTTTGACTCGATTCAAACAAGAACGGTTTTAAACGACAGACTCACGATAATCTGAAGTTAACAAAGGATAAACAACGAGCTCACGATAACCCGAAGTTTAGGTTCAGGTTTGACTCGATTCAAACAAGAACGGTTTTAGACGACAGACTCACGATAATCTGAAGTTAACAAAGCATAAACAACGAGCTCACGATAACTCAAAGTTTAGGTTCATGTTTGACTCGATTCAAACAAGAACGGTTTTAGACGACAGACTCACGATAATCTGAAGCTAACCAAGGATAAACAACGAGCTCACGATAACTCGAAGTCTAGGTTCAGGTTTGACTCGATTCAAACAAGAACGGTTTTAAACGACAGACTCACGATAATCTGAAGTTAACCAAGGATAAACAACGAGCTCACGATAACTCGAAGTCTAGGTTCAGGTTTGACTCGATTCAAACAAGAACGGTTTTAAACGACAGACTCACGATAATCTGAAGTTAACAAAGGATAAACAACGAGCTCACGATAACTCGAAGTTTAGGTTCAGGTTTGACTCGATTCAAACAAGAACGGTTTTAGACGACAGACTCACGATAATCTGAAGTTAACAAAGCATAAACAACGAGCTCACGATAACTCGAAGTTTAGGTTCATGTTTGACTCGATTCAAACAAGAACGGTTTTAGACGACAGACTCACGATAATCTGAAGTTAACCAAGGATAAACAATGAGCTCACGATAACACGAAGTCTAGGTTCAGATTTGACTCGATTCAAACAAGAACGGTTTTAAACGACAGACTCACGATAATCTGAAGTTAACCAAGGATAAACAACGAGCTCACGATAACTCGAAGTCTAGGTTCAGGTTTGACTCGATTCAAACAAGAACGGTTTTAAACGACAGACTCACGATAATCTGAAGTTAACCAAGGATAAACAACGAGCTCACGATAACTCGAAGTCTAGGTTCAGGTTTGACTCGATTCAAACAAGAACGGTTTTAAACGACAGACTCACGATAATCTGAAGTTAACAAAGGATAAACAACGAGCTCACGATAACTCGAAGTCTAGGTTCAGGTTTGACTCTATTCAAACAAGAACGGTTTTACACGACAGACTCTCGATAATCTGAAGTTAACAAAGGATAAACAACGAGCTCACGATAACTCTAAGTTTAGGTTCAGGTTTGACTCGATTCAAACAAGAACGGTTTTAGACGACAGACTCACGATAATCTGAAGTTAACCAAGGATAAACAACGAGCTCACGATAACTCGAAGTCTAGGTTCAGGTTTGACTCGATTCAAACAAGAACGGTTTTAAACGACACACTCACGATAATCTGAAGTTAACAAAGGATAAACAACGAGCTCACGATAACTCGAAGTCTAAGTTCAGGTTTGACTCGATTCAAACAAGAACGGTTTTAAACGACAGACTCTCGATAATCTGAAGTTAACCAAGGATAAACAACGAGCTCACGATAACTCGAAGTCTAGGTTCAGGTTTGACTCGATTCAAACAAGAACGCTTTTAAACGACAGACTCACGATAATCTGAAGTTAACAAAGGATAAACAACGAGCTCACGATAACTCGAAGTTTAGGTTCAGGTTTGAATCGATTCAAACAAGAACGGTTTTAGAAGACAGACTCACGATAATCTGAAGTTAACAGAGCATAAACAACGAGCTCACGATAACTCAAAGTTTAGGTTCATGTTTGACTCGATTCAAACAAGAACGGTTTTAGACGACAGACTCACGATAATCTGAAGTTAACCAAGGATAAACAACGAGCTCACGATAACTCGAAGTCTAGGTTCAGGTTTGACTCGATTCAAACAAGAACGGTTTTAAACGACAGACTCACGATTATCTGAAGTTAACTAACGACAAACAACGAGCTCACAATAACTCGAAGTCTAGGTTCAGGTTTGACTCGATTCAAACAAGAACGGTTTTAAACGACAGACTCACGATAATCTGAAGTTAACCAAGGATAAACAACGAGCTCACGATAACTCGAAGTCTATGTTCAGGTTTGACTCGATTCAAACAAGAACGGTTTTAAACGACAGACTCACGATAATCTGAAGTTAACAAAATATAAACAACGAGCTCACGATAACTCGAAGTTTAGGTTCAGGTTTGACTCGATTCAAACAAGAACGGTTTTAGACGACAGACTCACGATAATCATAAGTTAACAAGAAATAAACAACGAGCTCACTATACATCGATGTTTAGGTTCGGGTTTGACTAGATTCAAACAAGAACGGTTTTAGACGACAGACTCACTATAATCTGAAGTTAACCAAGGATAAACAACGAGCTCACGATAACTCGAAGTCTAGGTTCAGGTTTGACTCGATTCAAACAAGAACGGTTCTAAACGACACACTCACGATAATCTGAAGTTAACCAAGGATAAACAACGAGCTCACGATAACTCGAAGTCTAGGTTCAGGTTTGACTCGATTCAAACAAGAACGGTTTTAAACGACAGACTCACGGTAATCTGAAGTTAACAAACGATAAACAACGAGCTCACGATAACTTGAAGTTTAGGTTCATGTTTGACTCAATTCAAACAAGAACGGTTTTAAATGACAGACTCACGATAATCAGAAGTTAACAAAAAATAAACAACGAGCTCACGATAACTCGAAGTTTAGGTTCAGGTTTGACTCGATTCAAACAAGAACGGTTTTAGACGACAGACTCACGATAATCTGAAGTTAACCAAGGATAAACAACGAGCTCACAATAACTCGAAGTCTAGGTTCAGGTTTGACTCGATTCAAACAAGAACGGTTTTAAACGACACACTCACGATAATCTGAAGTTAACAAAGGATAAACAACGAGCTCACGATAACTCGAAGTCTAGGTTCAGGTTTGACTCGATTCAAACAAGAACGGTTTTAAACGACAGACTCACGATAATCTGAAGTTAACCAAGGATAAACAACGAGCTCACGATAACTCGAAGTCTAGGTTCAGGTTTGACTCGATTCAAACAAGAACGGTTTTAAACGACAGACTCACGATAATCTGAAGTTAACAAAGGATAAACAACGAGCTCACGATAACCCGAAGTTTAGGTTCAGGTTTGACTCGATTCAAACAAGAACGGTTTTAGACGACAGACTCACGATAATCTGAAGTTAACAAAGCATAAACAACGAGCTCACGATAACTCAAAGTTTAGGTTCATGTTTGACTCGATTCAAACAAGAACGGTTTTAGACGACAGACTCACGATAATCTGAAGCTAACCAAGGATAAACAACGAGCTCACGATAACTCGAAGTCTAGGTTCAGGTTTGACTCGATTCAAACAAGAACGGTTTTAAACGACAGACTCACGATAATCTGAAGTTAACCAAGGATAAACAACGAGCTCACGATAACTCGAAGTCTAGGTTCAGGTTTGACTCGATTCAAACAAGAACGGTTTTAAACGACAGACTCACGATAATCTGAAGTTAACAAAGGATAAACAACGAGCTCACGATAACTCGAAGTTTAGGTTCAGGTTTGACTCGATTCAAACAAGAACGGTTTTAGACGACAGACTCACGATAATCTGAAGTTAACAAAGCATAAACAACGAGCTCACGATAACTCGAAGTTTAGGTTCATGTTTGACTCGATTCAAACAAGAACGGTTTTAGACGACAGACTCACGATAATCTGAAGTTAACCAAGGATAAACAATGAGCTCACGATAACACGAAGTCTAGGTTCAGATTTGACTCGATTCAAACAAGAACGGTTTTAAACGACAGACTCACGATAATCTGAAGTTAACCAAGGATAAACAATGAGCTCACGATAACTCGAAGTCTAGGTTCAGGTTTGATTCGATTCAAACAAGAACGGTTTTAAGCGACAGACTCACGATAATCTGAAGTTAACAAAGGATAAACAACGAGCTCACGATAACTCGAAGTTTAGGTTCATGTTTGACTCGATTCAAACAATAATGGTTTTAAATGACAGACTCACGATAATCTGAAGTTAACAAAGGATAAACAACAAGCTCACGATAACTCGAAGTTTAGGTTCAGGTTTGACTCGATTCAAACAAGAACGGTTTTAGATGACAGACTCACGATAATCTGAAGTTAACAAAGGTTAAACAACGAGCTCACGATAACTCGAAGTCTAGGTTCAGGTTTGACTTGATTCAAACAAGAACGGTTTTAAACGACAGACTCACGCTAATCTGAGGTTAACAAAGCATAAACAACGAGCTCACGATAACTCGAAGTCTAGGTTCAGGTTTGACTCGATTCAAACAAGAACGGTTTTAAACGACAGACTCACGATAATCTGAAGTTAACAAAGGATAAACAACGAGCTCACGATAACCCGAAGTTTAGGTTCAGGTTTGACTCGATTCAAACAAGAACGGTTTTAGACGACAGACTCACGATAATCTGAAGTTAACAAAGCATAAACAACGAGCTCACGATAACTCAAAGTTTAGGTTCATGTTTGACTCGATTCAAACAAGAACGGTTTTAGACGACAGACTCACGATAATCTGAAGCTAACCAAGGATAAACAACGAGCTCACGATAACTCGAAGTCTAGGTTCAGGTTTGACTCGATTCAAACAAGAACGGTTTTAAACGACAGACTCACGATAATCTGAAGTTAACCAAGGATAAACAACGAGCTCACGATAACTCGAAGTCTAGGTTCAGGTTTGACTCGATTCAAACAAGAACGGTTTTAAACGACAGACTCACGATAATCTGAAGTTAACAAAGGATAAACAACGAGCTCACGATAACTCGAAGTTTAGGTTCAGGTTTGACTCGATTCAAACAAGAACGGTTTTAGACGACAGACTCACGATAATCTGAAGTTAACAAAGCATAAACAACGAGCTCACGATAACTCGAAGTTTAGGTTCATGTTTGACTCGATTCAAACAAGAACGGTTTTAGACGACAGACTCACGATAATCTGAAGTTAACCAAGGATAAACAATGAGCTCACGATAACACGAAGTCTAGGTTCAGATTTGACTCGATTCAAACAAGAACGGTTTTAAACGACAGACTCACGATAATCTGAAGTTAACCAAGGATAAACAATGAGCTCACGATAACTCGAAGTCTAGGTTCAGGTTTGATTCGATTCAAACAAGAACGGTTTTAAGCGACAGACTCACGATAATCTGAAGTTAACAAAGGATAAACAACGAGCTCACGATAACTCGAAGTTTAGGTTCATGTTTGACTCGATTCAAACAATAATGGTTTTAAATGACAGACTCACGATAATCTGAAGTTAACAAAGGATAAACAACAAGCTCACGATAACTCGAAGTTTAGGTTCAGGTTTGACTCGATTCAAACAAGAACGGTTTTAGATGACAGACTCACGATAATCTGAAGTTAACAAAGGTTAAACAACGAGCTCACGATAACTCGAAGTCTAGGTTCAGGTTTGACTTGATTCAAACAAGAACGGTTTTAAACGACAGACTCACGCTAATCTGAGGTTAACAAAGGATAAACAACGAGCTCACGATAACTCGAAGTCTAGGTTCAGGTTTGACTCGATTCAAACAAGAACGGTTTTAAACGACAGACTCACGATAATCTGAAGTTAACCAAGGATAAAAAACGAGCTCACGATAACTTGAAGTCTAGGTTCAGGTTTGACTCGATTCAAACAAGAACGGTTTTAAACGACAGACTCACGATAATCTGAAGTTAACAAAGGATAAACAACGAGCTCACGATAACTCGAAGTTTAGGTTCAGGTTTGACTCGATTCAAACAAGAACGGTTTTAAACGACACACTCACGATAATCTGAAGTTAACAAAGGATAAACAACGAGCTCACGATAACTCGAATTCTAGGTTCAGGTTTGACTCGATTCAAACAAGAACGGTTTTAAACGACAGACTCACGATAATCTGAAGTTAACCAAGGATAAACAACGAGCTCACGATAACTCGAAGTCTAGGTTCAGGTTTGACTCGATTCAAACTAGAACGGTTTTAAACGACAGACTCACGATAATCTGAAGTTAACAAAGGATAAACAACGAGCTCACGATAACTCGAAGTTTAGGTTCAGGTTTGACTCGATTCAAACAAGAACGGTTTTAGACGACAGACTCACGATAATCTGAAGTTAACCAAGGATAAACAACGAGCTCACGATAACTCGAAGTCTAGGTTCAGGTTTGACTCGATTCAAACAAGAACGGTTTTAAACGACAGACTCACGATAATCTGAAGTTAACAAAGGATAAACAACGAGCTCACGATAACTCGAAGTTTAGGTTCAGGTTTGACTCGATTCAAACAAGAACGGTTTTAGACGACAGACTCACGATAATCTGAAGTTAACAAAGCATAAACAACGAGCTCACGATAACTCAAAGTTTAGGTTCATGTCTGACTCGATTCAAACAAGAACGGTTTTAGACGACAGACTCACGATAATCTGAAGTTAACCAAGGATAAACAACGAGCTCACGATAACTCGAAGTCTAGGTTCAGGTTTGACTCGATTCAAACAAGAACGGTTTTAAACGACAGACTCACGATAATCTGAAGTTAACCAAGGATAAACAACGAGCTCACGATAACTCGAAGTCTAGGTTCAGGTTTGACTCGATTCAAACAAGAACGGTTTTAAACGAAAGACTCACGATAATCTGATGTTAACAAAGGATAAACAACGAGCTCACGATAACTCGAAGTTTAGGTTCAGGTTTGACTCGATTCAAACAAGAACGGTTTTAGACGACAGACTCACGATAATCTGAAGTTAACAAAGCATAAACAACGAGCTCACGATAACTCGAAGTTTAGGTTCATGTTTGACTCGATTCAAACAAGAACGGTTTTAGACGACAGACTCACGATAATCTGAAGTTAACCAAGGATAAACAACGAGCTCACGATAACACGAAGTCTAGGTTCAGGTTTGACTCGATTCAAACAAGAACGGTTTTAAACGACAGACTCACGATAATCTGAAGTTAACCAAGGATAAACAATGAGCTCACGATAACTCGAAGTCTAGGTTCAGGTTTGATTCGATTCAAACAAGAACGGTTTTAAGCGACAGACTCACGATAATCTGAAGTTAACAAAGGATAAACAACGAGCTCACGATAACTCGAAGTTTAGGTTCATGTTTGACTCGATTCAAACAATAATGGTTTTAAATGACAGACTCACGATAATCTGAAGTTAACAAAGGATAAACAACAAGCTCACGATAACTCGAAGTTTAGGTTCAGGTTTGACTCGATTCAAACAAGAACGGTTTTAGATGACAGACTCACGATAATCTGAAGTTAACAAAGGTTAAACAACGAGCTCACGATAACTCGAAGTCTAGGTTCAGGTTTGACTTGATTCAAACAAGAACGGTTTTAAACGACAGACTCACGCTAATCTGAGGTTAACAAAGGATAAACAACGAGCTCACGATAACTCGAAGTCTAGGTTCAGGTTTGACTCGATTCAAACAAGAACGGTTTTAAACGACAGACTCACGATAATCTGAAGTTAACCAAGGATAAAAAACGAGCTCACGATAACTTGAAGTCTAGGTTCAGGTTTGACTCGATTCAAACAAGAACGGTTTTAAACGACAGACTCACGATAATCTGAAGTTAACAAAGGATAAACAACGAGCTCACGATAACTCGAAGTTTAGGTTCAGGTTTGACTCGATTCAAACAAGAACGGTTTTAAACGACACACTCACGATAATCTGAAGTTAACAAAGGATAAACAACGAGCTCACGATAACTCGAAGTCTAGGTTCAGGTTTGACTCGATTCAAACAACAACGGTTTTAAACGACAGACTCACGATAATCTGAAGTTAACCAAGGATAAACAACGAGCTCACGATAACTCGAAGTTTAGGTTCAGGTTTGACTCGATTCAAACAAGAACGGTTTTAGACGACAGACTCACGATAATCTGAAGTTAACCAAGGATAAACAACGAGCTCACGATAACTCGAAGTCTAGGTTCAGGTTTGACTCGATTCAAACAAGAACGGTTTTAAACGACAGACTCACGATAATCTGAAGTTAACAAAGGATAAACAACGAGCTCACGATAACTCGAAGTTTAGGTTCAGGTTTGACTCGATTCAAACAAGAACGGTTTTAGACGACAGACTCACGATAATCTGAAGTTAACAAAGCATAAACAACGAGCTCACGATAACTCAAAGTTTAGGTTCATGTTTGACTCGATTCAAACAAGAACGGTTTTAGACGACAGACTCACGATAATCTGAAGTTAACCAAGGATAAACAACGAGCTCACGATAACTCGAAGTCTAGGTTCAGGTTTGACTCGATTCAAACAAGAACGGTTTTAAACGACAGACTCACGATAATCTGAAGTTAACCAAGGATAAACAACGAGCTCACGATAACTCGAAGTCTAGGTTCAGGTTTGACTCGATTCAAACAAGAACGGTTTTAAACGACAGACTCACGATAATCTGAAGTTAACAAAGGATAAACAACGAGCTCACGATAACTCGAAGTTTAGGTTCAGGTTTGAATCGATTCAAACAAGAACGGTTTTAGAAGACAGACTCACGATAATCTGAAGTTAACAGAGCATAAACAACGAGCTCACGATAACTCAAAGTTTAGGTTCATGTTTGACTCGATTCAAACAAGAACGGTTTTAGACGACAGACTCACGATAATCTGAAGTTAACCAAGGATAAACAACGAGCTCACGATAACTCGAAGTCTAGGTTCAGGTTTGACTCGATTCAAACAAGAACGGTTTTAAACGACAGACTCACGATTATCTGAAGTTAACTAACGACAAACAACGAGCTCACAATAACTCGAAGTCTAGGTTCAGGTTTGACTCGATTCAAACAAGAACGGTTTTAAACGACAGACTCACGATAATCTGAAGTTAACCAAGGATAAACAACGAGCTCACGATAACTCGAAGTCTATGTTCAGGTTTGACTCGATTCAAACAAGAACGGTTTTAAACGACAGACTCACGATAATCTGAAGTTAACAAAATATAAACAACGAGCTCACGATAACTCGAAGTTTAGGTTCAGGTTTGACTCGATTCAAACAAGAACGGTTTTAGACGACAGACTCACGATAATCATAAGTTAACAAGAAATAAACAACGAGCTCACTATACATCGATGTTTAGGTTCGGGTTTGACTAGATTCAAACAAGAACGGTTTTAGACGACAGACTCACTATAATCTGAAGTTAACCAAGGATAAACAACGAGCTCACGATAACTCGAAGTCTAGGTTCAGGTTTGACTCGATTCAAACAAGAACGGTTCTAAACGACACACTCACGATAATCTGAAGTTAACCAAGGATAAACAACGAGCTCACGATAACTCGAAGTCTAGGTTCAGGTTTGACTCGATTCAAACAAGAACGGTTTTAAACGACAGACTCACGGTAATCTGAAGTTAACAAACGATAAACAACGAGCTCACGATAACTTGAAGTTTAGGTTCATGTTTGACTCAATTCAAACAAGAACGGTTTTAAATGACAGACTCACGATAATCAGAAGTTAACAAAAAATAAACAACGAGCTCACGATAACTCGAAGTTTAGGTTCAGGTTTGACTCGATTCAAACAAGAACGGTTTTAGACGACAGACTCACGATAATCTGAAGTTAACCAAGGATAAACAACGAGCTCACAATAACTCGAAGTCTAGGTTCAGGTTTGACTCGATTCAAACAAGAACGGTTTTAAACGACACACTCACGATAATCTGAAGTTAACAAAGGATAAACAACGAGCTCACGATAACTCGAAGTCTAGGTTCAGGTTTGACTCGATTCAAACAAGAACGGTTTTAAACGACAGACTCACGATAATCTGAAGTTAACCAAGGATAAACAACGAGCTCACGATAACTCGAAGTCTAGGTTCAGGTTTGACTCGATTCAAACAAGAACGGTTTTAAACGACAGACTCACGATAATCTGAAGTTAACAAAGGATAAACAACGAGCTCACGATAACCCGAAGTTTAGGTTCAGGTTTGACTCGATTCAAACAAGAACGGTTTTAGACGACAGACTCACGATAATCTGAAGTTAACAAAGCATAAACAACGAGCTCACGATAACTCAAAGTTTAGGTTCATGTTTGACTCGATTCAAACAAGAACGGTTTTAGACGACAGACTCACGATAATCTGAAGCTAACCAAGGATAAACAACGAGCTCACGATAACTCGAAGTCTAGGTTCAGGTTTGACTCGATTCAAACAAGAACGGTTTTAAACGACAGACTCACGATAATCTGAAGTTAACCAAGGATAAACAACGAGCTCACGATAACTCGAAGTCTAGGTTCAGGTTTGACTCGATTCAAACAAGAACGGTTTTAAACGACAGACTCACGATAATCTGAAGTTAACAAAGGATAAACAACGAGCTCACGATAACTCGAAGTTTAGGTTCAGGTTTGACTCGATTCAAACAAGAACGGTTTTAGACGACAGACTCACGATAATCTGAAGTTAACAAAGCATAAACAACGAGCTCACGATAACTCGAAGTTTAGGTTCATGTTTGACTCGATTCAAACAAGAACGGTTTTAGACGACAGACTCACGATAATCTGAAGTTAACCAAGGATAAACAATGAGCTCACGATAACACGAAGTCTAGGTTCAGATTTGACTCGATTCAAACAAGAACGGTTTTAAACGACAGACTCACGATAATCTGAAGTTAACCAAGGATAAACAACGAGCTCACGATAACTCGAAGTCTAGGTTCAGGTTTGACTCGATTCAAACAAGAACGGTTTTAAACGACAGACTCACGATAATCTGAAGTTAACCAAGGATAAACAACGAGCTCACGATAACTCGAAGTCTAGGTTCAGGTTTGACTCGATTCAAACAAGAACGGTTTTAAACGACAGACTCACGATAATCTGAAGTTAACAAAGGATAAACAACGAGCTCACGATAACTCGAAGTCTAGGTTCAGGTTTGACTCTATTCAAACAAGAACGGTTTTACACGACAGACTCTCGATAATCTGAAGTTAACAAAGGATAAACAACGAGCTCACGATAACTCTAAGTTTAGGTTCAGGTTTGACTCGATTCAAACAAGAACGGTTTTAGACGACAGACTCACGATAATCTGAAGTTAACCAAGGATAAACAACGAGCTCACGATAACTCGAAGTCTAGGTTCAGGTTTGACTCGATTCAAACAAGAACGGTTTTAAACGACACACTCACGATAATCTGAAGTTAACAAAGGATAAACAACGAGCTCACGATAACTCGAAGTCTAAGTTCAGGTTTGACTCGATTCAAACAAGAACGGTTTTAAACGACAGACTCTCGATAATCTGAAGTTAACCAAGGATAAACAACGAGCTCACGATAACTCGAAGTCTAGGTTCAGGTTTGACTCGATTCAAACAAGAACGGTTTTAAACGACAGACTCACGATAATCTGAAGTTAACAAAGGATAAACAACGAGCTCACGATAACTCGAAGTTTAGGTTCAGGTTTGAATCGATTCAAACAAGAACGGTTTTAGAAGACAGACTCACGATAATCTGAAGTTAACAGAGCATAAACAACGAGCTCACGATAACTCAAAGTTTAGGTTCATGTTTGACTCGATTCAAACAAGAACGGTTTTAGACGACAGACTCACGATAATCTGAAGTTAACCAAGGATAAACAACGAGCTCACGATAACTCGAAGTCTAGGTTCAGGTTTGACTCGATTCAAACAAGAACGGTTTTAAACGACAGACTCACGATTATCTGAAGTTAACTAACGACAAACAACGAGCTCACAATAACTCGAAGTCTAGGTTCAGGTTTGACTCGATTCAAACAAGAACGGTTTTAAACGACAGACTCACGATAATCTGAAGTTAACCAAGGATAAACAACGAGCTCACGATAACTCGAAGTCTATGTTCAGGTTTGACTCGATTCAAACAAGAACGGTTTTAAACGACAGACTCACGATAATCTGAAGTTAACAAAATATAAACAACGAGCTCACGATAACTCGAAGTTTAGGTTCAGGTTTGACTCGATTCAAACAAGAACGGTTTTAGACGACAGACTCACGATAATCATAAGTTAACAAGAAATAAACAACGAGCTCACTATACATCGATGTTTAGGTTCGGGTTTGACTAGATTCAAACAAGAACGGTTTTAGACGACAGACTCACTATAATCTGAAGTTAACCAAGGATAAACAGCGAGCTCACGATAACTCGAAGTCTAGGTTCAGGTTTGACTCGATTCAAACAAGAACGGTTCTAAACGACACACTCACGATAATCTGAAGTTAACCAAGGATAAACAACGAGCTCACGATAACTCGAAGTCTAGGTTCAGGTTTGACTCGATTCAAACAAGAACGGTTTTAAACGACAGACTCACGGTAATCTGAAGTTAACAAACGATAAACAACGAGCTCACGATAACTTGAAGTTTAGGTTCATGTTTGACTCAATTCAAACAAGAACGGTTTTAAATGACAGACTCACGATAATCAGAAGTTAACAAAAAATAAACAACGAGCTCACGATAACTCGAAGTTTAGGTTCAGGTTTGACTCGATTCAAACAAGAACGGTTTTAGACGACAGACTCACGATAATCTGAAGTTAACCAAGGATAAACAACGAGCTCACAATAACTCGAAGTCTAGGTTCAGGTTTGACTCGATTCAAACAAGAACGGTTTTAAACGACACACTCACGATAATCTGAAGTTAACAAAGGATAAACAACGAGCTCACGATAACTCGAAGTCTAGGTTCAGGTTTGACTCGATTCAAACAAGAACGGTTTTAAACGACAGACTCACGATAATCTGAAGTTAACCAAGGATAAACAACGAGCTCACGATAACTCGAAGTCTAGGTTCAGGTTTGACTCGATTCAAACAAGAACGGTTTTAAACGACAGACTCACGATAATCTGAAGTTAACAAAGGATAAACAACGAGCTCACGATAACCCGAAGTTTAGGTTCAGGTTTGACTCGATTCAAACAAGAACGGTTTTAGACGACAGACTCACGATAATCTGAAGTTAACAAAGCATAAACAACGAGCTCACGATAACTCAAAGTTTAGGTTCATGTTTGACTCGATTCAAACAAGAACGGTTTTAGACGACAGACTCACGATAATCTGAAGCTAACCAAGGATAAACAACGAGCTCACGATAACTCGAAGTCTAGGTTCAGGTTTGACTCGATTCAAACAAGAACGGTTTTAAACGACAGACTCACGATAATCTGAAGTTAACCAAGGATAAACAACGAGCTCACGATAACTCGAAGTCTAGGTTCAGGTTTGACTCGATTCAAACAAGAACGGTTTTAAACGACAGACTCACGATAATCTGAAGTTAACAAAGGATAAACAACGAGCTCACGATAACTCGAAGTTTAGGTTCAGGTTTGACTCGATTCAAACAAGAACGGTTTTAGACGACAGACTCACGATAATCTGAAGTTAACAAAGCATAAACAACGAGCTCACGATAACTCGAAGTTTAGGTTCATGTTTGACTCGATTCAAACAAGAACGGTTTTAGACGACAGACTCACGATAATCTGAAGTTAACCAAGGATAAACAATGAGCTCACGATAACACGAAGTCTAGGTTCAGATTTGACTCGATTCAAACAAGAACGGTTTTAAACGACAGACTCACGATAATCTGAAGTTAACCAAGGATAAACAATGAGCTCACGATAACTCGAAGTCTAGGTTCAGGTTTGATTCGATTCAAACAAGAACGGTTTTAAGCGACAGACTCACGATAATCTGAAGTTAACAAAGGATAAACAACGAGCTCACGATAACTCGAAGTTTAGGTTCATGTTTGACTCGATTCAAACAATAATGGTTTTAAATGACAGACTCACGATAATCTGAAGTTAACAAAGGATAAACAACAAGCTCACGATAACTCGAAGTTTAGGTTCAGGTTTGACTCGATTCAAACAAGAACGGTTTTAGATGACAGACTCACGATAATCTGAAGTTAACAAAGGTTAAACAACGAGCTCACGATAACTCGAAGTCTAGGTTCAGGTTTGACTTGATTCAAACAAGAACGGTTTTAAACGACAGACTCACGCTAATCTGAGGTTAACAAAGCATAAACAACGAGCTCACGATAACTCGAAGTCTAGGTTCAGGTTTGACTCGATTCAAACAAGAACGGTTTTAAACGACAGACTCACGATAATCTGAAGTTAACAAAGGATAAACAACGAGCTCACGATAACCCGAAGTTTAGGTTCAGGTTTGACTCGATTCAAACAAGAACGGTTTTAGACGACAGACTCACGATAATCTGAAGTTAACAAAGCATAAACAACGAGCTCACGATAACTCAAAGTTTAGGTTCATGTTTGACTCGATTCAAACAAGAACGGTTTTAGACGACAGACTCACGATAATCTGAAGCTAACCAAGGATAAACAACGAGCTCACGATAACTCGAAGTCTAGGTTCAGGTTTGACTCGATTCAAACAAGAACGGTTTTAAACGACAGACTCACGATAATCTGAAGTTAACCAAGGATAAACAACGAGCTCACGATAACTCGAAGTCTAGGTTCAGGTTTGACTCGATTCAAACAAGAACGGTTTTAAACGACAGACTCACGATAATCTGAAGTTAACAAAGGATAAACAACGAGCTCACGATAACTCGAAGTTTAGGTTCAGGTTTGACTCGATTCAAACAAGAACGGTTTTAGACGACAGACTCACGATAATCTGAAGTTAACAAAGCATAAACAACGAGCTCACGATAACTCGAAGTTTAGGTTCATGTTTGACTCGATTCAAACAAGAACGGTTTTAGACGACAGACTCACGATAATCTGAAGTTAACCAAGGATAAACAATGAGCTCACGATAACACGAAGTCTAGGTTCAGATTTGACTCGATTCAAACAAGAACGGTTTTAAACGACAGACTCACGATAATCTGAAGTTAACCAAGGATAAACAATGAGCTCACGATAACTCGAAGTCTAGGTTCAGGTTTGATTCGATTCAAACAAGAACGGTTTTAAGCGACAGACTCACGATAATCTGAAGTTAACAAAGGATAAACAACGAGCTCACGATAACTCGAAGTTTAGGTTCATGTTTGACTCGATTCAAACAATAATGGTTTTAAATGACAGACTCACGATAATCTGAAGTTAACAAAGGATAAACAACAAGCTCACGATAACTCGAAGTTTAGGTTCAGGTTTGACTCGATTCAAACAAGAACGGTTTTAGATGACAGACTCACGATAATCTGAAGTTAACAAAGGTTAAACAACGAGCTCACGATAACTCGAAGTCTAGGTTCAGGTTTGACTTGATTCAAACAAGAACGGTTTTAAACGACAGACTCACGCTAATCTGAGGTTAACAAAGGATAAACAACGAGCTCACGATAACTCGAAGTCTAGGTTCAGGTTTGACTCGATTCAAACAAGAACGGTTTTAAACGACAGACTCACGATAATCTGAAGTTAACCAAGGATAAAAAACGAGCTCACGATAACTTGAAGTCTAGGTTCAGGTTTGACTCGATTCAAACAAGAACGGTTTTAAACGACAGACTCACGATAATCTGAAGTTAACAAAGGATAAACAACGAGCTCACGATAACTCGAAGTTTAGGTTCAGGTTTGACTCGATTCAAACAAGAACGGTTTTAAACGACACACTCACGATAATCTGAAGTTAACAAAGGATAAACAACGAGCTCACGATAACTCGAAGTCTATGTTCAGGTTTGACTCGATTCAAACAAGAACGGTTTTAAACGACAGACTCACGATAATCTGAAGTTAACCAAGGATAAACAACGAGCTCACGATAACTCGAAGTCTAGGTTCAGGTTTGACTCGATTCAAACTAGAACGGTTTTAAACGACAGACTCACGATAATCTGAAGTTAACAAAGGATAAACAACGAGCTCACGATAACTCGAAGTTTAGGTTCAGGTTTGACTCGATTCAAACAAGAACGGTTTTAGACGACAGACTCACGATAATCTGAAGTTAACCAAGGATAAACAACGAGCTCACGATAACTCGAAGTCTAGGTTCAGGTTTGACTCGATTCAAACAAGAACGGTTTTAAACGACAGACTCACGATAATCTGAAGTTAACAAAGGATAAACAACGAGCTCACGATAACTCGAAGTTTAGGTTCAGGTTTGACTCGATTCAAACAAGAACGGTTTTAGACGACAGACTCACGATAATCTGAAGTTAACAAAGCATAAACAACGAGCTCACGATAACTCAAAGTTTAGGTTCATGTCTGACTCGATTCAAACAAGAACGGTTTTAGACGACAGACTCACGATAATCTGAAGTTAACCAAGGATAAACAACGAGCTCACGATAACTCGAAGTCTAGGTTCAGGTTTGACTCGATTCAAACAAGAACGGTTTTAAACGACAGACTCACGATAATCTGAAGTTAACCAAGGATAAACAACGAGCTCACGATAACTCGAAGTCTAGGTTCAGGTTTGACTCGATTCAAACAAGAACGGTTTTAAACGAAAGACTCACGATAATCTGAAGTTAACAAAGGATAAACAACGAGCTCACGATAACTCGAAGTTTAGGTTCAGGTTTGACTCGATTCAAACAAGAACGGTTTTAGACGACAGACTCACGATAATCTGAAGTTAACAAAGCATAAACAACGAGCTCACGATAACTCGAAGTTTAGGTTCATGTTTGACTCGATTCAAACAAGAACGGTTTTAGACGACAGACTCACGATAATCTGAAGTTAACCAAGGATAAACAACGAGCTCACGATAACACGAAGTCTAGGTTCAGGTTTGACTCGATTCAAACAAGAACGGTTTTAAACGACAGACTCACGATAATCTGAAGTTAACCAAGGATAAACAATGAGCTCACGATAACTCGAAGTCTAGGTTCAGGTTTGATTCGATTCAAACAAGAACGGTTTTAAGCGACAGACTCACGATAATCTGAAGTTAACAAAGGATAAACAACGAGCTCACGATAACTCGAAGTTTAGGTTCATGTTTGACTCGATTCAAACAATAATGGTTTTAAATGACAGACTCACGATAATCTGAAGTTAACAAAGGATAAACAACAAGCTCACGATAACTCGAAGTTTAGGTTCAGGTTTGACTCGATTCAAACAAGAACGGTTTTAGATGACAGACTCACGATAATCTGAAGTTAACAAAGGTTAAACAACGAGCTCACGATAACTCGAAGTCTAGGTTCAGGTTTGACTTGATTCAAACAAGAACGGTTTTAAACGACAGACTCACGCTAATCTGAGGTTAACAAAGGATAAACAACGAGCTCACGATAACTCGAAGTCTAGGTTCAGGTTTGACTCGATTCAAACAAGAACGGTTTTAAACGACAGACTCACGATAATCTGAAGTTAACCAAGGATAAAAAACGAGCTCACGATAACTTGAAGTCTAGGTTCAGGTTTGACTCGATTCAAACAAGAACGGTTTTAAACGACAGACTCACGATAATCTGAAGTTAACAAAGGATAAACAACGAGCTCACGATAACTCGAAGTTTAGGTTCAGGTTTGACTCGATTCAAACAAGAACGGTTTTAAACGACACACTCACGATAATCTGAAGTTAACAAAGGATAAACAACGAGCTCACGATAACTCGAAGTCTAGGTTCAGGTTTGACTCGATTCAAACAACAACGGTTTTAAACGACAGACTCACGATAATCTGAAGTTAACCAAGGATAAACAACGAGCTCACGATAACTCGAAGTTTAGGTTCAGGTTTGACTCGATTCAAACAAGAACGGTTTTAGACGACAGACTCACGATAATCTGAAGTTAACCAAGGATAAACAACGAGCTCACGATAACTCGAAGTCTAGGTTCAGGTTTGACTCGATTCAAACAAGAACGGTTTTAAACGACAGACTCACGATAATCTGAAGTTAACAAAGGATAAACAACGAGCTCACGATAACTCGAAGTTTAGGTTCAGGTTTGACTCGATTCAAACAAGAACGGTTTTAGACGACAGACTCACGATAATCTGAAGTTAACAAAGCATAAACAACGAGCTCACGATAACTCAAAGTTTAGGTTCATGTTTGACTCGATTCAAACAAGAACGGTTTTAGACGACAGACTCACGATAATCTGAAGTTAACCAAGGATAAACAACGAGCTCACGATAACTCGAAGTCTAGGTTCAGGTTTGACTCGATTCAAACAAGAACGGTTTTAAACGACAGACTCACGATAATCTGAAGTTAACCAAGGATAAACAACGAGCTCACGATAACTCGAAGTCTAGGTTCAGGTTTGACTCGATTCAAACAAGAACGGTTTTAAACGACAGACTCACGATAATCTGAAGTTAACAAAGGATAAACAACGAGCTCACGATAACTCGAAGTTTAGGTTCAGGTTTGACTCGATTCAAACAAGAACGGTTTTAGACGACAGACTCACGATAATCTGAAGTTAACAAAGCATACACAACGAGCTCACGAAAACTCGAAGTTTAGGTTCATGTTTGACTCGATTCAAACAAGAACGGTTTTAGACGACAGACTCACGATAATCTGAAGTTAACCAAGGATAAACAACGAGCTCACGATAACACGAAGTCTAGGTTCAGGTTTGACTCGATTCAAACAAGAACGGTTTTAAACGACAGACTCACGATAATCTGAAGTTAACCAAGGATAAACAATGAGCTCACGATAACTCGAAGTCTAGGTTCAGGTTTGATTCGATTCAAACAAGAACGGTTTTAAGCGACAGACTCACGATAATCTAAAGTTAACAAAGGATAAACAACGAGCTCACGATAACTCGAAGTTTAGGTTCATGTTTGACTCGATTCAAACAATAATGGTTTTAAATGACAGACTCACGATAATCTGAAGTTAACAAAGGATAAACAACAAGCTCACGATAACTCGAAGTTTAGGTTCAGGTTTGACTCGATTCAAACAAGAACGGTTTTAGATGACAGACTCACGATAATCTGAAGTTAACAAAGGTTAAACAACGAGCTCACGATAACTCGAAGTCTAGGTTCAGGTTTGACTTGATTCAAACAAGAACGGTTTTAAACGACAGACTCACGCTAATCTGAGGTTAACAAAGGATAAACAACGAGCTCACGATAACTCGAAGTCTAGGTTCAGGTTTGACTCGATTCAAACAAGAACGGTTTTAAACGACAGACTCACGATAATCTGAAGTTAACCAAGGATAAAAAACGAGCTCACGATAACTTGAAGTCTAGGTTCAGGTTTGACTCGATTCAAACAAGAACGGTTTTAAACGACAGACTCACGATAATCTGAAGTTAACAAAGGATAAACAACGAGCTCACGATAACTCGAAGTTTAGGTTCAGGTTTGACTCGATTCAAACAAGAACGGTTTTAGACGACAGACTCACGATAATCTGAAGTTAACCAAGGATAAACAACGAGCTCACGATAACTCGAAGTCTAGGTTCAGGTTTGACTCGATTCAAACAAGAACGGTTTTAAACGACAGACTCACGATAATCTGAAGTTAACAAAGGATAAACAACGAGCTCACGATAACTCGAAGTTTAGGTTCAGGTTTGACTCGATTCAAACAAGAACGGTTTTAGACGACAGACTCACGATAATCTGAAGTTAACAAAGCATAAACAACGAGCTCACGATAACTCAAAGTTTAGGTTCATGTTTGACTCGATTCAAACAAGAACGGTTTTAGACGACAGACTCACGATAATCTGAAGTTAACCAAGGATAAACAACGAGCTCACGATAACTCGAAGTCTAGGTTCAGGTTTGACTCGATTCAAACAAGAACGGTTTTAAACGACAGACTCACGATAATCTGAAGTTAACCAAGGATAAACAACGAGCTCACGATAACTCGAAGTCTAGGTTCAGGTTTGACTCGATTCAAACAAGAACGGTTTTAAACGACAGACTCACGATAATCTGAAGTTAACAAAGGATAAACAACGAGCTCACGATAACTCGAAGTTTAGGTTCAGGTTTGACTCGATTCAAACAAGAACGGTTTTAGACGACAGACTCACGATAATCTGAAGTTAACAAAGCATAAACAACGAGCTCACGAAAACTCGAAGTTTAGGTTCATGTTTGACTCGATTCAAACAAGAACGGTTTTAGACGACAGACTCACGATAATCTGAAGTTAACCAAGGATAAACAACGAGCTCACGATAACACGAAGTCTAGGTTCAGGTTTGACTCGATTCAAACAAGAACGGTTTTAAACGACAGACTCACGATAATCTGAAGTTAACCAAGGATAAACAATGAGCTCACGATAACTCGAAGTCTAGGTTCAGGTTTGATTCGATTCAAACAAGAACGGTTTTAAGCGACAGACTCACGATAATCTAAAGTTAACAAAGGATAAACAACGAGCTCACGATAACTCGAAGTTTAGGTTCATGTTTGACTCGATTCAAACAATAATGGTTTTAAATGACAGACTCACGATAATCTGAAGTTAACAAAGGATAAACAACAAGCTCACGATAACTCGAAGTTTAGGTTCAGGTTTGACTCGATTCAAACAAGAACGGTTTTAGATGACAGACTCACGATAATCTGAAGTTAACAAAGGTTAAACAACGAGCTCACGATAACTCGAAGTCTAGGTTCAGGTTTGACTTGATTCAAACAAGAACGGTTTTAAACGACAGACTCACGCTAATCTGAGGTTAACAAAGGATAAACAACGAGCTCACGATAACTCGAAGTCTAGGTTCAGGTTTGACTCGATTCAAACAAGAACGGTTTTAAACGACAGACTCACGATAATCTGAAGTTAACCAAGGATAAAAAACGAGCTCACGATAACTTGAAGTCTAGGTTCAGGTTTGACTCGATTCAAACAAGAACGGTTTTAAACGACAGACTCACGATAATCTGAAGTTAACAAAGGATAAACAACGAGCTCACGATAACTCGAAGTTTAGGTTCAGGTTTGACTCGATTCAAACAAGAACGGTTTTAAACGACACACTCACGATAATCTGAAGTTAACAAAGGATAAACAACGAGCTCACGATAACTCGAAGTCTAGGTTCAGGTTTGACTCGATTCAAACAAGAACGGTTTTAAACGACAGACTCACGATAATCTGAAGTTAACCAAGGATAAACAACGAGCTCACGATAACTCGAAGTCTAGGTTCAGGTTTGACTCGATTCAAACAAGAACGGTTTTAAACGACAGACTCACGATAATCTCAAGTTAACAAAGGATAAACAACGAGCTCACGATAACTCGAAGTTTAGGTTCAGGTTTGACTCGATTCAAACAAGAACGGTTTTAGACGACAGACTCACGATAATCTGAAGTTAACCAAGGATAAACAACGAGCTCACGATAACTCGAAGTCTAGGTTCAGGTTTGACTCGATTCAAACAAGAACGGTTTTAAACGACAGACTCACGATAATCTGAAGTTAACAAAGGATAAACAACGAGCTCACGATAACTCGAAGTTTAGGTTCAGGTTTGACTCGATTCAAACAAGAACGGTTTTAAACGACAGACTCACGATAATCTAAAGTTAACAAAGGATAAACAACGAGCTCACAATAACTCGAAGTCTAGGTTCAGGTTTGACTCGATTCAAACAAGAACGGTTTTAAACGACACACTCACGATAATCTGAAGTTAACAAAGGATAAACAACGAGCCCACGATAACACGAAGTCTAGGTTCAGGTTTGACTTGATTCAAACAAGAACGGTTTTAAACGACACACTCACGATAATCTGAAGTTAACAAAGGATAAACAACGAGCTCACGATAACTCGAAGTCTAGGTTCAGGTTTGACTCGATTCAAACAACAACGGTTTTAAACGACAGACTCACGATAATCTGAAGTTAACCAAGGATAAACAACGAGCTCACGATAACTCGAAGTCTAGGTTCAGGTTTGACTCGATTCAAACAAGAACGGTTTTAAACGACAGACTCACGATAATCTGAAGTTAACAAAGGATAAACAACGAGCTCACGATAACTCGAAGTTTAGGTTCAGGTTTGACTCGATTCAAACAAGAACGGTTTTAGACGACAGACTCACGATAATCTGAAGTTAACCAAGGATAAACAACGAGCTCACGATAACTCGAAGTCTAGGTTCAGGTTTGACTCGATTCAAACAAGAACGGTTTTAAACGACAGACTCACGATAATCTGAAGTTAACAAAGGATAAACAACGAGCTCACGATAACTCGAAGTTTAGGTTCAGGTTTGACTCGATTCAAACAAGAACGGTTTTAGACGACAGACTCACGATAATCTGAAGTTAACAAAGCATAAACAACGAGCTCACGATAACTCAAAGTTTAGGTTCATGTTTGACTCGATTCAAACAAGAACGGTTTTAGACGACAGACTCACGATAATCTGAAGTTAACCAAGGATAAACAACGAGCTCACGATAACTCGAAGTCTAGGTTCAGGTTTGACTCGATTCAAACAAGAACGGTTTTAAACGACAGACTCACGATAATCTGAAGTTAACCAAGGATAAACAACGAGCTCACGATAACTCGAAGTCTAGGTTCAGGTTTGACTCGATTCAAACAAGAACGGTTTTAAACGACAGACTCACGATAATCTGAAGTTAACAAAGGATAAACAACGAGCTCACGATAACTCGAAGTTTAGGTTCAGGTTTGACTCGATTCAAACAAGAACAGTTTTAGACGACAGACTCACGATAATCTGAAGTTAACAAAGCATAAACAACGAGCTCACGAAAACTCGAAGTTTAGGTTCATGTTTGACTCGATTCAAACAAGAACGGTTTTAGACGACAGACTCACGATAATCTGAAGTTAACCAAGGATAA
Source organism: Lathyrus tuberosus (assembly GCA_022829125.1). Taxonomy (NCBI): domain Eukaryota; kingdom Viridiplantae; phylum Streptophyta; class Magnoliopsida; order Fabales; family Fabaceae; genus Lathyrus; species Lathyrus tuberosus. The sequence continues at coordinate 12,555,028 of JALAZF010000117.1, forward strand.
ACAACGAGCTCACGATAACACGAAGTCTAGGTTCAGGTTTGACTCGATTCAAACAAGAACAGTTTTAAACGACAGACTCACGATAATCTGAAGTTAACCAAGGATAAACAATGAGCTCACGATAACTCGAAGTCTAGGTTCAGGTTTGATTCGATTCAAACAAGAACGGTTTTAAGCGACAGACTCACGATAATCTGAAGTTAACAAAGGATAAACAACGAGCTCACGATAACTCGAAGATTAGGTTCATGTTTGACTCGATTCAAACAATAATGGTTTTAAATGACAGACTCACGATAATCTGAAGTTAACAAAGGATAAACAACAAGCTCACGATAACTCGAAGTTTAGGTTCAGGTTTGACTCGATTCAAACAAGAACGGTTTTAGATGACAGACTCACGATAATCTGAAGTTAACAAAGGTTAAACAACGAGCTCACGATAACTCGAAGTCTAGGTTCAGGTTTGACTTGATTCAAACAAGAACGGTTTTAAACGACAGACTCACGCTAATCTGAGGTTAACAAAGGATAAACAACGAGCTCACGATAACTCGAAGTCTAGGTTCAGGTTTGACTCGATTCAAACAAGAACGGTTTTAAACGACAGACTCACGATAATCTGAAGTTAACCAAGGATAAAAAACGAGCTCACGATAACTTGAAGTCTAGGTTCAGGTTTGACTCGATTCAAACAAGAACGGTTTTAAACGACAGACTCACGATAATCTGAAGTTAACAAAGGATAAACAACGAGCTCACGATAACTCGAAGTTTAGGTTCAGGTTTGACTCGATTCAAACAAGAACGGTTTTAAACGACACACTCACGATAATTTGAAGTTAACAAAGGATAAACAACGAGCTACGATAACTCGAAGTCTAGGTTCAGGTTTGACTCGATTCAAACAAGAACGGTTTTAAACGACAGACTCACGATAATCTGAAGTTAACCAAGGATAAACAACGAGCTCACGATAACTCGAAGTCTAGGTTCAGGTTTGACTCGATTCAAACAAGAACGGTTTTAAACGACAGACTCACGATAATCTCAAGTTAACAAAGGATAAACAACGAGCTCACGATAACTCGAAGTTTAGGTTCAGGTTTGACTCGATTCAAACAAGAACGGTTTTAGACGACAGACTCACGATAATCTGAAGTTAACCAAGGATAAACAACGAGCTCACGATAACTCGAAGTCTAGGTTCAGGTTTGACTCAATTCAAACAAGAACGGTTTTAAACGACAGACTCACGATAATCTGAAGTTAACAAAGGATAAACAACGAGCTCACGATAACTCGAAGTTTAGGTTCATGTTTGACTCGATTCAAACAAGAACGGTTTTAAACGACAGACTCACGATAATCTAAAGTTAACAAAGGATAAACAACGAGCTCACAATAACTCGAAGTCTAGGTTCAGGTTTGACTCGATTCAAACAAGAACGGTTTTAAACGACACACTCACGATAATCTGAAGTTAACAAAGGATAAACAACGAGCCCACGATAACACGAAGTCTAGGTTCAGGTTTGACTTGATTCAAACAAGAACGGTTTTAAACGACAGACTCACGATAATCTGAAGTTAACCAAGGATAAACAACGAGCTCACGATAACTCGAAGTCTAGGTTCAGGTTTGACTCGATTCAAACAAGAACGGTTTTAGACGACAGACTCACGATAATCTGAAGTTAACCAAGGATAAACAACGAGCTCACGATAACACGAAGTCTAGGTTCAGGTTTGACTCGATTCAAACAAGAACGGTTTTAAACGACAGACTCACGATAATCTGAAGTTAACCAAGGATAAACAACGAGCTCACGATAACACGAAGTCTAGGTTCAGGTTTGACTCGATTCAAACAAGAACGGTTTTAAACGACAGACTCACGATAATCTGAAGTTAACCAAGGATAAACAACGAGCTCACGATAACACGAAGTCTAGGTTCAGGTTTGACTCGATTCAAACAAGAACGGTTTTAAACGACAGACTCACGATAATCTGAAGTTAACCAAGGATAAACAATGAGCTCACGATAACTCGAAGTCTAGGTTCAGGTTTGATTCGATTCAAACAAGAACGGTTTTAAGCGACAGACTCACGATAATCTGAAGTTAACAAAGGATAAACAACGAGCTCACGATAACTCGAAGTTTAGGTTCATGTTTGACTCGATTCAAACAATAATGGTTTTAAATGACAGACTCACGATAATCTGAAGTTAACAAAGGATAAACAACAAGCTCACGATAACTCGAAGTTTAGGTTCAGGTTTGACTCGATTCAAACAAGAACGGTTTTAGATGACAGACTCACGATAATCTGAAGTTAACAAAGGTTAAACAACGAGCTCACGATAACTCGAAGTCTAGGTTCAGGTTTGACTTGATTCAAACAAGAACGGTTTTAAACGACAGACTCACGCTAATCTGAGGTTAACAAAGTATAAACAACGAGCTCACGATAACTCGAAGTCTAGGTTCAGGTTTGACTCGATTCAAACAAGAACGGTTTTAAACGACAGACTCACGATAATCTGAAGTTAACCAAGGATAAAAAACGAGCTCACGATAACTTGAAGTCTAGGTTCAGGTTTGACTCGATTCAAACAAGAACGGTTTTAAACGACAGACTCACGATAATCTGAAGTTAACAAAGGATAAACAACGAGGTCACGATAACTCGAAGTTTAGGTTCAGGTTTGACTCGATTCAAACAAGAACGGTTTTAGACGACAGACTCACGATAATCATAAGTTAACAAAAAATAAACAACGAGCTCACGATAACTCGATGTTTAGGTTCGGGTTTGACTCGATTCAAACAAGAACGGTTTTAGACGACAGACTCACGATAATCTGAAGTTAACCAAGGATAAACAACGAGCTCACGATAACTCGAAGTCTAGGTTCAGGTTTGACTCGATTCAAACAAGAACGATTTTAAACGATAGACTCACGATAATCCGAAGTTAACCAAGGATAATCAACGAGCTCACGATAACTCGAAGTCTAGGTTCAGGTTTGACTCGATTCAAACAAGAACGGTTTTAAACGACAGACTCACGGTAATCTGAAGTTAACAAACGATAAACAACGAGATCACGATAACTTGAAGTTTAGGTTCATGTTTGACTCAATTTAAACAAGAACGGTTTTAAATGACAGACTCACGATAATCAGAAGTTGACAAAAAATAAACAACGAGCTCACGATAACTCGAAGTTTAGGTTCAGGTTTGACTCGATTCAAACAAGAACGGTTTTAGACGACAGACTCACGATAATCTGAAGTTAACCAAGGATAAACAACGAGCTCACGATAACTCAAAGTCTAGGTTCAGGTTTGACTCGATTCAAACAAGAACGGTTTTAAACGACAGACTCACGATAATCTGAAGTTAACCAAGGATAAACAACGAGCTCACGATAACTCGAAGATAGGTTCAGGTTTGACTCGATTCAAACAAGAATGGTTTTAAACGACAGACTCACGATAATCTGAAGTTAACAAAGGATAAACAACGAGCTCACGATAACTCGAAGTTTAGGTTCATGTTTGACTCGATTCAAACAAGAACGGTTTTAGACGACAGACTCACGATAATCTGAAGTTAACCAAGGATAAACAACGAGCTCACGATAACACGAAGTCTAGGTTCAGGTTTGACTCGATTCAAACAAGAACGGTTTTAAACGACAGACTCACGATAATCTGAAGTTAACCAAGAATAAACAATGAGCTCACGATAACTCGAAGTCTAGGTTCAGGTTTGATTCGATTCAAACAAGAACGGTTTTAAGCGACAGACTCACGATAATCTGAAGTTAACAAAGGATAAACAACGAGCTCACGATAACTCGAAGTTTAGGTTCATGTTTGACTCGATTCAAACAATAATGGTTTTAAATGACAGACTCACGATAATCTGAAGTTAACAAAGGATAAACAACAAGCTCACGATAACTCGAAGTTTAGGTTCAGGTTTGACTCGATTCAAACAAGAACGGTTTTAGATGACAGACTCACGATAATCTGAAGTTAACAAAGGTTAAACAACGAGCTCACGATAACTCGAAGTCTAGGTTCAGGTTTGACTTGATTCAAACAAGAACGGTTTTAAACGACAGACTCACGCTAATCTGAGGTTAACAAAGGATAAACAACGAGCTCACGATAACTCGAAGTCTAGGTTCAGGTTTGACTCGATTCAAACAAGAACGGTTTTAAACGACAGACTCACGATAATCTGAAGTTAACCAAGGATAAAAAACGAGCTCACGATAACTTGAAGTCTAGGTTCAGGTTTGACTCGATTCAAACAAGAACGGTTTTAAACGACAGACTCACGATAATCTGAAGTTAACAAAGGATAAACAATGAGCTCACGATAACTCGAAGTTTAGGTTCAGGTTTGACTCGATTCAAACAAGAACGGTTTTAGACGACAGACTCACGATAATCTGAAGTTAACAAAGCATAAACAACGAGCTCACGATAACTCGAAGTTTAGGTTCATGTTTGACTCGATTCAAACAAGAACGGTTTTAGACGACAGACTCACGATAATCTGAAGTTAACCAAGGATAAACAACGAGCTCACGATAACACGAAGTCTAGGTTCAGGTTTGACTCGATTCAAACAAGAACGGTTTTAAACGACAGACTCACGATAATCTGAAGTTAACCAAGGATAAACAATGAGCTCACGATAACTCGAAGTCTAGGTTCAGGTTTGATTCGATTCAAACAAGAACGGTTTTAAGCGACAGACTCACGATAATCTGAAGTTAACAAAGGATAAACAACGAGCTCACGATAACTCAAAGTTTAGGTTCATGTTTGACTCGATTCAAACAATAATGGTTTTAAATGACAGACTCACGATAATCTGAAGTTAACAAAGGATAAACAACAAGCTCACGATAACTCGAAGTTTAGGTTCAGGTTTGACTCGATTCAAACAAGAACGGTTTTAGATGACAGACTCACGATAATCTGAAGTTAACAAAGGTTAAACAACGAGCTCACGATAACTCGAAGTCTAGGTTCAGGTTTGACTTGATTCAAACAAGAACGGTTTTAAACGACAGACTCACGCTAATCTGAGGTTAACAAAGTATAAACAACGAGCTCACGATAACTCGAAGTCTAGGTTCAGGTTTGACTCGATTCAAACAAGAACGGTTTTAAACGACAGACTCACGATAATCTGAAGTTAACCAAGGATAAAAAACGAGCTCACGATAACTTGAAGTCTAGGTTCAGGTTTGACTCGATTCAAACAAGAACGGTTTTAAACGACAGACTCACGATAATCTGAAGTTAACAAAGGATAAACAACGAGGTCACGATAACTCGAAGTTTAGGTTCAGGTTTGACTCGATTCAAACAAGAACGGTTTTAGACGACAGACTCACGATAATCATAAGTTAACAAAAAATAAACAACGAGCTCACGATAACTCGATGTTTAGGTTCGGGTTTGACTCGATTCAAACAAGAACGGTTTTAGACGACAGACTCACGATAATCTGAAGTTAACCAAGGATAAACAACGAGCTCACGATAACTCGAAGTCTAGGTTCAGGTTTGACTCGATTCAAACAAGAACGATTTTAAACGACAGACTCACGATAATCCGAAGTTAACCAAGGATAATCAACGAGCTCACGATAACTCGAAGTCTAGGTTCAGGTTTGACTCGATTCAAACAAGAACGGTTTTAAACGACAGACTCACGCTAATCTGAGGTTAACAAAGGATAAACAACGAGCTCACGATAACTCGAAGTCTAGGTTCAGGTTTGACTCGATTCAAACAAGAACGGTTTTAAACGACAGACTCACGATAATCTGAAGTTAACCAAGGATAAAAAACGAGCTCACGATAACTTGAAGTCTAGGTTCAGGTTTGACTCGATTCAAACAAGAACGGTTTTAAACGACAGACTCACGATAATCTGAAGTTAACAAAGGATAAACAATGAGCTCACGATAACTCGAAGTTTAGGTTCAGGTTTGACTCGATTCAAACAAGAACGGTTTTAGACGACAGACTCACGATAATCTGAAGTTAACAAAGCATAAACAACGAGCTCACGATAACTCGAAGTTTAGGTTCATGTTTGACTCGATTCAAACAAGAACGGTTTTAGACGACAGACTCACGATAATCTGAAGTTAACCAAGGATAAACAACGAGCTCACGATAACACGAAGTCTAGGTTCAGGTTTGACTCGATTCAAACAAGAACGGTTTTAAACGACAGACTCACGATAATCTGAAGTTAACCAAAGATAAACAATGAGCTCACGATAACTCGAAGTCTAGGTTCAGGTTTGATTCGATTCAAACAAGAACGGTTTTAAGCGACAGACTCACGATAATCTGAAGTTAACAAAGGATAAACAACGAGCTCACGATAACTCGAAGTTTAGGTTCATGTTTGACTCGATTCAAACAATAATGGTTTTAAATGACAGACTCACGATAATCTGAAGTTAACAAAGGATAAACAACAAGCTCACGATAACTCGAAGTTTAGGTTCAGGTTTGACTCGATTCAAACAAGAACGGTTTTAGATGACAGACTCACGATAATCTGAAGTTAACAAAGGTTAAACAACGAGCTCACGATAACTCGAAGTCTAGGTTCAGGTTTGACTTGATTCAAACAAGAACGGTTTTAAACGACAGATTCACGCTAATCTGAGGTTAACAAAGTATAAACAACGAGCTCACGATAACTCGAAGTCTAGGTTCAGGTTTGACTCGATTCAAACAAGAACGGTTTTAAACGACAGACTCACGATAATCTGAAGTTAACCAAGGATAAAAAACGAGCTCACGATAACTTGAAGTCTAGGTTCAGGTTTGACTCGATTCAAACAAGAACGGTTTTAAACGACAGACTCACGATAATCTGAAGTTAACAAAGGATAAACAACGAGGTCACGATAACTCGAAGTTTAGGTTCAGGTTTGACTCGATTCAAACAAGAACGGTTTTAGACGACAGACTCACGATAATCATAAGTTAACAAAAAATAAACAACGAGCTCACGATAACTCGATGTTTAGGTTCGGGTTTGACTCGATTCAAACAAGAACGGTTTTAGACGACAGACTCACGATAATCTGAAGTTAACCAAGGATAAACAACGAGCTCACGATAACTCGAAGTCTAGGTTCAGGTTTGACTCGATTCAAACAAGAACGATTTTAAACGACAGACTCACGATAATCCGAAGTTAACCAAGGATAATCAACGAGCTCACGATAACTCGAAGTCTAGGTTCAGGTTTGACTCGATTCAAACAAGAACGGTTTTAAACGACAGACTCACGGTAATCTGAAGTTAACAAACGATAAACAACGAGATCACGATAACTTGAAGTTTAGGTTCATGTTTGACTCAATTTAAACAAGAACGGTTTTAAATGACAGACTCACGATAATCAGAAGTTAACAAAAAATAAACAACGAGCTCACAATAACTCGAAGTTTAGGTTCAGGTTTGACTCGATTCAAACAAGAACGGTTTTAGACGACAGACTCACGATAATCTGAAGTTAACCAAGGATAAACAACGAGCTCACGATAACTCAAAGTCTATGTTCAGGTTTGACTCGATTCAAACAAGAACGGTTTTAAACGACAGACTCACGATAATCTGAAGTTAACCAAGGATAAACAACGAGCTCACGATAACTCGAAGTCTAGGTTCAGGTTTGACTCGATTCAAACAAGAATGGTTTTAAACGACAGACTCACGATAATCTGAAGTTAACAAAGGATAAACAACGAGCTCACGATAACTCGAAGTTTAGGTTCATGTTTGACTCGATTCAAACAAGAACGGTTTTAGACGACAGACTCACGATAATCTGAAGTTAACCAAGGATAAACAACGAGCTCACGATAACACGAAGTCTAGGTTCAGGTTTGACTCGATTCAAACAAGAACGGTTTTAAACGACAGACTCACGATAATCTGAAGTTAACCAAGAATAAACAATGAGCTCACGATAACTCGAAGTCTAGGTTCAGGTTTGATTCGATTCAAACAAGAACGGTTTTAAGCGACAGACTCACGATAATCTGAAGTTAACAAAGGATAAACAACGAGGTCACGATAACTCGAAGTTTAGGTTCAGGTTTGACTCGATTCAAACAAGAACGGTTTTAGACGACAGACTCACGATAATCCTAAGTTAACAAAAAATAAACAACGAGCTCACGATAACTCGATGTTTAGGTTCGGGTTTGACTCGATTCAAACAAGAACGGTTTTAGACGACAGACTCACGATAATCTGAAGTTAACCAAGGATAAACAACGAGCTCACGATAACTCGAAGTCTAGGTTCAGGTTTGACTCGATTCAAACAAGAACGATTTTAAACGACAGACTCACGATAATCCGAAGTTAACCAAGGATAATCAACGAGCTCACGATAACTCGAAGTCTAGGTTCAGGTTTGACTCGATTCAAACAAGAACGGTTTTAAACGACAGACTCACGCTAATCTGAGGTTAACAAAGGATAAACAACGAGCTCACGATAACTCGAAGTCTAGGTTCAGGTTTGACTCGATTCAAACAAGAACGGTTTTAAACGACAGACTCACGATAATCTGAAGTTAACCAAGGATAAAAAACGAGCTCACGATAACTTGAAGTCTAGGTTCAGGTTTGACTCGATTCAAACAAGAACGGTTTTAAACGACAGACTCACGATAATCTGAAGTTAACAAAGGATAAACAATGAGCTCACGATAACTCGAAGTTTAGGTTCAGGTTTGACTCGATTCAAACAAGAACGGTTTTAGACGACAGACTCACGATAATCTGAAGTTAACAAAGCATAAACAACGAGCTCACGATAACTCGAAGTTTAGGTTCATGTTTGACTCGATTCAAACAAGAACGGTTTTAGACGACAGACTCACGATAATCTGAAGTTAACCAAGGATAAACAACGAGCTCACGATAACACGAAGTCTAGGTTCAGGTTTGACTCGATTCAAACAAGAACGGTTTTAAACGACAGACTCACGATAATCTGAAGTTAACCAAGGATAAACAATGAGCTCACGATAACTCGAAGTCTAGGTTCAGGTTTGATTCGATTCAAACAAGAACGGTTTTAAGCGACAGACTCACGATAATCTGAAGTTAACAAAGGATAAACAACGAGCTCACGATAACTCGAAGTTTAGGTTCATGTTTGACTCGATTCAAACAATAATGGTTTTAAATGACAGACTCACGATAATCTGAAGTTAACAAAGGATAAACAACAAGCTCACGATAACTCGAAGTTTAGGTTCAGGTTTGACTCGATTCAAACAAGAACGGTTTTAGATGACAGACTCACGATAATCTGAAGTTAACAAAGGTTAAACAACGAGCTCACGATAACTCGAAGTCTAGGTTCAGGTTTGACTTGATTCAAACAAGAACGGTTTTAAACGACAGATTCACGCTAATCTGAGGTTAACAAAGTATAAACAACGAGCTCACGATAACTCGAAGTCTAGGTTCAGGTTTGACTCGATTCAAACAAGAACGGTTTTAAACGACAGACTCACGATAATCTGAAGTTAACCAAGGATAAAAAACGAGCTCACGATAACTTGAAGTCTAGGTTCAGGTTTGACTCGATTCAAACAAGAACGGTTTTAAACGACAGACTCACGATAATCTGAAGTTAACAAAGGATAAACAACGAGGTCACGATAACTCGAAGTTTAGGTTCAGGTTTGACTCGATTCAAACAAGAACGGTTTTAGACGACAGACTCACGATAATCATAAGTTAACAAAAAATAAACAACGAGCTCACGATAACTCGATGTTTAGGTTCGGGTTTGACTCGATTCAAACAAGAACGGTTTTAGACGACAGACTCACGATAATCTGAAGTTAACCAAGGATAAACAACGAGCTCACGATAACTCGAAGTCTAGGTTCAGGTTTGACTCGATTCAAACAAGAACGATTTTAAACGACAGACTCACGATAATCCGAAGTTAACCAAGGATAATCAACGAGCTCACGATAACTCGAAGTCTAGGTTCAGGTTTGACTCGATTCAAACAAGAACGGTTTTAAACGACAGACTCACGGTAATCTGAAGTTAACAAACGATAAACAACGAGATCACGATAACTTGAAGTTTAGGTTCATGTTTGACTCAATTTAAACAAGAACGGTTTTAAATGACAGACTCACGATAATCAGAAGTTAACAAAAAATAAACAACGAGCTCACGATAACTCGAAGTTTAGGTTCAGGTTTGACTCGATTCAAACAAGAACGGTTTTAGACGACAGACTCACGATAATCTGAAGTTAACCAAGGATAAACAACGAGCTCACGATAACTCAAAGTCTATGTTCAGGTTTGACTCGATTCAAACAAGAACGGTTTTAAACGACAGACTCACGATAATCTGAAGTTAACCAAGGATAAACAACGAGCTCACGATAACTCGAAGTCTAGGTTCAGGTTTGACTCGATTCAAACAAGAATGGTTTTAAACAACAGACTCACGATAATCTGAAGTTAACAAAGGATAAACAACGAGCTCACGATAACTCGAAGTTTAGGTTCATGTTTGACTCGATTCAAACAAGAACGGTTTTAGACGACAGACTCACGATAATCTGAAGTTAACCAAGGATAAACAACGAGCTCACGATAACACGAAGTCTAGGTTCAGGTTTGACTCGATTCAAACAAGAACGGTTTTAAACGACAGACTCACGATAATCTGAAGTTAACCAAGAATAAACAATGAGCTCACGATAACTCGAAGTCTAGGTTCAGGTTTGATTCGATTCAAACAAGAACGGTTTTAAGCGACAGACTCACGATAATCTGAAGTTAACAAAGGATAAACAACGAGCTCACGATAACTCGAAGTTTAGGTTCATGTTTGACTCGATTCAAACAATAATGGTTTTAAATGACAGACTCACGATAATCTGAAGTTAACAAAGGATAAACAACAAGCTCACGATAACTCGAAGTTTAGGTTCAGGTTTGACTCGATTCAAACAAGAACGGTTTTAGATGACAGACTCACGATAATCTGAAGTTAACAAAGGTTAAACAACGAGCTCACGATAACTCGAAGTCTAGGTTCAGGTTTGACTTGATTCAAACAAGAACGGTTTTAAACGACAGACTCACGCTAATCTGAGGTTAACAAAGGATAAACAACGAGCTCACGATAACTCGAAGTCTAGGTTCAGGTTTGACTCGATTCAAACAAGAACGGTTTTAAACGACAGACTCACGATAATCTGAAGTTAACCAAGGATAAAAAACGAGCTCACGATAACTTGAAGTCTAGGTTCAGGTTTGACTCGATTCAAACAAGAACGGTTTTAAACGACAGACTCACGATAATCTGAAGTTAACAAAGGATAAACAATGAGCTCACGATAACTCGAAGTTTAGGTTCAGGTTTGACTCGATTCAAACAAGAACGGTTTTAGACGACAGACTCACGATAATCATAAGTTAACAAAAAATAAACAACGAGGTCACGATAACTCGATGTTTAGGTTCGGGTTTGACTCGATTCAAACAAGAACGGTTTTAGACGACAGACTCACGATAATCTGAAGTTAACCAAGGATAAACAACGAGCTCACGATAACTCGAAGTCTAGGTTCAGGTTTGACTCGATTCAAACAAGAACGATTTTAAACGACAGACTCACGATAATCCGAAGTTAACCAAGGATAATCAACGAGCTCACGATAACTCAAAGTCTAGGTTCAGGTTTGACTCGATTCAAACAAGAACGGTTTTAAACGACAGACTCACGGTAATCTGAAGTTAACAAACGATAAACAACGAGATCACGATAACTTGAAGTTTAGGTTCATGTTTGACTCAATTTAAACAAGAACGGTTTTAAATGACAGACTCATGATAATCAGAAGTTAACAAAAAATAAACAACGAGCTCACGATAACTCGAAGTTTAGGTTCAGGTTTGACTCGATTCAAACAAGAACGGTTTTAGACGACAGACTCACGATAATCTGAAGTTAACCAAGGATAAACAACGAGCTCACGATAACTCGATGTCTAGGTTCAGGTTTGACTCGATTCAAACAAGAACGGTTTTAAACGACAGACTCACGATAATCTGAAGTTAACCAAGGATAAACAACGAGCTCACGATAACTCGAAGTCTAGGTTCAGGTTTGACTCGATTCAAACAAGAATGGTTTTAAACGACAGACTCACGATAATCTGAAGTTAACAAAGGATAAACAACGAGCTCACGATAACTCGAAGTTTAGGTTCAGGTTTGACTCGATTCAAACAAGAACGGTTTTAGACGACAGACTGACGATAATCTGAAGTTAACAAAGCATAAACAACGAGCTCACGATAACTCAAAGTTTAGGTTCATGTTTGACTCGATTCAAACAAGAACGGTTTTAAACGAAGACTCACGATAATCTGAAGTTAACAAAGGATAAACAACAAGCTCACGATAACTCGAAGTTTAGGTTCAGGTTTGACTCGATTCAAACAAGAACGGTTTTAGACGACAGACTCACGATAATCTGAAGTTAACAAAGCATAAACAACGAGCTCACGATAACTTGAAGTCTAGGTTCAGGTTTGACTCGATTCAAACAAGAACGGTTTTAAACGACAGACTCACGATAATCTGAATTTAACAAAGGATAAACAACGAGCTCACGATAACTCGAAGTTTAGGTTCAGGTTTGACTCGATTCAAACAAGAACGGTTTTAGACGACAGACTCACGATAATCATAAGTTAACAAAAAATAAACAACGAGCTCACGATAACTCGATGTTTAGGTTCGGGTTTGACTCGATTCAAACAAGAACGGTTTTAGACGACAGACTCACGATAATCTGAAGTTAACCAAGGATAAACAACGAGCTCACGATAACTCGAAGTCTAGGTTCAGGTTTGACTCGATTCAAACAAGAACGATTTTAAACGACAGACTCACGATAATCCGAAGTTAACCAAGGATAATCAACGAGCTCACGATAACTCGAAGTCTAGGTTCAGGTTTGACTCGATTCAAACAAGAACGGTTTTAAACGACAGACTCACGGTAATCTGAAGTTAACAAACGATAAACAACGAGATCACGATAACTTGAAGTTTAGGTTCATGTTTGACTCAATTTAAACAAGAACGGTTTTAAATGACAGACTCACGATAATCAGAAGTTAACAAAAAATAAACAACGAGCTCACGATAACTCGAAGTTTAGGTTCAGGTTTGACTCGATTCAAACAAGAACAGTTTTAGACGACAGACTCACGATAATCTGAAGTTAACCAAGGATAAACAACGAGCTCACGATAACTCGAAGTCTAGGTTCAGGTTTGACTCGATTCAAACAAGAACGGTTTTAAACGACAGACTCACGATAATCTGAAGTTAACCAAGGATAAACAACGAGCTCACGATAACTCGAAGTCTAGGTTCAGGTTTGACTCGATTCAAACAAGAATGGTTTTAAACGACAGACTCACGATAATCTGAAGTTAACAAAGGATAAACAACGAGCTCACGATAACTCGAAGTTTAGGTTCAGGTTTGACTCGATTCAAACAAGAACGGTTTTAGACGACAGACTCACGATAATCTGAAGTTAACAAAGCATAAACAACGAGCTCACGATAACTCAAAGTTTAGGTTCATGTTTGACTCGATTCAAACAAGAACGGTTTTAAACGAAGACTCACGATAATCTGAAGTTAACAAAGGATAAACAACGAGCTCACGATAACTCGAAGTTTAGGTTCAGGTTTGACTCGATTCAAACAAGAACGGTTTTAGACGACAGACTCACGATAATCTGAAGTTAACAAAGCATAAACAACGAGCTCACGATAACTTGAAGTCTAGGTTCAGGTTTGACTCGATTCAAACAAGAACGGTTTTAAACGACAGACTCACGATAATCTGAATTTAACAAAGGATAAACAACGAGCTCACGATAACTCGAAGTTTAGGTTCAGGTTTGACTCGATTCAAACAAGAACGGTTTTAGACGACAGACTCACGATAATCATAAGTTAACAAAAAATAAACAACGAGCTCACGATAACTCGATGTTTAGGTTCGGGTTTGACTCGATTCAAACAAGAACGGTTTTAGACGACAGACTCACGATAATCTGAAGTTAACCAAGGATAAACAACGAGCTCACGATAACTCGAAGTCTAGGTTCAGGTTTGACTCGATTCAAACAAGAACGATTTTAAACGACAGACTCACGATAATCCGAAGTGAACCAAGGATAATCAACGAGCTCACGATAACTCGAAGTCTAGGTTCAGGTTTGACTCGATTCAAACAAGAACGGTTTTAAACGACAGACTCACGGTAATCTGAAGTTAACAAACGATAAACAACGAGATCACGATAACTTGAAGTTTAGGTTCATGTTTGACTCAATTTAAACAAGAACGGTTTTAAATGACAGACTCACGATAATCAGAAGTTAACAAAAAATAAACAACGAGCTCACGATAACTCGAAGTTTAGGTTCAGGTTTGACTCGATTCAAACAAGAACAGTTTTAGACGACAGACTCACGATAATCTGAAGTTAACCAAGGATAAACAACGAGCTCACGATAACTCGAAGTCTAGGTTCAGGTTTGACTCGATTCAAACAAGAACGGTTTTAAACGACAGACTCACGATAATCTGAAGTTAACCAAGGATAAACAACGAGCTCACGATAACTCGAAGTCTAGGTTCAGGTTTGACTCGATTCAAACAAGAATGGTTTTAAACGACAGACTCACGATAATCTGAAGTTAACAAAGGATAAACAACGAGCTCACGATAACTCGAAGTTTAGGTTCAGGTTTGACTCGATTCAAACAAGAACGGTTTTAGACGACAGACTCACGATAATCTGAAGTTAACAAAGCATAAACAACGAGCTCACGATAACTCAAAGTTTAGGTTCATGTTTGACTCGATTCAAACAAGAACGGTTTTAGACGACAGACTCACGATAATCTGAAGTTAACCAAGGATAAACAACGAGTTCACGATAACTCGAAGTCTAGGTTCAGGTTTGACTCAATTCAAACAAGAACGGTTTTAGACGACAGACTCACGATAATCTGAAGTTAACAAAGCATAAACAACGAGCTCACGATAACTTGAAGTCTAGGTTCAGGTTTGACTCGATTCAAACAAGAACGGTTTTAAACGACAGACTCACGATAATCTGAAGTTAACAAAGGATAAACAACGAGCTCACGATAACTCGAAGTTTAGGTTCAGGTTTGACTCGATTCAAACAAGAACGGTTTTAGACGACAGACTCACGATAATCATAAGTTAACAAAAAATAAACAACGAGCTCACGATAACTCGATGTTTAGGTTCGGGTTTGACTCGATTCAAACAAGAACGGTTTTAGACGACAGACTCACGATAATCTGAAGTTAACCAAGGATAAACAACGAGCTCACGATAACTCGAAGTCTAGGTTCAGGTTTGACTCGATTCAAACAAGAACGATTTTAAACGACAGACTCACGATAATCCGAAGTTAACCAAGGATAATCAACGAGCTCACGATAACTCGAAGTCTAGGTTCAGGTTTGACTCGATTCAAACAAGAACGGTTTTAAACGACAGACTCACGGTAATCTGAAGTTAACAAACGATAAACAACGAGATCACGATAACTTGAAGTTTAGGTTCATGTTTGACTCAATTTAAACAAGAACGGTTTTAAATGACAGACTCACGATAATCAGAAGTTAACAAAAAATAAACAACGAGCTCACGATAACTCGAAGTTTAGGTTCAGGTTTGACTCGATTCAAACAAGAACAGTTTTAGACGACAGACTCACGATAATCTGAAGTTAACCAAGGATAAACAACGAGCTCACGATAACTCGAAGTCTAGGTTCAGGTTTGACTCGATTCAAACAAGAACGGTTTTAAACGACAGACTCACGATAATCTGAAGTTAACCAAGGATAAACAACGAGCTCACGATAACTCGAAGTCTAGGTTCAGGTTTGACTCGATTCAAACAAGAATGGTTTTAAACGACAGACTCACGATAATCTGAAGTTAACAAAGGATAAACAACGAGCTCACGATAACTCGAAGTTTAGGTTCAGGTTTGACTCGATTCAAACAAGAACGGTTTTAGACGACAGACTCACGATAATCTGAAGTTAACAAAGCATAAACAACGAGCTCACGATAACTCAAAGTTTAGGTTCATGTTTGACTCGATTCAAACAAGAACGGTTTTAGACGACAGACTCACGAT
Organism: Lathyrus tuberosus; assembly: GCA_022829125.1. Lineage (NCBI taxonomy): Eukaryota > Viridiplantae > Streptophyta > Magnoliopsida > Fabales > Fabaceae > Lathyrus > Lathyrus tuberosus. The sequence continues at coordinate 12,571,372 of JALAZF010000117.1, forward strand.
AATCTGAAGTTAACCAAGGATAAACAACGAGCTCACGATAACTCGAAGTCTAGGTTCAGGTTTGACTCGATTCAAACAAGAATGGTTTTAAACGACAGACTCACGATAATCTGAAGTTAACAAAGGATAAACAACGAGCTCACGATAACTCGAAGTTTAGGTTCATGTTTGACTCGATTCAAACAAGAACGGTTTTAGACGACAGACTCACGATAATCTGAAGTTAACCAAGGATAAACAACGAGCTCACGAGAACTCAAAGTCTAGGTTCAGGTTTGACTCGATTCAAACAAGAACGGTTTTAAACGACAGACTCACGATAATCTGAAGTTAACCAAGGATAAACAACGAGCTCACGATAACTCGAAGTCTAGGTTCAGGTTTGACTCGATTCAAACAAGAATGGTTTTAAACGACAGACTCACGATAATCTGAAGTTAACAAAGGATAAACAACGAGCTCACGATAACTCGAAGTTTAGGTTCATGTTTGACTCGATTCAAACAAGAACGGTTTTAGACGACAGACTCACGATAATCTGAAGTTAACCAAGGATAAACAACGAGCTCACGATAACACGAAGTCTAGGTTCAGGTTTGACTCGATTCAAACAAGAACGGTTTTAAACGACAGACTCACGATAATCTGAAGTTAACCAAGAATAAACAATGAGCTCACGATAACTCGAAGTCTAGGTTCAGGTTTGATTCGATTCAAACAAGAACGGTTTTAAGCGACAGACTCACGATAATCTGAAGTTAACAAAGGATAAACAACGAGCTCACGATAACTCGAAGTTTAGGTTCATGTTTGACTCGATTCAAACAAGAACGGTTTTAGATGACAGACTCACGATAATCTGAAGTTAACAAAGGTTAAACAACGAGCTCACGATAACTCGAAGTCTAGGTTCAGGTTTGACTTGATTCAAACAAGAACGGTTTTAAACGACAGACTCACGCTAATCTGAGGTTAACAAAGGATAAACAACGAGCTCACGATAACTCGAAGTCTAGGTTCAGGTTTGACTCGATTCAAACAAGAACAGTTTTAAACGACAGACTCACGATAATCTGAAGTTAACCAAGGATAAAAAACGAGCTCACGATAACTTGAAGTCTAGGTTCAGGTTTGACTCGATTCAAACAAGAACGGTTTTAAACGACAGACTCACGGTAATCTGAAGTTAACAAACGATAAACAACGAGATCACGATAACTTGAAGTTTAGGTTCATGTTTGACTCAATTTAAACAAGAACGGTTTTAAATGACAGACTCACGATAATCAGAAGTTAACAAAAAATAAACAACGAGCTCACGATAACTCGAAGTTTAGGTTCAGGTTTGACTCGATTCAAACAAGAACAGTTTTAGACGACAGACTCACGATAATCTGAAGTTAACCAAGGATAAACAACGAGCTCACGATAACTCGAAGTCTAGGTTCAGGTTTGACTCGATTCAAACAAGAACGGTTTTAAACGACAGACTCACGATAATCTGAAGTTAACCAAGGATAAACAACGAGCTCACGATAACTCGAAGTCTAGGTTCAGGTTTGACTCGATTCAAACAAGAATGGTTTTAAACGACAGACTCACGATAATCTGAAGTTAACAAAGGATAAACAACGAGCTCACGATAACTCGAAGTTTAGGTTCAGGTTTGACTCGATTCAAACAAGAACGGTTTTAGACGACAGACTCACGATAATCTGAAGTTAACAAAGCATAAACAACGAGCTCACGATAACTCAAAGTTTAGGTTCATGTTTGACTCGATTCAAACAAGAACGGTTTTAAACGAAGACTCACGATAATCTGAAGTTAACAAAGGATAAACAACGAGCTCACGATAACTCGAAGTTTAGGTTCAGGTTTGACTCGATTCAAACAAGAACGGTTTTAGACGACAGACTCACGATAATCTGAAGTTAACAAAGCATAAACAACGAGCTCACGATAACTTGAAGTCTAGGTTCAGGTTTGACTCGATTCAAACAAGAACGGTTTTAAACGACAGACTCACGATAATCTGAATTTAACAAAGGATAAACAACGAGCTCACGATAACTCGAAGTTTAGGTTCAGGTTTGACTCGATTCAAACAAGAACGGTTTTAGACGACAGACTCACGATAATCATAAGTTAACAAAAAATAAACAACGAGCTCACGATAACTCGATGTTTAGGTTCGGGTTTGACTCGATTCAAACAAGAACGGTTTTAGACGACAGACTCACGATAATCTGAAGTTAACCAAGGATAAACAACGAGCTCACGATAACTCGAAGTCTAGGTTCAGGTTTGACTCGATTCAAACAAGAACGATTTTAAACGACAGACTCACGATAATCCGAAGTTAACCAAGGATAATCAACGAGCTCACGATAACTCGAAGTCTAGGTTCAGGTTTGACTCGATTCAAACAAGAACGGTTTTAAACGACAGACTCACGGTAATCTGAAGTTAACAAACGATAAACAACGAGATCACGATAACTTGAAGTTTAGGTTCATGTTTGACTCAATTTAAACAAGAACGGTTTTAAATGACAGACTCACGATAATCAGAAGTTAACAAAAAATAAACAACGAGCTCACGATAACTCGAAGTTTAGGTTCAGGTTTGACTCGATTCAAACAAGAACAGTTTTAGACGACAGACTCACGATAATCTGAAGTTAACCAAGGATAAACAACGAGCTCACGATAACTCGAAGTCTAGGTTCAGGTTTGACTCGATTCAAACAAGAACGGTTTTAAACGACAGACTCACGATAATCTGAAGTTAACCAAGGATAAACAACGAGCTCACGATAACTCGAAGTCTAGGTTCAGGTTTGACTCGATTCAAACAAGAATGGTTTTAAACGACAGACTCACGATAATCTGAAGTTAACAAAGGATAAACAACGAGCTCACGATAACTCGAAGTTTAGGTTCAGGTTTGACTCGATTCAAACAAGAACGGTTTTAGACGACAGACTCACGATAATCTGAAGTTAACAAAGCATAAACAACGAGCTCACGATAACTCAAAGTTTAGGTTCATGTTTGACTCGATTCAAACAAGAACGGTTTTAGACGACAGACTCACGATAATCTGAAGTTAACCAAGGATAAACAACGAGTTCACGATAACTCGAAGTCTAGGTTCAGGTTTGACTCAATTCAAACAAGAACGGTTTTAGACGACAGACTCACGATAATCTGAAGTTAACAAAGCATAAACAACGAGCTCACGATAACTTGAAGTCTAGGTTCAGGTTTGACTCGATTCAAACAAGAACGGTTTTAAACGACAGACTCACGATAATCTGAAGTTAACAAAGGATAAACAACGAGCTCACGATAACTCGAAGTTTAGGTTCAGGTTTGACTCGATTCAAACAAGAACGGTTTTAGACGACAGACTCACGATAATCATAAGTTAACAAAAAATAAACAACGAGCTCACGATAACTCGATGTTTAGGTTCGGGTTTGACTCGATTCAAACAAGAACGGTTTTAGACGACAGACTCACGATAATCTGAAGTTAACCAAGGATAAACAACGAGCTCACGATAACTCGAAGTCTAGGTTCAGGTTTGACTCGATTCAAACAAGAACGATTTTAAACGACAGACTCACGATAATCCGAAGTTAACCAAGGATAATCAACGAGCTCACGATAACTCGAAGTCTAGGTTCAGGTTTGACTCGATTCAAACAAGAACGGTTTTAAACGACAGACTCACGGTAATCTGAAGTTAACAAACGATAAACAACGAGATCACGATAACTTGAAGTTTAGGTTCATGTTTGACTCAATTTAAACAAGAACGGTTTTAAATGACAGACTCACGATAATCAGAAGTTAACAAAAAATAAACAACGAGCTCACGATAACTCGAAGTTTAGGTTCAGGTTTGACTCGATTCAAACAAGAACAGTTTTAGACGACAGACTCACGATAATCTGAAGTTAACCAAGGATAAACAACGAGCTCACGATAACTCGAAGTCTAGGTTCAGGTTTGACTCGATTCAAACAAGAACGGTTTTAAACGACAGACTCACGATAATCTGAAGTTAACCAAGGATAAACAACGAGCTCACGATAACTCGAAGTCTAGGTTCAGGTTTGACTCGATTCAAACAAGAATGGTTTTAAACGACAGACTCACGATAATCTGAAGTTAACAAAGGATAAACAACGAGCTCACGATAACTCGAAGTTTAGGTTCAGGTTTGACTCGATTCAAACAAGAACGGTTTTAGACGACAGACTCACGATAATCTGAAGTTAACAAAGCATAAACAACGAGCTCACGATAACTCAAAGTTTAGGTTCATGTTTGACTCGATTCAAACAAGAACGGTTTTAGACGACAGACTCACGATAATCTGAAGTTAACCAAGGATAAACAACGAGCTCACGATAACTCGAAGTCTAGGTTCAGGTTTGACTCGATTCAAACAAGAATGGTTTTAAACGACAGACTCACGATAATCTGAAGTTAACAAAGGATAAACAACGAGCTCACGATAACTCGAAGTTTAGGTTCATGTTTGACTCGATTCAAACAAGAACGGTTTTAGACGACAGACTCACGATAATCTGAAGTTAACCAAGGATAAACAACGAGCTCACGAGAACTCAAAGTCTAGGTTCAGGTTTGACTCGATTCAAACAAGAACGGTTTTAAACGACAGACTCACGATAATCTGAAGTTAACCAAGGATAAACAACGAGCTCACGATAACTCGAAGTCTAGGTTCAGGTTTGACTCGATTCAAACAAGAATGGTTTTAAACGACAGACTCACGATAATCTGAAGTTAACAAAGGATAAACAACGAGCTCACGATAACTCGAAGTTTAGGTTCATGTTTGACTCGATTCAAACAAGAACGGTTTTAGACGACAGACTCACGATAATCTGAAGTTAACCAAGGATAAACAACGAGCTCACGATAACACGAAGTCTAGGTTCAGGTTTGACTCGATTCAAACAAGAACGGTTTTAAACGACAGACTCACGATAATCTGAAGTTAACCAAGAATAAACAATGAGCTCACGATAACTCGAAGTCTAGGTTCAGGTTTGATTCGATTCAAACAAGAACGGTTTTAAGCGACAGACTCACGATAATCTGAAGTTAACAAAGGATAAACAACGAGCTCACGATAACTCGAAGTTTAGGTTCATGTTTGACTCGATTCAAACAAGAACGGTTTTAGATGACAGACTCACGATAATCTGAAGTTAACAAAGGTTAAACAACGAGCTCACGATAACTCGAAGTCTAGGTTCAGGTTTGACTTGATTCAAACAAGAACGGTTTTAAACGACAGACTCACGCTAATCTGAGGTTAACAAAGGATAAACAACGAGCTCACGATAACTCGAAGTCTAGGTTCAGGTTTGACTCGATTCAAACAAGAACAGTTTTAAACGACAGACTCACGATAATCTGAAGTTAACCAAGGATAAAAAACGAGCTCACGATAACTTGAAGTCTAGGTTCAGGTTTGACTCGATTCAAACAAGAACGGTTTTAAACGACAGACTCACGATAATCTGAAGTTAACAAAGGATAAACAATGAGCTCACGATAACTCGAAGTTTAGGTTCAGGTTTGACTCGATTCAAACAAGAACGGTTTTAGACGACAGACTAACGATAATCATAAGTTAACAAAAAATAAACAACGAGGTCACGATAACTCGATGTTTAGGTTCGGGTTTGACTCGATTCAAACAAGAACGGTTTTAGACGACAGACTCACGATAATCTGAAGTTAACCAAGGATAAACAACGAGCTCACGATAACTCGAAGTCTAGGTTCAGGTTTGACTCGATTCAAACAAGAACGATTTTAAACGACAGACTCACGATAATCCGAAGTTAACCAAGGATAATCAACGAGCTCACGATAACTCGAAGTCTAGGTTCAGGTTTGACTCGATTCAAACAAGAACGGTTTTAAACGACAGACTCACGGTAATCTGAAGTTAACAAACGATAAACAACGAGATCACGATAACTTGAAGTTTAGGTTCATGTTTGACTCAATTTAAACAAGAACGGTTTTAAATGACAGACTCACGATAATCAGAAGTTAACAAAAAATAAACAACGAGCTCACGATAACTCGAAGTTTAGGTTCAGGTTTGACTCGATTCAAACAAGAACGGTTTTAGACGACAGACTCACGATAATCTGAAGTTAACCAAGGATAAACAACGAGCTCACGATAACTCGATGTCTAGGTTCAGGTTTGACTCGATTCAAACAAGAACGGTTTTAAACGACAGACTCACGATAATCTGAAGTTAACCAAGGATAAACAACGAGCTCACGATAACTCGAAGTCTAGGTTCAGGTTTGACTCGATTCAAACAAGAATGGTTTTAAACGACAGACTCACGATAATCTGAAGTTAACAAAGGATAAACAACGAGCTCACGATAACTCGAAGTTTAGGTTCAGGTTTGACTCGATTCAAACAAGAACGGTTTTAGACGACAGACTCACGATAATCTGAAGTTAACAAAGCATAAACAACGAGCTCACGATAACTCAAAGTTTAGGTTCATGTTTGACTCGATTCAAACAAGAACGGTTTTAAACGAAGACTCACGATAATCTGAAGTTAACAAAGGATAAACAACGAGCTCACGATAACTCGAAGTTTAGGTTCAGGTTTGACTCGATTCAAACAAGAACGGTTTTAGACGACAGACTCACGATAATCTGAAGTTAACAAAGCATAAACAACGAGCTCACGATAACTTGAAGTCTAGGTTCAGGTTTGACTCGATTCAAACAAGAACGGTTTTAAACGACAGACTCACGATAATCTGAAGTTAACAAAGGATAAACAACGAGCTCACGATAACTCGAAGTTTAGGTTCAGGTTTGACTCGATTCAAACAAGAACGGTTTTAGACGACAGACTCACGATAATCATAAGTTAACAAAAAATAAACAACGAGCTCACGATAACTCGATGTTTAGGTTCGGGTTTGACTCGATTCAAACAAGAACGGTTTTAGACGACAGACTCACGATAATCTGAAGTTAACCAAGGATAAACAACGAGCTCACGATAACTCGAAGTCTAGGTTCAGGTTTGACTCGATTCAAACAAGAACGATTTTAAACGACAGACTCACGATAATCCGAAGTTAACCAAGGATAATCAACGAGCTCACGATAACTCGAAGTCTAGGTTCAGGTTTGACTCGATTCAAACAAGAACGGTTTTAAACGACAGACTCACGGTAATCTGAAGTTAACAAACGATAAACAACGAGATCACGATAACTTGAAGTTTAGGTTCATGTTTGACTCAATTTAAACAAGAACGGTTTTAAATGACAGACTCACGATAATCAGAAGTTAACAAAAAATAAACAACGAGCTCACGATAACTCGAAGTTTAGGTTCAGGTTTGACTCGATTCAAACAAGAACAGTTTTAGACGACAGACTCACGATAATCTGAAGTTAACCAAGGATAAACAACGAGCTCACGATAACTCGAAGTCTAGGTTCAGGTTTGACTCGATTCAAACAAGAACGGTTTTAAACGACAGACTCACGATAATCTGAAGTTAACCAAGGATAAACAACGAGCTCACGATAACTCGAAGTCTAGGTTCAGGTTTGACTCGATTCAAACAAGAATGGTTTTAAACGACAGACTCACGATAATCTGAAGTTAACAAAGGATAAACAACGAGCTCACGATAACTCGAAGTTTAGGTTCAGGTTTGACTCGATTCAAACAAGAACGGTTTTAGACGACAGACTCACGATAATCTGAAGTTAACAAAGCATAAACAACGAGCTCACGATAACTCAAAGTTTAGGTTCATGTTTGACTCGATTCAAACAAGAACGGTTTTAGACGACAGACTCACGATAATCTGAAGTTAACCAAGGATAAACAACGAGTTCACGATAACTCGAAGTCTAGGTTCAGGTTTGACTCGATTCAAACAAGAACGGTTTTAGACGACAGACTCACGATAATCTGAAGTTAACAAAGCATAAACAACGAGCTCACGATAACTTGAAGTCTAGGTTCAGGTTTGACTCGATTCAAACAAGAACGGTTTTAAACGACAGACTCACGATAATCTGAAGTTAACAAAGGATAAACAACGAGCTCACGATAACTCGAAGTTTAGGTTCAGGTTTGACTCGATTCAAACAAGAACGGTTTTAGACGACAGACTCACGATAATCATAAGTTAACAAAAAATAAACAACGAGCTCACGATAACTCGATGTTTAGGTTCGGGTTTGACTCGATTCAAACAAGAACGGTTTTAGACGACAGACTCACGATAATCTGAAGTTAACCAAGGATAAACAACGAGCTCACGATAACTCGAAGTCTAGGTTCAGGTTTGACTCGATTCAAACAAGAACGATTTTAAACGACAGACTCACGATAATCTGAAGTTAACCAAGGATAATCAACGAGCTCACGATAACTCGAAGTCTAGGTTCAGGTTTGACTCGATTCAAACAAGAACGGTTTTAAACGACAGACTCACGGTAATCTGAAGTTAACAAACGATAAACAACGAGATCACGATAACTTGAAGTTTAGGTTCATGTTTGACTCAATTTAAACAAGAACGGTTTTAAATGACAGACTCACGATAATCAGAAGTTAACAAAAAATAAACAACGAGCTCACGATAACTCGAAGTTTAGGTTCAGGTTTGACTCGATTCAAACAAGAACAGTTTTAGACGACAGACTCACGATAATCTGAAGTTAACCAAGGATAAACAACGAGCTCACGATAACTCGAAGTCTAGGTTCAGGTTTGACTCGATTCAAACAAGAACGGTTTTAAACGACAGACTCACGATAATCTGAAGTTAACCAAGGATAAACAACGAGCTCACGATAACTCGAAGTCTAGGTTCAGGTTTGACTCGATTCAAACAAGAATGGTTTTAAACGACAGACTCACGATAATCTGAAGTTAACAAAGGATAAACAACGAGCTCACGATAACTCGAAGTTTAGGTTCAGGTTTGACTCGATTCAAACAAGAACGGTTTTAGACGACAGACTCACGATAATCTGAAGTTAACAAAGCATAAACAACGAGCTCACGATAACTCAAAGTTTAGGTTCATGTTTGACTCGATTCAAACAAGAACGGTTTTAGACGACAGACTCACGATAATCTGAAGTTAACCAAGGATAAACAACGAGCTCACGATAACTCGAAGTCTAGGTTCAGGTTTGACTCGATTCAAACAAGAATGGTTTTAAACGACAGACTCACGATAATCTGAAGTTAACAAAGGATAAACAACGAGCTCACGATAACTCGAAGTTTAGGTTCATGTTTGACTCGATTCAAACAAGAACGGTTTTAAACGACACACTCACGATAATCTGAAGTTAACCAAGGATAAACAACGAGCTCACGATAACTCGAAGTCTAGGTTCAGGTTTGACTCGATTCAAACAAGAATGGTTTTAAACGACAGACTCACGATAATCTGAAGTTAACAAAGGATAAACAACGAGCTCACGATAACTCGAAGTTTAGGTTCAGGTTTGACTCGATTCAAACAAGAACGGTTTTAGACGACAGACTCACGATAATCTGAAGTTAACAAAGCATAAACAACGAGCTCACGATAACTCAAAGTTTAGGTTCATGTTTGACTCGATTCAAACAAGAACGGTTTTAGACGACAGACTCACGATAATCTGAAGTTAACCAAGGATAAACAACGAGCTCACGATAACTCGAAGTCTAGGTTCAGGTTTGACTCGATTCAAACAAGAATGGTTTTAAACGACAGACTCACGATAATCTGAAGTTAACAAAGGATAAACAACGAGCTCACGATAACTCGAAGTTTAGGTTCATGTTTGACTCGATTCAAACAAGAACGGTTTTAGACGACAGACTCACGATAATCTGAAGTTAACCAAGGATAAACAACGAGCTCACGATAACTCAAAGTCTAGGTTCAGGTTTGACTCGATTCAAACAAGAACGGTTTTAAACGACAGACTCACGATAATCTGAAGTTAACCAAGGATAAACAACGAGCTCACGATAACTCGAAGTCTAGGTTCAGGTTTGACTCGATTCAAACAAGAATGGTTTTAAACGACAGACTCACGATAATCTGAAGTTAACAAAGGATAAACAACGAGCTCACGATAACTCGAAGTTTAGGTTCAGGTTTGACTCGATTCAAACAAGAACGGTTTTAGACGACAGACTCACGATAATCTGAAGTTAACAAACGATAAACAACGAGATCACGATAACTTGAAGTTTAGGTTCATGTTTGACTCAATTTAAACAAGAACGGTTTTAAATGACAGACTCACGATAATCAGAAGTTAACAAAAAATAAACAACGAGCTCACGATAACTCGAAGTTTAGGTTCAGGTTTGACTCGATTCAAACAAGAACAGTTTTAGACGACAGACTCACGATAATCTGAAGTTAACCAAGGATAAACAACGAGCTCACGATAACTCGAAGTCTAGGTTCAGGTTTGACTCGATTCAAACAAGAACGGTTTTAAACGACAGACTCACGATAATCTGAAGTTAACCAAGGATAAACAACGAGCTCACGATAACTCGAAGTCTAGGTTCAGGTTTGACTCGATTCAAACAAGAATGGTTTTAAACGACAGACTCACGATAATCTGAAGTTAACAAAGGATAAACAACGAGCTCACGATAACTCGAAGTTTAGGTTCAGGTTTGACTCGATTCAAACAAGAACGGTTTTAGACGACAGACTCACGATAATCTGAAGTTAACAAAGCATAAACAACGAGCTCACGATAACTCAAAGTTTAGGTTCATGTTTGACTCGATTCAAACAAGAACGGTTTTAGACGACAGACTCACGATAATCTGAAGTTAACCAAGGATAAACAACGAGCTCACGATAACTCGAAGTCTAGGTTCAGGTTTGACTCGATTCAAACAAGAATGGTTTTAAACGACAGACTCACGATAATCTGAAGTTAACAAAGGATAAACAACGAGCTCACGATAACTCGAAGTTTAGGTTCATGTTTGACTCGATTCAAACAAGAACGGTTTTAGACGACAGACTCACGATAAT